>CM044561.2:21760164-22960164 GCA_024416835.2 Perccottus glenii | reverse complement strand
AGCTTACACATTCTACACATTTTGTAAAAGACTTTAGTTTATTATTTGTCAGGGACCATGTACAAACACTTTAAACTCACATGAGAATAGATTTTTGTACCAGATTTAGCTACAAGTTCATTTCCATTTCAATCAACTTTGACACATTACAAACACTTTATTTTTCATGACAAATTATGATTAAGATTCATTAATTCTGCTGCTATAAGAGGTTTCAAATAAATAGTAACCTTACCATTTCCCCCAAAAAATGTGTCTTCAAATAAAGTTGTATGCTATAAATGGGGAAGAGGTGAGTTTCTTGAAGGAAGAGGTTATATTTGGAAATAGTAGGGCAAAACAAAGAAAAGTCGTTTTTTACTGAGATTGAATTAGCTTAATAGATAAGACCACAATCACCACACCTCATTATAAAGAGCTTAATAATGCTTTTCACCATTATCAGACATTTCAGCTTGATACAAAAAAGCCCATTAAACAGGCTGATGTTTTATTAGCTGTACTGAATGTAAAAGATAACTGTATTTATAGATAATAACCTAACAAAACAAAAACCCTTTCTGTGACCTATTTCTAAGTAGTCTCTGTAAAATCCACACTCATCAACTCACACAGTCACCTCTCAATGAATTAGTGACTCCCCACTGAGCTTTTTACTCAACCCAGTGAAGACATTGCTCTGTGCTCCTCGCTGAGTGTTACACTAATCAAGCATATGAAAGCTTTTAATCAGCTGTATTAGTGCTTTTCAAGAGTTAGGCTCTGTAATCAAAAGGTCATGGAAGGGTCAGCTCAAAGCCTGTAGTTACCAAAGATGGACTTCTTTTCAGTTCTGCCTGGTTAGACTCGAGTGTAAAGTATCACACCACCCACCAGAACATGTTGTTGCATGTTTTCCAAATACAACTATGATAACCTGTCTATTAAAAGGTGTCAGTCTTTGAATAGTTATTGTCATTTTTGTCAGAATAAAGAAAAGTACGTTCTATGGCAAAAAAATATTTTCAGAATAAGGGGTATTAGACTTGGGTGTGCAAGCTTTTGAGAGGCATGTTTGGTCAAATAACTTCAAAGCTGTGCATCAACCAGTCATTGTGAAGAAGAAGTGGCTTTTCATGTTTGTGAGAAGAGACTTTTATGAATCAGAGTGAATACTGCAACACTGGAAAATATTGTATTAGAATAGATCCAAAAGCTTAATCCTGTTTGTATTGCAACACATTTAGTACCATGTACTTTGTGCAGGTTTACATCCCAGTCATTTCAGTCAATACGGATAAAAAGCTACTGTAATTACATATAGTTTGATCATTTTAACACCAGATGGAAATATTGCACTAGAAGGTATATCCTCAAAACCAAACACAACCCAAATTGTATTTCTTCAGGGAATATCTGTCTTTTTGCATCAATGCCTAAGGGACTTAATGTTTGAGCCCAACTGACTTTGACTGGGGCTGAGCAATGCAATAGCTCATGACTCCATCTAGTGGTGTGAAGTAATATGGCAAGCCTTCAAGGATATTTTTGATTCCTCTGTTGATATAGTTTCTGCAAATTCAACAAATTTCCATCTTTTCATACCATCAACATTCTTACTTAAAATGTTGGATTATTTATTCATTTACTTTTTACTGCTTATCATTTTACGGGTAACCTGTCGTAAACACTTGGGAGTTTCAGGTCAGATCAGGCCAGAGTCTTGAAGAGCTTTACTTCAAGCCGCATCAAAGAGAATATTTGTGTTTCCACCGATAAACTCCTCTGCTCCATGTTTTATCTTTCTTTTTTTTCTCGACAAGCCTCGAGTCAGTTTGAACTGCAAAACCTCTTCTCTTGTTTCTCTCTGCTGTCTAAAGAAAAATTGAATTAAAAACATAAAGCTAAAGGGGAGCAGGGTTTATTCATACAGGAAAACAAGTCGAGGCAGGGAACAGAGAATGATCAGTTTATGGCAAAGCTAGAAGTAATTTTTAATTTTGGTGAAGGCAAAAGCAGCCTCTGGTAACTGGGTCATATGTCCAATGTAAAAATGTAAATGTCACTCGTTTTTTGGTAAACAATAAAACCTTGGAGTCATCTGAGCAGGTCCAGAGTGAGTCAGTAAAAAACGAATTTGTAAGGAACATGCATGTTTTTATCTGCTTTGACTCGGAGCATATACTGAATTAGAATAATCCAGATACCACGCATTAGCTGTTCACTAAATTTGGTCATAGCCTCAAGCCAGAGAAAATTGGCTTTCACAGCGGCACAGAATTTAGAAGCAAAATTACCAAAAAAAACTGAGATTTTGACATTTGGCTTAATGCGTACAGTAGCTGTAGGGAACCTTGAGGTTTTCTTTATTTTTTTTATAGGGAGATGTTCTTAGACTGAGCTAAAGAGCATTTGTGGTGATCTAGTGTTTAAAAGAAGCTTTGGGCTATTTGAAGTATTTTCACCTACTTATTCAGAACAAGTCAGAAGGCAAAAGAAAAGGATGAAAAATCATTGTAAACTAGCTAATTCTGAATAAAATGATGGAACAATCAAGCACGGTCAGATAATAGCTATTCATCATGTCTGTGAACCAAAGTTGTGACGCTATCTGCAAAGCTGGATAGTTTACCACAGCGTTTACTGAATACACACACACACACCTGCAAACACACACAAACACACACACTATTTCACAGCTGACTCTGTGCCAAAGGAAGATCAATATAATCATGACAAATCTCTGGTAGAAACATGCTTTGTTTGTGCTTCCTCTGTGCAAAATAAAAAAATTCCCACCCAGAGTGTCTGTAGTCTATTATTTATCTGTACCTAAAAAGTCCCTTTTATCTGTGGTTGATACGAGTTTTTAATGGCTTTTCTGACATTACAATGCAATTGGCTTGTACTTGTTATAGTTACACAGATTTACAACATCATTTTATTGCCCAGATTATGTTTTCTGAATGCAATTATTTAAATGTTTATAATACATCCATATAACCCTCGTTTAAGAGTCAACACGGAAAAACCCAGACAGACAGACAATCTTCATTAATTAGGAAAATGATTTTTTTACAGGACCAATTGGGACAAAGACAGTTAGGGCAACAGTGGACCATATTTCAGAATGTTCATTTATTGGAAGTTTGGGACTTATTGGAAGGCTGTGGGGCGCAGTGGCTTGGTGGTAGAGCGGTCGTACTATAACCGGAAGGTTGGTGGTTAGAATTCGAGCAAAATGGCTGTAACATCTCCACCACCAGTGTGTGTGACTGAGGAGGGAATGAATAATGGTCTCTGTAAAATGCTTTGAGTGCCTTGAAAAACACTACATAAATCCAATCCATTATTATTAAAAGTCAAATTCACCTTTACTCCAGCTTTGAATGAGCTCTGGTCTTTTGTCAAACATCTGTTGAACATGGATTTCCATTGGATGGTATTAATTAAATGATTAAGCTTACCTGGAAATCCTGCATCAATGTTTCAAGTGAAACACTGACTCTTTCAATTGCTTTCTATAATTGCATTTTTATATTGATGGACAACAAAAAAGCCACTGACCTAAAACACTATAATGTTCCCCATGTGGTGCATTTACTCCATGGGAAGACCTAGTGACAGATTTTTCAAGTCAATCCATGTTTATTATATATTTTATAGTCAGTTTTGGTGTAAATACAGTATTAAAGTATCAAAATAAATTTGGCTGTCCTTGCAGTCGGGAACAGGGATTAGCGCAAAGCATCATGAGACAAATAAATCAAAATGAACTGCATATTCCTTTCATTTGTGCAAAATGCTATAACTGTAGCCCATTACCAGTCCCACTGAGAGAAATACCATTTAGTGATCACATAAGACGTCAGTTGCAATGATAGACTCCATTCTCAAATCCACAAATATGACTCATATGACAGAAGACAAATTTCCAGACTATTCTTTGCTATCTCCCGCTGGTTTGCATTCACACATGTGTAGTTTAAGCCTAATGTACCAACTGAACGGCCCTAATGTGGATTAGTGATGCATGATGGTGCCTGCCAGGAACTGGGGCCTCACACACCCCTAATGTTTGACACACACTGCTGCCATGGCCTGTATGTACAGTATGTGTTTTTGAACATAAAACCAAGCTCTAAATAATCTTTACATACTGTTCCAACCCTGGACACTACCATCTGACCTAAATTCAAAGTAACAGGTTTAAATGTATAGAGATAAGCAAAACCATGTCTGCATGAAAACTGATGGATAATTTCTCAATCTTCACTGGTTAAAATTGACTTGTGTCATTGAAACTAAAAAATATGTCTGTAGCACATTACAATTTATGTAACTTAGTCACTACACTTAGTCTTTTCAAACAAACTCAACATTTGTTGTTTCAAATCCATCTAGATCCATCTCAGTCTGGTCTTTCTGATTTCCTTTTTTGATAACAGATCTTATCATTCATCTGTAAATCTGAAATTTGCAGGTTTAAGGCAAAGGTCAAGGAGAGAAGTCAAAATCTGAATGCAAGTAAAAATATAAGTAAAGGTTATTTCTATTATTATATTATGACTACTATTGCTAGTAGTATTACTTTTATGAGTAAAAAATACTAGAGTACTTTGAGTGGTTGAACAAATATGTTGTGCAAAAACAATACTCCTGTATGACAATGCCATATACTGTACAACAAATAGACTTAGATTTGAACTCTGAAACTTCTTAATGTGAGGTGACAGTCCTACAAACCTTCTATAAACTACTCATTCTAAAATATATTTCAGGATAGGTAGATTTAAAGTAACTTCAGTAAAAACTATAGGTAAATGTCATCCATTACCTACTTTGGATTTAAGCCTACAGTTCTAACCCAAACTTTCCCATTCAACCCATGGGTGCACAGGTGGAATACATATCACCCTGGCCTTGGTCCGAAGTGGTATTTTCTTGTTTTGAGATGAATGCAATAGGTGATTATTTCATTATTCTGTGTGTATTCTCTATAATAGTTCCACATGGTTTCTAGGACTGGTCATGAAGAAAACATACACCATATACTGTACAGTACCATACAATTCTAGCATTTTGAAAAGCCTATTACTACTAATACTAATACACCATATGCTTGAAGCCTTGCCATTATTGGGTCATAACAACCCTAACTTAACAGTCCACTAAATAAAATTACGCAAATTATTATTATTATTATTATTATTATTATTTGAATCCAAAACCTAAAGCAACATTATTGTGCTTATGTTGGACCCACACTAATAGCACACCACTAGTAAATATATGCACACTGCCCATTAATTCTTGTCCAGTTGCAGACAGTTGTGTTGACATTTGTATGCTTTTAATGAGCCTGTGCATTATCTACTATCCATGTTACCTTTAAATTAAATCCATAATGAAGCTGCAGTGTTTGTTGCTCTAATAACTCACAGTGCTCGTGCTGAAAGTGCAGTTTTGTTAATGAGTGATAGTCGAGGACAGACGACTCAGACAATTAGCCCGTAGTGATTGGTAGAGTGAGTGTTGTTAGGTGATAGAGCCACTGCAGGGAAATGTGGTGTGTAGCCACTTTCTAAACTGTGTGTAGGGCACACATTTTAGGAGCAGTGACTGTGTGTATTAATTAGCTCAAAGTCTGCCACGAGCCTGACTCAACAAAAAGAAACTTCAAAGAAAATATAACAATATCCAATGAATGCTAATCATCTCAGCTCCAAAATAAATGATTTACTAAAATGCCGATACTTTGGAGTCCATTCATTCAAAGTCCACTATTTTATTAAACCCAAAAGCTGCCACACAAAAAATTGAATGACTTAGAGTGATGATTGATGCTTGAGGCTTGCAACAGAGCATTTACTGCTTTGTCCAAGTCCCACTGCTGCCTGTGCCATATTGATATTAAAGCATTATTTAAGGGTATTTTTCACAAAAAATATCAAAATACACAATACTGACACACAGACAATTTCAGACAATGCCAAGTCTGTGTGCTCTTGTTGTAAGAGGAAAGAAAGTACATGTCTGAACTTTCAGATACAACCAAATACAAGAAATACAACCTGTTCAACACATAATACACCGGAAAAGAAGAACTCTCTAAACCAGACTGTGAACTGGGCAAGTGGGCAGCTGAGCATGGACTCGCTGTATATGAGCTCTACTGTCAGGCCGGACCTATCCCACCCTTTAAACAGCCTGTTCCACCTGCTGCCATCTGGGCAGAGATTCTCTTTTCCCAAATGTGGGACTAATAGGTACAAAAGCAGTTTTGTTCCTTCAGCTGTAACTCTTTAAAATAAGAAATGCCCACTAAGGGCAATTAAAACAAGGCACCTTGAATAAATACTGTTTGTAGACAATGTGTAGACACAGTTTCTATTACTTAAACTGTATTTATGTGATGTTTGTGTGAGGAGCCTCTTTTCTCTTTTATTGCAAGACACCTGAACCTGAAACGTTTGTAAAATAGACTCACTAACCCTGAACACATTAAATATATAATCTCAACCTATTCATAATGCCTGACTACAGTATAACCTTGGTGAATTGTTTAGTTTGTTTTAGAAATACCAGATGCACCGTTTGTCCGTTTGATAAAAGACATTAATATAAATAAATCATTAAGAAGCACTTAAAACACACAGATAATGAGGTCCATGTTTGCTGCCAGAGATTGAACCCACAATTGTTTTTCATTGTTCGCTCGTAAATAATGAAATTCACTTTGATTTCTTAGTTTCTGGTGGAATTATTTAGACTGTTATAAGCATTTGTATTAGGGATGCTCATATTGACCGTTTAACCGTTAACCTATAGTAAATATTTTGACCGATTAATACTATCAGTTAAACGGTTTAAAACGTTTTTTTTTAAGTTTTTTTTTTTTTTGTTGTTTGTTTGCTGCATAGTTTAAAAATAAAATAGCCTACTATATAGCTTATATTAACTCACGGAGCACGTCGGCACGCGCAGCCACACACCTGACACATGCATGAAGATGTCTGTGCGGCCATTGGTGCATATCCAGGTCCCGCCCATGTCAAAACCCATCAAAACTTGTCACAATTGGCTGAAAAAGGTGTCAATCGAAGGCTAACACTTCCTGTTAGCATTTTAGTAGCTTTTTTCGCGGACTTATGGCTTTTATTATTAATAGAAATGACAAAAAATGTCGCAGCAGTTTTCAAGTTACAATACTTTTCTGCAGTTTTTGAGCCTTGGAGGATATAACATGTCTTGTGGACCTAATTATTTTACTGGATATTATTCCCTGGACCTTTACGGACAGAAAGACACGCTTACATGCATTTGTTGCTGTTTCAGTCCAAGAGACCCGTCAAAAGGTAATACAAGTCCAAACTAAATCTTTGTGCTTGTCTGTAAAAAAGGCTTTGGTGTCGGCGCTGTGGTTGTAACGTGTTAAAATGGTTTATATCGTCTGAAAGATGAGACTTTAAGCTTTAATTTGGTATATATATTGTTGGGGTTTGCATGACGACGTGCAAGCACAACACAGGCTTTCTTTTGTAGCGTGTTTACGTCACGGGACCAGGACGTTGTACACTAAGCCGTTAATGCCAATTCAATATTATAATCTTATCAGTTAACGGTTAATAATCGATTAAGGAGCGGCGGTTGTCGGTCGGGAAAATTAATCAAAATGAGCATCCCTAATTTGTATAATGTGTTATTATTAGTGTATGAATAATAACACATAAGCTTATTAATAACCTGCCACCATGGGTAATTCCTTAACAAAGGTGCACTTTTTGTGATATGGTCCTGTTAAATGGCATTCAAATATTTTCAAACTCCAGCCAAACTTCACTTATCAACCAACAGCACAACTGTAGACAATAAACCTTAAAACCAAAGCATAATGTACAATATATTGCAAATAGGATAATCACAGAATCAGCACTGATCATCTGTATCTGAAAACTGAACAGACAACTTCCCAAAATAACTCACTTTTTACTCTTTTAGGACAAGACCATAATAAAGATGTATACTTAGTATAGCAGGGGGTCTGTACCTTTGAAGAAGCAGTCTTTGCTGTGGACCACGTAGATGCGTCGTCTCTCGAGGCAGGCTGTACGGTAAACCTCACAGTGGTTCTCGTAAAACCTGCCGTCGGAGCCGCACACTGGGACGAAGGAGGGACGACATTTCTCCTGACAGACACACTCGGCCCGTCCCGTTTCAGGCATCAGCACACACTGCCTGCCACGACCGCAGTAGGTCCTCCGACAGGGGTCCTCATCAGGAATGGAGAAGGCTGCAAGAACGAGAAGAGGAAATAAATACAGGAGACATTCACAACCTATGTTTAAAGAGGATTATAGTAATTTAGGAATGCAGTGTCTACGGTTCTTGGTTTATTAGCAAATAGAGGTACAATTCAGTAAACTTCTAAACTTAATTTAATGTTTTAGTATTTTATGGTGGAAAAGTGGTCCGGTTTGACAAGAAGCAGGAAAGTTTACTACGCTGTTGTTGAAAATACAATCAGGTAGCAGAGCTTTAACTAATGCAGCACTGTTCAGGTTACTTTAAGTCTTAAAAACACAAAAGCATTTACAGTAAGAACATAAGGCATAAGAGATTATTGAGAACAAGCTCTAAACATAGAAAAAAATTACTGAAATAGATCTAGTGGGGACAAAAAGAGACAATTCTCTAGGGCTGCTGACATCAACAATAAAATAGGAATAATGTTAGTAACACCTCATGACATATAGAAAATATAAGAATTTCCAAAAAAGAGCACACTGGACAAATTCCAGCCTCATAACAAAACCATCACATGTGATCCCCGTCTCTCTTTTTGTCACTGATTTGATGTATTTATGCCTAAATTCGGTCACAAAGATGCTGACACAGAACTGGTGTCACCTTGGACTGTCCTGACTCTAAGCAGGACGGGGGCCTTTGCTTGTCAGCATTTTATTTAAGGTAGCTTTCAGATGCACAAGTGAAAAATAAGAGAACAAGCAAATCATGTGAATCAGTTTTTTTCAAAATATATAATAAACAGAAAACTGAGGAGCTTAACAGCATTGTTCATATGATCAGATCAAATCAATATTAGCCAACAAATCCCACACTGGCTTCTGTGCAACTCACCACAGTTACTGCGAAAAGACTACTTGATATCTACTTTTTACTTAATGTAATTAGTATACACTCTTGAGCATAATCTTTAATTGCTTTAAACTTGTGTTGAATTGTATTTGATATTTTGTAGTTTGTTACAGTGATTAAAATACAGACTCCAGAAAGAGAAGCTGGCTCTAGGGTACAGCTAATGGGGATCGGATGCTAATTGATGTCTGCAATTGATGTCTTTGCAATTTGTCAAAGAAGTCAGCTATAAACAGCAAAAGAAAACAAAACAAACAAAAAAAAAAAAACTATTGACCACAGCAAGACCAGATCTCCTGGTGAGTGTGTTCACATAGACATTAGAGGAAAAAAAAAAGAGAAAATAGTCTGATTTAGTTATTTCAGTCAGAAGAGATTTGGAGATTTTTGGCACCACTGACTGCTAAGAAAGTTACTGCAAAAAATAAAAGTTGTGAATATAGATATGTGAAAGCCAGAATCATAAAATGCTAAAAAAATTAAAACTGAGATGTCTGCATGTAACAGTTTCCCTGTAACAAACTGCATCTTCTTTACATATAAATAATAATAATAATAATAATAATAATAATAATAATAATAATAATAATTGTTATATTTATATAGCGCCTTTCCAGAGCTCAAGGACGCTTTACATATCAATTATTCATTCACTCCACAGTCACACACTGGTGGTAGTAAGCTACATCTGTAGCCACAGCTGCCCTGGAGCAGACTGACAGAGACGTGGCAGCCATTCCGCGCCTACGGACTCTCCGACCAACACCTTCAACATTCTTACACATTCATACGAGGCAAGGTGGGTTAAGTGTCTTGCCCAAGGACACAACGACAGTATGAACTGTGGGGAGAGCGGGAATCGATCCTACTACCTTCCGGTTGAAGGACGGCCGCTCTACCACTGAGCTACTGCCGCCCCATATATTACCAACACCTGCTTTGATCCTGCACACAAACCCAAATTCCTCAAAGTCCTCGGAGGTGGTGTCTGAGGAGCTGCTGAGATGTCCCGAGGCTGGGGGAAACTCTAGATCCCCAGCACAGAGGACACTTCAGAGAAACAGGGCTTTCCTCTACACACTGCCCTGAAGCAGAGCGCACCACTGTGTGCTGCCGAGCCAGATCAATTTAAGCCATATCAATGCCTCAAGCATAAGTTCTTGGAGCTGTGTCTGGCAAAGCACAGCTCTCAGAGTCACAGCTGAGAACTATTATGCCAACATGAAATAAAACACATCTCACAATTTGGTAATTTAAAACCATGATCAAGGTGTAGACCAATAATGGAGCAAGAACTTGATCTAAAGATAGCTGTGAAAAACTTAAACACTAGCCACATTGTCATAAATGTCCAGCGGGCCTGAAGGTGGAGGCCATTGTGTTATTGCTGTTTTAGGCTGAATTAGGTAAATTGCAGAGTTGCGGTCACTTCTCTTATCCCTTACTGGAATGAGCTAAAACCCACAGAGGCTTGACTTTTATAATCAACTGCTGAAAACACAAATTGAATTTGCCCACAGTATAATCATATCTCAACTCTCAGCATATTCAATAATAAAGCTGGTGCACTGTTGTTGAAGGACAAAAGTCCTTTAATTACATAAAGAGAGCCAACTCCCACTCACTGAGAGCTGTCAGGAGTCAGACCACACTTTGGTCAGTTGTAATATACAACGACTCAACAGTGGAAAACATAGAGAAGCTAAAGATACTGTATAAACAAAGTGCACAGTGTTTGTTCAGCAACATTCATAAATCAGTTTGTTCACAAAAATGTTACAAAAACACTTTTGATTGCATTTGATTAAGAAAATGATATGACTGATAAATATTTGTGCTTGTTTTGTTTGCTTTTCCCAACAAATGTAAAAAAAATAAAAACATAAATAAACGTTAGCTCCCTTAAAGAACATTAATGTGTGCAGTTGCCTTCCTCAAGCATTGAACACACATCTGCAAAACTGCCTGTCATATTTGATCCTGTATCCAATTTTATTCTCTATGTAATGCATCAGACCTTGACATTAGAGTATTAATGCTTTTACTGTATTTAATTTAAGATGTTAGTGACCTTTTGTGGTTATGTAATTTTTATCTTTATTTAAATGTTTTTAAATAGTTAAAGACGTAAAGTGGAATTAAAACAGTCTTTTATTTTTTATTTTATGGAACCACAACTAGTCACATGACTTTTAAATTGTTTTAAATTTTAAATAAGTCTATTTTAACTAACTGTGAAATGCTTAAAGGAAGGAGAACATTATAATCTCAATTATAGGCTAATTATTACTGCACTTTACAATAGGACAATAGAAACATACTTAGAAAACTATTCTTTGAATTAATTTAATAATAATAATAATAATAATAATAATTTGCAAGGCTCGCCATATACACTGATAAACTAATCCTTATTGTCTGCTGCAGATAAGGAGTAAACCTTGGCTCATGTGCAGTAGGTCTGATCCAGGAACAGTGTTCTTTATCATAATTAAATGTTGAGGATCTGAGGACCTGTTTCCAGGTAACTGGCCCGAGGCTGCTGGGACGGTGTGTTTCCCGTTTTCTAATTGTTCCGTGTGTCTCCTCGGAGCATCTGTGGGAAATGCAAAGTAGACCAGCTCCTCTGTGACCTTGCAGCGGACGTCAAGGTCAGGGATGATTACAAGATGGTTTGTATTCTCTGAACGCGGGAGATTAAACGCTTAGCAGCAAACTGTCCGGCAGCGATATCCCACCGGTGGAAGCTTTTCTTTTCCTGCTTCCTATTGTCCTCTGTGCCTCTTGTTATTCACTTTCTAGCCATTCAATAACACTACATAAGTGGCAAAGACTTAAACAAGAGAAACAATAAAAAAAACATTTACAATGCTCATGTTGTCTGACATTTAGCTAAATCCTCGTTTTGTCTCACGCTCTTTCGGACCGTGCCGTTTGTTTCCGCAGCTTACTTAAGAAGCTGAAAGTATTCTAATCCTCTGTGTCTAAGCTCCCAACTCAGTGCTTTATAAGGCAGCTTACAAGTTCAGAAAATGGCAGACTGACCATCCATTGTCAAGCCACTCATGCTTCCTTTATGTTCATCTTCCTTGTTTTTCTACACTGTCTTTTTGTCACATTGGTGCTGAGCTTGACTTCTGGGACACTGAGACCAACTATTGTCTACCAAATAGTCAGAGCTTTCTGGGACATGCTTTGCAAGACTGATAATTATCCATAAGGGAGGCGGTTTATTGCCTTGTCTGGTTAACATTTTCTGACAATAATAATTTTCCTCAAGGACTTGTAACCCTATGTCACTTAAGAGAATGAAGAAGATGTGACTGGCCATATTCTTTGTGACATTAATATTGTAATACTTTTTGTCGTTAGGTGTGGGCTTAACTAGCGCCAAACTGGCGCCAGTTTTTGTATTCCTTATGGCTCATTCCCGACTATCAGCAACATTACTGTTATTTAAAAAAAAACATTGATCTTCATATACATATACCCCCCAGAACATCCCCAACTTCAGTTTGACTTTATAAACCTCTGCAGCCCTTCATACATGTACTTACCTTGGGAAAAATCTCTTTAAATCCACGTAATCATGACAAACTGCATTTATTTGGCATCTAAACCAGGTCCAGAGAGAGGGAAGTGGTTGTTTTTGATACATCTCCTCAGAGGCTGAACCAGGGACACTTCTTTAGGAGCATTTGACTAATTAAACTGGAAACACATTTGCCCTGCTAATGTGGGACTCTGAGCCTGCAGCAATGCTCTGGTAAAAAACTGCCCTTATCCGTAAAAACACGCTGCACTCAAAACCTCTTTAGATATCGGGACGTGACATTTACACAAGCAGAGTGGACTTTTTCAGCGGGCAGACAGCTTTTGTGCCAGCCCCAAAAGTCATCTATTCACAGCGAGTGCAGTTATTGTGTGGCGGGAGGCACTCGCGGTTGTGCCGGCGCACTCTGGAGCCCGAGAAAAGCTCCGTCACATCTGCTGATCCTACAGATCATTGTATTTGCTCTGAAGCAGCTGTAGATAATTAAATTCAGAGACGTGCCGTCAAAGTCTGTCTCCTCGACGCCTGGTGATCGGACAAACCGCTTCTGACAAGCGCGCTAAGACAGAATCTCAATGGACACCAGCAGCCGCCATGGTCAGGTGAGATATGCTCAATCATATCAATAAGAAAGAACATACACAGTTTTCTGCTCATGAAAAAATGTTTTTATCCCCTGCGCTAATGGAAAACTGTAATTTACTGCTTATTTACTGTATTATTTTTACTACTGTACCACCCGAGACAAAAGCACATCCCTTTTAACTGTTATTGTAAGACACCAACCAAGTTTTAACCACAAAACAATTATTTATGTTTTAAACACCTTCAGCCTGGATCAGTCAAGGCCACACTTGAAGATATTGACTTGTGATTAATACACCCATAAACATTTCGACTTTATAAAGGCAAATAGGCTTTAACAGAGTCTTTGAGATCAGATTTGGAAATGAGCCAGTGTTTGTCGCCGCCTTTGGGTGTTTGTTCATCAAAATACAGCAGGATGGCACTCTGGATAATTGAATAATTTATTTTGCACAGTCAGTGAAGATGTTTATCTGTGCACAACTGGTGCTAGCACTTCTGCTGCCCCGAAATAGAGTTAATTGCATCGCCACTTCAATCCGAGCCAATAACAATCTGCCAGAAACAAACCTCTTACAACTGCATTTATTATGTGTCATTACACATTAGCAACCAAACTAGAAACTGTGAAAGTGAAGTCCTTTCTCTGTCTGAGTCTACTCCGTGTAAAAACCCACTACAACCACACCACTGCATTAAGGCTAATTACATGTTATATTAACATCCTACTAAAGTCATTTTTCTTCATTAAGAGCTGCAAATTGCCTATTACTTTTGTGACCTCTGTTGTAATGGCAGGTTGGCCTCTACTTCAATGTTCGCCACATGTTGAAGCACTTTCAGTCTAGAGGGCTCATATGGAACTCATGTAAAAGCCCAAAGAAAGTAACATCGACTTAACTGTGCCACGCCACAGCAACCTTTAGCCTCGACAGGTGCAGAAAGAAGGCTAAGAGCTTTTATTTGATTTTCCATAGCTGGTGGTCCTTCAACCGGAAGGTAGGTGGTTCGATTCCTGCTCCTCCCACAGTTCATACTGTTGTTGTGTCCTTGGGCAAGACACTTAACCCACCTTGCCTCCAGTGGTGTTCCAGCTGTTACACTGGTGAATGGAACCTTAATGTAAGTCGCTTTGGATAAAAGCGTCAACTAAATGACTAAATATAAATGTACATGATTGCAGCAAAGAATTAATTCAAAAATAAAAAACTGCAAAGTAGGGTGTACAGTGTTGACTAAAAATGCAGAGTTTAAGGAATGTCACCCGCCCTGCCCATGATCAAAATATTGCTGTTATGTAATGATTTAATTAGACATCTTACCTAATTCCCACAAATGCCCCGCCTTTAAAAGACCCATGAACATAAGTGCTGCAGAGGAGGGTTGAGGGTTTTGTATGCCGCAGGACTCTCAACATGAAGGCATGTCTTCATCTTTAGACGTAAGCATGTGCAAGGTTGATCAATCTTTATATTTTGCATAGATGCAGTTGAATACACTGTTAAAAATGCATTTCTACTAATTTAATGTTAATACTTTAGTGCCACACCTGAAAAAGACTTAATTTGTTCTATATACTTTCTTTGTTATCTCCCATATTTCTACAATCACTGCAAAAATACCTCTCAAATAGAACAGTACATACACTAACCAGCGTCTATTTCAGTATTAGCCCCTATATTAAAGCACTCCATTAATACCACAACACAGTGCACATCGCTGGTCCCCACAAATATATAATTAAACAGAAGCCCATTTAAAGTCTAATAAAGCCAAATTGACTGTGAAAGTTGCCTTTATGGGTTCAATGTGATGCCCATTTGTGCATCCACCCACGAGCCACGTATGACAAGAATGGATTCAAAATAATAACCAGAGATGCACTAAGGGCATACATCGGAAGAAGCAGACAAATGCTGTAATTACAAAAATCCCCCCAATTTCCGTCACAGAATTCTGTGCTGGAGACACTAATGGATGTGAGAGACTGAGAGGGTTACCATCTCTCTTTACACCAAAAGTGACCGGACAATATGGTTGCTGCAGCTGATTGGTCTGTATTGATTCTCTGATCCTTGCTCCACAGAGAGGCTTAGCTTCAAACAAGGTAATCTCTCAATGCACTGCCAGCTGATAACATAGAGGGCACTGCATACCATTATAAAGGGTAAAGGGAATTTTAGGTTTTAAATGTAATGTTTTTTGAAGTTAGGTTGTACATGGTAGTTGTAAATGGCAAATGGCATTTATTTATACAGCGCTTTTCCACCTAGTAGGCACTCAAAGCACATTTTACTTTAAGCTTCCATTTACCAGTGTTACAGATAAGTGCCTTGCCCAAGGACACAACGGCAGTATGAACTGTACGACAACTCTACCACTGACCCACTGCGCCCCTAATGCTATTATAGTTTTTCCTGTAAATAATTGGTCTGGCCATAAATACCATATACAAACATGTTAATGACGTTTTCTAAATTGGCTTTATTGTTCAATCAGTAAGTTTCTTGACTAAAAAGAAGTTGAAATTATGACTAATTATACCTTCAACCAAAGAAGGGCCGTTCCAAATTTGAGGTGTGAACTTTCAACAAAATTTAATTGTGAAAACTCCAATGGGATGTGGTTCAGACTAAATGTTGCTGTTTATATCAATTCTATATTGATAATAACACATTCTTGCTCTACGCCAATCTGTTTATTCCATTTCTCTGTTAAAACTGTTATACGAGCCCATGAAGTGATATAGCAATGCTCAAAGCCCTTCTACACACCCATTGTTGCCATGACAATGATAAAGACCCTTGGAAAAACATTTTTTTTATGTTTTTTATGCTTTTTTCCTTAATTGGAGAGAAAAAGAAGAAAGTGGATAAACAGAAATCAAGGGGCAGAAAGAGAGCGTATGATATAGAGAAAACAACCCCAAGTCAATTGAAAGTCCTTCTTTTTATGTTGTACCAGGTGAGCCACTGAAGCAAACCAAGTATTTGTCTGGTGTGGCTTTAAAACTGAAGTGTAAAACCCAAAGCTGTAGAAGTTCTTGGTATGGACCTTGTTATAAACTTAAGATGTGAAAATGTGTAAATATAGACCACGTACTCAATAAATATAACTATACTCTTCAAACATTAACAATCCAATTGCTTTAAAGAGACTATGCTACGACCCCTGACAGTCTTCAAGTGTTAGTGCTTTAAGTGTTAAAGAAACTTGAACTATCAACTTAAAGTGTTTTTTTTTTTTTGCTGATGAAACACGAAGCAGGAAAAACAAAACTAAGACGAATTGGACTACCCTAAAGACAATCATTGTTTTATGCTCTGGGGAACTTAAATAAATCCCCAAAATCTGCTGAACCATCTGTAAATACAAAGGTTTGACAGCACCAGCAAATTAGCTTCAGACCAGCGTAAGTTCACACCAGGCAGCCGTCAGTCACATGTTCACGCTGGCACGGATATGTCAGGTGTGTTTTCTCGCTCGGTGGGCTGCCCTCCCTGGGGACTGGAAATCATTTGGTGGGTGGCACATCAAGCTCTGGTGAGATGATGAATTTTTCAAAGTAACTTCTGGGCTTTTTATAATGAGGAAAAGTGATGGGAGAAAAATGGAGGAGGACAAGAAATAAATTGTGTGGTGGAAGAAATTGAGCTTTAGAAAAAACAGGTACAGTTAAAAGTTGTCAGGGACCAGCTTAGGGTGTTACAGTGAGTTTACCAAATGCTGTATCATTTACTATGTTAGTGTGTGCGTGTTTGATATGTGTCTTTGATGACTATTACTGTCATCAAAGACTTGTAACCTGCATATGTTTATGTAATTAGGTCATGTTACGCACCAAATCCAAAGAAAATGTCTGAACCAAATATGTTGTGAACCTTCACCTATCCCATGGTGGTGCGGACTGGCCTTCAGAGCAACCTTGTGCATCAACACAACATGTTAAATAGTATTTATCAAGACAGACTGTATGAAAATAACATACTGGTTTTTGATCATCCAAAATTGCACATTTAGACAGATTTAGGTTTTATAGAAGCCATAACAGAAAGTTATAGAAAACAAATGCTGAGGTATGATTAGAATAAAAGTAAATCAGTAAAGAAAAGAAAACTCAATTATGAAAATAAGTCTGTGTCTTTGTGTATGTCTATGATTACAACCTTAGTTTTGAAAGTGGCACAAAGGTAGGTGTGTGGGATAGAAAGCTTTGTTAACTGTGAGCAAATTAGAAAAGAGGATTAAGCTAGTCCATGGTAACGTAATAATAATAAACTTTACCAATGTCCAATGGAAAACATTGCTCAGAAATCTAAAGACACAGAATAAAAAACAGAAGAGCACTTACACTGACAACTTAAGAGTTCTTACTAGCCTTTTCTTTTCAAATACATTGCTAGATTTTGTCTAATTGCAAGAAATCAAAGAGTGTAAAATGGTAATTTGGAGCAGAGTCAACATTTTGTCAAGCCCGCTGAATAAAACGACTCAAAGTGGCATGCTCTGCTCACAAATCAGGTGACGGTTTGGAGTTTGCGCTGGGTGCACACCATCTGTTCCCCTCCAGAGGGATCAAAGTGCTCAAGTGTTCTCCTGTTACTCACCTGACTTCACACGTCACTGGCACCCAACTACATAAAAAAAAGAGCCACATCTAAGGCTGGGATTGATGTGCAAGACTGAGGAAAGCTGCCTCACTCCACTGCTATATTATTTACTGCAGTTTTCCTGCTTGTGCTCCTGCAGCTCCGGCTACAGCAGTATAAAGACTGAGCAGGGGTCCTTCTCGGCCGACACGCTCATATTTTCACATTAATGCCAGCACAACCAAGGATGAAATAAGCTCTCAAATCTATTTTGTCTGCAGTTTGGGCATGTGTGTGTGAAATCTCTCATGGAAAAATACCTTTACATCTCCACAGTGTTTGGAACGAATAGAAAGTGTTCAGTCAGAGCGGAAACGTTCCTCATTGGTGCCATAAAAAGTCATGCAATCTCAATCTTCTAAGGTTTAAATTGCATTTTTATCTTGTTGTTGTGTCCAAACAGCACAAATATCAGGATGTCCTTTACATTTTCCAACTATGTCCCCACTACAAGCCATTTCTGTTCGACAAGATTTTAATCCTTTCATCCATCTTCGGCCCCAGCGGTTTTCTCCTATTGCTATTTATCTCTCTATTTCTAAACCCCTCGCCCGTTTACAGTCTGTAGTGTTAGTACTGCCACCACATCTGCACCTCTCCAAGGAGATCACATGACCCTGGTGCCTTCACTTCCGCTGATCATATGACTAATAGCCCCCACATGCCACTGCCTCCACAAACAGGTCACAGCAGAGGTCACTGAAAGAAGAGCAAGAGTCCACTGCACTGCTTTCATGTCACCTCTTCCTCCTCTCAGGTGTGGGCTTTTGTTGGAACAATGTTGGGAATTAAATTTCTTTGTGTCCAAGGTTGAAAGACACACAAACAGCTCTGTATTGTGAGCTGATGCATTGTTTAAGAAAAGATTGTGATAATTGCAAAACCTTTGTCACCTATTCCTTTCACTACTGTCATTTCCACCAACACTTTGTTCCTTTCAACTCAAATAATTCAGCTCTTTGCTAAAACCAAAACTGTTTTTGTCAGGTGTTGGCAGCTACTAGAGTTTTTTTCAGTAACCTTCTATCTTTTCTAAATGGTAAAATATTTGAGCACAATCTGATAAATTGTGTTTTGACAGCATTTGACTTCACAAGTTTGTGAAAAAAGGTCTGTTTGTGCTTGCAATAACATAAACTGACATTACCTTTATTATTTTTTTTACAACTGATAATCAACCGTTTTAAACCAGTGTCTTTCAAATGTGCCTATAACCTTTGAATTGAAAGTTGGGGCTGCAATATCTTTTTTTCCTTTTCTTTGAATAGGCATAATTTTCCAATTAAGCACAGTTTTTAAATTTCAATAAATGACACATTTTGAACTGAAACTAAAGCTTTCACATGGAACTTTTTTAGGGCTTACCTACAATCTTACAATCAAAAGCTGATTTGGATTCAAAATAGGCTTTGTTTGATGAAAAGTTTAAACGTTTGTAATTTAAGGATAATTGTGCTTGTAATAACTTTTCGAGTGCTGTAATAGGTTTTGGAGTTTTCTTTGGCATGGTCAGGTTGTAAATCAAACCAGTTCTTAAAGTATTTTCGAGTTACCCAAAGCAACAAAGCAGAGCTAGCCCTGGGTGCATCTGAGTGGAAATGGAGTAAATGTGTCTGTAAATGTCTGTAGTGCAATGTCTTCTGCCCTAGAAAGACACAAACATATTTCCCATGTTTATCTCAAGCTGTAGTTATAAATCCCACACTGCCAGTTTACTTAAGATAAAGATGTAGTGTAGCATCTTTAATCCTTTTTCTATAGAGGAAATAAAAGCCTTTCTGAGTCGTTCACACTGTCACTGAAAACTAAAGCATATCATTTGCATACGATTATCACTGTGTCTCAGATGACATGTTATAAAGCAGACTACAGCCAACTCCTGGATGATGCCTGATGTCATTACAAACCTCAACATTTCCCTCGGGTGGTGTTTGTCTTGTTGAAATAGAGCAGTGTGTTATTTGAACTACATTCACTGTTGTAAATGTGCACAGCTGTGGATACATGTTAAATTTACTGAGTGCCAAGGTTGCCATTAGCTTCCATAGTGAGTCATTCACTGTTGCTTCATAAATATATCTACTATAGTTGTATCAGAACATATCTAATGAGGCTATGTCCACACCTACATGGGTGTTCAAAAACAAACAAAAAATCCCACTAATGTCTGTAACAAGAGCGTTTTGATAAATATTTCCTTCTGAGTGACACAACTAAAAACAACTAGGATTTGTAATTAATTAAATTTGTTAATGATTTGCTTAGTTTTTAATATCTACATAAACAGTTTCTGTGACATAAAATACTGTTCACGTTTGTACATTAATCAAAATTTGCAGCTAATACCAGAAGAACTATTTATTAAATTACACATGCTTCACAATAAAGAAGATCATGTGACTTATTGAAGGTAAAGGACTCACAGGAAGCTGCAGGTGTATAAGGGTTATATAGCCTACTGCCCAGAGCCAAATCCTCATGAAAAGATAAATTGTATTATTACTTATCAAAAAGGTCATGAAATGTACAGTCAGATTGAGATAACAAGATGTTCTTTTGAGGATGTGAATACAAAGACAAGGAGAGATACAAAATTAGAACCAGGGTCAAAGACAAACCCACACAGTATGACAGAAACAGAGAGAACAAACTCCACAGTCCAGCATTCAGAAAGTGAAAGAACACAATTAAGAAAATGGTCCCTACGTCGAGAAGTTACTTATCTCTAGTGCTGACTAAATATTTACAGTATTATTGGGGTTGATTAGGAGATTGATTGTAAAATGATAAATGGTTGTTGGGATTTTATTGTGTATAAAGCAACATTAAGACAGACCCTGCCACAACTAAACTTTCCCTAATATTTAAAAACCCTGTGTTCTGTCTATTGGGAAAATAAGCTCATAAATCTTAAGAAATGAACAGAAAAGGTTCTATTGCATATATTAAAGGTACCCGGTATAAATCCCAATTCTCTGTTTGTTAGCAACACAATGTGCCTCTAACATTATAATGCAATAATGCAAAGGAACAACAAACAATTATATTTTAATAATAAATTAAGGCCCATTTTGGATATATTTAGAAATTAAAGGTGCAATAAAGTTAATGGAAACATGTTTTCACTCAGCTTGGTGACTTCAGATTTTAAATGAATGATGATGAACAGATTTCCTGCTTTGTTTCTAACCTTTTTTCCAGGAGCGATTTTCTCTAAACATAAACATTATTTATGATTTATTATGTACAGTATATATCTAAAATATATATAACAAAATATTTTATGTATACATACAGTTTTATTTTCAGATTGGTTTAGAATATGAAAATATAGCCAGCAATAACTTATCTGCTTTTCTTCCTTTTTGAAACAACTTTTGCCTAAAAGTACAATAACAAAGATTTTAAGTAAAAAGGTACACAATACACAATTGGATTGGTATAAAGTACATTGAAGATTGACATTCTATCTATTCTGTATTAACTCTGGATTAGTTACAGGACATAGCATGTGATTGAGGCATAATCTAATCATGCATCTGCTGATCTTGCATATTCTTCAGTAACAGCTACTACTTTTGAGCTAATGTAATTTTGCCCAGTGTACAATCATACTTATATTATGTCTTATGTTAAAATAAAGGAATAAAGATTGTTACCCTGAAATGAACCTCATTTTCAGTCGTGATATTCACAGGGGGTTGATATTTTTGTCTTCTCAGCTCAGTGTGGCCTGGTCAGAAAGTGCTGCCAACACCTGGTATAGACCACACTGACCCAGACAGGTGACGACAGAGCCCCAAACGGAGCGCACCCGAATTAGAAATACTGAATAAAACATCCACACATTGTCCCTCTTATACAACTGACAGGTCTAATGTTTAAATTATGATTTGCCTGGAGGAGGCATCAAGGAGAAAAATACTGGGATCCTGATTTTTCTTTTAGATTAAAATCATTGGGAATGGTGGGAATGAGGTAATCATGCATGCATGGCTAAACCTGTGCACAAAGCAGACAAGCATGACAAAGGCGGATCTAATGAATAAATAAAACCAAACATCTGGAAATGGCCCCGACACCCGGTGAGTGATCTCATCAGTGCTGCTGTCCAGTCCGCTCATCGGTCAACGCGGCTCGTATGAAGCTGACAGCTGGTGGTCAACATAAGGATGAGGACAACCAAAAAGAGGGGGCAATAATGAGAAAGCAGGGGGTCACAAAGAAAGAAATCGACAAAAATACTGGTTGAAATGTGTGGAACAAGTTGTGGCCTTGATAAATGTACTCTCTGTTAATCATGCATTGTGAGAGCCAAATGTAAATTAAAATAAATGAAATGGAAAAAAAGTGATTAGGAACAAATAAGCACTACTTCCTCCTACTCCTTTTCGAACATTCAATATGTGTTTTTAGTTTGAGTTGAGAACTATGGAATAACTATTATGTTGGAATTGAATATGTTTCTTTTCGCTCTTTGTTTTAATCATGTTTGAAATAAAGACTTTATTCATTCATTGATCATTTGATTTTAGTCAGTTCAACCTTCTATGATTCAAGCATTAAATCTAATGTGATTGTACCAAACATGGTCAATGTCAGGCTAAAGGCAAAAGTTTAATAAGATGCAGTTGACATTTTAGTCTTTTATTTTATTTTATTTTTTATGTATCAAAACCAATAGTTCGGATAGAATGGATCAACTATTGTCTTTTATGGCCTTTTTTATGAATGTTGCTTAAGTTGTAATTTTCATCTCAAAGTAACAAACAGTCTGGACTGTTATAAAGGTTTTCTTGTCTTGTAGGTACAGTACTAATAGAGATT
This sequence comes from Perccottus glenii, assembly GCA_024416835.2. NCBI lineage: Eukaryota > Metazoa > Chordata > Actinopteri > Gobiiformes > Odontobutidae > Perccottus > Perccottus glenii. Next base: position 22,937,412 of record CM044561.2, on the reverse strand, counting down.
GAGACACACAACTCAAATAATCCTACTTTAACAACTTGTTATCTCCTCTGCTGTGGTACCAAAAGTGTGGCACAGTTACTTTCTCACTCAAGCCAAAAAAATGTAATGAATCCCATACTGTCCCCATACTTCCCACACTTTTGTGACAAGAAGTAATGTATGACACTATTGTACTTTTTCTTAACACCTACATACAACTACAGCTAGTGTGGCACTGGTATGGCACTCTTCCCTTTTACTGCAAATGTGTGCATTTTGACCACCTTAGAAGAGACTAGAATGGAGGAAACAACAAAAATGATAAAGTGAGTCTCTTGTATATTGTATAATGTCAGAAAATCAATCAATTAGGAATTATATTTTTATTTGAATATTGAATGTAGATTGTCTCTGCATTCTCATTGGATCAATGCAAGCTGTCAATTTGTATAGAACAGTGTTACTGTATCTCGCTTTATAAAATGTCAAAAACAGTCTGCCTTCAAAACAAAGCAAAGTGATCCATGCTGTTAAGAATATCTATGGTGGAAATAGAAAGAGGCAGATGGGTGATGGAGGTGGGAGGTGAGAAATATGATACTAAAGACCTATGACATGTGTGGACAGATAAAATAACAACCAATGGAATAAGCAAGAGACAAAGACAAGTTGAAAATATAGGGAGAAAAAAAAACATGGCTGACAACTCGAGTGGCGCAGTGAGAGATGTCAGATGGATATGGAGTGTGGAGAGCTCCGATGGGAACAGTGGAGTGGGGGCTGGAGACCATAGGGCAGCTGGTGAAATGAATGAAGGCCAAGCTGCTGAGGGACAGCCATTGGTGGGTCAGTGAGTGTGTGTGGGATATACAGTGACAATGAATGGAGCGAAAAACAACACAGCAGAAGACAGAGAGAGAAGAATTTGGTACATAAAGCCGGAGGGGGGTGGAAGTGGCCTAATGCATTGTAGATTAGGGACTTTGGGAACTTCCCGAAAGGGTCTCTGGGTTCACGTGATGCCAGAAATATGCCTTTTCCTCGCTCGGAGATGTGGGTATCCTGAGTTTCCAAGTTGGATTTACATTTAGCAGTCAAATTTGAAAAGGGGGAACTACTCATGGTTAACACTTGCAGTAAACTCAGAATGACTTGTTGTTCAGGGAAATGCCTTAGGCTCTGTTTGTGCTGACTTCAACTCGATATGGCATTCACAAGTGTTGTGCTGACTATATTATATGTTCTGCAGCAATAAATACAGGATTTGAGTTGTTAACACATTGTTTTATTTAGTTGGACCAACATTTTCTATTAGCCATACTATTGTGCGGCATACTCAGTAAATTAGAATCCTAGGAGTGCAGTCTGTCTGAGAGGCAGAGCAAATATGAGGGAAGACATGTCCAGCATTTAATGTATAATACAGAAAAAAAAATAACATTAACATTTCTAACTTTGGGTATATAGTTTTCAGGAATTGCAAAAGAAATCTGAACCAGTTGCAAATGAAATATGTAAATGTGGTTCTATTACTTTTACTTTTTAACAATTATTTTATTCTCTTCTTAAGATTGTAAATAAATCAATTTAATTTCTCATGACAATTCTGCATATAGTGTTATTTACTAACTCCTAGTGGACTAATAGTGACAAATGAAAGACTGTCACATGACTCACACTGAACTGAGTAGATTTCCCTGTCAACAGTGTTGATTTTAGCAGATTAAATTACTAAGCCAAACAGTGTAATATAAACTGATTAAAAGAAAAGTGTGGTTACTCTGTCCTGATCTTCTGAGCTTTCTGTTTACACCAACAACAGATGACATGGTCAGGTCACAAATGACGCACATTGAGACTATTTTCTTCTGTCTTACCTTCTGTCTTACCTCTCGGATAGGTCTTTCAGAGTATCCTGGAGAAACAAGGTCTCTGAGTCCCAACATCTCAATACAGGGGTGCCACAGGGCTCAGTGCTTGGACCGCTACTCTTTTCCATATACATGACATCCCTTGGCTCTGTCATCCAGAAGCATGTTTTTTCCTATCACTGCTGCAGATGACACTCAACTCCACCTGTCATTTCAACCTGATGATCCGACGGTCTCTGCTCGCGTCTCGGCATGTCTGAGTGACATCTCACTTTGGATGAAGGACCATCACCTGCAGCAGAACCTTGCAAAAACAGAACTGCTTGTGTTTCCGGCCAATCCAAAGACCCACCACAACCTCTCCATTCAACTAGGCCCATCAACCATTACACCGTCCAGCACTGCCAGAAATCTGGGAGTGGTAATTGATGATCAACTAAACTTCACAAGTCATGTCGCCAGCACCACCCGGTCCTGTAGATTCATCCTTTACAACATTAGGAAATTTAGACCTTTCCTATCAGAGCACTCTACGCAAATTCTAGTCCAGGCTCTTGTCTTGTCCAAACTGGATTATTGCAATGCTCTACTGGCTGGACTCCCTGCCTGCACAACCAAACCTCTGCAGCTGGTCCCAGAATGCAGCGGCAAGAGTGATCTTTAATAAACCGAAGAGAGCGCACGTAACTCCTCTATTCATTAGGTTACACTGGCTCCCGGTTGATGCCCGCATCAAGTTCAAAGCTCTGCTCTTGGCCTACAAGACCACCACTGGTTCTGCACCCTCATATCTTCACTCACTAATACAGACCTACGTTCCTACCAGATCCCTGCGCTCTGCAAATGAACAACGTCTGTTGGTACTGTCCCAAAAAAGGAAAGAATCCCTCTCACGTACCTTCTCTGGATCTGTTCCACATTGGTGGAATGATCTACCTGCTGCTACAAGATCAGCAGATTCTGTAGCCATCTTTAAAAAACGCCTGAAAAAACATCTCTTTCGTCAACACCTGACTGATAAACACTGAGTTCTACTTCCTTTCTATCGATTCCTTTCTTTAAAAAAAACAAAAAAAAAAGAAAATTTCATCCTTAGCTTTGTATACTGCGCTGGGTTTAAACTGACTAGTTTTTGTGGCACTTATGCTTTTTGTACCTTGTGTTGTTAAAATTGCTTCCATTGTTTTTCCTCACTTGTAAGTCACTTTGGATAAAAGCGTCTGCTAAATGACTAAATGTAAATGTCTTTTTGTCATAAAAGTCTAGTCAGTATAAATGCAGGCTGGAGAGCTATTGAATATTGTGATGCTGTCAGTCATTATTCACTTGCAGTTTTTATTATTTAACAGTCTCATACTGTATGTAGAGCAAACCACAAATGTTGGAAAAGTTGCATGGTATCAAAATACTTTTCACATAAATTCAGTTTGTCGATTAAGAGCGACTTATTTAAATTTATCAGAAGGGCACAATGGAAAATAGTGTATTAAGGAGTCTCTTAAGACAATCTAACATAATTAACTGTGATGCCTGAGGAGCATTTCCTTGGCGTTTATATTAATCAAGGTTCAACTAAAAACACAAGAAAACATGATGACCTTAACCGATCTTTGGAGTATTTCTGAGACCAGCATGACGATGAACCTAGTTTTCATACAAACTTGTGCTTGTCTTGAGTTCATAGAGGGGCCATGACGGGAACACTCAGCTTCAATCAGATCACAATCCATTATAGATGGCCATGTAAATATCTTATGAAGCCAGGCAATGGAGAAAATGACTTTGGAACACACACATACACAAGTGCTGTCTGTCATGCCAGGGAAACGTGTAATAGGGTGTATTCATCAAATATTAATGTGCCTTCCTAATGGATCTTTTGTGTGGATTCACTTATTTTTGTCTTTGTATGCGCTCGACATGAGTCAATGAAAAAGTATTTGCTATGAAAGGAGTTTTTGTGGTTAAGATAAAAAATACATACAACAAACACTACCTGGTTCTTCGCTGTAAATGTTATTAAAAAGTAAATATATGTGTTGGTGAAAATATGACGTGAACCCAACAGTTTGTAACACAATGTTTGATAAAGTAACTTGACTGTCCAAACACACAAGGCTGTGACTATATAAACTCTACTCATTTTTTTGTAGCCACTGAGTGTTCCATGTTGCAAAAAGACATTGCAGTCATCACTAATGGACTTTTTTTAAATCGTATTTGCAACTCATCTAAGAAAATGGCAGACTTTTTCAACGGAAAAAATAATAACTGCTCAAGGGTCGCATCAAGTAAGAAGTTGTAAGCCCTATGTCTAACCTAACCCAATGGACCAGGTGCTAACCTTTGAAGGGCTCTACACTCTTGCTTGGCTTGGTTGAACTAGCTTGGTTGAACTTGGCTTGGCTAATTAACAATAACTGACACACAAGTTGTCATTACGACCTAAAATAGGTATTATGTATAAGTGTGCCCTGTCAAAAAGTGCCCCAGGATTTTTGAAGTAGCATAGTTAATGTTGCTTGTAAATTAAAAAAGTACAAATAGTACTGATACAGACAGTCTGGAGAACTGGCAAGGCAAAGGAATATGTTTAGAAACTACCTGTTATTTTGTACAATAAACTTACTCTGAAGACATTTGACTTAAGACATTCAGACTTGCACTTTGGTCAAAGTTCAACTCATTTGACATTTGACTACAGCGCCAGACAATGCCATCCTACTAAAAGCAACAGCTATACTTAAGCCACTCTTACTCTTTTGTCTGTGAATGGGGTCTATATCTGTAATAAAATATTTGTCAGGAAGAGGGATAATATACTGTCACTAAATGACACAGAACAACATTTTATTACATGTTAACTTTTTTAATTATTTGTCTTTCAGTAGCCTACCACAACTTTGTAAAGATAAAAATAAACATTTGTGCAATTATAAAAATAAACAGAAAGTGTGGTGAAAATGTCTGTTTCTAAAATTGAACTGCACACAAACAAACATAGAGACATAGAGCCACTCAAACACACTACCTTTTCCCTCTCAGTGAAATCACCGACAGCGGCTGGCGGCTTTCTGTCTGTTCGGTGCTGTCTGGGCAGTAATGATATTATGAGTGCAAATGTAGTGTTAAGCCTTACAAAGGTCCACTGGGGACCACTAAAAGCAAACCTTGACCCTGTTGATCATCAATAATTCAGGGGAATTCGAGGTTAGATTAAGTGCAAAGCCGTACGACACACCATTTCTACAGCACGGCAAAGAGACTGCAGTCCCCGCAATCATAAAGTTTGCATAAGGCCCAGAGCTTCCAGTTGGTTGTCCACACGACTTAGCATTATCTCCATTACAGTGGAAGTAGGCATCGCTGAAAGGAGGACTCAAAGCGCTGTGAGTCATCGGCTCGTCCAAACTGAACCTGATGCTGCCGTCATGACAAGAGGCCATCAGCGCCTAGCGTCCAACTGGCGGACAGGACATGAGCCTCTGGGAAAACAAGCCTTGCCAAAGCTGGAGTGGAATGTTAGATGGGTATTGAGATCAAGAGTGATGGGCAGTTGAAAGCAAAGAAAGTGACTGGATTTAAAGTGTTGAAAAAAAAAAATACACCCAATAGGCACAACAAAGGTGACAAAAAATAAAACATTTAAACAGGCCAACAATTTTAGTGAGGTCCAGTACAAAGCTAAATGAGTCCAGTTTGTCTTTTTTGGGACTTTATGCTATATTCTTTGGACATGTTTATGGATAAATAAATCAAGCTTTGACAAATCCATGAATACTAATCACCATCTCAAATGTCTCAAATCAAACATAGATCTCAAAAGTATGACCAAAGACAAACTGTAACAAACTGACTAAATACTGTAAACATTCTGTGCTTCAGCTAAATATAAATGAACTTAAACTTGACATTAAAGCTTAAACTTTAGGATAAAGTAAGATATACACGTAATGCTTCCGAGAAAACCTTAAACTGTCAACCTTGGTATTAGGAGCTTCAGTTATGTCCAGTCCCTCACCTCAACCTGTCTCCTGTCTTTTTTAGAAACTCCCGTTTGTGACTCATCAGATCAAGAAAAAAATCACAGTTCAGTGATCAGATCAGTTTATGCCTAAATATAACTCAGTTAGGGAAAGCAGTCTGGCAAGTGGAATATTATGACTTCTCGACAAACATATTTTCTCAGATGCAGCATAAATTTTCATATTAACTTTAAATCACCTGCACCATGCAATAGTAAAAGTTAAAAGCCCACTTACACACAGCATTTCCTGTCACCACATATTTCTAGAAATGACCCATATAAAGTAGTTTTCCTACAGTTTAAACACTAGCTGTTTATGCTTATTTTCTAAAAAGGAGGTTTAAATCAAAGTGGATTTTGAACGAACGCTTTTGTGGCAATTTGCATTAAAGCAGTGCCTGGGATTAGCATTTTTATGGAGTTACCGTGGCCTTTTTTTGCCCTTAACACACTTTGAACAGCAGAGGCGGAAGATAGCCACGTTAATTATGGACCACAGTGGGAATGATCTCAATGGCTCTTCTGTGTTATTTCAGATAGACTTTAATTGAATTATGGGCAGGATGGTAGTGAATAATGCAGAGGAAAAATGCTGATTATGGGGGTTCTGTTTTTTAAAGTTAAACCCATCTTTCACAATATTTAATAAAATAGATGGACAAAAAAATCTAGATTTTTGGAGAAAGATAAAGTCTGATTAAAGCATCAAGCTGCATGGAAGCATACTTTTAATCAAGGTGCTCCTTAACCAAATTAATATTTGTAGACTACATTTAGAAACATTATCTTGCCATCCAACAGATAATATTTATGAATTAGTCTTTTTGAAGTCTGGCTGTATGTGGCTGAAAGACCAGTGCAGCAAGACCCCGATAACGCCCCGAGAAATGTAGGAACTGAGCCATGACAGGACAATCAGGAGACAATCAAGAGACAGGTGATTGACAGAGACGACACATTAGAGCAGTTTTTAGTGGCTCAGTGGTAGAGCGGTCGTCCTTCAACCGGAAGGTAGGTGGTTCAATTCCCACTCCACACAGTTCATACTGTCGTTGTGTCCTTGGGCAAGACACTTAACTCCTTGCCTCCAGCGGTGTTCGAGCTGTAACACTGGTGAATAGAAGCTTAATGTAAGTGGCTTTAAATAAAAATGACTAAAAAAAATAATAATACAACTAAAAGTTCAAAATCACAAACCATTGAGGTTTGTTCATGCCTATAAGGCCAAATATAATGGGCAATTAGTAATAATTAATTAGTTATGAGGCAAAACAGACAGGTCTTTAGAGTAGTATGAACACAATCATTAACTCTAACTAGAGAGATTAAATGAGCAGGACTGTTGTAGGCTGTGTACTCATCCACTCATATAAATCCAACCCATCTCATCGAATCAATACTCAACTCCATGTATGTTAAAATGTTTTGGGTACTAGTGGTTGGTTATTACAAGTGCTAGTTTTTACTATTTGTCTTTCTGACAAAAGTGCATTGATTCATTTTTTGTGAGCAAAGGCTGAGAACATTTATAAACTAAATAGACAGTATGTCCCTGCAGAGCTACCGTAGGTGCTCACATGCTGTAAGGAGAGGTATGGAATTACAATTAGAAGAGGCAAACCAACTCAACCGCTTGAGCAAAAGAGGTAAAACCTTAAAACTAAACAGGGCTCAGACTGCATTTGCAGATTTTTATTTCTCACCAGCTCAGCCCTAGGCCCCTAGCAGAGAAACAGAGGGCTCCCAGGGGACGGTAGCATAAAAGAAAGAAAGAGGATTATGACAAGTAAACAACATGATCACATGACACTTTTAATATCATCTTTCTTTTGCCTCTGTCTTTCCGCCGGCATCAAGTCTCATATGACTTTTTGGCTTAATGACTTTGAATATTCCACTGTCATCTGCTTTCTGGCTCAAAAACACATCAGAGAAGAGTATATAGAGCTGTGAAAATATTGTAAAATATTAATGCACAGCTAATTAAGAGTTTTTTCTGCCATCATTTGGAAACACTGGTGGGATAAGAAAAGGTGAGACGAGAGTCACGAAACTCAGTCGAAATCTGTTAATTGATGACAGTTCAAACCTCTCAAAGGCAGAGTAACTAATTTAAAACTCTGGCATAAAAATAAACCCACGCACATCCACCCAAGAGAAGCCATCTGAGTGCACTCCAAGGTTATCTCAGGCTGCCACACAGCGAAAGGTTAGGCCACAAATTGGCTTCTATCACAACTATGGTCCGTGTTGCTCTTTGTAAAGTGGTTTAGCTATCTTGTCAAATTCTGTGCCAATGTGCTGGACTCCTGCCCGGACATACACCTCTGTCCATCCTTTCATTGTTTTCTGCAATTTATACATGAAAGTCCTGCTTTGGTCACCATTCAGCTGTTTCTAAAAACCCTGCTAACCATGTGTCAATGCAAAAACAGACTTACAAATCATATTAAAAGCAATATTTTAAAAGCAAAATACCCATTTACTGCTCCTTAGAGATCCAAAATATGCAACCCAGGCCACTTCTAAATGTGTCCTCAGATCTAATCTCTTAGGACACATTCAGGGCACATTTAGCTTTAGATGTATTGTTTCACATTTTACCGCTTTGTTTAAACGGGGGGCTATGTGAACCTCTTCACATAGCCCCCCGTTCTTATCAGTAAAGCTTCTAAAATAATGTTTAGTCCTTATTTTAAATGCTTCAATCCTGGTTTAGTCCCAATTTTATTCTAGTGTTTATTTTAGAAAAAAAAAACTGAATTCTTTAGAATAATTGACAATAAAGTATGGAGCGGGAGATTGACAGACAGATTGGTGCAGCTCCTGCGGTGATGCATGATCTGCCGTGGTGAAGAAAGAGCTGAGCTGCAGGCAAAGCTCTCAATTTACCGGTCCATATACGTTCCTGCTCTCCCCTATGGTCATGAGCTGTGGGTCATGACCGAAAGGACAAGATCCTGGATACAGGGGGACAAATGAGCTCTCTAAGGGGCCCTATCTCCCTTAGAGATAGGGTGAGGAGCTTGGTCATCCGAGCAGAGCTCAGAGTAGAGCCGCTGCTCCTCTACATTGAGGTGGCTCGAGCATCTGTTCTGAATGCCTCCTGGACACCTTCCCAGGGAGGTGTTCCGGGCATGTCCCACCTGGAAGAGGCCCCAGGGAAGACCTAGGATTCCCTGTAGGGACTATGTCTCTCGGCTGGCCTGGGAACACCTCGGTATTCCCCCGGAAGAGCTGGCAGAGGTGTCTGGGTAGTGGAAGGGTCAATAAGAGTCTGGAGGGGTTTGGCTAAGAGTCCATCAATTGTAGACCCTAATTTAAAAGCTAGACGCCAGTGTTTACAACCAGATAAAAGGAAGGGTTTATTTTAGCGACATTATGCTATATGACCTTTTTATCTAAAATATCTCTGGCAAGTTTTTTTTTCAAATATTAGCGCTCAGTCCCATTGTCTTAATGACTCCCCCCTCCCTAGTAATAACTGCAGGATTTGTAATAACAAATGGTTATTGGGGCATTCATCAATAGAAAACACTTACGGTAGACAATTCAATTAGGGAAGACATACAATATTTCTAAATAATTTACCTTGTGTATACGCAGCAAACTACATACCAATCCAACATACTTGATCAATACAGACATTTATTTATGAGCTCCATTCTGGCTGGAAGTGTATTGTAAACCAAGCATAACCTGACGGCAGAAAAACACTTCATACAATTTTATTAACTAATTGCTTCAACACAGCACCCAAGCATAATTTTATACAGCACATTTTATAATAACCTGCAAAACCACATGAAGGAACATCAGTGAAATGTTCAATTATAAAATGAGCTGTTCATAATCAATCCAAGCACTATTTCTCTTTCGATTTGACTTGTGTTTTCCGATACAAGGCCCAAATTTGTCTGCAGAGAGTAATTAGGTGACTCTGAGCACTTTTGCTCCTCATAATGGCTAATCCAAAGATCATTAGTAACACTATACGGTTGACTTGTGTTATTTATTAGGCTGTTTTGTTTCCTATTAAAAACTGTGGCTTGCTAGTGAATGATGTGGTGCATGTGTCCACTGTTAACAGGATCTATGTAAGATGTCTGCCAGTCCAAGGCTTTCACAAGCTGATGAAATTACTTTCCTGTCACGGTTAGCCATCATCATCGAGACATTATGAAAGCTCAAGGTTAATTTTGAGCTGTGGGATAGAAAACAACTTTCCGTCCAACCCTGGAGACATATTTCTTGTGTGCAGGTTAAATTGACTTTGTTTGTGTTGCTGTATTTATGGCAAATCAATAGAAATATGGTCCCTGTCTGGCCTTTTTCCTTGGTATTAGATTTCTCGACCAGCTCAGAAAACGATTGAAAATTCACTACAACATTGTGTCAAAGGTGTGAAGACAAATGCAAGCCTTTACTCAAATATACAAGTGACTACAATTTTTTTCTTGTTGCTAAATATAATGCAAGAATATATACATCTGTACCTAATAGGGCACACATAAGTAAAAATTATCTAGGTTCAAGAAGGAGGACCATCTGATGGGACCACAATGGAGTATTTTGTAGTGATCCGATCCATGGATAGCATTAAAGAAAGGCCACTATTTCCTTGCATCTGGAATTGCACTCACAAAAATCATGCAAGGTAATGATACCCGACTGTGCAGCTGATTAAGTTGGATATTTTGACAGACTAAAACACAAGCCCCACATAGGTTCTTTTCTAGTTTCTAGCTTCTAGTGTGACTCATTATGTGCGCACCACACAAACTCTTTTCAATATGGAACAAAAGCAATATACTGTGATAAAGATGCTAGATCAAATTGAGACTATAAAGCTACTGTACCTAAATAAAGAAATGCAGCATATAAAACACACTATATTCACAATTTTGTTAATTAACTACGCACAAATCTAGTACGTTATTCATTTTCTAATACACTGAGCTGCCCCATTTATGTTTAAGCCATCTCAATATATTTCACATCATTTACCTCACACTGTGTATAATATCTTTAAATGAACTGTGTTTTTGTGAAGTATATAATATGTACAGTATATTCAAGTTATTGTCATGTTGAGTGACTTTTTGTTTTGACAGCAGAAAATGACTTGGTTAAAAGAAAACTTAAGCAATAACATCCTCTGAGGTAAATGGCCTCTCCGATCAGTCTGACAGTTCATGATGACATGGCGTCCCACATCCGTAATCCCCACCTACTCTATAAAAGCCAGGAGAGATGGATAGGTCTGCCTCTCCCTGCACAATACAGGATGCAGTCAAGCATACGCCCACTGATAAAAGCCAACGTTATCACCCTCCAGAAGAGTCCCATGGGTGACGCTTCACAGAACTGATCTCTCTTTTACCTCCAGCATCACGTCAAACTGCTTTTATAGTTCCCTTTACACCCAGACAGCCTTCATGGGCGTTTTGCTGATTGTGGCATGTGGAATATCAAGATAGAGGCAGGTTGTCATGTGGTAAACTACACACACAGTAGAAAATTAGAATACACTGAAGAAGAATATTATCATGAACCACCTGAAGTACTCAGAAAGTGCAAAGCATCACCAAGGCAACTCTAGAGCTTCTGATCAGCTATGGTAGCCCTGGAGGGACATGCTGTTGTCTATGAACAAATCACATTGAAATAGGTCAGATGATGAAACCCTTTAAGAATAGGAACAAAATTAGTTTAGTCCATAAATGTCCAAAGCCTTTATTTAAGATTGTGTGTTCAAAATTAAACATGAATGTGCTTCTCCTCCAGCAGAATCCAGTTTGTCCACTCTGTTTTGGTTTGGTTTTTTAAAGAAATATATGGTTTTTTTTTTGCCTTTATTTGATAGACAGAGGAAAACTGGGATCAAATAGAGGGGCAATGACATGGAGGAAACTGACCCAAGTCCCTCTGCTTCTGCCTCATACTTGCGCAACCAGTTAAGCTTTTGATTGATGTGATTGACCTTTTTGTTCATTTACAACAATTTACACAATGTGCCTTTAACAATTAGTAGTTCTGTAGATCTGTTTTTAAAACTTTATTGCATGTTTAATCGGTTTCATTCCTGGTAGGTCTAATATTTAATATTACTCTGATGAATAATGGATGAACCCATAGAAAACTACAGTTGTAGATCAGGAGGTAAATGCACGTACAGTGAGTTGTGTGTATTTGGAATGAAAACTTGTGCCGCTATTTTAACAGGCATCCACTATTAGTCAACAGGTATCGAGATTAATGGACCTAGTCTTCTGTACCGTTCATCTATACCGTGCACATTTTAAAAAGATGACCAATAGATAATCAATCTGACCAATCAGTGAACTAAGAAAAGGTTGTTAACATCTTTTCAGTTTCATCCCTTCTTGTATTTTTCTTTAAGCATTTTGAAGGTTTTTAGTTACTGTGAAAATGGGTCACCGAAGGTACTGTACTGTGACCGTCCAGATGAAAGCTGCTAACCTTTACACAACCCCTTTCACAGAGCTATTTCGCGAACAAAAATAAAGTAGCAGCAGTCATGCGAGTTGGAGCTTCGGTAAAACCCATCTGTCGATACTGTGGAACAATACATATCTGCTACCATTTTCAGACAAGACTTTAACTTCCAGCTTTTGTCAACTTTTTGTTTTTTTATTGGGCAAGTTTACACAAAAATGTCTCCATCTGGATGTTCCCAAGCGCCAAGCCATTTGACAGTGTTTTTGAGTCTTGACTGTTTGCAAGCTGAAAGAAGTTGGGATACTTTGTTTTTCTGCACAATCTGTTGGTTAAACAGCACAAATGGTGCAAGCCTTGTTTTTATCCCTCAAGATTTGAATTTTAACTTTTACAAATGTGATTCTGGAGTGTCAAAATAGTATCTTTAAGAACCTGGAATAAAATGCTATTTTCCTGAAGCAGCTGGTGTAGTGTTGTCTACTCTACCATGTTAGTTTGATCAATATCACTGCAGAATAACAATTTAATACAAGAGACTTCCCTACAGTATGAGAATTTGCCACTTTTCATGGGATATAACCTCCACAGAAAAACTATACCCACATATGTTATTGAAGGAATGAAAGGAAAAGAGGGCAACTAGGGCCAGCGTGCCTGAGGCAGGTATAACTTCAATGTATTCCTCAAGGACACTGCTCTGAGTGACGATAACTCTGGTTTTTGAATGGTCTGTTCACTGTCTGCTTGTATTTGTGGACAAAATTGAAGTGGATAAAAGCAAAAAAGTTCTACAATAGATTTCTGGGACTAGATCTGTACATGTATTCCTTTTAAAACTATCTGTACAAAGGCATTATGCCCATTTCCACATCGTCTATAGTAGATTTCTAATAACATAACCAAAAAATGTCCCTCTCTGTTTGTCATATTTAAACAAAAGAGACGACAGAGCATAGAGACAAATGATGAGAGCTTTTATTCAGAAACTAGCGTTAGTTATTACTTAGTGTCCTCTAATAATAGAGATTGATCGATCAATTTTACAGTTTATTACAAAAGTCTCACACGGCCTAAGAAGGAAATGACTCTGTACTGAACATGACGCAAGAAAAATTGTCTTTTAGTGCATTTTTGTTATTCTGTGTAGAAAGTATGCCATGTCAACAAATGTGTGAGAATTGCATGTACAAGCTAACACACCCTATAGAGAGCAGTAAATGTAATATCTCTGCTCAGACTTCAAAGGCATTTGGTTCTCCTGAGTGCACAAACATATATTCTTATATCTACTGATCAAGCCAATTAAAGTCAACGGCGCAGTGGGGAGTATGTTCACTGCATGCACTGCAATATTAGACCACAGCCATGCAGCCTTAATCCTTACTCTGCTCCAGCTATTCAATCGTTTTATTTGTATGTTGCGTGATGAAGGCTGTAAGTGCTGTCAGGACCGGCTCCCCCTGCTGCGCCAGCTCCTGAGTAAAGGTTAAGTGATTGTGGCAAACAGTAAGTGCACTTAAAATGAATTGAAGAAGGGCTTTTCATAAGAATTAGTCAATTTGTGGCTTAAAATTGTTTAGTGTGTTTGTTTGTTTTTATTTGAATGAAGTGATATTAACTAAACAAAACATTCAAATGATACCACAAACAGTTGCTTTTGCATTTAACTTAATATTACAGTTGTAGTACAATATTATTACATATCCCACACAGTGACTGTTGGTTGTTATATACAGACCTCATTTACACTGAGGTTAAATACATCTAAACTGCTGTAGAGCCACGCTTTAATGAAAGTCATGTATTTTGAAATTCCTTTATACACAGACATGTATGAATTTTGCTTTGTTTTCATGCAGCACTACTCCAAGGCTAAGACTTGTCCAAGCCTTTCTTTTCAAAACTGAATCAAAAGGATATTGTCTCTATACTTTTCAGTTCTTATCCAAGGAGCTTTTAAGTTCTCTATTCCCTAGTAATGTTATCATCAGAAGTCTCCATATCGATTTAATATTCAGCAGAACTGAGATACAAAAGGAAGTGTCTATTTGAGTGCTTGGTTGAGGTAATAACCCATATTTATTCCCTGTCATGGCTAGCTGCACACCTGTAATGAAACCCAGTAATAAGTAATGCTGTGTTAGCAAACACAGAAGAGCAGCAAATGCAAATATAATCAACAATGTAACGCTTGAAAACAAAATTTCAAAACCCACAATTTCCAACCAAATTGTAGACATTTATTTAAACAAAATAATTTTTGCACTTGAAAGAAGCTCTAATAAATTGCAGGATGTTCCCCAAACCTCTCAATTTCTCCTTTTGAACAAGACTCCGACGTACCTTTCAGTCTGAAAACATGTTCATTCACTCTGACTTTTGACATTTTAATTCCCCACACTGAAAATGTCAAAACACATGAAGCATTTGATCGTGGCCGTGATCAAAGCTGAGCCAACAGAGCTGCACAGGAAACTTAGTCATTATCGTTATTAGCCTCTCTCTCAATCAAGTCACTTCAATCAAGTCCCATGATTGGCGTTGATTAGGACTGATTTGAGCTTCATTCAGGATTCTAGACAGTCCAGGTGCTTTGACCTTAGAAAACTCAGCTTCTTAGTCTTGGAGAAGGTTGGTGTGACCATGGGACACTTAGTTACGCAACCAGGGAGGCA
Source organism: Perccottus glenii (assembly GCA_024416835.2). NCBI lineage: Eukaryota > Metazoa > Chordata > Actinopteri > Gobiiformes > Odontobutidae > Perccottus > Perccottus glenii. The sequence goes on along the minus strand of CM044561.2, from coordinate 22,922,398 downwards.
GTTGTGTTGTTTTGCCAAACGATAAGAGGTTTTGGCCACAGTTGTATTTTTTACATAATACATGGGACTTTGGTCCTTATTTTACAATTGCCCAAAGAAATAAACGTGAATGTGAACGCCTGTTTGTCAGTGTCTCTAAGTTTCAGCCATGAGAGTTTGCCAAAAGCAGCTGGGATAGACTCCAGCACAGTGTGACCCTCAAAAGGTAAACAACATTAAAATTAATGACTCAAGTTTACATTTGTACTTGAAATAAATTTATGCACAAAGATGGAACTCATTCTTACAATAAATGAACCAAACCCAGACCAGTATTGATATTAAAACATTTTTTTTAATGTGCTAACAACCTCTAGCCCCTGATTTGTCCTTCAAGCCACATCTGAGACCAGAGCTTTATAAAAAATGGAGACAGAGGGAGGAAAGCTTCTCAGTCATTGAGTGAAGATGACAGAAGCAATTAATGAAAACAATGCCGTAATTCCCCAATGTTTTTGAATAGTCCACATCCTGCTATGTCCACGAGTTGCTATGCTATCCACGCTCTCCCCAGCCGCCACTGAGGCTATAAATAACACTTATCACACTAACTGACTTTCTCTGGAGCAGGAGGGAGGCGGGCGGAGAGGGAAAATGAAGGGACCAAAAATACTGTCGCAGGTATGTGATTGCTTGCCAAGACAAATGGCATCCATCAACTTTAGCTGAGCCTCATATTCATCCGCGATTGGAGGGCAGCCATGCATACACAGAGATAGAGGAGCGGGAGATGGTGATAGCTGTTCTGCTGTGGCCGGGTGTATTTCACAAGCCTTAAAGGGTCTGTTAGCAATGCGGCTGTAGGGGGGTATACATTATCCAAAGTCAGAGCATCACCAACAGTGTAGTGTGAAAGGAGTTTGTTTTGAAAAAGCTGTGAGGAATTATCAGCGTACAAGCTACACGGTTTCTAATTAAAGAAACTGGGAACTGTTTTACATTTTGTGCCCAGATGCTATTGTGGAACAACTTAAAGGTCTACTGTTTCCTAACATTACTAACATATTTAATTTTTTTTAAATGGATTAACCAGACTTTGGGAGTGAATTTTGTTATGGTCAGTGGAGAAAGTAAGCTGCTCATGTTCACCTGAACTGCAGCAGAAAGTGTAATTACTAACACCTTAAAATTGTTCCTGTTTTTATACTCACAATTAAGTGTTAAAGTGCATGAGATACATGTAAATGTTGATTTTTATAAGGAAGGTTTTATGAGCGTTCTGTGTAACATGTTTTGTGAACTTTAACAATGAAAACCTCAGACAGATGAAGAATCTGATAAACACTGGCACTGTTGAATTAACATTGATGATTTGCTGTTCAGCTGAGCTCTGGCTGTGCTGATCAATTTGAGTTTTGGGAAAGCCAATCACATAGCATGTGTGCTGTATACGGACAACCGTGTGAAGCTCTGAGCTGGCTGCCAGCCGTGTGTTGCACAGCGCTTGAATAAGGTTTGTGCAGAGCTGAGCCTGGAGCACAGCTTGTCCATCTACTGACTGCTCCACTGCACTGGCCTTACTCAGCATGAACCAGTGTGGCCCAGCAGGACCTGAACCCTAGAACCCTGAAGTCAGGCTTGTTTCGGTGTGAGTCTAGTAATAAACTCAACTCCAGATATGGCTTCAGCTCTGTTAAAGTGCAGGTGGGTAGTACTGCAGTCTCTACTCCCACTTGAGATTTGTTGATTGGCTGAGGGAAATCACATGCTTCAACATCCTCATTGAGGGGCATGAGGGTGCTATCTTCAGAAGGTGGTTACAAACATTGTACCTTGCCCAAAACAATGATTTAATACAATACAAAATACTGAAAGTTCCTTAATCAGAGCTGCAGCCTCTTATCGCTGTTTTAAAAACTATACAAACTTGTAAGCTGTAATGAACTCAGTTTAATTTGCCCCAGAGGGCAATTAGTTTTGCAGCCAGGTGTAGATACAAGACAGTTACAAAAAATAATAAAAAAGTAAATACAAAAGGAGCTTAATTAACTCAGTGGGTAACTGTTGTGCAGAACAGCATGCCTGTTATATTTTATTACTCCTGTGGAAATGTCTTGTATCTTACCTGGAACAGAAATATCCCCATTCCTGTAGCCACAGCTCTGTTAGAAGTTAGACTATTGTGGTCCAATTTTTAACTAATTTTTATTTTTAATTTAATTATTTTTTAACAATGAGTCCAGACAAAAGAGGAGTGTATAACTCGAGATGGTGTGACTTTGTGGAACAGTCTGGATGATGATATAAAAGGTGCAACAACTTTTATTAGACAAAAATTATATTAGACTAGCATTTTCAAAAATTATATTGAAGTGAAATAATGAATTATAAAAATAACATATAGTAGCAATTAAAATAAAATACAATAAATAATAATAATTAAAGATGCTAAAAGGGCAGGAATAATATAATTGTTTTCTGTTTTATTAACTGTTGTAATTGTCTTGTGTTTCTTCTGTTTTGTGATATTATATGGTGCCTGATTTAAATGTTTAAAAGGGGTGGGTAATTATAAGTATTTGACTTCGGCCTACGCCTTTTTGGCCAATGTGAGCTTTATTTGATATGGAATTGTAGTGGTTTTTTTCCCCTTTTTCTTTTCTCTCTCTCTTGGCCAAAACAACTAAAACTAAACTCTACACAGCTCAGAACTGAATAAAAATACAAGGTTAATTAAAATACATTATTATATTATGGCACTATCACCCACGCGCAATTAGACAAATAAGAACCATTAGTTGTAATATTTTGGTAGCACTTCATTTTCAAGCTCAGTAATAGCATATAATAATAATAATAATAATAATAATAATAATAATAATAATAATAATAGAGAGTTATACTATGGTAATTATGGTTAATTATTAAGTAGTTCCCAGCTCTGCATCAATTCCTAGTGGTTATATAACTAGGAATTGTCATGCTTGTACCCCATACAACAATATTTGAATGGCCATGGCCTTAATTTATATAACTTCAAGAGATCTTCACAAGGAAAGAATGCACCATAAATGGCAGGCTAATCTGGAAAGTTTCATTTTTATATATTTATTTATATTATATACATAGAGTATAAATAAGTATATAATACTGTATAAAGTGCAACCAATATTTAAAATTGTTTTGTATCCTCATACAGTTTTCCTGCTCTATTAAGGTAACTCTTTAAACATGTGTGTAAAATTAAAGAGCGAGAATTGAACCGCCAACCTTCCTGGATGAACGTCTCTAACTCCTGAACCACTGCTGCTCAAATTCTTGTATTCTTGTCATGGCACTTATTTAAAGGTTAACTTAGCATTTTGGATCAATGTCAATTTGTACAAATAAAACATTTGGCTTAGCTAAATTTGTCAACATTTATTATTAAAATCCCATAAGTTTTACAAAACTGAAAAGAAATGAGTCTAAAATATTAGGCAGTCCTACAGGTCCCATTTATATCATTGCTTTGTAGTTCTGTAAATCTTTGCTTCAGGTAACTAAAACACTCATGGCTTGTATAAAAATCTAAACTGTTAGATTCTATGCAGACATGGCTGAAATATTTAACAGGCAATGTTTTATGCTCACGGCTGCACAGTGACAATGATATATGTAAAACTCTGATAGTGTCCAATAAAGTGTGAGTTTAAAGCTGGCTGATATCTGAATGCAGACATATTCCTAATCCCTGATAAGAATTGCTGCGTAAGAATAAAATAGGGCTTTCATTTTCCTAAACGCAAATAAAAGAAAATGACAAATGTTATTCCATTATCTTCTCAAGCTTAGCGTGCCACTATCTGTTCCTCTAGGCAAATGTTTTAAGTATTTATAACTTTATTGAACTGATGGTGCCTGTGTATTGGTGATGGTGAAACGAGGAGCAAGGCCATCATTTTTCAATCCCATCTAAATACTCTATTAATGATACATGCTTGTAATTACATTTCTGAGAGCATTTTGTGTAATGTGCCGAATGAATAGGAAGTCAAATGATGGGAACACAGCAGGCGTTAATTAGCCTCATCCAAAACCAAAGAGCTCAGTTTTGCAAAAAGGCCATGTTATTGCTTCACACTCTTGGAAATAAATTACTTCAATTGCTTTTTAGCAGCTGATTTAATAGAGGTCAGATTCTAATATGTCTTTTGCTGATTTATTTTAAGCAAAAACATTCAAGTTTTTTTACCCTGTCACACTTGTTTTATTTGGTGAGCAGCCACTACAGTTTTCTTTTTTTAACAGGGATAGGTTCAATTACTTTTACAAGGAAACATAAGATTTCATAAAACATGTGCACATAACTGATGACACTGAGTATGAAAAATGCACACAGAAGTAGAGACTGGATTTTAATTAAAAGTGTTAAGAACAATCTTCATAAACTGAGATAAATAATGTGTTAATTTGTCTGTTTAACATAAGTTTTAGAGTCACTATTTATGACAGCAGATAGTCTTTTAAGTGATCTTAAAGGAAGATTTGTCAGTCTCTGGAAACATTTGTAATAAAATTAACTGTAAAAGGGAGTGAAGTGAAAATAAAAAGTCCTAAATTTAATCCCTGTGGTACACCAGAGAATGTTGAGCTGTTGACCGTTCTAAGATACTTAGATATAATGTCAGAATAAGAAAAAAATAAGTATATGATATATAAATCAAGGTATGTTTAAAACTTTAATTGTCGTTGCCAAAAGCCTAATAATTACCTCATTTGTTTACCATAGATTAAATAAATTTGGAAAGTATGTAAGAGAGGCATAAGATATGAAAAGGACTCACCAAAGCAACAGATGAACCCTTTTTAATTTCTAATTTCTTAATTTCATAGATGTGGCATAAATCCAACAAAAAATCTCCTGGAACACTTTAACCCAATGGATCTGCAATGCTGTACTTAACGATGATTTACAGGCCTATTTTCAGAAATTTGCAACACGAGAAAAAGTGGTCTATTGAACACAGCCTAATCTTGCTTGAAATAACTGACTGCTACTTTATTTTTTATCCCATCTCGCATCTCTGATAATTATATTTAATTAATAAGACCTGTGTAGAGGTACCAACGCCTCCCTACCTGCAACAGCTGACTTTTCACCGGGGCAGTAAATTTATGTGTTAAATTATTGTTATGTGGACGGAAAACACCGAAGCCGCATATTAGATTGACACTGTAATATATTCTGGGAAATAGTGAGGGGTAAAACTGGAATGGCATACCAAGCTACACGCTGATCCCCTATTATGATATTCCGTGGGTGTTGGGTGGATTTTGACTGACAAACCTGGCAACAGTGCACACAGACTTTTAAAACACAGAACCGTCAGAGATGCTCTGTTACTACGGACACATGTTTTAGGGTTAAGTTAGCGCTGGTACCGCTCACACAGACCGCTTCTGCTTTAGCAAACAGGCTAATGTTGTACATTTGTGTTAGCTTACTGTCGCTAAATGAGGTCACGTAACAAGGCTAGTGTGAAATAAAACAGTGAGTCACTGAAGCAGCCTGTTGTTTATTCTTTGATATTTCTTCTGAGTTAATTCCAACATTCACTCCATCTGCTCACAATAATGAGAAGCAATAATTCAGCTGACTTTATCAGGTAAAAGTAAACTATCCTTTTTATTTTGTTTTTAGAAAATCAAAGTGTTTGACAGGAGCCAAAAGTGTATGAATTTAATGTCAAAAACATTTTTAATAAGACAAATTATGAAGTGCGTTATTAATATCAGTGCTATTTGAACATGATACAGTAAATAAAAGCTTTTGTTTGGTGAAGCTTAATGCATTTTTCTTGAAGCACATAACAAAATAATTGTTAACTAATCGACTAATCAAAAAAAATCACAGATTATTGTAATGAAGAAATAAATTACAGTGGTCAATAGTGGAGCCTTATTATCCCAGTTTAGAAGTCTGTAATTGAATGTACAAGTGCATAAAATGGGATTAAAGTATATAATTACTCTGACAAACCTTCAGTGAGCGCTACAGTAATAATTACTGAGAGTAATACCTTAGACCCTGAGCAGCAGCCTCTCACTCACAGTTAGTCCACAAATCCACCTGTGTGTTTGGTCAAATGTGTACGCTCTTAAGAGGCTACAGTTTAAAGGGTATTGGCATCAATTGTATTTCTGGCATCATTTTATTTTTTTTATTTTTACAGTGGTAAAATAATTCACGCACCAGTTTTTTGATCTGATTCTAAAGTTTACAGTGTTTTATGAAATTCCAATACAACTGAATGCCCATATTAAAGGCAAGAAAAGTGGTTTTAAAGATAGCTTGGTAGAAGTGTAGCACATTTGGTGATACCAATACCTCAAACTTTTTCTAAATTAACCACATTTTGTGATTTTTAATGAACTTTTTTTTTTTATTTGACCACTTCATTTCACTTACCAAAAATAGATTATATAGTGTAAAATGCAACTCCAACTTTGCTTAAAAGTAGAATTGTATAAAAAGCAAGCTCAAAACCAAGAGTAATCTTCTCTCAACAACCATGTTCTCATCAAGGCCAAGTAAAAATGATGGTACACCGAGATTAAGGTTAGGACCTACTCTGGTTAATGCAGGCCTGTGTGATAATGTGTGTTCAGGTGCAGGTTGTACTGAGTTGGATCATTCTTACAGCTGCTCATTATGCCATCCAGTTTTAATAAATGTAAATTAGACGGTGTGACTGCACTGCCTGACATTAAAGTCAGAGGCCAACAGAACGATGATGCAATGAGTAAAATATGACCTTATGTAATGATCAGATGCATTACATCCTCTTGCAAGCTTGAATGAATTTCTGTTTCAGACTATTGGAGTAAAATGGGGTGGCAGTGGCTCAGTGGTAGAGCGCTCTCCCCACAGTTCATACTGTCGTTGTATCCTTGGGCAAGACACTTAACCCACCTTGCCTACAGTGGTGTTCCAGCTGTTAACACTGGTGAATGGAACCTTAATGTAAGTCGCTTTGAATGAAAGTGTCAACTAAAATGTAACACTGGTGTAAGTTGCTTTGGATAAAAGCGTCTGCTAAATGACTATATGTAAATGTAAAATGTTTTGTATTATAAAGAAATAACATGTAGGATTTCTGCCCAAGTACATACTTTACAACAATAGGGCTGTCCAGATGTCCAAGTTTTGTGAAAGGTATTCTGTTAACTATAAGAAATTATAGTTAACATTATTGATTCACTAATATTTTAATAAGACATGTACAAAAAAAGGAAGTACACAAGATGAGTTTGCTCCCTTTTAAAATACTATCATAATTTCTAAATGTAAATCTAGACAGTAATTATATAGTGTAAACATAACGTAAGAATCTTGATCCTGTCATACAAGCTACTGCCTGCAGGTGTGGTGCTGAGATCCACCTATTTTTATGCAAAAGCCAGGTTATGTTGATGACGTTAAAGGTGTCAATATGGCCGCCCTTCAGAGTGACAGCTGGATTATCACTTTCAGAGACAGCTCATTCCTGCACATCAAAATAAACACTCAAGCCACAGCCGACTGTATCTGATTTTACACTAGACGTGATGCTTCCTGGTTACGAGTCTCTCGCTGCTTTTATTGTGCTTTGTTCACAGCGATGTCCTTAACCAATGACACCCTAATTCATCCCCTGCCCTATTTCATTTGCCTGGGGTGTCTCTGCAGATGTGTTTGGGGTGAAGAGGCTCTCCTCTCGGACGCGGCCGTTGCTCTCACACCTGGGAGTCTGGACTCACTATTACGCATGCTATTTGCACAAATTGCTTCATTCTCGCTTGAATATGAAATGCATTTCCACATTATGGACCGTAGACCGCATCTATCCTCGTGAGAGAGCTGTAAAGACGTGGAACTTGGTTTATTCTTGAGTTAGATTGCCTCTTCATTTCCTCTTTTGTCATCAGCTGTGAGACGTGAGCAGTTTAATGCCGGGAATTGTGCAGGAAGCCAAAAATTGTGTTTCTGACACAATTTTTGCCATTGTAGCAGTTGAAGCAAATTTATCTGGGACTTAAAAATGAAAAAAAAAAGTTTGACGTTAAAGGTGGCAATACACAGTATTAAGAACTGGGGTATGTAAACCTTTGATCAGTGTTATTTGGGTAGTTTCTGTTGTCATTATGATTTAAAAAGAGTAAACACAATTGTTTTTACAATAAATTGCTTCACCCAACCACTAACTATGAGTGAAAGAAAGGGTTTTGTATTATCATTCATATTGTCTAAAAAATGGCCAAAAAAAATCACAAATACCTCCAGGGTATTTAAACGTCTAGTGTAAATTACCCAGAAGATATTAAATAATTCTACCATTTCTCTCCTCTTTAACTGAAAGACAGATGATAAAAAATATAAAAAATAAATAAAAGATTTAAAGCTGGGAATCAGTTGAGAACGAACACAGCAATCACAGTAGTGTTCTCTGCCAGAGAGCATCAGATAAAAAAAAAAATCAAATGAGCCTTCAATACAGTTAAGAAAAGGTTTTAATATGGCATTTGTGTTTGCTACATCGTTTTCCTAAAAATGACAAGCAATTACCATTGTCCCGCTTTTGGCAGCTTGAGCGCGTCGCCTCTGCCAGGATTCTGCCTTTGAGGGTGTGCTTTTCAATATGCAATTTCAGTTTTGTTTTTTCCCAAGCACTTTGTCCATATTCACTTCTTTTTACTCTTTGACAAGGTGGAACATAAAAGCATTGTGGCAGCTGCGAAAAAATTATGCGATCTCTGCAAACCACTGTGTACATGCAACCCTCTGAGAAGACACCACAGAAATAACCTCAGTGAATCATCTGATCATTTCTCTTGTATATAATGAATATACATATACACTGTGTACAGCCATCTATTTTTAAAGTGTTATGATCCCCGAAGCCTTTTGAAGATTAATGGAGAATCCAATTGTGGATGTTATTTAAAAACAAGTCAGTCAGGAAATGCACCCGTGGCAGTGCAGGTGGGTTGCTTGTTATATGAAATATTTCTTTGGAATTAAATCACTGAATTATTTATTATTCAACAAATTTAAATGTAAAATGGACCAGGCAGCCAGACAGAGAGAGCTGTAGAGCTGCTGCAGCAAAACAAAACAACATTTTGTCAACAACATTGTGTCTAAAAAGCTGACTGAAATTATTCCTGTTTGATAAGGTCTGAGGCTGGGCAAAATTGAAATCATACAAATGTCAAAGGTCATTGATGCTGGATTGTCATCATCAGTGGGTAAATCATAGTAATCAGCTATCATGTTATAAGGCTTTTCATCATAATCACATTTTATTTTTTTATTTAACCTTTTAAAACCAGGTAAACCATTGAGATCCAATTCTCATTTACAACAGTGACCTGGACATCTGACACATCTGACATGACCTGGCCAAGTGGGTCCAAAACTGCAGGCAATCAGCACTTTTCTCTCTGCCATTAACCTGATGCAAAGCAAATGACATTAATTGTGATTTGATCTCATTGACTTCCCATTCCTGTATCACTGGAATCCCAAACAGTGAAGGGGCGGAGCTTAAAATGTGTCCTGCTGGTAGGACTGAAAAAATGAGACTTGATAAAGTAATAATAATGGTGTGTGGTCTTTAGTGACTGCATTGTTTGAGAAAACGCTACAAAGTCATGGGGTTTTAAGAAATTACTTCCTTTACAACATTTCTCTTCATGTATTGTACTGTATCCATTCATTAATGTGTTTATGTTCACGTTCTTTCATTATGAGTATTTAGATTTGCCGATACGCCTACATGTGCATGCATATACACAGACTCTCATTCTTGTTTTATTGTTCAGAACTCATGCATTAGTGCATGCATTGAAATCTAATAAATTACCAGGAATTATGTAATGTTTTCATCATATTTTCATCCTAACCATAACCGAAAACCCCTAACACTAACCTCAACCCTATGCATGTACTAATGGATGAGTTATGTATAAATTCATGATTAAATGTGCCCCATAATCTAAAGTGTTACCTAAGAGTATTACCGATAAAAGGGAGCAGACAAGAGGCTAAAAGAGTGGGCTATAAAGCTTTTTTTGATATTAGTGCAAAAGGCCTATCCGCCAAACTGACTTTAGAAAGATTACAAATATTATTTAAAAAAAAAACATGATAGAAATTAAAGTAAACAATGTCCTCCCAGACATCTTTGTCCATTCAGGAAGTGGCCTGGTCTCTGTGGATTTGAGTTGGATTTCCAGACACAAGAACCCATCGACACAAATTAAAGACAAAAATAAAATTTAAAAATTTTTAATTTACAACTGGTTCAACAGGATTTATAACGAAAGTTTAGCGAAAAGAAAAGATCCCAGATTATTCCACTGTGGTTTATTAAACAATTAGTTGATTTTTAAAGATTTTTTTTGATAGTAGACAGTAGACAAATGACATTTGAACCCATTTGTCTTGCGTATTTGGCATGCGCTCTACTGACTGAGTATTTTTTTTGTTTTGTTTTTTTCGTTGGCTTGATGTTTCATTTATTTAATGTTATTTGTAATATTTCATATTGTTTTATTATTATCTTTTACTTTAAGTTACATCCTCAAGAAACACATTAGGCCTAAATAGGAAAAAGGACTTTAGAGGGTTTGGAGTTTAACCATGTTCATGAAAGCTGATCATTTTCTACAGACTGACTTCAAGACACAAGTATTACAAAACAATTTAAACAGAGGTTCCCAGTATCAGAAGCACTTCTTGCACACAACCCAGAGGTGGTCTTAAACATGTGAAGTTTCACAGTCATCAAAGTTCAGCGAGATGTGGCTAATGCTTGACTGACTCATTGTAAGCAGCTGTGCAGAATTAAAAATTGAAAAAGCTGATGGCTGCAACAATTGCGAGTTGCCAATAGATGATCCTCGACAATCTTCATCTTCATCTAAAAGCATCTATTTCTCTGCAAAATAAAGATATTTCAAAACAGAGACACTTGTTGACATTCTTTATACGCTGCACGTCCGGTCTAGGTAATCAATTCTCAATTTAGTTTCCATCTGACAGCACTGCACTTGGCTGTTGAGCCTCATTTTTAAACTATAATCAAATCAACTTCTTTACTGGAGCTACCCCAGTGATATTGAGCTAGCACATAAAAATACTTTAAAATGTGTGAATTGCTTTAGAGAAGATAATAAGCCAATAGAATATAAATTTGGTATTTGCCGGCATCTTTTACAGGTTTATTAAAAGGTGTTTTAAAGCGCGAGCCAAAGTGTTTACTCAGTCAGGGAAATGGGAGCTGACAGTGGTTTATTAATATTTCCTCTTCCCTGGGGGTATGCAAATACATTTTGTCCTTTGCAAAGTGCTGCCGAAGACCTTGCTGCTTCAGATTCAAATGGCAATAACTTACCCCCAAACTCCGTCAGGTTCATACACCCACACATACCGCACGGCTATATATCAGACGCTCGAACACCACGGTCTGTTTGTGAGCGAGGAGTGGGACAGGAACGGGAAAGAAGAGACAGGAAAGAGAAAGCGCGGGGCACAGAAGCATATAATCTGAATTCAAAAGCAATCATTTTTGTTCTCAGCTCATAAAGCCGTCTGCGCTTGATGACTAAGGCAGTAAAAATCACAGGGATGAAGGTAAAGAGTGGAGCAGAGATGTTGCTGGAACTAAAACTGCAGTATGCTGTGATGGCCCACCATTGACCTCAGTGTTGAGAGATGGGACTTTAGACGTGGAGACTGCGTAAGGTTATTCCAGCAAGGGATATTTTTTACCCGATTCATTTGTTGCATATTCCCATTTGTAGTTTATTTGTAAACTACCAATTAAAAAAATTAAGATAAAGAATGGTCCTGTATTCTTTTGTGATAATAATATCAAAAATTAATAATGAAAGAAAACAACAAATCTTGGGTATGTTTGGCTAATTTGTACTATGTTGCTAGATTTCATTTTTAGGGTTTCATTTAGAACTGTGCTCAGTAACTTAATGAAAAGTGTCACATGACTGATGGCTTACTGTGCTAAATAGCAAACCAAATTACCTAAAATACAAATTCTTAATGTATAACAACACAACTTGGGTGATCACAAAACAACAGTATCAAATATGTTTTATCTCATGTCTTAACAGGAGTCTCCAGTGACCACTTGTGATCAAAAATCACCTCAATGCTTTAAATGCAAACCACACTAAACTAAAGCTAAACTAATATACTGTAGCAATATGTCATGTTTTTGAGGTCATCAAAAACGTTGGGCAAGAACCCAACAGACATCATCACAGGCTTGTATGCACTTCGGAACAAGAAGCAGTACTTTTGCTGAAGTAGAAGTGTCACTGTGGCACAGATGACAATAGACCTTTGTGGCTGGAATGGATTTATTAACACCTAAATGTGTCCAGAGCAATCGGGTCACACTGGGTTTTTCAAACTTCAAAATATCTTGCATTTTTACACTGCTCCAATTAAAGTTTACCTTAGTTTTGTAATTTTTGGATGTGTTTTGTATTGTGTAACTTCTGAAGCAGCCAGGACTAGAGCCCTGTGGTCAGCCTGAAGAGTTATCCTAAATGTCTTTGGTCCCCAGAGCTGAGTGCCCTAAAGCCGAGGGAATGTTCAACACAAACCTTTCAGTGATCTGCACTCACCTTTTTGTCTTTGACTTTCACACTTTTTGGCAAAAAAAAAAAAAAAAAAACACTCACAGCATGAAACTTTTGTCAAATTAAATCAGACACGAACAAGCCATAATTTCTGCCTTAATCAAATTTTGGTTCATGACAATGAGAAAATTGTGAGATTTATGATGCAAATCATAACTTAACTTGCGGATATTTTAATTTGGTTCTTACTTTCATAAAGGTGGGCCGGTTTTTGCAAAGCTCATTTTATTTTACTATTCTGATTAAGTCCTCAATGACTCAATGAACTTTTCACTCAGTGATCTTTATTGCTCTACAGCTTAATGAAATCACATTTCACAGGGATTTATGATCTGACAGAGATAGTGACTTACAACTTCAAGCAAAGAAAAATTATTCCTCTTTCACAGTTTTATTATGCTGCAGGTCTTTGTCATTTACATAGAACAGTGTAGTACAGAGGCTCACAAAACAAGCTGGGACTTTTAAAAGGTTGAGTAAAATGTGCCACAAATGCATATGCACTATTTTCTCATTGTGGTTTAAACATGTCTCAAATGTAAAATATGGAACTGGTTACTAATGTATAAGACAGCAAACAAATGACATAAATGTGAGGCATCAAATAGGGGGATATAATATCACAATGGTACTGGCACACTGTGTATAAATGTCTTCTTGGTTTTATAATGTTTTTGTGGAATAACACAGCAACAATTCTATGTATTGTATTGTATTTGGTTTTACAGAAAGTCAACACTGCAGGGAAACAACTTCTCTGCATTTGGATATACTAGAAAGAAGAAAAGGCTAAAAACAGGCATATTCAGTAGAAGACAATATACTTGTCATGGCTGCTCGTCATGTCACCTGAGCAACCAGCCACTCCCGTGCTACACACCTGCGGGCCATTACAATCAGGAAGGTACATAAGCAGCTGACACACAATTCCTGTTGCTTGACGCCAGACAAACACATCTAGCAGTGCCTGTGAACCTGGTTACCAGGGCTTGAGTCTGTCCGCACCTCCTGGACCAGCTCGTCACCGTATGTTGATGACCGTCCTCCGGGTCCGACCAACCACGTCCAACTAATCCACAACTCCTGTGTTTGCTACCTGTCTCATTAAAGATTACACAAAGTTTGACTTTCTGAGTCTGGTGTTGGGCATTTAGGTCCAGAGTCCGCTGTTACAATACTAGAATCTAAATATAATTATAGTGTAAAGCTGTCATAATATGCCTTTAAAACATCATTTGGTTTAAAAATATCAAACACTCACTACTTGTTACTTGCAGTTGTTGTGAGCCCAAATTGAACTTTTATTGTCACAGGGCTGCTCAGATCAGCCACTCATTGATGTGTAAATAATTGTCAATGACAATTCTTTGACAAGTTTTAGTGATTTTTTTTTTTGCAGTGTATTTTTTTTTTTTGCATCTAGAGTGCATTAAACCTATGATCCCTTCACTCTGTCCTTCCATACAAGGACCAAATATAGATGACCTAAACAAATTAGGCAATGTTCAAGCCAAAGACTGACTGCCCACTGAACCTAGGACAACATGCCTGACTTTCTGGCTCAGCTATTACCCCATTTTATGAACCCTTTTCTGCAAAATATCTTTGCCTGATTAGCCATCCTGTTTTTGTTTTTATAAGGAGAAGTGGTTCTGAAATCAGTTTCCTCTCACAGCTGGTAAAAATCAACCAATCATAACAGTTAATCTAAATCGAGGTGGGCTTTCTGCAGGGGTTTATTTCTCTGGTTGTATGTCTATCCAATTGCAATCAGAGGCAGTTTATTCTGTTTTTGTTACTGCCCTCTGGAAATCCAACTCCCATCCACACAAATCAAATTTATTTACAGAGAAATGAATTGGGATGGTACATTTTAAATTGGTTGCTCAGTCAGTTAGGGCATTATTAAATCTGTTTAAACTTTACAAAGTACAGTCCCACAAGTTTGTACTGAAGCCAACCCAACAAGAAACAAAACTGGAATTGAAACAGCAGGAAGTTAATCACAGCCAACAAACATCGTAGTGAGAGAGTAATTAAAGCAGCAAATGAGTGGAGTGTCTTCTCTTATCTGCCTGCGGTCTTTCCCTCCCGAGCTTGCCACCCAATCACTCGCAGCTTATTACAGAGTCTTTCTGTCAACCTTGTCCCATCTCATTCTCACCCAATTACAGTCTAAATGAACCAGAGGACGGCTGCGATCGCCTTGCCTCTTCCCATTGTTTACTTTGCACCAGTAACACACTGTGATTAGGCCCCCGCAAAGGTTCATAAATTAACAACTCGAGGCCGAATTAATCACCATTCCCAAGAAAGATAAATGGGCAATATTCAATTTACGCAAATGGATCCCACAGACGACAAACACAACTTGGGGGTAAAGCAGGGGGAACAGTGCGAGCAGAGGAAAGTATACTGTAAAGTGTCAAAGTGGGGATTTCAATCTGAACCCAACTAAATATGCATTGTTTGTACAAAAAGCAACTTCCAGCACTCGCATCTGCATTTCACAGGCAAAACTGGGCCAATTTGATTAATGTCATTGTCTTAACATGCACATGGGTGCCACAATAACAGATTTGCGAACAAAAGAGGAAAAGGAAGTACTTAAGAACAGTAAGAGGGAAGAGCACAGAGAGGGCAATAAACTAAATGAATCCAGCAACTGATGGATAAGCAACACTATTTAACATAAGGACAAAAGTCAACCAACAGAGACTACAAGACCAACATAAGACCAAGACACAGTGAAACCAAGTCATCAGAGTTAATTATACATGGTAAGAGATACCAGAGAGTAGTTCAGTAAAACTTAAAAATCTGAACTGTCCACACTAATGACAAACTCATGACTGGTTTCCAACATCTCAGTGAAGGGTTGTGAGGGATTAAGAAATTCAAACTGGAAATAAAGTAAAATAATATAAAATAAATGGACTACCCTTGAATGGTTTAATGTTCTCATTTCTCTCTGACACAAGACCAAGTAAGATATGCTAAATTATGTTAAAGACTGACCTTTAAAATATAGACTTGAGACTTCATGCACAACAAGAGTTTAGACTAAAGACTTCCTTCACTGATGTGTTTTAATTTTAAAACAGTGAAGAACCAAATTGCTGACACTATTAGCTTTTTGGAATTGATAACACCAAACCAGGTGGGAATAACCAACATACTCCATATTGGAGGCAAAAAAAAAAGTGCCATTATTTTCAAAAAAGTCTCTTCAAGTCTCTGAAATATTTCAAAAACCTCTGATTAATCTTAGCAGTTAAAAAGTTGAAAAATAAAGTCTCAGCAAAGATCAGAAATTTGTTTTTAAGTTGCAAAATCTTGCAATTCTCGAATTATCTAATCATAATTGTTAGCAAGCATCTCAGGATTCAACAAAAAAATGTAAATTTAATCTGCTTCTGTGGAATACCCTACAGAGATATACTGAAGCAAAGACGCTAAAGAATAAAATGCTACAACTTGATTTGAACAGTGAATGGAGTTTAGCAAACCACCAGCAGCATCTCATGAGGCAAATAAGTACTCCAGAATGAAAAAAAGCCTGTAGCCTTAAAGTCACCGTCATCAAAGGGCCAGAAGATGTATCACAGGCCAAAGCATCCGCTGATGAAGACATTTACCCTTCAATCTGGGATAGAAGAGACATTATATATTAAATCATCAATTAATAAAGGATTCAAGGGGCTTACATCACTTTGCTGATCTGCGGCAAATGGCATATTTATGAGTCTTCTTAAGCCCTGTTGAAATGTGTAGCAGTCTGGTGAAAGACACTGGCATTAGGTGCAATCGACAAGGCAAATATTACACTGCAAAGCTTTCCGCTCTATTACCAAGACCTTCAAAGAGCATCGGGGAAAGCCTTCCGTAAATAAGTGTAGACTAAAAATAGCCGGGTCAAAAGTCAACTCAACCATCGCCTATACCTGCTTTCACATCCAATGCTGTAGTTTAGAGGAAAGGAAGGCCTGCTGTATACAACGATATCCAACTAATGCTTTTACCTGATAGTATCATTGAGAAATAAAACTATGCCTTAACGGTTACCCAGTTTTTGTCAATGGGACATTTTTTCTGGCTGAATTGCAATGTTTACTAAATATCTATTGTATGTTTACTCTATGCATATTTTTTTTTTATTATGCATGTAGAAGATGGAATGGTTTTGAACAACATTATTGGTAACTTTAATGGCAATGACATATGGTTCTGCAGATATATTATGGATGGATGGATGGATAAGATCACATTTTATAATACACATTAAAAAAAAGTTAATGTATTTTCTTGGTTGTAAATACCCAAAGTGGGACAGCAGTGGCAAGAACTAAATGGTGTTATATTATAAACAGTCTGGCAGTTTTAACACTAAGAATACAGGCATTTCATTCAGAGAACAAACATGAAATAATATAAATTGGCTCATTTGTTTTCGGTAACTTAACAAGAGCATTTTTCTAAATGGATTTTATCACCTAAGAACAAATGACAGTTTGTCTTTCTCACATCTCATCTCATCATGAAAGGTTCAGTGCTGCCACAAGGGTTCTGATGTGGCCCCATCTTTGGATATAGAAATAATAGATATAGAACCACATACCTTTTTTATTTATTTTATATGTGCTTTTTGCCTTCAATTCCACCTGTGTCGCCAGGCAAGCATAAATGGGGTACAAGCCTGACTAAGACAGGAGCATAAAGAAATTATACACAAACAGAATGTGCTACTACAAAAAGTGCTATTTTGTGGAAGAAATCTGTGTAGCAATAGAAAGACAAACATCATACTATTTATGTAATCTGCTACAAGTTCAGCAAGAAACAAAAAAAACTTTATTCCAGCAAAATTTGTACATTGCATAACATTGAGAGTGTATTACAAACTGCAATTTAACCTTCAAAAGTTTGTATTTATAATTAGCCAACATTTTAAATGCTGTGTCATATGTAGGTATGACGTCCCAAGAGTGGTTTCAAAATGGGGAATCATTGTACACCCAGGAGCCTTTGCAAATTTATTGCATTTCCTCAAAACAAATCAAACCTTTCGGTAAACAAACATTTAGCCCCGGCTGATGTAAGCTCTAACTGCAGACCATCTTTGTTTTTCAAGTTTCTGTTCATCTGAGCCCATCATTACCATCATATGTCTCAGCATCATTAGTGTGAGAAAGGTAAGCTGTTTCCCACCAGGTGTATGTTTGTGCAGTTGAATTGTAAGAAGCCAGGGAGCAAAGCAAAATGCCAGAAGAAAAGTCTTATGTCAAAGGAACTGCATCGAAATAACAATATTACACAGAAGCAGACTAAACAACATCCAGAGATAACAGGAATGAGCTGGTGTTGAATAATAAACACGGATAAGAGTTTTTCCTTTGGCTCATGTTCAGATGGAGTTGGCATAAAAAAAAAAAAATGCTTGCATGCATGCAGTCAGAGAAGCGCACCAGATGAAGACAACACATCATAATAGGCTGAGCAGATACAGGAAAAGTCACTTGTCAAACAGGACGCAGTCAAGCCTGAATTCATCGCTGTTACTTTCACAAACTGCTCAGTCTCACCGTCAAGCAGCAAGACGCACCCAGCTGCAGGCCATGAGCAACATATGTGGAAGCTTACGCCAGACTGTAAACGACACACGGAAAGACCTTATCATCACAAGTGGTGCTCATTCAGCTAAGCGACAGCTAACACCTTCAACGACGACTCCGCCAGTCACTCAAACGGATGTAAAGCCATTGCATTACTGGATGGAGACTAATGCCAGGAGCTAAAGAGCAGGGCTGAGCATAAAAGCTATATTACACAAATTACAGTCAGCAAAACTCAAGCAAAGAGTATTTCTTGAGCGTCTCACAACCATTAATGCTTATGGTACTGCCATATTTGTTGCAAGAGACTATTCTGACTAATGGACTTGCTACAGTAGGCAGAAATTGGAAAAGACTACACCTGTTCACTCGCTTCATTTATGTCCATTGAGTAGCTTACAGACTATAAAACTGTCAGCACAGAAAAGTAAAACTGAAATGTCAGTTTCAAAGCTACTAAGCCACAGATTGACCAGATTGTATACTGTCTGTAAAGCTGTCACTTGACTATACATACCTTTTGCAAAAACAGGGACTAAAACAAGGG
Organism: Perccottus glenii; assembly: GCA_024416835.2. Lineage (NCBI taxonomy): Eukaryota > Metazoa > Chordata > Actinopteri > Gobiiformes > Odontobutidae > Perccottus > Perccottus glenii. The sequence continues at coordinate 22,903,570 of CM044561.2, read as the reverse complement.
CAAAATCTGCCTAAACCAAGTTTTAGGTTTAGCATAAAGATGCCCTGTAAAAAAATCTGTTAACATGGAAAGTTGCCTGTGTAATACCCCAACCAATGGCAAGTTTAGGTCGTTTTCAGAAAGATTGCAGAAATATAACTATCACTAAAGCTTAAAGCACTTACAACACTTTTTCTGAATGACCAGGTTTGCTTCCAGTGGGTGTAGTATTCGGGCAAAATAACACTCATTTGCATTTGATATACTGGGGAAAATAGACATTTTAGGCTCCATAGAACCCAGTGGAAGGACCATTAGTTCCTCTTCCTGTTTCCAGCGAAGACAGACTGAACACTTCTGGAGAAAAAGCACACTTTTGTGTCTCTTTTGAATTTTTTTTTTTAAGAGAACTTTTGGTAAAATTACTGCAGTTCTTTAACGTGTTTTCATTTGGCAATGTTGTGGTTGCCAGATCACTCTCTTCTTACAAAAATGAGTGGATGAAGTGAACATAGTGTTCAAAGAGACAGTGGCTCTAAACCATTAGTCATCATTAGTGGTGTTTTCTACACCACTCTCTCTGCTCTTCTTTATTGAAGCTATTTAAATTTGAAAACACTCGCCGAGCAAACGTAAAAAATGTCACACAACATGGCATATTTTGAAAAATGCTGTTTGGTTTGAACACAGTAAGTGTACTCACGGTGATCGATGTTGCCGTCTGCTTTCCCCTTCTCCTGCGAACACAAGCACACACACAAGTGGTTATTACAGGCTTGGAGCCGTTAGACAAACACAGTCCTTTCTACAGCTTTCTGCCGACCATTCGTTACTGCGCCTTTCCCTCTTTTCTGCAGTGACATACAACACAAAGACAACAACCAAAGGTGAAATGCACAAGGTATGAGAACAGAATAGGCAGAGGGGAAATTAAAATATGATACATGATTATAAATATAAGGCTTACAGTACAAATACATATATAGCTATATTGATATCTGTAGATATCTACACTAAACAAACCAGATTTATACTTTTGTTTTTTTATTCACCACAGAAGCAGTGCAATTTTTGCCCTCATGTCATGTCTTTCTCAAAGTGCTCAGTGTAAATGAGAAACAGTATAAAAGGCTTGTATAAAAATAAATGCATGAAAATACTTTCTATGTCTATTTGTTTATTAGTGCTTAATGTACCAGATTAATCATATTTTAGCATTTGATTAGTTATATTGGTATGAGACTTAACGGTACACCAGATCCTAGGTGTACATATTGATGCGTCTGTCTGTCACACAAAATCTTATGGCTGATATTTAAAATACCATAAACATAGCCATCTTACCTGGAGGCTGGCATGATTGGAGCACAAACACTGCTCTGTGTTTTATGTTACCTAGTGATTACTTTTTCTTGTTACAGCAGCGAGTGTGTCACTGAGAACAAATGTAACTTACTCGTCGAGCAATTTACAGTAGATTGGCAAAACAAAGAACGAGACAGGGTTTTAAAAATAGAACAGCAGTAGGTCTTCCAACACTGTTTGTGAAGCAGCATCAGCCGAATGTTTTGACATTTTGCGTTCGCGTCCCTCAGTATGTCATCAGTAATGAGCCACAGTGATAAAACCTATGTGCACCTCGAAGCTTCCCATGAGACCGAGATCTTCGCCAGAACCACTGCAGTTTTAAGAGTCTCCTGTCACTGCCTCCCTCTTTTGTCTCTACATCTCTATCGCTCCCTCCGCCATCTGTCCATCTTAATTGCGAACATGCTTCCTCGTGATGGGATAAAATTGAGTGCGCTCATCAGCACCGCCTTCCATCATCTCGAGTGCCGCTGTTTGATCAATTGATTAGAGAATCAAACCAAGCAGAGAGGTGAACGAAAGGCTCCTCACTTCAGGCTAAAAAGACTGTCTTTATGGCAAATCTCCAGGGGTCTTTTTGCCAGATTCACTTCATACATTCATCTATACTGGGTTATTACAAACGGAACAGTTTAGTAATGACTCTAGGCAATTGGTAGAATAACTCTTCATGAAGCACAGTGGACAGTAATGACCTCTTGCTGGTGATTAGTTTATCTCATTTGCACTGGTACTTCAAGGACATGGCATTATTGTATAATATTTTCTGACATTTCATGTGCATACTGTTGAATACTGAAACAGGTGTGGCACTTGCTAATGACCTTCAGAAAAATATAATAATGATGAGGTCTTTGGGTATAACAGTTGTTACATTCAGCACAAAATATATAACCCATTTTCTTTGGTCGAGTCAACAGTTTAAATATTAACCACTTGCCGTGATGCATGGAAGAATAGTATTTGGCCCAAAGAGGATTTCTCCCATAGACCAACAGAATGTTTAGAAATGGAATCAGTTTGAGCTTTCTGTATTGCTGCCTGGTTTGGAAGCCTCTCCCTGACAAACAAGAACAGACTGGGTAGTCTTGTTAAGGTAGCCAGTCAGATCACAGGGAGGAGTCGGGCTCAGCTGGGGGACATTTAGAGCAGACAAGTGCAAGGAAAGGCTGGTACTATAGCACAGTCCCAGGACCATTAAATAGAAGAGCGTTTGAGCTGCTGCCCTCTGGCCGGTGCTACAGAGCTCTGGGCTGTAGGAAAAAAAAGACCATCAGCTGTAAAGCACTTGTATGGCACCTTTTTTATAAGTATTTACCCAAAAAATAACTGAATGTTTGCACACTGTATATGTTCGTGTGTTATTTTAATTCCATTTTGCACCTGTTTTTTGGTGATTTCCATTTCTGGTCCTGTACTTGGGTTGTTGTTGTTGTTGATGTGTTTTTTGATGTTGTATGTTTTGAGAGCATTTGTCACACAAATTATTTCCCAAGACTTTGACTTTGAGATACTGTTCAGGTTGTGAACTTCAGCATGTCTGCTCAGCATCTCAGCTTTGTCTTGACAAAAGCATTCTTTTACCCTAGATGGATTTATCAGCTGTGACTTTTTTTTTTTATTTTTTTTAATCATTGTATGCCAGAAATATAATCTGACGTGATGTATGTAAATTGTGTGCAGCTTTTATTTTTTTAACCCTTCTCGGGCACCCTAAGCGCTTTACATGATGCTTCCATTCACCCCATTCACAGACATACACACCTGGCAGGCAGAGAGGGGGGCTGACATACATAAGGCCCTCACCTCATACACTGCTGTGCCACTTTGTGCTTTTGTCTGCAGCAGAGTAAAAGTGTAGCAACAGAACTGAATGGTTATAGCCTCTCAAAGAACAAATACAAACTCATCCCGGTGTGCTTCATCTTGGACACTATTTAAACACCCACACAATACAACTCTAACATCGCTGCCATAGAGACTGGCATTTAGTGGGAAGGCATTTTGAACAGTGCAATAATTCTTTCTTTTGCCTCCGTTGTGTTTACAAGTCATTTATATTAGATTTTATTTTACCTTTTTATCTCTGCATTGCCATTGATGTTCAATCTGTCCAAGAATAACCTTTCCTGGCAAGAATTCAATATTCTGCCAGGAAAGGTTAAGTTTCAGATATAATAAGAGGGGTTTATTCAAATTGTGACCATTATCTTACAAAGTCTACATAGCAAAAAAAAACTGATTTCGAAGGGAAACAGAGAAATGAGACAGATATATAGAGTTAATCCATCTACATTGAATAGATATTCCCTTGGGGATGCCGCTTAGAAAGAAGAGACCTGTCTTATCTGTCTTTATCATTGCACCGCTGAGCATCTTAATGAGCTCAATGAGAAGGAGCCAAAACACTATGGTAATGTTTGCAAATGACAATAATGTAACCTTTCTGGAAAAAAAACATGGCAATTACATTTTGAGTCGTTGAGAAATATGACAATCAGGCTGTCTTGTTTTTTCATTGCAATATTGCATAACTTTTAGTTTTAAGGCATTCTTCAAAGGATAACCCCATTGTTTTAAATAAGCAACTAGATAGTGTTCTGTAACGAATGTGCTAATCAGCTCAGTACAGACTACACACAGAGTGGAGGAGAAAGCCATTTGTCCCTAGCACACTAAAGCCAACACTTCAGAGTATGTCCTGGCAGGGTAGTAGTTTTATTGGAGTTGCAGCAGCCTTGAAGGTGCATTATATGAACTAAAAAGTTGCAGTATAAAGAGTATAGTCAACTATGTATAATTACTTCTGTATGACACTGTTTGCATTTGTCTGATTTGCAAAAATGTACAGGCAAGCGCCTTTACCTGGTGGAAAAAGCATTACAGGCCTCTTACTTGCTACATTGGCCCAGAGAGGATAAACTAAAGCGCTACTGAAGCTCATGCACATTTCTTGCTAACTTGGGATTGATTAAATAGATTTATTTATCAATCTATTTAAGTATCCCTGTTACGGAGTTCTTTCAATATACAGGCGTAGTCAGGAATTGTGTGTCCAGGGTGTTTATTGTGCCAGTTCCAAAGTGCAACAAAAAGTCCAAAAATCCAAAATGTGACAATATTTACAGTGTGTAGTCCAATACCTCCAAAGATATATATACAATAAACAAAAATAGCTAAAGAAATTCCAAACTCAAAAATATAACTAAGGGTACCTTTTAAATGGTCTCAGCAGGACCCACATCAGCCATGTTACCTGTTACCTGTGTAACTGGCTGTCAACTCTCTCAAGGTCTGGTCTTGTCCCTCTTTTATCCCCCATTGCCCCTCCCACTGGGCTTTAGTAATTTGAAAATACAAAATAAAGAAAGAAGACACTGATTGCCCTCTGACATTAACCTATCCACAGTGTATCCACTCTATACACATAATAAATATTACAAACACAATAAGACACAAGGAAAATGTACATAGAAAGGTAAATAATCTCTCTAGTCATGTGATGAGCGCAACCGCGCGAACACAATACATTTAACGCACCGGGAAGTTATGGCCCGGTTTGACCACGCTGCCCCCACACGGAAAGAGAGGAGGAGAAAAAGGTAAGAGAGTCTCTGTGTGTTCTGTATGTTTGCGTGTATGGTTAAAACGATAAGTAAACACTTCCAAGTGTGCACCCTTGGTCGCGTTACAACGGCAGGGGGGAGGATAAAGAAAAAGGCGTTACATTTACATTTACATTTATTCATTTAGCAGACGCTTTTATCCAAAGCGACTTACATTACATTACCAGTGTTACAGTCACTGGAGGCAAGGTGGGTTAAGTGTCTTGCCCAAGGACACAACGACAGTATGAACTGTGGGGCGAGCGGGAATCGATCCTACTACCTTCCGATTGAAGGACGGCCGCTCTACCACTGAGCTACTGCCGCGTTAATTGCAACGTTACTTAATACATGAATGAACCGGGGTTAACGAGCGAATGAGTGAAAGCGTGTGTATGTGTAAGACGTCACACTGCCCGCAATCAGAGACGGACGTGCTCCGTCACAATCCCCATCAGCCTTTTGTATTTTTCTCCACATAGATGGTTCATAGGCAGTGGCATGTCACCATAGCTGTTCACATGCCCGTCTAAGAAGAGTGTTGTGTGGAATGGCATCACCAACAAGGTCAAAACAATATGCATTAAAAGTCCAAGAACATGTACGACTCACATTTTCCTCTTTGTCAGCACAAACACCTTTGACATAAAAACGTCACATTTTAATAGATGTTGGCTACTGGTGCAAAATGCCTGAGGCCATTCTGGAGATATCTCATACATGAGAATAAGAGACTGTGCCCTTGACCTTTTAAACTCCCCACACAAACATCCGCTCTGTTCATCTGTGGGTCAGAGTGAATATTTGTACCCAATTTATAGGAATTCCCTGAAGGCAACGCTGAAATAATGAGAAATTGGCTGGACAGACTATAACCTGGAAAATATATTACCTCTGTCAATGTTTGAGACAGTTCAACTGACTGCTGTCTCAGTGCAGTTTACATTTACTATGTTAAGACATTTGTATTTATATGTATACAGTATTGTTCAAAATAACAGCAGTACAATGTGACTAACCAGAATAATCCAGGTTTTAATCCAGGTGCAGTAGATTCTTAGAAAACAAACGAGAGCCAACATTCGTGATATGCACGCTCTTAACACCATTTAACAATAAAAAAATATACTAAAAACCTGGATTATTCTGGTTAGTCACATTGTACTGCTGTTATTTTGAACAATACTGTATATAATATTTATACAGGAGAGATGGCTAAATATTCTCGTTTTCTTTTTCTCAGACAATTTACTTTTGTATTCAATTTCTAAGCTTGAAACAAAATGTTTAATTTAGTAAAATGTGCAATGCTTGACAGTTTAGACAACTTAGTTTTAAGCACATGGCTGACTCATATTTAGTGTCTATGTTGGTGTCTAACAAATGTTATTTAAGCTGCTCTTGGTGCTAACAGTAGCATAAGCCTAGCCTCAAATTTGATTTTGTGATATGGGCATTTCTGACATTGTTCAGAGACAAAAACTGCAATTAATATTTGTGTGTGACGTTTTGTAACTATCAATACATGATAATGAAAAAAGAAATTGGTACATGGTAGCAGACAATTTCTTTCCTTCAGTTACTTTGAATTATTGTCAACCAGTCAGAGAAAAACAACAACCCAATCTTTGATATAATAGAAAATGAATGTTGTGGACATAGCCATTGGTACAGATTGGCATCAATTTTTACATTGTTAGGCATTATAGAAGTCAAATGTCAAATTTTGTCAGATGAGATGTCAAAAAACAAATCTCCAAATGTTTTGTCATTTTTAAAAGAAGCCTTATTAATTAAAACCTTCCATTACGCATCAGTAAAATCTGGTTCTCAAAAGACATCTTTACCAGCTCTTTTTGTTCATAGACCTTCAGATCATAGTCAGATTGTGCCCTGATGGAGGTAATAAAAGATTTCTTGCATCTCTAAAAATGACTTGCAGAGGAAACTTGTTGGCAGATCAACCTTTGGTAACTCAATAGATAAAATAAACGGCATAAAAACAAAAAGCTGTCTAGTGAATGTTATATATCCCAAACTTAAAACAATTTTTTCTAATTACCCTTGCATTAAAACCCTCTGTATTTAAACAAACAAAAGCCATTGTGTGAGTTTTTGGGGGTATTGTAGCACGTTGGCCACTCACAGGTTTCTCAGATGCCCCCTGGGACACTGACAGCCAATCAAAGTCAAACACTCTTCATCGTGTCTGTTCCCTTTAATATCTCACTGTGCTTCCTGCTACACCCTTAAGAGATCCCATTGTTCCTCTGTTTACATGCTTTGTATTGTTCTGGCAACACTCATTCATCCCTACAGGCTGTCAGCATGCATCCTGCACATTTTTAGATTTAAGCGATTCCCCCTCAGGTTGACTTTAAACTCTGGTGCCAAAACGACAGCCTTTTATCTCCCAATTCACGCCAAATAGATAGAAGAGGGTTTTGCCTGGGTCTTAGGCTATTTCAATGAGGGATTTTAGGGGACAGAAGCATCGGGGCAAAATGACATTCCTCCGCCGACTGCCAGCTTGGCAAAGCCCAAAGTGAGTCAGACTTGGAACAGACCAGGGGCTGTACATGCTTCATTTCACAAAGAATTGGGACAAAAACGGGCCAATGTGTGTCTGCAAGTCTAAGTGGAGTGGACTGTTCTCTCTGAAAGTTATTCTGGCTTTAGAGTCTTCTTATAAATAGATGCCTTAATAATGGTTTCTTCTATTTCTAAGAAGTAATTTGCTAACAGGGCATGACCTTCTAAATCTATTTACAAAGACGTCAATATACAAAGGTAAGTATGTTACCCAGGAGGTTTTAAAAGTTTTATATTAGATACGTTTTTAAGTCCTGAAGCATGTCTGAAGCATGTTGGTATTCAAAGCAGTTTAATTGAGTTTGTCCTGGTACTGTTGCAGAGATTCATTCTGCGGTGTGGTGATAATAGGGTTGGCCTTGCGTGTTAAATTTTACACAGTGGGTTTTGAAAAATAGATGAAGAAGCCGAAGGAAGTTGAACTGAGTTTTTAATAAATGATTCATTAAGAGTTTATCTGTATCAGTAAAGGCAGACAACACAATTATACGCTGCTGTGTTTTGTGAACCTTACAGTTTCAAACCAGTATTTATTAAAAACACACATTAAAATCACATTGTCTAAAGTATTGCCAGACATTAAACTTTAAAATTGCAATATTTATGAATTCAAGTTATGTACTTATTTTACCAAATTAAAGTATATCTGCTTCATGACAGAGGGAGATGAGATATTCTTACAGTTTATGCAATGCTGTGTTCAAAAAGTAAGATTGAAGTCTAACATTTTGAGACAATATCCATAAAAAGGTGGACAATTTGATTAAAACTAGGTCACTAATATTTTAATGTCAGAAATAGACATAGGTAAGGTAAAATGCTGCAATCCTTTGGTGGAAAATGGTGAAAAAATATGCTGAAAAATGTTTTACAACGACATGCAGATTGTGTGTATGTTCATCTTCTGAGCTTTATATTCAATGTGTGTAGAGGCGTTTTGTAGGGCGTAAGAGTTTAAATTTAGAGAAGAACAAAACACCTGTACTAGTGACTAAATGTCTGCATTCTTTCTACAATAGTTTCTTATTTCAGAGCGGTTCAATATTTAGTTAGGAAAAGATTATGTTAAAATTGCCAAGACACTAACACATCTGCAACTGAAAACATCACTGTAGCCTTTTCCCCCGAACAGTCTCCAATAAAACCTGAAAGTGACTTGTCATCATCATTTCTATGTAAGTGTTTAACATTTGTGCAAGTACTAAAGTAACAAACAGGGGTGCACTTGCATAGTGGTTAGCACTCCTGCCTCCATGTACACTTGTACAGGTTAATTTGCAAATCTAAAGTGTCCCTAGTGAATGAATGTGAGAGTGAAGGGTTGTTTGTCACTGTCTGTCTCTAAGTGTCAGCCCTGCTACTAACTGGCCACTGTCCAGGGTGTACCCCGCCTCAGGCCCAAAGCTGCTGGGATAGGCTTCAGTCACTCGCGACCCCTAAGGGACTAAGCGGTAGAAAATGAAAAAAAGTAACAAACAGCTGAAGATAAAATGGTTGATGGATAAATAAATCTAGTTAAGATGATCAAACACAGACAATATAAAATCTAAGAGTTTGCTGTACAGTGAACTTACCATGGTATTTGCTTCCTGTGAGGAGCTGGGTGTTTCCATACCGACCCGTCTGTTTCCCCGGCGGCCCTCAGCCGCCCCGGTCCCTGAGCTGACCAACAGAGCGGCTGCAGCCACAGCCCAAAGAGCCAGGCTGCCCATGAGCACCCACCTGAGGACCACACAGAAACAGCAGGTTACAAGACCCTCACAAACTAATTTCTCTGTATGAAGTTAATGCACAAAGTGTGTGATTAAAAAAAACAACAGTAAACACTAAATACAACAAGTCCACAGCTCTTTCTTTGAATTTTCTGTTTCACCAGGTTTGTAATGTTGATGGTACTGTAGTGTACATTTAGGAAGTGTCTTGAAATAGTTCTTCAGACTTGTTCTGTTTATTGTTCCCCCACAACACAAATGAGAGCTAGGCAGCAGACCAGTATACAGTAGTTTTGAAAAAGAGCCTCTTCCCCACACTTTACTCCTTCAGTTTTCCCATGCACTAAACAGAGCAAAAAACATAGTGAAAATAACTTAAACAGTAGTCGCTGGAGAGTTTTTTTAAAAAAGGGGGAAAAGACCCAATGATGAGGCAGAAGTAAACATGACTGAAAACCAAAAGTCAGCCGCATTTTAAAGAAAATACCAAAACATGCTTGTGTTATTTGCCCCAACTACTTTTTTTTTAATCACAAATGACGATGGTGATAGAAATATGTTCAAGACAACTTCAAATCTCACAGCATCCTGGATTAAACTCAATATTCTGAGATCGCCACAAAAGCACTAAAACCCTGCTTTCATTTTCAAAATTTGTAAAGTGGGGTTTTCTTGTCACCAGTGCAATAATTAAATCAGTAATAATGAGTAGGGTATGAGCATATAATACAATGTAAGTTACGAGTGATACCCACCCAGGTCTATAATTTTTAATGAAACATGTCCCTAAGGCCAAAAAGAACCACTGCTTAGAGAATAGGTTAGTGTTGCTTTAAACTCTGCTTTAAATTTCCTAAGATTCTTTTAGTTTTAGTGAAGTAGCATTTCAATTAAATACATTGAATAGATAGTTCCACAAAGCATGTTTTGATATTAATCTAATAGATAAATAGTAAATTAATATTTTATGTAAAGTCTTGTTGGCTTACTCTTGAGCAATTTACAAAGCAAATGGCAAAATATGTTTGAGGTGATACCAAGCTGTGCAAACATGAAAGAGATGGAGACACATGCTCAGCAAACATTAATATGTCACTGCTATGACAGGAGGAAAGATATTAAAAAACAAATGCTGCAGAAAGATAAGCTATTACTGGAGAAAATGTCTGATTCTTTCCTGAACTTGTCGTCATAAAAGAGACAGAATTAGCTCGAAGAAGACAGATGTGGACAGGTTGAAGTATGACACCATTAAATTACCATTTCATATCTTCTTCAACTGATCCTTTGTCATCTTTGAACGCACCAAATATATTTTTATACCTTATGCTTTCTCAGATTGTGAATGCAAAAACACAACACCGGAGATAATATCCTTCCTGTATAGAGCCATGCTGCCACATAAACATCAAAAGCAGCTCTGATGGAGATAATTATGAGTATTACAAAGGACACTGGGAATCTTTGATGTCAACAAAGAGACAAGGCTCTGAATTTGTTAGCGCTGGAGAGTGACACAGGGCCCTTTTTAAAAGAAACGGAAACAATATTATCACTATATTATCCCCAGCACCATGTGATGTACAACTTGGACCTGTAGCACAAGGCACAAAGGATTCTATTCATTTAGCATCTACTGTAATATGGCATTTCATACTCAAATAATCTTATAAAGTATAACAGAAAACAATGTTATAAGAAAAGTCATCTGAGAGTTTATTTTTGTACATCCAGCTTTTGAAGCAGTGCATGAGTTGTATTTATCATGACACTAACTCAGAGACACTAATAGACTATTGTATACTAATATTAATATTTATTTACTTCCATCAGTGACTTCTACCTGTTTTTACCACTACAGGTTTACTACAGCAATTCATACTCCTGGTAATATGTGTTTATAGCTTTTACATTGGTCTCACTCTTTATTATGTGACTGTATTGTGTGTTTTTACTGCAGAAGCAGACTGAAAACAAATTTCCCTTAGGGGCTCATAAAGCATGGATCTGAATCGAAACAAGGCCAAGAACCACATCTTGCATCACAAATAGTAGGACTCTTTATGTGTTAAATATCTGCAGCAGTTCCTCAGCAGAATATTCAATATCACAGCAAAGAGATACCTTGACCTTTTAGACCGTGATACTGCACAATGGAAATGTTTTTTTGCCTGCTTTATAAATCTTTTATCGTCCATGTTCCTGCTCCAACATAAGTGCATTCTTCTTTTCAAATGGCACGACTGTGAATTTGAAAATATTTGATTTTAAACAGAAATGTCAGGACTCAAAAAGTATAATAGGTTTGAATTGTCTAGCTTTCAATCTTCAGTTTTGGACCAAGTCTACCCAAGACAACATTTATCTGGGGCTAGGATGATTCTAAATAAATTTGGACTTGTTTTTCGGTAAAGTCGTTTGTTAAATTTTAAATGGTAAGTGGTAACTGGCATGCATTTATATAGAGCTTTTTTGCATCCTTCTTGGACACCCAAAGCGCTTTACATTGTGCTTCCACTCACCCCATTCACACACATTCACACCTGAGGCAGACAGAGATGGGGGCTGCCATACAAACGGTGCTGACAGCCTTCTCCAACCACCGCTAAACACACATCTACAGTCACACACATTCATACTCCAGTGCTACGGACACTGGAGGCAAGGTGGGTTAAGGGGCTGTCCACACGGAGACGCGAATCACTGTATACGTATACATTTTTTATCGTATTGGCGTTTCGTCCACACGGATCTGGCGTTTTGGGAGACTGAATCCGCTATTTTTTGAAACTGGGTTCTAAAGTGGATAAATCTGAAAACGACACCCTTGCAGTTTTGTGTGTACAGCCAATCCGTATATTTTGTGAAACGATGATGTCATCGCATCACGTGTCGGCCTCGTCACACGTAACAGCAACAACAATAATGGCGGACTACATGATTGAGTTCGTGCTGCAGAATCCATATATTGAAGGGCAAACAACAAACATGAGGGCACCAATTACTACACTCAAAATAAATGACTGCAACTATTTGAGAACTTGTTTTTATTTGAAAATTAATATTTAGGTCTTCGTCTTCTTCTGCAGCGCGCAAGGTTATGCACATGCTCAAAGTCTTCTTCTCCGTGTATATACTACATCGTTTTCAGTCGGTTTCAGTGGTTTCGTGTGTACGCAGATATTTCTTGAGACGACGCCGTGTTTGCGAATTTTTTTTTTTAGAACGGGGGAAAAAAAAGATCGGATAGGGGATGCACTGGCTTCGTATGGACGTAGCCTAAGTGTCTTGCCCAAGGACAAAACGACAATATGAACAGGGGAGAGCGGTAATCGAACCGCCAACCTTCTGGGTATAGGACGACTGCCCTACCACTGAGCCACTGTGCCACCATTTTACAAGTTGAGCTTTGATTTGGTCTTGATTTTTAACTCCAGTTGCCTTTTTTCTCTCTGCTCCTTCGTTCCCCTCTCACAGCGGTGATCTGAGCCTGGTGCTGTGTGACAGTTAAACTGATTTGCACTAGTCCCGCCTCCCTCATTTTCTAATTAGATGACTCTTTGTGTTTAAGTGTGACGGAAACAGGCAGCAGCACCAGATTTACTACGAGCTGTAAAATATTCACATCTAATATAAAAAATAATTATAATGCAGCTGTGGGACACAGAAGTTAGTGACGTGAGGCTGGAAACCAAGAATCACCTCTGGTTACATTAATACGTGAGTAGAAGTTGTATTGGTGGGGCCCAATGTGAGATCTTTTCATGTATATGACACTCCAGGTGTGCTATTGCAAATTGTGGTAGCACACTTAAGTACAAGAATTATTCTACCCTAATACAATCTGATAAACTAAGCGTTACTCCTCAGGCATTTTTTCAGGACTCAGTCTTATATTCATTCTTAAAAATCTTAACCATCTTACCTAACCTTTTTTGCCATGTTTTATTGTCTCTGTTCCAACACAAGTGAAATTTGTTATAAAAAACTTCAGAACCGTGAATGTGAAATCATTTAAGTTTAAATAATAGCATGTTGGCAGACCACTCAAAAAAGGTCTTGTCTATTCTCCAAAGTACAACAACAAGGAAGCTCTGCCAGAGTAAACATCCTTCTACAAGAGACTGACATTGCTAGCCTAGGGCTAATGGCCACTCACAGACGAGCTCAACCATGTGAAATTAAACACCAAATGAGATCTGCCAGTCACTGTCTTAATGTGCCGCTTAGCCCCCCGGCAATGTCCCCTCCACACACACATCCGCACACACACACACAGCCTCACTGGTGTCGAATGAATAGCACACTTTGAAATTCATTGAAGAGGCGACATCTTTGAGGAAGCCGTTATTTGTGCAGCATATTAAAAAGCTTAAAGAAACAGAGTGAGAAGCCATTGCAGCCTTTGGCAGTGTTGGTCGGATTGTACTCACTCAGAGAGAGACAAGCTTTACAAACAGAGTCTCTGTGCTGAAAGGTAAATTCAGCACTGACATTCAACAAAGTGCCTGCACTCAGTTCTAATGTCTTCTTGGAAAGTCCAATACAGTGACTGTTGAAGTATTGGTTTAAGGTTTAAGGAACTTGGGCTGGAGATGTCAGCCCCTAAAGCACAGCTGAAGAAAAGAAAACACAAGTTAATTAATATATTCTAGGAATGCATTAATTAAACAATCCTTACAATCTGATCCGTAAAATGGTTAAATAACATGACACGACTGTGAGAGAAGGTATACACAGAAAATCCCCAGGCAAAAAGGAAAAACCAGGAAGGAAGGAAGGAACCAGCTGCTTAAGAAGGCACTTTCTGAGTCTATCCTTAACATCTTTGTTCTATATCACACTGGTGCCTATGTTTTTATACATTATATTTTATATATGCCTATAATTTTTTGAAAAAGCTCAGTTTAAAACTATTGTACTCTCTTTACTGAGGACACCAATGCATTTAAAATTTTGAGTTATTTTATTTAAGTTATTTATTTTGCTTTGGTTTACTACAAAGTCAGAAAGATTATTTTTTGTAAGTTTGGATGGAAAAGAATTGAGCCAATAAGCAGCCTCCTTCTCACTAGCTGTAAGATGAATTTGTTCATAAAAAAGCACTGTGCTCAAATGCAGAATCTGTAGTTTCAGCTGGCAGCCACATTGAAAACAAACCAGTGACAGTCTGGCATCATACTGACTGAGTGAGTGTCTGTATGCATGTTTATGACAGACATCAGCCTCATTTGCCATGAGCCACTTCTTTTTTCTAGGCCATGCTAAAATATTCATTTTTACTCAACTGTTTAATATTAAATGGTTGCAAAGCTGACTTGATAAATGTCTTGATAGACATGCAGAAGTAGCACACGTAAATAAGGGGGCCTGTTTACTGTACAACATGCTGCACTGTACAGTCTGCTGAACAATGAGACCTAATGTGAACCTGACTGAAAAGTAGATTTGTGCTATATTTATCTTCAATCTCCACAAAGACTGTAGAATCAATTTTAAACATGTGGAGGCCATGTCAATACTAATACAATTCTGTATGTGTGTCCAGCGTGTACCCAGTGTTAAAGAATATTCAAGCTGTCATTACAACTGAGAGAAGTCAGGGTTAAAGATTTTCTGGAATGTCTTGGGGAGAAATGTATTTATTATTGATACAGAATGACACTATTGACTATGATTCTGCAGGTTAGGCGAAAATACTTATTTGTACCAATGTAAACGTAGGGCACCATAACAAGGAGGGATAATTACCCAATTGTGGTAACGGTTAGTGGCAATGACACTTCAGGCACCTTGGTGTCAAAAAGAAGCAATGAACTGATGTACTATCGCTTGTTTAGTATAAGTTGACCCGACCAGACTTTTACCGTGAGTGAGGATAAACACAATATTAATTTAGTTTCTAAGTGACAAACACCAAAGATAATGCCTCAAAGCCTCATGCCCAAAGCAGCTGGGATGGGCTCCAGCCGTGAACGACCCATAAAGGTCAAGCAGTAGAAAATAAATCCACCCAGCTGTGTTTTGAACAGCATTTACATGTCTTTACCATTTTTGCATTGATAAAACTGGGCATTTTGAAACTGCTCAAATATATTGAGACAGAAAATAAACTACAAATACAAAAGTACATTTTCCAATAATGTGTATATATAACACTGCTGGTATAATGTGGAGCTAGTATAAACAAACATTTGTGTAACACTCATCTGATACTTCCCTTTACATTCTCTACATTTACAAATTTCTAAGCATCATTTTTGTCCAGTTCCTGCAGCAACCACATATAAAAAACTGTTTGCTGTCAACAGAAATAGCTACAGTTCCCTCAGAGCTATACGTATTCTACAGTCTTTACATAGTTAACCATTAGATATTTAAATAACTTTCTTACAGCTTTCAGTATGTGATTCCCCATTTATTTTGAACAAACTCAAAACTAACTTATGATGGATGTAAACTCTGTTTCAACACAAAATGAATACAATACAAAATGTGTCAAAGCACACAGACTCTAACATTGCAGCTAATGCGGATATGTGTCAGCATTATCGCAGAACATGTTTTACTGCTCATGTTCGCTAATGCATTGTGCCAAACAGAGGAGATTACGTCATACAGACCATATAGCATAAAACATAAAAATATGACACAGCTAAAACCTGAGCATGACTAACACTGTACTATTCCAACGCTGCTAAAAATCTGACAATTCTGACATAATAATAAAATGACTAAAATAAGGTGATTGTCAAGACAGACTCGAGCCAAATTTAGCCCTGGCATGTAAATGAAGCACTAAGACCCTTCAGTCAATAATGGCAGAGGAGGAAGGCCTCTAGCTGAGCTCAGAGACATATCCCAGTGTCCCAGCCCGCCACTCGGCGAACATTTGCTGTCACCGTTTGAAATGACACATGCAGTTCCAGTACAACAATCAGTCCCCACTCAGCACGACGCCAAGCTGCAAGTTGCTGAGTATTTAAAAAGATTACAAAGGAAAATGGGAGCGACAGAGAAAATAACATCTGCGAAAGCTCTCTGCAGCATATTGGAAGTGTAGGGTTTGTAGTTCACTGCCTTTAAAACAGAATGGGACAGATTTATCCCTCTGCAGCAGCACATATCCTAACTACCAGTGGACAATTTGTTATATACTTTATAAAAAACCTAATATTATGTACTTTTTTCACTTATATTGCATTTATTAGAATATTTGCAGGCAAACAAATACAGAAATTTATAGCACAAAGGGCCCCAACAGCCTATAAGTATTTCTAAGTGTATTTGTAGGCTTCATAAAATGCTATTTATATATTTATCAATACTCCCTACCATTATCCCCCTGCTGTTTTTTACAGACTGCTACTGTGTTTTAAGGGCCAACATTAAAATAAGGCCTCTGACAATGACACACACAGCTTTTATGGAAAACACTACTTTTAAAATACAGGATATTATAGTCAACCTTATTAGAACATAATGACAAATAATGTGGACAGACGTCATTGTCACTAATGTTTTTATCTAAAATAAAAACTTACGATAATGTTGCAGTTCTACTTTGACACCTTCATAGTCAGAAGAGTCTGTTTTTGTTTTGTTGCTGTTTGCTGAAAGAGAAAAAAAAATGTAATCCCTCAAATACATTGTTTGTGATAATTATGTACACCCCCAGCCACTCATGCTGACATATGCAAAAATATACATGTGTCATATTTGCTAAGACTATGCTAAGATTGTGTTCCTATTTACGTGTCAGATTAAGTACTGGAGGAACTGTCTGCCTCCTTTCCCCTATCTCTTTGGTAATTTGGCTAAATGCTAAGCTCTGGATGTCACTACTGGGCTCCTGTACTACGAAGCAGGATCAGTAGGTTAGCGAGGAGTTCAGAGTCAACCTTGGGTTTTTGGTATCACAAAGCTGGTTCACTTTCTCTATGGAAGCTTGAACAACCAACCTCTGGAGCAGGGAAAGTTCCAGGTAGTTAATAGAAACAAGTTCCTCTGACTAATCGGCAACGAGAAACAAGCTGTGTTCGAAGAGGAGGGGCAAGACACTTCACGCAGAGTGAAAGAAGAAGTGTCTGCACAAGCGTCAGCTGACCGGAGCATGAACGAACGTACAGCAAACCAGCAAGACTGTAAAGGAGATGTCATATTGTAACTTACAGGTTTAAACACCTAAATGGTATTGTGCTCAAAATGGGTTTTATTGTCAACATTATGTTGAGTTTAAAAAAATAATAGACTCTGTGATATTTATTTCAGTGCAGCATTTAAAACGTAGACTCCATACTTCTGTTGGTCTTTAGTCTTTAGTTCTTTTTACATATTCTTTCAGGTTCTGGTGCTGTTCCTTTTGCAGGAGTTTAGTGTAATTTCATGATTCTCCTTGTGTTAACTCTGACGCTTGTTGCTGTGATTGGTTTGTTAGTGTCAACTCCGCCTGTTTCACATGAACGCGCTCTCAGCTCCACAGAGGAGCTCCAGGATTAACTCAACAAGTCAATAACTCACTTTGTGATACCACTGATCCAGACCAGGATTGTTAGGTTTTGTCTAACTGGGTAGGAGAGACATATTCGGGGTAGGATACTAACTAGATACTAGCTTCGTAGTACAGGGCTTATAGCTTAATAGCTTATGTACTTATGACCTATAGTCCCTAAGTTTGTTCAAATAGTCCTGCTCTTTCAATTTGTCGTCTCAGTGAACCAGCTTAAAAAGGGGAATAACTCAGCTGTCAATCACTTGTAGGTGGTGAAGAGGTTTTCCCAGAATGGAACATGGCCCATTTTGGAACAATCACTCTACACACTGTTACTCTGAGCGGTGCTTCTACTCCTGTTCAGTGAAAACTGTGCTATTAAGGCCCCCTCCCGCTCCGTTCTCTCTGCCAGCACTCCGCGTTCAAACAGCACCTCGTCAGACTTCTATGTAGCATGAAATAGAGCCGCTGAGGGAATCGCCTTTGCCCAAAATGTTTTCACGACGCCTGAAAGTGGCACGTCTCTGTATTTCGCTCCTATTCCTGTGCGGTTGCACCAGATTGTGAAAACTAAGGCCAGGGGAGTCGGTTTGTCTGTCAGCCGTGGAGCCAGATCACACAGTCTAACCCTAGTTATCCTCCTCACACTCCAAGGTGAGTGCTATCCTTTTTTACTCTTTTATATATTTATTTTCATGACAAGAATGTGATAAATCTCAGGCTGCAGTGGAGAGGGGTGGTGTTACCAAAGAGGATTTATACAGAGCACCAGCCCAGCACGATAAGGTTATGAACTGTCATTCACTGTAATGCATAAGGCTCACGAGCACTAGCCCTTTGAAAAGAGACAGGGCTTTGACGGCCCACCAGTTAAAGGCTGACAGCCATATCAGCCCAGATCCACAGAGATGACACACGAGAAGATCTGAGCCTGACAGAAACGGCAGGACTCATTCACACAGAATATCTTAATTGCAAATTTTTGACTGCATCAAGATGACTAAAATGAATTACTTTCACACATTACACTATATATCTTTAAAATATAGTTAACAAAATGCAACATTTAACTGTGCTGCATATTTAGGTCAAAGTTTGCTCAGCTTCCGTCGTAAATACACCTAGACAACGCTCACCATCTTCAGACAAAGGTTTTCTCTGTCTTTTTTATGGTTCCAACATGACTGATGATGAAATAAAGTGTATGCCGTTTTGGTTTAATCTTAATGAAAGCGCCAGTTTGCACTGCTGGAGGTCGCTGTGTGTATATTAAATAACCGTAAAGCAATTTCTCACTCTTGTGCAACGTGATCATGACTAGAGACTTGTGTGCTCTTGCAAGTGCTCTTTTAGGCCCAGATGCACCAGAGGGGGTAGTGTGTGCTTCAAACACACCACTACAACTCAATTAACCATTGTGAGACTTGGAGAACTATTTATGAAGGTAAAAATGTTGCTTAGTTCTGCTTTAAGGCCAGGTCTGACCACAGCTTGTGCATTTGGTTGAGTATAGCATTGAATATACAGGCCTACTGGATGGCACAATAATGAGCCACCCAAGCAACAGCAGAGCATAAAGTGCAATACAATGCAAAATACATATGACCACACTTTTTTTTCAAGATGTCCTGGATGACTGAGCACCTTCACAGATATGACCACACTGATGATGATGATGATGATGATGATGATGATGATGATGATGATGATAATAATAATGTATTCAATTTTCAACAGCAGCTTTTAGATAATATATTGTGCACTGAAATAAATAACAAGACTCTTGAAAGAACAGGTTGCAGTGCTTTTGCAGGTCCACATATTCTTATCAGAGTGACTTCTGAAGCATTACCCTTGAGTTAATTATCCTCTCTCATTGTCACCTTCTTGTGGAAAAGACAGGGCTGGAGGCTGTGAGCTCGTAATAACACACAGAGACCAGAGACACAACAAGAGGGTTCCTTCTACTGTGTCGTACTCTGTTTTTACTCAACATTGATATTGACTTGTGGCTCTTTCTCGTGACAGGAGCAGGCAGATCTGCAGCCTTGGGGTGTTAAAGCCCACGTCCGGCTTGTCAGACCAGGCTGGACAACAAGCAAACAGAAAGTGACATGTTAAATCTAAGAAATCCTCTTCAGACTACACTGCTGCAAATGTGAAAAGGGATTGGGGTCTGGTATGGAAATGCAGGATGGTTTCATGTGAACTAGCGTTTTGAGGAGGTAATGTTTTCCGCCACAGCAGGTAAAGTATTCATCATTGTTTTGTTACCTTTTTAAAAAAATAGCGACATATCAAAAACTGTCTGATTGTAGCCTGCTGAGTTAAAATAAATGCACACTTAGTTTTAATAAGAGGCATGGACGTGTATCAAGAATGTCAGCAAGACAAAGTAATAAAACCCTGCAAGGACTGAGAATTCGTCATTGTTACTCTTGTTTTTGTTCATCCATTCAACGCAGTGCACATTCGCATTCTTTTTGTTGTGGTGTTCTAGTCTTTAGTCACAGTATTACTCTCCAAATCTTTTATCCTCTAACACTGGTCTTTAATAGATGCCCAGAAAAACAGTATGACCCATTTGACATGACACCAGTGCGGTACACTACATACACACACTTCCTATTACTGCTATATTAACTGCTACAAGATCTGGATCACAAAGACTGCTTGTTCTGCAAGAACTTTTGTGCCAGGAATTCACACTGAAAATAATTTGCTATAAAGATGGAGCATAAATTCTGGTGTAATTTAATTAGTGAAGCCAGTACAAGTTAGAGCCTGGTGTCTTATATTTTAATTAAATTAAAAAACTTACCAAAAGGAAATTTAAAAATCATTTTGTCACTGCAATATCCAATGTTTTCACAAATCACAAGTTTTCTTGATATCAGCCCACACATATACATTCATCATCAATATATCTGGCTTTCAATATTATAGTATTGGGTCAGCTTCATAGCTTGCTATACTTTTTCCCTTTTGAAAACATAATAAAGGTTAAATAATAAAAGTCTACCAATCCTTATGGGACAAGTTATTCTACCATTTGTTCCTTTTTCTACTCCCAAAACCAACCTGCTGCTTTTTTGTTCTGTAGGCTACATTTTATTCACACATTCTTATTGATTTCAGTCGATTATCTGCCATTTGCCATAGAATTTATGACTACAATTACAATTACAACACTGTATTTAATAGTGAAATGTTCAAGTAAAGATACATGTAGAAAACAGATACCAATTCAAGCTGCTACTACCAAGACTTAATTTTACCCAACATAAAATGACACTCTATGGGGTACACTGTTTTGCCCTGTTTAGAGGAGAAATAATGAATCCCAGGATAAAAGGTGCACAGACAGATAGCTGACAGAATTGACTGCTGCAAACGCAATCGGCAGGTGGCCTTTCTGTAACCCCTACGCATTTCTCTGTCTCTGCTGACTCTTTCGTCAGTTTCCACCATTCAGCCCGAGCAGACAGCTGGCGGTATTTGCCCAAAGCTGTGCTGCGCCGCTGTGTCGAAATGGGATGCAGCAGTAAAGGTCATTTCTAGAAGTTCAACATTAGTGATCAGAATTTCAAGTGAACCACGTTGCCAGTATTTGGTGTCCCGTACACTCCAGCGGGACTACGGGGGGCTTAGCAGGAGAGCAAACCGGCACGTAATCTATTTCAAGAATGGAAAGGTCCACTGAGCAGAGGTGTGCTTTTACTAGTCCTCTATTTTCAATGTCATTCAGTAAGTTACCACAGGCCTTATCCAGGGCCAAGAGTTTTATTTCCCTTTGTGTCAGCGGCTGCGCACATGTATTGTTTTTGATATAAAGACATTAATCTCTTTATGTCGAGACAGAATATACAGTGGATCCCATAGGTTGGTCATTCAAGTTTATTATTACAATTAGAGTGCAGTTGAGTTAAAGATAAGGGTTAGTATAGGCAACAGTTG
This sequence comes from Perccottus glenii, assembly GCA_024416835.2. NCBI lineage: Eukaryota > Metazoa > Chordata > Actinopteri > Gobiiformes > Odontobutidae > Perccottus > Perccottus glenii. Next base: position 22,881,866 of record CM044561.2, on the reverse strand, counting down.
GCTTAGGATATAGAGAAATTATTGTTGAGTATGTGCCAAAAGCCAACAGAAAGGATTTCTTCTTTTCAATTTTATACTAATCTTGTCTGTTCCATTGATTGAAAATTATTGCAAAACAAAATATTAGGTCTAAAACAGACCAAAACCTGCGACTAGCTTACCACTGTCCACGGTGTACCCCACCTCATACCTGCGACCACTAACGGGACCAAGCGGAATAAAATGAATGAATAAATGATTAAATGGATCTAGACTGTATCTGCAGTACATCTACAAAATGGTATAGTATGGAGTTTGTAGCTAAATCCTTTGTGTTATTGGCTTAGAATGATTATGTTAAGTAAAGTGATACTGGCATAGAAGTGGTCATGTAACCAGGGTGTTCCTCTGACTATAAAATTACCTTATGATAGGTGGTTGTTGGCAGGAGGTTAAAAACACAAGTGTTTCTATACAACAGACCATCTAACCAGTCAGGTTATCAGAATACATCACATTCCAAAAATGGTGGAGGTGGTTGGAAAAAAGCAGTTATAAAATGTCTATAAACACCAAAGAAAGGACATATTTATTTTTGAATTACCAAAACTGTTACCATTCATTCATTTTCTACTGCTTTGTCCCGTTAGGGGTCGCGGGTGACTGGAGCCTATCCCAGCAGCTTTGGGCCTGAGGCGGGGTACACCCTGGACAGTGGCCAGTTAGTCGCAGGGCTGACATTTAGACATAGACAGTGACAAACAACCACTCACTCTCACATTCATTCACTAGGGACCCTTTAAAGTTTCCAATTGACCTAAACATGCATGTCTTTGGACGATGGGAGGAAGCCGGAGTACCCGGAGAGAATCCACAGTAACACGTGGAGGACATGCAGTCCATGTCTAATGCAATTATACCTTTTCTTTTGTTGCATGCCTCATTATATTTTGTGACTAAATGTGCAAAACCATACAAATTAAAGTGACCAGGCATGGAAAAAAGGGGAAGGAAGAAGGCTTGGTTTACCCGAGGAGAAAGCTTTGTTGTGTGAAAATAAATGCTGGTCCTGATTAGACAAGCTCGGCAGGGGCTCAGGCGACGTGATGCCAGACATTTTAAAGGGTTTGTGAGCGACAGAGAAAATTATATTTATTTTAATTAAATGTTGCTGTGCTGTTTTGTTTGCAAGATCTCCTGTGCAGACAATTTGCAGTCTACTTATTTCATGAACAAATATGTGCTATTTATTAGAGTTATTTGGGAGTTGAATGAAATAGGTAATAAGGCAAGGTAATTATCTTTTTTTTTTTAATCAGTAACAGTTCAAAAAGTTTAGAAGGTTGCAAATGTGTTTGTAATCACATAGTTAGATCTGTAGGTAATTTTACTGCACAAAGACCTCATTTCTACTCAGATAAATTGCTAACTAGAGCAGAAGAATGCAGATTAACTTCTTTTCCAAACATACCCAAAAAGTTACTAATCTGCCAATAATCCCAGATATGAACATTTGAACAAGTATGAACAAGTAAAGCAACACTACAGTATGTAGCTTTTCCATATTTTGTACCCAGAGAAACATCATCTGAAACTGATCGAGAGAAAAGTGTTCACATGACATTGTAGTGTGCCACAAAAAAGTAGATTTTTTTTGGCAAATTAGGTACAACGCTTTGAAACAGGGGTTATTCTCCTCATTTAATGTCCGGGAATAATCATAAAGCCTTGTGGCTATGTTTTTTTTATGATTTTTGAGCTTACATTATGTAGCTTTAAGAGTCATTAGATCCTGTATGCTATCACTCCGAGCCACTGTTAACAGTAAAAAGTAGACAATGCATCTAAAAATAAATAATCTGATCACTTTTTTCTAAAGTTTCTTATCAGACAAGTGTTTTGAGTGTCATACTTTTACATGATTCAATGCTAACTTTATGCAGTCTTCCTCAGAAGAAACACGTCATGTTACTGTGACGTGTCTTGTCAGCTGATACACGTTTTTTTCATCCTTAATCCTACCTGAAGTGGTAGGATTGTCCCTCTCTGAAGCGGTAGGATTAAGGAGGCGATCGCCCCCTTTTGTCCGACTTCTTTAGAACAGCATCCAAAGTGTGAGACAGCATATACCCCCCTCGTCCCGGTTCACTATCCTCTGGGATCATTACTGGATCTTGATCGCCTCCCTAATCCTAGAGCTTGAAGTAGGACGACAAAACCTGTTTAAATCAGCTATAAAGACACGTCACAGTAATATCACGGGACTCTCGCTGCAGGAGGTTAGCAGTCGAAACATGTAAAGATACGACACTCACAAACACTGGTCTAGTTATAGGAAACTTAAGAAAAAAAGTTAACTTTTGTGGAAGGCCAAAATTTATTTTGGTAGTTACAACAAGAAAACACTCTGTTGCGGTGACGTAGTATTGGAGCCATCATGCATTTATTTAAAATCTCTACAACGTTATTAGCATTAAAGGCCAAGTACAAACAGACCCTGTGCTTCCACCCTTCAAGTCTACACCAACGCTGGGTCACATGACCTAACCTGACCTGACCGCTGACCCCTTGGGCCAGTCTTCACCAAATCAATACACCTTCACGATTATTACATCCTTAAATCATTATAAACCCACACGAAATGCTGAGGTCACTTCTGTTCGCTGCTGCTGTGGAAGCCATTATTCTTTAGTTCTGATCGAACAGCAGCAGTCCGAGCAACTCCCAGTCTCTACGGCAACAAAGTCCAATTACCTTTAGTGAGCAGACAACTGCGTCTATTGACAGTGTTTAACAATCTATTGGAGAGGAAAGGCTGGCTGCATTGTAGGCTTTTGCAGTATCCCTCAAAAAGTCAATTGCATGCTTAAGTTGCTATTTTTAAACGCAAACAAGGAGCATTGTTAAGAAAGCTACTGTACAGAGAATTGTCTGTCATGCAAAACACAAAGAAGCATGTTACTGAACAGAACTAGCTAAATGTCATACTTTCAAGCTTATTTGGAAAGCTACTTCACAGCTTCTGCCAAATTAGAATTAGTTTAAAATATGCTCTAGTTGTAAATAGTACTTGTATATTACTCTGTCTGTCTGTCTGTCATTACAATCCCAGTGCTGATGGCTACAAAAGGTCAGAGCAGAAGCAACTAGCAGTGTACAAGTTTATGCAAAGACTTGAAAAAGCACTATGTAAATATTAATAATAATGTATTGTCATTGCTATAAATAACAACAAAATAACACTGAATCATTATCAGTCAATGGACATAAGTGCAAGTATCAGGTGCATTGATATGGTGCAGATACACAAGATGTCAACACACATAACATTTAAATGAACATTTTCTGTTCCATTCAAATACCCTTTTTCCCAATTAGCTTGCCTCATCTACTCAAACACTATTTACTAGGCTTCATAAAACCATTATCTCTTTAAGTGCTTGGCAGTCAAAAGAGTGCTCTTCAGAAGTTTAGCTGTGTTATGATGATGTGTTTTCAGCATCAATCTGTTTGTGAGTCATCCGACTATTAGGCTGCCTCGAAGTACAAGGAACAGCCATAATCTGCTGGACACTGCGCTGTAATGGCTCTCTGTTAGACAGCTAATAAGTTAGACACCAGATTGCAAACAGCAATAAGCGCCACTGAGTCACAATCTAGCACCGCATCATTATTTGTGAACTCCATGCACCGTGAACCTAGGGGTAGCTGCAGAGCAACACAGACAGGGTCCATTTACTTCAACACAATTTAACAAATACCCCACGGATCAAGAGTGATTTTGATCAGTTTAAACTGAAAATAAAAAAAAGTTTAGCTACTTCTGCTAGCACCTAACTTAACTCAACTCAAATAGCTCGGGGTTGGATCAAGATGTATGCATTAACAATAAAGCATTATCAATTACAACCATGACCTCCCAATTTTCAGTCGACTGTTAGCACCAACAAACTATTTTCTTTGTGTGAAGTTTTTTGCAAAAGATGTCAAAATGTCCGAAAGGTGCGCGGCCATCAAGATGTGTCTGTCTCTTTAATGACAAAAACAAAGATATTTCTTTAGAATATAGTTTACAGTACTTTCAATCAGCAGCTTTAACTATATTTCCAACTAATGGACTAACTTTACCTCAACCGTAACTGTTTTCTCCACAATAAGTTAATATAAAAACTGCACTGCACCTCCTTTATAAATGGTCTGACCACAGAATAAGATTGTCTTCAAAATAAAGAAGCCTACCTCTTCAACAAAGAGATCCATTTCAGCATCAATGGGTTTAGCACAAACATATGATGACAATGTTAAATTAACACTAAGCCCTACAAGCTAAACTATATTGCACTTTGTGGTTCATTTATTAACAGACAGTATCACTATAAACTCTCAAACTTCCGAAAAATAGCTTCAACAGATCCTTTTCTGAGTGCTATTATTGAATCTTGAGTTTGCCGGGGAAACCACTATCCATCCCGCTGTTGAATCCAACGCCAATAAATCAATAAGCATAAAATTTCATAAATAATTCATGTCACTTTGTGAGCTCATGCATGCCATTTTTCTTTTTTTTCTCCCCTATTACTCCAGCACAGAATGGCCGGCTATAGACATGTATAGGCAGTAAGTTACAGTAAATTAGTCGTACCCCTCAGTGCATGCAGATCCAACCGGCTGCCATTAATATTCTCATTCAGGGGGCGAAAGGCTATACACATATTGATTGGGGCCCTGCGTAGCCTATATGTGAAGCTGCTGGAAGTGTATTTGAGTGTGTTAGTATGGCGTGCTTGTGTAGAACTGCATAAAGGCGATTTACAAGCACAGATAGTATTGTGATTGGATATAATACTGTAGCTGGGACCAAGTAAAAGAGAAAGGGAACAAACAGAGTGGATATGATCTCCATATACAGCCTGTGTGTGTGTATATACAGTAGTAAGCAGTGCACACGCAGCACTCCTCATTTCCCAGTCCGCTGGCCGTCATGGAGGCTTTGCCAGCTCTCTGGTGCCACTGATAGGATTTTCCCATGAGGGCGCACTGAAGCAGCTCATTTAACACAATCACACAAGAAAACCTCATCTTGTTTAGGAATCCTCCATTAGAACTGAGCGTGGAAGAGAGGAAAGGGGAAGTGTGTGCCTTGTAAAATGGTTAAAAGATGAAGTACTGTGCCACAAACTGATGGGAAGGGTTATGCTGATGCTTGTTCAAAGTGCATTCAAAGCATCAATACATCCAAGTCCTGCAGTGGGAGTCCAACTAGAGCCATTTATCACCCACTGCCTTGTTTTTTGAGGCAGGTATATAGCGCTGATATGAGGTTCCCCCCAAAAGCTGGCATCTGCTCGTTTTGAATGATTAATAGTCAGACAATGCCTACACGCGCAAACAGGGACACACACGAGGCAGCAGGCTCCAGGCAAAGCAGGCAGTGGAGTAGTTAACACTGTCACTGGCTGTCATCGCCCTGCACGCTCTGCACAAGCCAGCACCTCACACTCTCTCTGTGTTCAATTTCTAGTTTTTCCTCGCTATTATCAATACTATTCTCAGCAGCTGCTCTCAAAGTAGCGCCAAATGCCATGTGCACACACTTCAAATCATTCAAACTTGTACCAACACCAAAGGCATCTCAATCTTACCTGCTTTAATCCGAAAAGGGAAGAAAAAGATGGTTTGTTAAGGCGAATATGCCACCGATTTCCCCAAAGCAACGCGTCCAAACTGCGCTCTTTTTAGTTCCACTCCCTTCCGGACGTTGTTTGGCGTAAATGAGGAATAACGACGTCCCCAGGTTTCCGTAAGGACTAGCGGTGTTAGTTGGTGTTAGTGTGAGCGGTGGATATGGTCGCAGTGGTGTGCCATCCTCAGCTCACTGCTCCTCTCCGCGCTGCGCTCCTACTCTGCCCTATTTCAAGCGCTGGGAGTCCGCTGCGCGCCTGACGTCAGCCGCTGCACGCCAAATGCGGAGAGGCTGCATCTGCAGACCCTCAGCCGCCACCGGAAAGCGACACCTGGACGTGTGTGCGTGAGGGGGAGAGAGAGGGAGAGTGTAAAAAGAGAGAGGGGAATACACTGTTATTGTAGAAGAATGTGTGTGTTTAAATGCATGGGTTTTTGTATTAGTGTCTGGATATAGCCTTTGGAAAAAAAAAAATAACAGGGTCGATTTTAAGTTGGATCTCATTTAGTAATGCATTCTAAACCAATAGACTATGTTTAGTTGGTCAAAACATTTAGTGCTGAATTTCACAATCACACATGCCAAGAAATAGACTTTATCAGGACAATGAGTTAAATAATTATTTAAAATGTGAATGTATAAATGATGCAGCAAATTATGCTGAAAGTCTGAAGTGACTCGTTATAAAGACCTAATGTGCAGTTGAGGTCACATTGGCACAGTTTGGTTCAGGTTCAGTGATGTCGCACAAGTTATTGTTTTTCTAAAAGCTGAGATATAAATCCTTTAAATTTTTGAAAAAAAAAATCAAAACATAGATGTGTTAAAATGAAACAGAAAAAAAGTTTATCCTTGTTGTGCGTAGAAAATAAAAGTATAGACATATACAAACATAAGATAGTGGTTTATTCCTAGCTTTCAGAACTTTAAATTCCGAGAGCTGCACCAGTTTCCTACATTTACACACATTCAGTAAATGGCAGTTTTACTATAAAGCAATGGCCACTCAACTGGACAATTGTTATTAAATGTTAGATTTGTTTTTTTCATTCTTTCTTCTGGCCCATGGCTGAAAATCAATTTCAACAAGCCAAACATAAATGGACATAACACAGAAGAAATGAACAAACGAACAAACACAGCTCAGCACAGTCCAAGGAGACGAGAAGAAAAACCCCACCACAGCACTGCTCGGCACCAAGGCCTCAGCAGCGCCAGCGAAGAGAAGGGAAGCAGCCCACACCTCCAAGAACTGTCCCTTTTTGGATCGCAGCAGACAGGTCAAGTAATCCAGGGGGGACAGCTCCAGGACAAGTCTGTGCCAGTTTGAGATGGACGGAGTATTGTCACAAATTCAATATAGGCAAATGTTTTTTTTTGTGTGGCATATGTGAGGAGATGTGCTTTATTTAAGAAAACTAAACACAGTGCAGTGTTTAGCTTGTCGTGACAAATTTACACAAACAAACTGACACAGACCGTTCAGCCTTCAGTAGCACGATTGTATGGAATAAATTATGAACGCACAAGCATTCCAATGCCATAGAGTCTTTACTGTTCAACATCACACCAACAAACAATAACAACCCAAGTAGACTTCCCCAGCTCTTCTGAAGACTGTCTCTCAACCTAGAGTTTATACACCTTTCCATATGACAATTTACAACCTTCCTTGGGTCATGGACCCCCTCCATTTCTAAGGGCCCCCCTTTCCTGTTCAACTTAGATCTTCCCTCTGTGTGTGTGTGTGTGTGTGTGTGTGTGTGTGTGTGTGTGTGTGTGTGTGTGTGTGTGTGTGTGTGTGTGTGTGCGTGTGTGTGTGTGTGTGTGTGTGTGTGTGTGTGTGTGTATTAAACTAATCATGTTAAAGCCATACACTCTGACATTGTTTTCTCTTTTCTTATTAATAATCATAATATGTTCCTAGATGTATTACATATAACATCCTATTTGATTATAAACCATACATAAGTATAAACATAAAACATATAACAAACTCTTCATGCATAAATGACTAACTAAATAAGTATACAAAAATAAAACATTATTTCATCAAAATATTACATCACAAGCTCCACTAACCCAATAAATCACTTTGGTGGGAGATGCAGCACTTTTACTCATTGGTTTAAAGTAATTTGAAGTATTCCCCGAAGCACATTACAGGCCACATGCTGTTTTTTTATTTTAAATTTTTTTTTTTTTTTAATTCATAGTTTTGTGACATGCTGGGTAGCCACAAAGTATAGGGGCTTAAAGTTATTGCAATCCTTAGCATTGATTAAGTATTTAGCCATTACTTATTATCATTAGTGGAATTCAAATTCTATTCTGTCCAAGCTGTCTAAACCCAACCATAACAAAAAGCAACAGCAACAAAAAGTTACTGTAATTTTAATCCATTATTGTTTTTAGGATCTTTTTTCCTTCATTCTTGCTCATCGCCGGAGGGGTGTATATACGCTACATATAAATCTGTACGTTTTGAGGGACTTTATCTTGATAATATACATTTTTGTTGCTGTATGGAAAGATCCAACCTAACCTTTTCTAAGCATCACAAGGCTAAGTTTAGCATTGCACACATAACTTCTGTGTCACAGATCCATGTCCCCACTCAACCCTCGATCAGCTCTCAGATCACTGTTTGGCTCTTCACTCGTCACTGGGCAGGGTTTTAACCACAACTGGGTGAAGTTGCACTTTGAAGATTAAACACAAGGAAACAAGAACACAGTGACAGATGATGTTTTATTTCTAAACCAGGCGGTGTCAAACAATCAAATATTTTCAGAAGTACCATATGCATAATTCAATTTGTTTTTCACTATCTCTTCTGCTAATGTCCCAAAGAGATGCCTAAAGCACACACTGACAAACACGCAGCTCTTGTGTAAAGGGGATAATGGTATGGGTCGACTTTGTTTTACAGATACATAAACCTCAGGAACTTTGTGGCGCTGTCTCGGCCAGGACTCCCTTGAAAAGGAGATTTGTAATCTCAATGGGACTTTCTTGGTTCAATAAAGGGTAAATAAATTAAATAAAAAAACTTGATGTTACATTTAAGTAATTTTTAGTGCATTTACAAACATTTCTGTGCTGTCCTTCATTTCAGTAAGAGTATCTGAACAAAGTGTTTCAAGGTATTAGGAAGTTTGTCCATCAAAAGAGAATTCACTGCACAATGGGCAAGCCACTGAAATGTTTGAGATGTGGAGTAATCAATTTTCTTTCTGCTGTGTCATCTGTTACAACATAACATTTTTTTACATTTAGTCATTTAGATGACGCTTTTATCCAAAGCGACTTACATTAAGGTTCCATTCACCAGTGTTACAGCTTGGAACACCACTGGAGCAAGGAGGGTTAAGTGTCTTGCTCAAGGACACAACGACAGTATGAACTGTAGGGAGAGCGGGAATCGAACCGCCAACCTTCCAGTTGAAGGACGACCGCTCTACCACTGAGCCACTGCGCCCCATGATACAACTTTTAGGCAGTGCTTTTGCTTAAAATAATTTTGCTGGAAGAGTTAATAGGACTCTTATTTAATGCTTCACATAAAATGAAAGCGTTGCTTTAAGTAAGTTCTCAGATTTAATGTCTCACAATTTCCTTCTTGATTTAGTTAGTTTTTAGTTTAGTTCTTGATTTGATTTTTGATGTACAACATGATCAGTCATGTCTTTACAGAAACGACACAAACAAAGAAAAAAGAAGAAAGATTAAATAAATAGAGAAATGAAATGCACAGCATGAACAGATGTATTACAGTTGTTAATAAATAAGTGTAAAAAAAGTCGACTTTTAAAAGAGGTTATTGTTGGGGCATTTCTTATTCTGTCTGGATGTGAGTTCTATTTGTTTGTGCATAATGAGCAATTTCCGTCCCAGAGGTATGGTCACAAAGAGACAAGTAACATTAACTGCAGCTATAATAATGTAGGCTATAGCTCCTCCAAAAAAAAAGAGGAATTCTTATTGTCTTTCGGGCTCTTTCTTTCTCTTAAAGTGCGAAGAAGGATATCTGCACGTGGCCCAATTACATGGCTACTGTCTGCGGAAAAGAAACAAGAATAGTGGCACCCGCATCAAACTTGCATGTGGCTCTAAAACATTTATATTCAATGTAACATTTCTCAAGCAAATGGTTGGAGGAAAATAAGAGGCGAGGAAAAAGAGATGATGAGGAGGAAAAGAAACATAAAGAACAAGGGAAGCATTAATTAGATTAGTCATGAAGTCGCAATACTTGATTACAAGCCAACTTAGCTGTAGGGATGGTGGGAAAGAAGAAAAGAATTAAGTGCAATGTTTTTTTTCTGCATTCTAATACTAAAAGAGATAACCAAGAACATAATAAAAATGTTTTAAGTTTATTTCTCTACAGTTCTTCTACAAAGAGATAGAAATGAATTTAACTTAAAGTTTCTGTTTCTGTCTAAGGTTTTAAAAAGTGTTATTATCAGCAGTAGTAATTGGGTTTCTTGACTCAATATATTCAGAGGGAACTTGGGTTTCATTGGACAAATTGGTTCTTGTGGATGATTTGTCAGGTAAATGAACTTTTAGCTTTTTTGGTTACATCTTGATGTGTCCATTAAGAGTTTCACAAGAGTTGTATTAATTGTGTCAGGGTATCTTATCATCGTTTGTTGTGAGATCCTTTGAAAACAGTCCAGTTGAAACATTTAGCATTTAGTAAAAACAGCTGCTCGGTCATGTCTTTGTCAAAAAGGTGCCTTTTATGTAACATATTTCACATTTAGTAAGTGCACAAGTAAGTATTGTGGCATGTCTCTAGTGCTTCAGGCCTCTGCGTAAAAAGAAATATAGGGACAAAATACCTTCTGTTTAACACCTAAGATAACATAATGTAAAGCTTCTCTGTTTTTTATATGTTTAAATCCCCTTTATTTGGTAATAGTCTGTTTATCCAAACAAATCCCAGCGTTACCAACTCGTCCACTCATTTGGAAAAACAATCTGACATTGTCCACAACAGGTCTTTCATTCACGTTGCCCAGTCCAACATGTCCTCCTTTACCTTAGCTCTTTAAAAATGTTGATCTGCGGATCAGGGTCTTGTTCCACAAAGCCACTCAAACCTACCCTACCCTATATGTCTATTTTATCCAGTTAGACAAAGCTTAGTACAGGGTCTGGGAGTCACTCAGTTTTTAAAACCATGCCACATGCACCAATGTAACAGAGCATATATTGTGGTAAGAAAAGAAAAGCATAAATAATTCTATATCAAACATAATATCTCCTGTAAGTCCTCCCTTTGCATTGCTTTACATTGCGCTGCCAAGTTTCTTGTTTGTTCACAACAATGGAAATTGACAAAACTGCACAGTTGACTGGTTAATGGTCCTTTTCAATTTAATTATATTTGTGTAGATTTTGCTCAGTGCCAAGATGCCAGTAAATGTTTCTCACATAAGGCTCACTCAAACTGAATGGCACATAACAACATGTAATCCTTAAACCGTCTCAAGGCTGTTGCGGCAGAAATGTTCAGATCTATATTATTGACAAATGCATATCAAATCTATTCATAAAACCAACAGCACTCTGGCCAATGGAGAGATAATCTCAGTCTACTGCAGGCAAATCAATCACACCTAAACGGTGCAAATATGAATCGACCCTCCGGTGGCTCAAGCAGACGACACTGCATTAGGGGAACATCAGAATCTCTCCAAACTCTGGGTATTCAGACACTTTACTCATGAGGAGGGCAGTAGCCATCATCATCTGCCCCATTATTTACTCAGGAGTGTTTGTACAAGCAGCATAATATCTCCTCGGATCAACCTTAAAGGCAGTGAGGCATGTGTCAGCACTAAAAGGTCCCCACACATGGCACCTCCCTCAGAGACAGAGAAGCTGGAAAATAGAGCCATAACTCTTCTTTATGCCCTTCTTCTCCCGCAGCTCACCACCAACACTATTGATGTGACTCACTCTCAGATACTTCACATCTACATTATGAAGCAGCAGCTCGCACACTTTACACCCACTGGCTGTCTGTGGCATGCACCAGTTACTCTTGGGCTGATGAAAGTTAACCACATTTCTCTCAATTCTAGTGTTTTATTAAATACTTAACACACTGAAAAGTTGATTTACATAATGTGTAAGAGTTTGTCTTTGCCTTTGTCTTTCTATAGGTTAGGACTATGAACCATTATATTGCATCAGTATGAATTGTAGGGCTCCACAACCGAGACAAATGTTCAAGTAAGGCTTGAGTCGGCGTATCCATCTCAAAGATTCAAATTAATCTGTGTTAAGTTAACAGTAATTAGCATTGAGCAAGGAATAACTTTGACTAATGGCACTCCAGGTTAAAACCTTAGTGTCTTAGTGGAGAAGGCAGCATGTTGTTCTGTCTTAAAGAGTTTAAACTGACAGACTGACTTAGACTCAGCCTAAGGGTAAATGCATGACTAAGTTGTATCAGAATGTGTAAAGGAGACCAAAAAGTCTCCCATCTAAAGACGTGTAAGTGAGTATTATGTTGTTTGTTTCCTGTCTGTCTAATGTAAAGAGATTCAAAAATGTTACACATTGTTCAGCCCTGGACAGATTGAAGAGCACTTGTAGCCTCAGACCAAGTTCCACCTCGCCGTACAAAAGAGCAGTACAGAACAAGAGCATTAATCCTGCTGCAAAGCACATGTTTCTAGATACTTTTAATATAAAAATACTACTTAAATCCATAACTGTTTTAATATTGTTTTACTGTATTTATGTTCTATTGTAACTTTTTGCTTTTATCTCTTCTAGCATCTGAATTATTTTTAGGAAAATAATAATGTAACCTCATAACCTAAATTGATTAAATGTAGAATATGCAATTGTTTTAATTCACAAAGCCAGTGCCATATAAACTACTCTTCACTGAAAATGACTAATGACGTTTATATGATGACATGACATTAGACTATATACAATTATACAGCGACATTTTGATTGTTTGCAGAATCACAGTGACAACATACAACATTTCTTGTCATTTGCATTGTTTTCAGTCTTTTCTAATAATTATGAAGTCACATAATGATTGACATTGTTTTAAATAGTAAATATACTATCAGTTGTTTCATGGGAAAATAATTCCTGAAATATTGTTTAGCCACATAGTAGGTCTTCATCTGTGTAACTGCTGACATAAACAAACCCACAACAGCAATCACCTCCATCTATTGTGCTCTTAATGTAGTCCCTCAAATACCCGTGTGCTCGTATAAACTGGTACCACTCTCCCCGTGCCACTTTAAAAAACACACCAAGTCACAAATAGCAGAAAGTTGATGGCGTCCTCTAGTTAATGGAGCTGTCATGAAGCCTGGAGTATACGGGCTGCGCTGCAGACAAAGTGCAGCACCAGCTACTCTTTGTAGCCTGCAGCCTTTCTTATGGACAAACCAGGCCTTTTGAATTGTAACACAGCCTCTTTCTCAGCCTCTCTGCCTCGTAATGCACACCGGCCCACACATAAACACCAACAGACTCCGGCTCTTGGACCGGAGCACATTTCTTACTGGCAGACCCACGCACATACACACACACACACACACACACACACACACACACCTTGTAATGTAATGGTCTTTGTTTCTTCTTTTTGCCCAGCTCCAATTTGATGGTAGTGCGGCCGCCAGGTTCCCCAGATGACCATTGAGATAGAGCTAACAGATGAAAGCAGCAGTAAGACGCTGGCGGTAATGGTGCTAGGGCTGCGGCTTACAGACAATATTTCTCCCTGATGGCTTCAACGGCCAGCCTCCCTCCGACACTTGCAGGAGTGAACCGTTTTTACCACAGCTCAGCATTGTTCACAGAGAGAAACAGAGAAAAACATGGACTCATAATGACACACTAATTGACTGAGGATATTTAAAGTGCTTTATAGAAAATCAAGGGTTACATAGATTAGGTTTTCTCATGACAAAATGTACAATGTCTCCATTTCAGTTTCAGTTGAGAATGAATGGTTGTCTGTCAGTGTTAGTCCTGTGACTAACTGGCCATTGTCCAGAGTGTCCCCAGCCTAAGGCCCAAAGGTGCTGGGATAGGCTCCATTCACCTGCGACTCCTAAGTGGAAGAAAAGATTAAAGTTGTTGTGTGTAAAATGTGGTGGTATACAATTGAACAAAATGAGACTTGAGTGACACTTTCTGCATTGGTCATTCTTGGAAAAATAGACTTCAAACTACATTCAAAGCTGTGGAAGTTCTTTTATTTTTACTCTTCCTACTGCACTCTTGAGTGAACTCATTATTCATGCATTAATTCAGTGCACCAATTCATTAATGCATAAATTACATGCATAGGGTTAAGGTTAGAGTTAGGGGTTTTTAGTTAGAGTTAAGATGAAAAATATTATTAGTAAACCTTTTAATAGGAAAGGGAGAACCAGATGATTTTACAATTGATTTTACAGACACAGTACAATAATACACACAGAAAGATAATACACACAAGAAGAAAAAGAAAATATGGAAAGAATTCCTGGTGATTTGTGAGATCTTAATGCACGTTTCAATGCATGAATTAATGCATGTATTTACAAGCTGCCAAACAACATATTTCACAAATAACTGCAAGTATTATGTTATTTTACACGAGTCACTGATCTGCATCATGTCTGATCAATGAACTAAAAATAATGCACTTAAATAGAATATAAATGGAGGAGATAGAGGATCAATTAGAGACATTGTTAATCAGACTCACACTAGTCATTTATTTATGTTCACAGGGGACTTGTGTTTGTACTGAAATAAATAAAGAGCAATAGTGGTGTATAAAGGTAAAACAGGGCATAAACTGACAGAAGAACCAGCATGTGGATGAATAGATAATAAATTATAGGACAAACGGACAAAACCTTGCAACATTTAATTGTGGATCTACAAGCGGTCTGGGTAAAGAGCAAATGCGCGAGCGCGTGACTTAGAAGGAAGGATTTTTTCCTTGTTTCAGAAAGATTTACTTTTTGAAAATCTAGTGACTGAATAAAGACCTGTGCAAAGAGGAGCCAAGTCTCATAATAAGGACATGAGGAGTTAGAACCTAGGCTACACACAATAATCTACTCAGTAAGACGCTATATGCTGTTGTCCTTCACGCGGTTAAACATAGTGCTCACTCGTTCCATCCTTTGATAAATCAGTCCACAATGAGACAAAATTCAACAACAACAGTTTAGCAGCTACTTCTAAATATATAATTTTTTTTCTTTTAAGAAAGTAATAATTTTAATGTACAATCAAATTATGTATTAAATATACTGTATGTTCATTATTTGTATTTAGAGTAAAAATGTTTTATCAATACATTTTAGATTCATTCTTAATATTTTAGGAGTTATATGTGGTAATATTATATTATATTTGGTTTATTTATAAATCTCAAATAGCACGCTCCTTCAATGCCTTCAAATACATAGATAGGTGTCAGTTCGTCTTGAGCCCAAACCCTGCCTCTGAACGCCCACAGCGGCGCATGGCGGTAACTGACTATGAGCCTTTTTCCAGCCTTAAGATTGAGACCAATATATTTTGAACTGTGAGTTTATCCAAAAAAAAAGAGCAACATCCTGTACTGAACAGAACCTGGGACCCTTGTAAATATAATTATTTCCAGGAGCAGAACAATGAGCATTATCAAACTCAGTCATTCTGTCTTGTTGTGGTTGTTTTAACTTTTTAAAACAGCTTGTTAAACATTTTATGGAGGTTTATTGGGCAGTGTGAAGAATGTATTTTCATGGTTGGCCAGTCTACAGTATTACAAGTGTTCTCCAAAGCCTCTTCAGCCAAATAATGCTCCAGTCATCTTGCCATATTTATAAAAAGTAATTAACACATCACATTATTAGCTGGTTTAGAATAAATTTCATGTTAAACTTTTATATAACTACTAAAATTATGATTCTGGGAATTTTATTAAAAACAAACTGGGCAAAATACTGTCTACTGTCTTACGGCCTGAAACCTTGGCAAACTCAATGCATCACTCGAATGAACTGATGTGTGCACGGGAACATGATGTGTGTCATGGGAAAAACCTCATGACCACAAACACAACACATTGCTGTTGTACTTGCAGTACTACCTATTAAACCAACAACAAAAATCAAAGTCCTGGACACTGTTCAACCCAATTCCATCTGTCTTATTGAAGCACACAAAATGTTTTAAGGCTTGACACTACAATTATAATGAAGCACTGATGGAGGAATTTTAGCACAAAGGCAAGCTTGATAAACTCGTGAGTGCACAGCTGAGTCAAAGTCTCTGTCTAGGAAAACAACTGTGCATACATTATAGGAAATTATGGGTTGCAAAAAACACCAATTAGGCATTTTCAAAACTTTGAAGAGTCATTTATGCTAATGCAAAACTAAGTGCTATATTAGCGCCAATCATCATCGACAAAAAGTGACCCATAGAAGGCTTTTTTTTCTGGTAATGTTCCCAAAGTCCCCTCAAAACCTCAACTGCTCACTTTAACTGTCATGAGCCAAACACACCATGAGTATGCAAGACCAACACATGGATCACCATGACAGCGCTGCCATTTGGATTCGACGTTGAGTAAAATTTTATGTGAACACATCATTTTCTTTCTAAAGACAGATGAGGATACTTCTTCTTCCTGTCACTCTGCATCGCCGCATGTCTTTTCTGTTTCTGGAGCGTCTCACTCTTTCAATATTTAGATGTAGTGATAATGCACGCTCCATGTTTTGGATGGCAGTGCATGAATAGACCCTTATTTTGCTCTAAAATAAATATAAATATAAAGCACAAAAACAATTTCAAGGTAACATTTCAGTCAGCAGTAATTTTCTGCCTTCAGTGGTAATAGTCTTCTGGTTGCTTTTGTGATGACATTACACACAAATCCTGATCCTATTTGGCCACATTTAGCCTCCACTAACCCAGAAATAATTAAATCTGTGATTTAACCAGAGAAAAGTCAGAAGTAAATAAGGAAAAATGTAAGGTTTTCTAATCCCAAATTTACATAATGTTTTGTTGCAGCTGTATTTGTACAATAAGGCACCATTGTTGATTGATAGTCACAATCAACAAATATGTTGTGTAGGTTGCAGTTTACAGAATTGTTTTTCATTTTATGTCCAGTAATAACACATCTTTCATTAAATTTTAAGCACATAACATTTCCATTTAGTCATTTAGCAGACGCTTTTATCCAAAGCCACTTACAAAGCTTCCATTCAGCAGTGTTATGTTTACATTTTACATTTTTAGTGGACGCTTTCATTCAAAGCGACTTACATTAAGGTTCCATTCACCAGTGTTACAGCTGGAACACCACTGAAGGCAAGGTGGGTTAAGTGTCTTTCTCAAGGACACAACGACAGTATGAACTGTGGGGAGAGCGGGAATCGAACCGCCTACCTTCCGTTTGAAGGACGACCGCTCTACCACTGAGCCATTTCATAAATGAAAGAAGAAACGATAGAAGACAAACCAATTTGCATGGCTACCCATCCTAATACTTTTTCTATTTTATACTAAGAATGAGTCTGGTCCCTCTCAATTTGAGTTTGCTCTCGCGGAGGCGGTACAAATGCAAAAAATCCAAAACAAAGATAACTACCTCTAAATGCAATTGTATAGCCACACAACCAATCAGAATACAGGGGCCAGTACCAACATATGCACGAGGGACTTAATTTGAAAAAACATACCGTATTGTTCAAAAATAATAGCAGTACAATGTGACACAGCCTTAAGAGCGTGCATATCATGAATGCTGGCTCTTGTTTGTTTTCTGAGAATCTACTGCACCTACTGGTAACTTGTTTCCACTTGAAAGAAATATTCTAAAAACCTGGATTATTCTGGTTAGTCACATTGTACTGCTATTATTTTGAACAATGCTGTACAATCAATCAGAAAAACAGAACCTCGCATTAAGCCCGCCCCATTTAAGATCAATTTGATGATTGCTCAGTCGTGGAGCTCAGAACGAGGCAGGAGGAGCAGTGGAGGCTGCAGACTGGGAGTTTAGAGCATGTTCACGCTGCATTTTCTGATGCATCTCTCTTTCTCCTCCTTATTGTAACATGGCTGCATTACTCTCACAGTTGGTGTCAGACTCCTCCACAACTACCCATAGTTTTCAGTGACAACAGGTGGGGCACATTCACCTGCCTCCAATATAGACCACCTATTGTAGGCTAACGGTAGCTACACATCCCAGTCCCACAGTTCTCTAAATCTGGGCTTGAAATCTAAGGCTTTCCCCAAGACCCAGATGTCTAGTTCAGGAAAAAATAATTTTAGAACTGAAACTGAAGGTTTTGTAGAACTTATTTTTAACTCGGAAAAAGCAGTTCCAAAGCAAATAAATTCAATAAAAAATATAAATTTATTTTCATTTATTTTCTTCTGCTTGGGGATCGTGGGTGACTGGAGCCTATCCCAGCAGCTTTGGGCCTGAGGCAGGGTACACCCTGGACAATGGCCAGTCAGTCGCAGGGCTGACATTTAGGGACACACTGTCAGACATTCACTCTCATTTTCATTCACTAAGGACACTTTAGATTTTCCAATTGACCTATGCATGTGTTTGGGCAGTGGAAGAAGGTAGGAGTGCCTGGAGAGAACCCAAAGTAAGAGAGAGAGAGGACTTGCAGTGCACCCCAAAAATGTGAAAAAATAAATTTTCAATTTACTGGAATAAATAAATAATATATCCCATATATCCAAAGCTTTAATAAGACTTAAAATGCCATTATGGATTGCTATTTAGTCAATGCCAGTGTCCATGTGTCATCTGCCAAAAAACACTATTTTATGCAGCTTTAAATCAATACTATTCTCTTGAATTGAAGAGAAATCCTCTCTGAAACAGTACATGATCAAGCTTTATAATTCCCTATTTCTTGACCCCTCTCACCCTGCACATTATCTCTTTCAACTGATGCCCTCTGGGAGGCGCTACAGATCCCTACACACTAAATCAAAGGTTCAAAAATAGTTTCATCCTTGTTGCCATCTTTTACACACACTCCCCAAGGCACAAGCTCCAGGTGCAGAGTCCTCCCGTGACAAGTTACAGTATGTCTACCTCTAGTTATGTCTAGTTCATGCTTGGATTAGCATGATCAGATTATAAACAATAGGAATATTAAAACTATTATACCCATTATTATACCCGTCTGTAATACATTGTTGTCCTATCTGTTGACCCAGATGATTTGAGCTAATGTCATGCTGTAACAAGAGCAAATTCACCCAACTTGTTGTGTGGCCATTAATAAACAATTCTGATTCTTTTAGGTTTGTTACTGGAATATTATTACTGAAATGGAAAGTGCACTTCATTATACAAGTTGGAGGGAAAAACAATGATATCACTGTGAAATATCACCACCCAACGCTGACTTAAAAATGGATTTTCCAATAAAGCACATTTTGCAGAAAGCATTATGGGCCTCATGGGTAAATGCCGTAACAGGGTCAGTATTAAGATTAAGAGTCCCAATGGCGTCCAAATGTGTTCCTGTCATTTAGCAGCATAATTCCCCAACTGGGACCGTCAGCCTGAGGGGATTTGGCACATGAAGAAATTTTAGATCATAATCCGAGACAGCGAGGGCAGTGCATGGCAGAGAATGAAAACAAGACACAATAGGCTCCTAGGGCAAAGAGTGATAGAAGGAAACACAGGGGAAATCAATGGCCAATGGGTGAAGGCGCTGGGAAAGACTGTTGGTGTTATGATTGTGAAGCTATATCACAGAATCAATAGTGTTTGTGGGCATGAGCTTTCACTCTCATTCTATTGCTACATTACACTGAAACACTGAATGGTTTAATCCCAATTTGTTACATTTCTTGCTAATTGTAAATTGGCACTAGTACAATTATTGAAAACCACAGTAAAACTTATAAAAGCACGTGTTAAGCTGTGAAATGCAATGTTAAAAATGCAAACTTTCTCAAAACTATCTTAAGGCGCATTTCCACTTGTCATGTTGGATTGAATCCATAAAAAAAAAACTCCTTTGTTTGTGTGGTTTGTTTGATCGTCTGAATGTTGCTATCCATAGGTCCAGGTTGTCATTGTAAATGAGAATTGGTTCTCTACCAGGTTAAATAAAGAATGAATAAATTTAATTCAACGGTTATACACACCCTATAAAATGGTGAACGTTGGCTCTTTTTTATATGATTTCTGGCAGACTACTGTAAATGTTAACTCCGCACAGGTCAGACACAGTCTAATTGGACCAAAAACAAAAAAGGACATGCCAAAGAACAACTGCAAAAACAGTAGAACATGCAAGATCTATTTAGAAAATAAAATTTGGGCCAAAAAGGCCATTTGGGACTTGCTTTATTAATATCTAAATAAAGGCAGAAGCCAAACTGTTTTTTTTTTTTGCTGTATACGCCAAAGAGCAACATGAATGATTGAAAATCATCAGCGGCCATTAATGATTTTAGGAGTATCAACAAGTTTTAAATCAGTTTCTTGAGTTGAGTCTTAAAGGGAATCAAAATACACGCCAGGAAGAATAGGCAAGGTGGCTGGCATGAAGGTTTGAGTGTCTGAAGACAATGACAGGCACAAGATTTAAAAACAAGCCAGGGCATGGACGACCTGTCAGAGGTGTAGAGAAGATGTGGGCCTTAAATACTGGAGCATTGAGGGGTTTTGATCAGGTCTGGCAAACAATCAAGAAGCAGAAGCAGTGGTATCAGCAATCCCTTTGTCTTTTGAGTTTCAGAACCTACCCTGGACAGCTTCATTCACTTCAAAAGCACTTTCTCTTTGTGAAAGCGGTCTGGAACCCTACCTCTTAGATAACTTCACATCAGTTCCCAAGCTTTGTGTCTCCGGTTGGTTGCACTGTATGTCTATCAAATTGCTTCCAGAGGCATTTTTTTTTGTATCTGTTGGTACTGGCCCCTAGAAATTTAACATAAATCCACAGAAACAAGACAAATCTTTTGTTTAGAGCAGTTAAAGAATTAGGATGACTTGATAGTTAATTAAAAAAAACAGGACACCTATTGTATTTATATCTAACAAATGTTTTATTTCTTAGATGTAAAGTCACATTAAATTCAATTTTTTTTTTCTTTAGAGTGGAACATTCAAGGTCCCATGTGGCCCGGGAGTCTTCAGCTCATGGCATTTCTCTGGGATGAGCCTTAATGAGCTCTGACCAGAGCATACGGCATGCTGTTACCACTTCAAAGAAACAAAATATTAATTACACTATTTTTTTTCTGTTCAACAAACTGCAAGCTGTGATCTCTTAATCTTCAACCCTCGGAAAGATAACTCAGTGGTGATTGCACAAAGGATTGTGCCTTTTCAAATTAAGTTGGAATAAAATTTAATTAAATTGAATTAATGTGCATACTTTAAACGTCTCAACAGACAATCCTTGCCATTTGCAAATACAAACACAACAAGGATTATCAAAATCCTGCAACCATTCGAAAAAAAATCAATGAAAGCCCAAATCAATCCTAAAAGTGACAAGAGATTTGGGACCTTTTTAAGAGTGAGTTAATAATGTATGATATTTTATACAACATTTCAATTTAATTTGGATGCAATAACTTTGGGTATTTATGCAACTACACAAAGATACAATTGTAACACTTCACATCATGCTTCACATCATGTTGAGGTTAGGGTTTCTAGGAAAATATGATGAAAACATTAGAATTCCTGGTGATTCAAGACAATTTAATGCATGTACTAAGGCATGAGTCATGCATGAATTAATGCCTGAATTAATGATAAAATGTGTCCCTAATCTAAAGTATTACCATTACAATAAAAACAATGCAGAAAATCGTGTTGTGTGTTGTATGAAACACTGGAGCCTATCCCAGCAGCTTTGGGCCTGAGGACAGTGGACAATAACCAGGTAGTCACCGGCCTGACATTTAGACATAGGCACTGACAGACACCCATTCACTCACACATTCATTCACTAGGGACACTTACGAGTTGCCAGTTGACCTAGACATGCATGTCTTTGGACGGTGGGAGGAAGCTGGAGTACCTGGAGAGAACCCACAGTAACACGTGGAGTTCTCGCAGTGAGGCCTAACCACTCTGCCACCGTGCATCCCATTATAATGTTAAACGTTTTATATTAACCAATAGTAATTAGGGTTTTGCAGTTTATTAATGCCCTCCTCAACATTACAATGATCTGTGTCTGACTACAGTTGTTTACAGTCTTCCTTCACAGCATATGGTGTCCATTTCCCTCCCATTGGGAAGGGACCTAAATAAATTAAAAAGGGGAAGCTGTAGATGAGAAGCGGCGGCAGGCTGCGATTATAAATGAGCCGTGGCCCTGCCAAAGCCCACAGCCTGATCAATACTGGAGATGTGGATCTTAGTCATTAATGTTGACTGAGAGCCAGTTTGGCTCAGAGCGATCGAGTCCAGTGAGGCTTCTCATTAGTTGTTGTCACTTCTTTAATGTAATTAATATGCTAAAATCAAAAGCAACTGTTCCGCTTTCACTTGTTATTGCAATATCGTTTATAGGATCCAATCAAATTTGTCCAAATACTTTAGAAGCCAGCGCACTGGTGCCAAGCTCTGCATGTGGGTTGCATTTGTTCTAGTAATAATAAAAACCCACAAGATGACTTCACAGCATTAAACATCTGTTACGGCTGAAGCTTGATGATGAAAGAGTGGTCAAAAAGGACATCGAATGATACTCCTTTTCCAAACGGATGAGAATTTGTAGAATAAAATAAAGCAATACAACCAAATGAATGTTTTAAGAGCATTTAGATAAATTGGAGTGAACTAAGAAGGCCATATGGAAGGGTCCACTCCACAAAGTTCAATTGACTTGTATTAAAAAATACAAAATATAAAAATCTGTACTTTTCAACATTTCTGTTTGCGGTTTGTTGTCTTGATTATAGCACTTTCTGTGCTGTCCATTTGTAGAGTTATGACTCTGTTTTGGAAACTTTTGTGACAAATAACCAGGCCATGTCATGATATCCCACAGGCAAATGAAGTTCTTAGTGAGAACAGGCTGCTCTACTGTAACTTAGTTAGTGTGTGTAGGGAGTCAGCTAATCCTTAATGTCTCTGTGATGTCAGTTTGAGTGTTCATTTCACTGTTCAGCAACAATTTACTGTGAGTCCGTCCTTATTTATGATTCCTGAACTTAGTCATTAGTTTTTCATGCAAAAAATGAAAAACTGTGGCTCCAAATAGTGTCAGAAATTTAGAGACAAGAGCTTCAAAGATGTCTTTTTTGTGTCAGTAGGATACATTTTTGCTTCCTTACCCTTCCTTTTTGAATCTCTTCACTCTCTTCACACTTTAATTACTTTTTTCCCTTATATTTGTTCATTGTTGTTTTCATAATCCCATTTTAGTGGTTGTAGCAGTTACTACAGAAAATTACTATCTCAACAAATGCAATGTGTTTAAAGTAAGGAATGAAATTTCCAGTTCTTCCAATTCTATAGACTGTATAGATGTAAATAAATAAATAAATACACATTCATTACTCCTCAGATTGTGCATACATTGTGTCTTTGCCCGTGGTTGGTGCTTCCTGTATTAGTTGTTGTGCTAGCTGCATGACTCCAGACTAATATTAAATACCTGAGATGAAATATGTAAATGTAACACTGAGGCTGCACATACTGTATGCCACCTACTGCAGCTTTTATGTCAGTATGTCCCTGTTATATTATTCTGAATAATGAACAATCCTTGTATGCTTCCACTATCTTTGTCATTAAAATATACGGCTGTATGTAAACAAATCCTTGTGAATCTTACCTGAATAGGCTTTTATCTGGGATACTTTGCGCAGGTAAACAAGTTTGATGTCAACATTTCTGTCAGTTTCTTGGTTTGTGGTTTCTCCTCGTTGTCGGCTCTGTGCTATTTTCAGGTACAAAGGCAGATCTCCATGAAAGACTAAGGAGAAGTGACAGAGAAAGTGAATGCCAGGAACACAATGAGAGTATGTGCATATGTGCCGTGCTCAGATATAGATCTATTTGTTTCTACTCTTTATAACAATGTTATGTGTGCATCACTATACTTATTCAGTCATGGGTTTTTGTCACTGCTTCCCAGCGACAATCTTTGTCAGGTCTGAAAACATCCTGTAACTGATTATTTAAACCATTTGCCTTAAAAAACAATTACAACCTTTTTCTTTGTTCTTTAAGTTTGGATTGAACAGAAAAGACAAGAGACCACAATTTTTCCATCACTGAAATATTTATTTAACCAGGTAGGTCCATTGAGATCCAATTCTCACAGACACGTGTAGAACATGCAAAGTTCACACAGAAAAGCCCTGCCTGGACATTGAACCCAGGACAAACTGTGAAGCAGTAGTGCTAACCACTCTGCCACATAAAATATAGCTAATGCTAACATTAGCTATGCTAACATTAAAGAGCTTTTTAACACATGAAAGAATTAGAGAACCAGACATTTTGATTTTCTGGTTATCTACATTCACCTAGATCCATTTTGGTTTTTAAGTAACTTAAAACTGCATCAAAGTAATTGCTGTATTGTCTGCTACATCATTTAATAAAGTTTATCAGTTTATAAAATCACACACAATTTAAAGTAAAAACACATGCAAATACAAAGGTAAGATGTACTTGGATATAGTTAATCAAGCAGCAGCACAATAGTTCTTTATGGTGCTTTGTGTAAAATGTAATATACAGTGTACTGTGATGTATTCATTAGTGAAATGACCTAAAAACAACACTATTTGCATTTGTCTGTCTTGCAAAAACAGATATGCAGTCCCATTACTTTTTGTTCTTGTTTCTACAACCTCTGGAGGAGAATACACTAAACTAAAGCATGTATATTCATTTAAAAAAAATATTTTATGTTATGTTATTTTGTTATGTTTGTTCCTATACAGAATGCAATCATAATTTGTGTACAAATGATTAATGGTTAAACCTCATTTTCCTTTTTTGCCAGTGAAGGCCCTGTATAACCATCAGACTGATTTCCACTGGCTTTATTCATAGACAACAGCATGTCCCTGCAGGGCTACCATTGCTGCTCACATTTTCTAAAAAGGAAGAGTAGGAACTGACATCTTCACATTTACCATCAGATGTCACCAAAAAGAACAACATCTACACAGCTAAATTAAACCAACAAACTAACCAACGCGTTTTAATATCCCACCTTAACCCAAGGTCTCTTGTGAGTTATCAAAATTCAACTTTTTTGGTTTGATTTGCTTATATTAAAATGAAAAGGCCCAGAACAGAGCCACACAAACAAATATAAACCTATTCAACCTGGAGCTGATTATTTTTGACAAAGTTAGATCTAGGTAACTTGATATAATAATATAATCAGTTGCTTCAAAAATTCCCATGACCTTTTGCTCAACTCATATTTAAGTGCTACTTAATCTAATGATTATCAGACTGACATAAATCAGCAATACCTAATGAACAACTAAATGTGAAATCACCAACAAAAAGAGCCTTAGTCCTTTCATATTTAAGGACTTATGAGCAGTTAGGAAACCTATCCAATTAAATTTATTTTGACATGTTTGGGCCCGCAGCAATCACTAAATCTAATATTATATTATCCATCAGCAGCTGGTGAGTTGTCAAAAGTGTCCTTGAGCATCTGACTAAAAAGAAAAAATAGTCTGATTTACTTAATTATCTGGAAACTTATTTTACCATCTTTTAAGAAAATCCACTGAAAAATCATCTCAGCTGAAAATCCATTCTTTAACAGTCTCCATGAACTTAATTTTTATCTGTTTGTGCATAGATGAAACATATTTAATAAAAGAACAGCACTTTTGCTCACATTTAAATGGTCAGTTTGTGACTCCCCTGAAAATGACCAAGGCTTCAAACTCGTGCCCTCTGACAGAAAAATGAAAAGCCAACAACAAACGCACTTAAATCTCACAAGAGGCTCCACTGACTTATTGTGGAGAGTAAATCAATGTCAGCTGCACATACATGCTTTCACACATAAGTCATAGCTGTATAATTGATAACTGAACTGATTCTGATGTGCAAAGACAGGAAAAGGCTGCAAGGCACTAGGAAAAGGCTGCAAGGCACTAGGAAAAGGCAGCAAGGCACTAGGAAAAGGCAGCAAGGCACTTAGGCAAAGGCCAAGCTACTGGGTGGGCTACTATTACAAGTTTATAATAGGACTAAACTTGTAATAGTGTAGGTATGTTTTTGTGTTTGGAAAAATACAAAGACAGGTAAGGGGAGTTCAAACTTTATGTGGGGTCATTAATTATTGGTAATATCAATATCAAGTTATCAGTATCAAATGGATCATGGGCCAGCTTCCCTTCTGAATATCATATAGTGTCCTCTGTTTCTCCATGTGTCCATGTCCCAGATTTTCACTGAACAGTGAAGAAAAATGAAAACCTCGGAGCTCACTTTTGTTTTGTCAAAAATTATAATTTACACTAGAAGCCTCTGTACAACTCTCTACATTTAATAGGAGTGCTTTATGTATTGACTGTAGAAGAGAACAAAGAGAATAAGAAGGTTCCAATCAACTGCGTGAGATGAGCGTCCAGTGCAAACCTGTGGTCAGTATTACAAATGTGTGAATTTACATAGATAGGTGTGTTAGGAAATGAGAGACTGTTTTATGCAACATAAGGCCATAAAATCATTTGTTTTATGTTTATTATTATGTTATCAAATGCACTATATTCCCAGTAATAACATTACTGCTGTATACATTGATTGTACTTTGTTTTACAGCAGCTTGGTCAGTGTCATACAACTTAATTAAGCCCTAATCCCTCATTTACAAAGCAATTATACAACATTAATAATCACTAGAACGTTATAAACATTGTTCTAAAGGTTTTAGTCTTAATAATAAACCCATGCATAATTGTAAATATAAATATAATAATAATAGTTTATTCATTTATTGTTAATTACACATATATTAATGCTAAACTAAAGTTTTATTGTGAGTTATTCTAAAGTGTTACCGCTTAGTTTTGAAAAATTCAGCAACACAGTCTTTTTATAGTAAGCCTCAGTTTCTTTGTCTAACCTCACCTGGTTCTGTTAGTGTTGTATGCTGGTAGAAACGGCAACACAGATGTTTATAAGCCACTTTGTGAGAAACATTGAAATGCCAATGAAAAGCTGTATTGAAATGTGTTCACATGTAAGCACAGAATGCACTGCAGTGTTTTCCAATGAATGAATGAGCAGCAATTTACTGCTGGAAGTCTCTTTATATCACATGGAGAGGACAATTGGAGTCTGAGGGTGAGAGGTTTGTCGGTTTATAGCCATTGGTTGGTTATATTTTAGTCAGTGTGTGTGTGTGTGTGTGTGTGTGTGTGTGTGTGTGTGTGTGTGTGTGTGTGTGTGTGTGGGACCTAAAGAAAAGCAGAGGGCACCAG
Source organism: Perccottus glenii (assembly GCA_024416835.2). Taxonomy (NCBI): domain Eukaryota; kingdom Metazoa; phylum Chordata; class Actinopteri; order Gobiiformes; family Odontobutidae; genus Perccottus; species Perccottus glenii. Next base: position 22,854,712 of record CM044561.2, on the reverse strand, counting down.
AGAAGAGCCAGGTCTTTAAATCTAACACAGGTTATCTGAGCTTTATTGGACTTTGGACAAAGGTCTGTGTGAAAGGTTGATCCAGCTTCTGTCCTGGTCTTAGCTCAGTGATGTGTTATTGGTTTAAATCCATGTGTTGCAGCCTTGGATGAAGAGCTTTAGATCTCAGATATTATTAGAAAACCAAAGACTAATGTTTTAAAGTATAGCTAATAAAGAAAGAAAGAAAGAAAGAAAGAAATTGCTATTTTCCGAAGACCTTTTGGGATAACCACATTTGATTTGTAATAGTAATTGAAAAAATAGACCAACACACAATGCTGCCATCTTGGTTGGAAAAATCCAGTAGCCTTTGTCTAAAGTTGTAACTATTAAGATACAGAGCACCAGCAGGTTTTCCTTTTCAAATCACTAGAATCACAAGGATCACCCTGCTGTTTATGCCATTTTTTAAGTTTGGTTTTGCACAGGTTAAACACAGAAGTGCTCGATTAAGGAGGATTTGCTGAGTTTGGATGAGGTGAGATGACTTTTGTTGTGACCTCCTACTATATTAATATTATCAATAAAAAAAAAAAATCTAAATGGTGTGTTTGAGTGTTGAAATATCCTCCAAGTTTTACAATTTCAAACAAATATTTCTAAAAATAGACATTATTTAGTGAATTTTCTATTACCGCTACATTTTTGATAAAAATGAGGTGGTACATACTTATTCCTATACTATGGAGCTAAGGCTAAGGTTATTCCTCTATATGTGCCGTATAATAATGTAAGACCATGCTTTAAAGAAGCACAAGCACCCTATAACCCATATACATCATTACATAAAGTTAGAATGAATTATGATTGCTTTAAACCAAATTATATGACGGCAATCAATGTCAACTTATCTGATGGATAACGCTGTCTAAAAGAATTTCTCATCTCTAGAAGGCAGTTACATTAAACTCAAGTCGTTAAGTTGTGATGAATGACAAAGACAGTAGCATTCTTGTGCCAGAAGCTCTTCCTTTCGGCTCTGTTCTCCTCCTCCCCTCACTCTGGTTTATTTGTGGAGTAAAGAGGCCAGCTGGCTTCTCCGATACTGCTTCAAACCTGTGCGAACTGGGCAGTCCACATAAATCTCCTCGGGGTAATAGGAACAGGAGAGGAGTCCAACAGGTGAGGCATTACTGGGGCTAGAGGACTGTCCGCCGGGAGCCAGCGGTGTTTTTAGCTGGTAGTAAACATTGACTCACAGGGGACGAGAGGAAAAGGAGATAAGAAAACACTGCTCATGACCTCAACAGAAGTGACAGGACGGATAAGACGGATAAAAAAAAAATTAAACACAAAGCAAGTTAAACACTTCCACAACTTTACAACAACCTTTTCTACAGGTCATAGCTCTCCTGATGTGTTATAGGTAGATATGACATGAAAATGCAAAGCAGATAAATACATTTAACACATTTATTGATAAAGTATGTGTTTAGAATCTACAGCAGGAGGATGTAAGGTCTGTAAATAAATCTAATGCAGACTTTTTTTTTAATCTCTATTTGTTGTTATTATGAAACTCTTTACAACTACCAGAAAATATTGTAATGTAAATGAATAAATATGATCAGACTGTGACTGTTAACACACTCAAGTGATGGCTTAGGTCTTTCACTGAAGCTTTATGGGTCTTGATAAAAAATTACAGTGAGAAAACCAACATGAAAGATATTAGAAGTGGTTGTAAATTGCTGCCGTAGATTTTTACACTACACTGTCATGATCCTATAAAATCCAATAGAGCTAAAGAAAAGATATAAAGAAAACATACTAGTGCTAAAGCAGAATCACTATGACTTTACAGCTCGCATTAAAGTCCATCTCACAGTGAAATCTTATTCCTTATACTCATGATTTTGCATGCACATAACATATCATAATATTCACTGTCACTTTCAAAATTCAACGTCTGTATGGTAAATATCTGGGAATAACATGACCCCAATCAGTTCATTGGTCACATAATGCTTTCTCATTTATCTCATCTCATCTCATATTTATATTAATTGTCAATGTTAAATTGACAGATGTGTTTGGGAGATAAAATACCAGGGAAGGACAGAGAAATGCAGAAGAATAAAATGCATTGAATGTACATGAGACAGGTCTTAAACCATATTAGTGTAACTGGATAGTCTGTGTGGAGACTGAATGTCTTTGTTGTGATACTGTGGGTTCTTTTCAGAGACTTTCCTCCATTGTCTACAGACATGCATGTACAGGTAAATGTATGCAGCAACAGAAAAGCAACAGAAAATTGATCAGCGAATGAATGGATGAATACAAAACCTAAAGTACTTAACTCACCACAGTATAAGATTTTGTCCCCCTTTTCACAGTAATTGTACATAATGTGCAAGAGTGGAGTCAAATGTAAATGATGCTCAATTTGCATTACTCATTTCAATAACACCCACCTGCCCTCTTCCCAGACCTCTTAATTTTCTGTTAACATAAATAAATCCCTCCATTGATTTACAAAAATTAAAGCAAAGTCGTATTAAGAACAGTCACACTCAGACTAATGTCTGTACTGAGCATTAAAAAGGGGGGTGGACACAGCAGCTTAGTTCAGGTAGAAAACCATTTATGCGGGAAGTAATTTTAACATTTGAGGGGAGTGATTTTCCAGCATCCGAATGTTCCATCACAGATGACTTCTTTCAGATCACAAAATGGTGGAATTACGTCTTGTGATGGCCACCACATCCTCGTTCTGCTCCTCGAGGAAAATGGAAAACGTTTGCGGGAGTCACTGTAGCATGGGATGACCTTGGGATGGGAGGTGCTGCACCATTTGCTCTGCCCCGATGAGATGGGATTTTGGCCACGAGAAGCTCAGCTGGTGTCCTTAAGTACTGCCTCTTTTATTTCTACCAGAGACTCCCCAAATGACCTGACACGGGGTGCTTCAAAGTGACCGCAATTCTGGAAAAAAGTCGGACAAAGGTTTCCAAAACAACCTGGATTCTTGAAGTAGCTACTAATAAACGTTTTCTTGTCTAATGTTATTTGTTTCCCGTATAATAATATCAGTATGAGGATTAAGAAGAAAATATTTGGGGTCACTTCCAGATTCTGTTACTGCTCTGATCAAAGGGATTAGTTGCTTTCAAGGAAATTTTAGTTAAGACAAATAATTACAACTAATTTGAAACTTATTGCTGCTAATTACAGTCTGATTAACACAATGATCTGTGTAGTTGCGATAAAAACTAAATCAAAAATGGCATGACATAAAACCAGAGCGACCCAGATTTGAATCCTTGTTCAGGGCCTTATTCCTAAACCAGATTTATTTGTGTGTGTGTATAAAGAATGTGGTCAAATACACAAAGACACGTGGTCTCATTTTCAAGAGAGACCTGTTTTCTCACAAGACTTAAGACCTATCAACCAAAGCAATTCTGTTTTTAAATTTTTAAACTAAAGTGAAGCCATTATCTGTCCTTTTATATTGTTTATAGACAGTAGACAGTAAACAGCATGTCCCTGCAGGGCCACTGTAGGGGTTTGCATGCTCTAGGAAGGCATGAGGGTGTTGAAAACCAATTAGGTTGCAATTAGCTAAACAATCATTTATATTTAACAAATTTATTTTCAGTTAGTGATTCATAAACTCAAATAGGGGCCTTTTACACTGAATGAGAAACCCATTATTGTGTTCTGTTGATGTTATGCTTTTGACCACATTTCAGTTCGACTGAACATTACCAGTAAAAGGTTAATTTGCTGAGTGTCAGGTTCTCTGGCACAAATGTTAGAAAGGTTGTGTCAAATAGTTAATGACAGAAAACACTTCTCCATCAGTGTAGACTACACACCTACTTGTCCTCTATCTGTTCACGCTAGAACCCACCCTCTCAGCAATGAACCCTGCAGCTCTTCTGCTTTCAGTGAGTAAAGGCCATTCACAGCTAAAACAATAATTATTATAGACTCAGTCTATAAGTAGGCTACTCATTCAGCTCTGACGTAAATCATCACAGTAATATAACAAAGTAATCCAGCATTACTAGCTTTAGTCTTTTATTGAAGATTTATAACAATTACAAAGGCAAAAATGTATCACTCAAGAATATCTCCTATCTCAACAGATCTGTTCCTTGTCTTTACCCTCCAGAATAAAGAATGGCTTTTTTAACATATTGTAACAGATCTAAGTTGTTTTTGCAAAAACAAAAGTGTGCACAAGCCACTGAGTGTTGTCCATTGTTACAGCACTCTCTAAGTCAATTTAGGTTCCTCTTGACACAAAACCTCCATCAATTACAACCCCAGGAGTTTGATCCAATTAAACATCACAACAACTGATTTTCTAATGCCAGACTCTGAACAAAGCAGCTCAGTGGTAGCTCTCTGCATGAAGGATCGATAACAGAATAAAGGAAGAATCACAGCTTTGGCCTGGTACAGGAAAGAGGGAAGGATTTGTCTTTGTAACACGAGCACAGAAACATCCTGACAAGTTGTAAGGTGAGATAAATACAGCTGATGCGTTCAGAGAGATGAATCCCGTACACACCTGACTCTGGACGCTAGTATTGACTGAAAGACGACAAGACATACATCACGTGAAAGGAATGTCAAAAGACAGGCGTACAGTCAATATTTTAAATTGCTCAAGCAGTGTGCATGATAAGGGCAGATGTAATGAAAAGGTCTGGGACTGTAATGGTTTAACTCATCCCTGTTATAGTTTTGTTACTATTTAGTTTCCCAGGATGAAAATGAATGACGTTTCCAATTGTAAATCCAGGTGATTTATGAGCTTTTTCTTATTACGGACAGATGTTAGGACTGTTGGATACAAAACCCCAAACTTTCTCATATCTGAGTTTGTTACCCAAGTGAAAGCAGTTATTAGACATGTGGTTAAGGTAAAATATTTGGTTGCTAAGAGGAAGAAAGTGAGTTAGTTTAAAAACAGTTACATTGGTCCAACACTTTTGCCAAACTATATTGCTCTTTTGAATCTCACGTTGACACTCGATGACGCTGCCTGTTTTTGACCAGTTGAACTGTAGCCTACAATGGCCTCTCTAATTGTACAATGTGACAGCAATCCACACACAGGTTGTTGTAGCCAAGTTGCAGTGTTTTCACACAAGGGCTTTAAGCAGTTGTTGTTCTTGATCAACACTACAACAACCAGAGGGTAAGATTTACCCTTTTGTCATTATGCAGTTCATTTTGAGTTTGGCATTTTTCATTTGATTTTAAGGACACTTCAAACACTGAAGCTGTTGTGGCAGGGGTTAAAGTTGACCCCTTGGTGGTTCTCATATAAAACATAAACATTAAGTCACTATTGTTACTAAATAAATGTGTAGACTTCTAAAAGAAAGACATTATTGTATTTAAATGGAATAGGATAGATAATAGGACTGCATTACAAGTTTCACACAAAAGTGCTACAGAGTTTTAATTCAGTCTGTTCCCAACAGTGAGCTCTACCCATTAGTCCAGGCCAGTCCCAGGACCACTTAGCTCTAATTACTGCACCCTAATGGCAGGGCCAATCACTAGCAGGTTAATTGTTTGATCCTTGCCATATGTACTGGCCAGCATCATGTTAATCCAAGCGTTCACACAAACACGATCTGGCCACGCTGACCGACCCTGAAGCGCCGCACACACGCCGCAGCTGCTACTGTCAGAGGAGCCGTATGTGTTGATGCGGCGCAAGTGAGTGAGGCAAGGTCAGTTTAGATGGAGGTCAAAGTGAAGCAACGCAAAAGACTAAACTACAGAAACGAGAAAGAAACATTTTTTCCAAGTCAATTAAGTTTGTTGAGCTAAACTTATATTTTAAGGTTAATTAATAAAAATGCTATATTCACTTGATAGTTGCTGATGCTGAAGTTTACATGGTTGTTAATTGTGTGATGGTGTTGTCAGTCCATGTTGCACCAGGCTAACAATTTTATGCAGGAATTTATGCAAAAATGCAGGAATTCCTGCATGACTCATGTATGAGTACTAGGAGTGTTAGGTGTTTTTGGTTAGGGTTAGGATGAAAATATGATGAACTCATGATAAATCCTGGTGTTTCATGAGATTTTAATGCATGTACAAATACATATGTCATGCATTAATTATTGCATGAATTCATGAGAAAATGTGCCCCTAATCTAAAGTGTTACCGGCTAATGTTGTCCTAGGGTTTTGCTGAATACATTAACCTGTTGCAAAGAAGATATGTCCTTAAGGCAGTATCAACCTTTTTTTTACATGTTGGACTTTTGGAAAAACAAAACAAAAAAAACAAACAGTTCACATCCAGCAGTTGTGACTAGACAAAAATAATTTCATTTAAAGACATTTGATGAAGATAATGAAGAAGCGCAAACTGTTTTTAAATTGCGATGCGTTGTGTAAAATTTATTGTAAAGACTATTGTGAAATTACATCAAACAAACAATCTTTGCATTTAAGGGTTTAGGCATTTATGAACATGAATACACCCAGCTGGCCATTAAGTGTACTTCTGAACATTATTCTTGCCAAAACACAATTATTATTATTTACATAGCAGTCTATGGCCTGATCTCAATTAACTAATATACCCCTTCTTCTTAGCTCTACCTTTTCCCTGCCAAACAACAGATAGTGTGAACCACTTTTTTGTTTATATTCACACTGCCTTTTTATTCTAACAAATATCATTCCTGAACACATTACAGAACAACAACATCGATACAGATTTGTTTTCATTTTGAAGCAAGCAGTTAGTCTACAACTTTCATCCACTGCTGGAAGTCTGCACATTACAATCACAACTTGTGGAAATTGTTAAAATTGCTCCAATAACTCCTCATCTCCTGTGAACATGATGTATAAAGATTTAACCTCAAACAAGGATAATGTTTAACAGGAAAAACAACTTTTTACTGCGTCACAAAAACAATACAAGTTTAAAAACAGTGACAGGACAGTAGTTTATTATGTTTTATGATTGGGTCTAATTGTTATATTCTATAAGCTTTCGCCACAGGGTGACTGGGAGGTCCTTTAGAGAGAGTGAGGAGCTCGGAGTAGAGCCGCTGCTCCTCCACATCGGGAAGAGCCAGCTGAGGTGGCTCGGGCATCTGTCCCGGATGGCTCCTGGACGCCTCCCTAGGGAGGTGTTTTTTGGGCATGTAATAGAAACAGAACAGAAAAGAATAGAAAAACACTGGAGTGGCACTGATTTTATTGGGATTATGTGTTTTAAAGTATAATGCATGATAGTACAACATAAATTGCAACTGTTTATTTAAGCAAGTATTTCTGGAAGTGCAAAGCAAAGGCAGCACAATGTCAATTTGTCCTGCCATGTCCTAAGATTGTGTACTTGTTTAAAAGGGTCATTCATATCGTTTGAAGAATAGCCTGCGCGCACACACAAGCGCTCAGAGAGAGGAGTCTAAATGGCCTTGTGTTGATGGAAAACAGCACATCCGGGGGGAAAGGACAGATATTACACGGATCATTAGGCTCAAATATAAAAAGGGAGCATCACAACGGCCTAATGACGCTTTGATAAGCTCTGTTCAGGAAGTAAAGATAATCTGTTGACTTTCAATTCTTTTGTCACACCAGCGATGATAGTTGAAGCAGAATGGCGCATTGTGCAGTAAATAGGGTGCCACACAGGCCTCTGTTCAAGAAATGGAGCTGCTATAAGAGTTCAGCATGTAAATAACAGCCATATTCATACATTTTCAAAACCTACAACTGGTTTAGTATGACTTGATATTCCAGTAGATGAATGGATCTGCAGCTGAGAACATATAGAAACAAACATGAATATGAACTAAGTTTCTATTATGTACAAAGAAATAAAGGTTGCAATCATACAGTATCTCCTACAGTTTTTTTTTTTAAATAATATACAGATACTACAGTATATTGCTGGATAAATTGCTAAAGGTCATTGGAAAATGTACAAGTTGTAAGGTTTTATTAAATTATGCAAACATCCAGATTCAGGGTACTGTGTATCTGTCATGATGGAACTACATAGCTAATGTGTGTCTAAGTGTATTTAAGAAATGTTAGGGGTTAATCAGTGGAGGAGACTATATGGGCAAGTGCATGTAAAAAAAATAAAAAATAAATAACTGTAATTGGAAATCTCGTTCATAAAATCCATGTTTATCTAATCTAAAAAAAAAAAATTTCTGAGCTTGTCAATTGTTTTTTTGTGCAATATGCCACTAATCCCAGATGTGGAAAGAGTGCCACAGCTGCTATTTTAAAGTGTGTTTTCCTGCGGTGTGTCCTTTTGTCATTTTTATTTTAAATGTAAATTTGTAAATTAAGCAGTTACATTGTTCCAGCTAACAAAATTTTAGCAAAAAAAATAACTGTTTATATGTTTTATTATAGACCGGCGGGTGTTTCATTTATTTTAGAAATGTATTAAGGAATTGTTTAAGTTCATAAATTGTCTACAAAGTACCAAAACAGACTTGAGTATTCCTTAAGATTGTATTTTTTAAAAAAGTCTCAAAGGGAAACTTAGGGTCACACAGCAATCAACAGCACTAAAAACAAGACAGGTGCTATGATCCATTCTCCATTGCCATCAGTAAATGAGTCATTACATTACCTTTACAAGTCTGTCTCTCTTCATTAATTGTTGTGCCTCTGAATTACGTTATAAAACTGCATCACTTTTCAGCTCATTACTCAAAATGCAAATCATCTACAGAAACTTTGAAATGCATAGTGCTGAGAGGATAGAGGGTCAACCAAGGCGCCTCTCATTCCTCTTCATTTCCTTTATAATCGCTCAAATCCTCAACAGCATTTCGGAGCAATCCTTGCCCTGAGTGCTGTTTACTCTGCACACAGTCTATAAGTCTGGAGAGCACAGAGGGACACACCAGGCTCTGCTCCACAGACACTTCTGCTGTCAGCTTTGGAAGGACACAGCAGTGAGATATAGAAGTGATGTAGAAGCATTTAGAATCAAATTAATTCCAAGGTGGTAAAGTAAAGTCACCGAAAATTAGCGGTTGGCAATATTTTTTTTTGTGGTATGTTAAAGCAGGGAATAACAGTACATTGCAGTAAACTGTTGAACATGGCTGACTAAAGCTACTGTATGATGAGTGTAACTGTTTTGGAGCATCAGAACTGATAAAACAATGTCCACAATTAAAAGCTTTTCCATTAAAGCATAACATTTACCATGCATTTTGGTGCATTGGTGATTATTTTAAACATGAGTTCACAGGTACACCCTGGACAGTGGCCAGTTAGTCGCAGGAATGACACATAGAGACAGACAACCTTCACTCTCACCTTCCTTAACCCAGGGACACTTGAAAGTCGCCAACTAACCTACACATGCATGTGTTTGGACGGTGGAAGGAGGAAGCCGGACCCAAAGAGGGAGGAAGCCGGAGTACCCAAAGAAAACCCACAGTAACATGCAGACTCCTCACAGAAAGGCTGGAGTTGGCCGAAGATGATCGAGACGGCTGGGGTTTGAACTCATGACCTTCTTGCTGTGAGGCAGCTTAATAATGTTAGTGACCAAACACTTTCATAGGGTTCACATGTTAACACAATACAACAGATTCAGTTACAGCTTGTGGTTTTCTCAGTCAAGTTTGAGTTGTAAAGTAGGGCGCCTTTGGTTGCTTGTGCCTCTGTTCAAAGTCAAAGCAGCAGCAGTGCTCTGGCTGCTCAGTGTCTGTCTCAGTTAACCTGCAGTGTGTCGTACATGCCCCGAGGCACGCTGTCAGAAAAGCTTGCCTGATGACAACCTGACAACTCCATCCATCTTATTTACCCGCTGGACAGCACAGATCTGCCGTGGCAATCAATACCGCTCACAATTAGTTCCCCTCCTGGGGCGGGAGGCGAGTGGTGGGGTTCCATGGGGGTTGAGGGTTGGCTGGCAGTCCCTCACACAGCTGGACAGAGAGTTGCTGTGGCCCCAGTCTTCGTCGGCCACATGTCCTGACATTAACAGACGTCCCCTGGGAGGCGCTGACATTTCCATATGTCCAGCTGAAAGGCGTGTGACACGGTTTGTCTCTTATGCGTGGCCAGTCATGTGCATTATTCTGTTTTTCACCTTGGCTCGGTGACCTGAAAAATCTCTTCCAAAGGCCAGCGAGACGCGAGAGGAAGTCGAGGGATCTATATCAAGCCGTGAAAATAGATAACTGTCATTCATCATCTGTCTGCCGCAATGTTAACCCTGACCAATAGGGCGCAGCTGCACACAGCAGCCAGTAAGCATACAAGTCCCAGCATGCCTCAGTGTCATTTGGATGCCCTTAGCAACCAGGTGTGACTGTGAGCGGGTGATTGATATCAGCTCTTTTCATTGAGATTATCTTTTTATGTGATAAAATAGATTAGGAGAGGAACAATAAAGGCAGAAAAAGTCAAATAAAAAAGTCATGCTTCAAGACATTTTGATTTATGAAAGTTAGAAGGTGATTTGTGGCATGAACGACCTGTCATTCATGAGATTCAATCAATGGAAAGATCCTATTTGTCCTTGTGCTGATTCCATTTGAGCATTTCACGAGAAACAAAAATCATTAAACTCTGTGTGATTTACTTTCAACTTAACAATGTTTTACAAAGAGCAGCTTTTGAATCATTTTAGTTGTTTTTTAGTGATAAACAATAAATGGTTTATTTTTTTTATAAATTAAACAAGCCATTGTTAAAAACTAGAGAATAATCCATCCCAGACTTCATAGAGACACATGAAGGACAGTGTGTCACATTGGAAATATGAAGGCATTTTTCTCCTATCATACCAATGGGTTCAGTAACACTTTAATGTCCCTGTGGGGAATTTATTCTCTGCATTTAACCTATTCATCATCTAGTGTCACAGTGGGCAGCGAGCTGGGACTGTTCAGATCTGGGATTGGTTTTTCAAGGGGTTTTCAGCTGCAGGGCTTTGCAACCATTTATATGATAGGAATGATTTTGTAACAAATGCACTCAACAGGAACCAATCAGACAGTGGTGGACATTATTACTGGTCTCCTTTTTAGTCGAGTCTATAGAGAAGATAGGGTCAGGACCTGCTGACCAACAGACATTGGACAGATGAGTAACTTAATTAAAAACATTTGTTTGAGTCCAAATCCTACATACAGTACTGTAGTGTGTGTTCAGATTGAAAGAGATCATGCTTTTCCTTAAACATGTTTCTCCACGCTGTAGAAAGAAGAACAAATGTATTGGCTCTTTCCACCAGGTTCGGCGGCCCTTTTAGATGTCTTTTAAAAAAAAAAATAAGGATATGGACATATTTTGTTGCAACTGTAAACATTTTATTGTTAATTGATTAACATCTTGAGTCTTGAGACAGTTCAGTGATGTTTTTTCTTCTCTTGGATCCTTGTCATTTACTGATTTGGATTACAATCTCATTTTTTCCTAAATATTTGCATGCCCTGGTACAGAGTAGACAACTTTATTACTGAGCATTGATGTATTTTCTTTTGGACAGAATCCTAAACCTTTCAAACAACTTGTCAACCAGCTGATATACATAATTTAAGATATGTTCCCTTCGGTTAATAATATTTGTTGGAAAGCTTTTCTCTCATTGAAATCACAAATCTCTTGAACCTCTTTAGTCTAAATCACAGACTTGGCTCTGTTACTTATCCAAATGTCTTCACCACAAGCCAATTACCTTTCTCCAACATCCTCCAGTGAAAACTCATCCAAATGCTTATCTGGCAGAAGTACTGTACTCAACACATCAAAAAGGCCACATTTCCTCTTTTATGTTTTTAGAAATTATTAATGTTACTAAACTCTTTTGAAATCCTACGAGAATGGCCAATTCATATTCAATTTCCCTGGAGGCCACCAAAGAAAGTCTGCACAAGCAAGTTCCTGCTCAGGAATAGTGCACCACAGTGAAAAACATCAAGTCAGCATAACATAAAGCTAAACAAATAAGAGAGGTTCGTCTCAGTAATAGATGAGGCTCAGGGATAAAGAACCATAGAGAAATGGTTGTAAAGGCAGAAGCGCCACAAAACCAGTGGCGAGGTGTGTGGCCTGGGAAGGACATAGCCCTGTGCTTCTATCTGTAGAAGTTTCTTCTTAGCTGGAAGTATGTGGTGTTAAGACCTACCACTATTAACTGGCAAGCTGCAGGTTTGTCCTGTCCTGTGGAGAAGCATCCCGCCGTGACATCTTCACAACTGTAAATGCTATGGTTGTGTGTGTTGCCAACCAAGGAGCCAGGATGGTTTAAAAAAAGCTAGAGATGTTAAAAGTGACTGTGCCTGTGACAAAGTGGGTATCAACTCCACTCTTTTCAATATTAGTATACGTCTTTATCTATAACATTCAATACTGACTCTGATCTGAAAGCTGCACATGTTATCCTGGGTTTGTTTTGTTTGCTCAATAGTTTTCATTGCTTTTATTATGTTGCTTAATGGTTTAAGTTTGTAACTAAATGTTTGGTATTTCTTTTTACCTCTTTCCTTTGATCAGTTGAAGCTACCTGAAAATGTTTGGGAAGGGGCCGCCCAGCATTTTCCTACATTTTCAAGGTTGTCATCAGTGACATCATCAGGCTAAACCATTTACAGGTTTTATTTCTGTTTGTTTAATGTTGTGTTCAATGAATGTATTTACATACCATACTGGGAAATGTGTATTATGAATTAATGTGATTGCTGTAATAGGGACACTTAAAGCATTTAGCTTTAAAAGGTGATTTATTGTTGTTTTCTCTGTAGTTGGTTCAGAGCAATTAGATTAGCCTCCATGTAAAAAGGCAGATGAGTGCCATACTTAGGAGAGAGGGTCAAGCCATGTGTTTCTGTTCATTGGTGTGTACATTTCTGTAAAAAAACATTTGTATGACTGAAATCTGCCTCCAAACCTACTCCCTCTTTTGCCAGCTTGAGCCACTTGACAGTAGACAAAAGGTTAAACCACTACCTCTGAAGGGATTTACACCTCAGCTTTGACCGGTTTACATTAGAAATGATTTAGAATTTCTGCAAGCTACAGTTGTTGTGTAATATCACGTCTTAGAGGTTTAGTTTAGGGCAGGTTATAATCACAAAACAGTCAGACATTTCTTTCTGCCGGCAATGCAAACCAAGATCTTGTCTCTGCTTTTTGCAGATGATGTTGTCCTGTTGGCTCCATCAAGCCAGGACCTTCAGTGTGCACTGGGACGGTTTGCAGCCGAGTGTGAAGCGGCTGGGATGAGGATCAGCACCTCCAAGTCTGAGACCATGGTTCTCAGTCGGAAAAGGGTGGCTTGTCCCCTTCAGGTTGGTGGAGAGCTCCTGCCTCAAGTGGAGGAGTTCAAGTATCTTGGGGTCTTGTTCACGAGTGAGGGAAGGAGGGAACGTGAGATTGACAGACGGATCGGTGCAGCTTCTGCAGTGATGTGGTCGATGTACCGGTCTGTCGTGGTGAAGAAGGAGTATTGGTATTGGTAGGTTTATCAACACCGATTGTCACCTTTTTAATTGGGTTTAATTTGTGCATTGGGTCAGACTCTAGCATTAACAGTTAAGAGCATAGAGCAAAGCTGGCTGTTGTTCTTAGAGCAAGTTGCTGAATATTGTTATCAAAACTATGCAGCCAGAGACAGCAATCACAGATTTAGGTACTTAGGTACAACAGTACTCTTTTGGGGAGGGGGTGGCAAAGGGTTATTTACCAACTAATCCTGCATTATGTGTCATATAAGAAGCAGTCAAAGAACAATAAAATAAAGGTTATAACCTGCGGTACAACTTGGATATGTCATGAAACCGCACTACCTTGAAGGTTAAAGACAGTTCTCCGAGTGCCCTGTGGCACCGTTAAATCCCCATGTGTCAGCGTTAAACTTTGATCATGACAAATAATGGTGTTTTCATGAGAGCCCACGCATCGGACATCAATAAAACCTAATGGCGTGTCAGCTCTATTAATGGATTACTGCACAAAGCTCATAAAAACACAATATCCCATCAAGTATTAAGGCTCTAATGGTCCCACAGTGTCTAGTAAAGTCACCCAGGGTCCCATCCCCGATGGATATCGCCTCTTAGAGCATTTTATCTCACAGCTGTTTAAGAGACACAGGATGTGAAGATGAGTCTGTACAACTCCAATGACAATTTAGAAACTGAAGACTGCATGTACATAGTAATCAAAGATGTAACTTATTTCATACTTTAAGTGAAAATGTAAAAAAGGGTTTTGCTATTGAGAGAATATTTTTATTGTCAGTGTGCAAATAAAATTGGATACAGAAGACAGTAGAAACCCATGATATACTATATTGAAAGTTTGAAACAATAAGCCATGTCCAAAGTATTTATCATGGCACCTTTAACCACATAACACCAACTTAGAAAACTGAGCTAAAGTTCTAATACTACGGGCAGTATCTTTCCGATTAAAGCGTAGGTATCTGGTCGAGACTGAAGCTCATTGAGTAGTGTGTCCAAATCAACTTTTTCCGATTATTAGGGCAAAGACGATGGTACAAATAGGCAGGACTTGAGCCGGCGCAGGTATTAAGAGGCTGGATTTTAACTTTTAACCAATTGGGTGAAATTGAATAATTTTCAAAGGCACACCTGACGATTTCACAGTGGTTGAAAAACACTGCTCTAAATATCAAACGCACTGCTGTTGACTTGTGCTTTAACTAAGTTGTTGTATCTGTCTACAACATGCCACGCCTCGCTTTTTAAACCCCCACCCCTCGCAGCGCTGGCAGAGTCACAGACTGACAGGAGGTAGCTACAAGATAGAAAATATACAACCGTCTTGATCACCGCCAGGCCTGCGCTGCCACCATAGATTGTAAAAAAAAAAAAGGATGTTATCTGCCTATTGGTCCCCTATTCACCGATAGTCATTATGAAAGGGCAATAAAATGGCAGTTACAGCCGGGATTTTCACCTTTTACTCCGTAGTAATATAGTTTTTAGATGGCATAAACGGACATATTAAATCATATTAAATCAAAAATTCCCCAGAGTTGTCAGTAGTAAAAACTTAGCTCTAGAGACTGGACCCATCTTTTGTACCAGGCTGTACACATGATTTTTACACTTGTAAAGTCGCCATTGGGTTTCTCCTTATATTTCCGCTTTTGGAGCCTGCCCTCTGGTGGACAGAGGTATATCGCTGTATTTTGCCGTATTTCGCCGTATGGCGGCGACCTTACGCGAGGACCACTTAAGAGGTTCCATGAGAGACGCTTGGCTGCCACAAGATATGGCTCAAAGACTTCTATAATATCTTTAAAATCCGTGTCATGATGTGGCTACTGTGCTGGCACTTCATAATCACTTAATACTATTCCTTCTAATCCTTTTAATATTGCTCTGCCTGGATGCCTCGTAACAGTCATTGTTGGCAAAATAATATTATATAAATAACCACCTTCTGCTTTCTATGGGGGTGGTTCACTACAAATCTGGAAATTCCAATGGATCAAACATTAGGGGCCAAGACACAAGAACGCTGGTCAGGAAATGGCAACAGTAATGCCGTTTCCGATTTGTGTTCACACAGCAATGTTATGACACAATCCGCATTCACACAAAGCCACCCAACACAATGTATTACATACACCAGACTTTGGTACTTCTGCTACCTCCTCTTCTGTAGAGATGTTGCTTGCATATGCTTGTCTATGTTTATGTTATCGTTTTCAGAAAGGACACCGACTTTGCAGTTTACATAAAAGCAGAGCCGCATTCGCAACAAACACCTCCTTGGCCGAATTCAAATGTTCTTGTGGAGTGAGAACGCCGGTCTCTTGTAAATGATTGGCCAATCCTCCAAAACCCCCCAAAACTCTTGGTATTAATACTGTGGCCTTAACAAGAATAATGAAAATTTAAACAAAAACGCCATGTTTTAGCCTTTAATTTCTAAACCAACAAAATGGCACATGATGATATTGATATGGCTTTTGTGCTGCTTGTGATTTACACAGTACATGTCAGTGCAATGAATGTTATCTTTAGTGCTGTTGAAGTGAGTGCATGAGGCATTGCTAGGTCTGCAAAACTCTTGTTCTATATCTATATCTGGAGACCTAACAGCCCTGTTTTAAAGTAGCCAGGATCCAGATAATCTTCTTCAGGGCCGTTCTAATTGCCTTGTTGTAACCTCACTGACAACAACACACTGCTGAGTTTAAGGGTTGGGTGGAGATGGGCTGATATTTTTCCAGTAAAAGATCTCCTGAATAGATGCTGTATACAAAATAAAGACACCATGATGGGTCAAACTTTCCGCTGTAGCATTATGAATCCTGATATCTGCAGGGTCTTTGAAGTGTTTATTTTTAGCAGCATAAGAGAACATGCACACATGAGCGGATGTAAAGATGGTATGTAAATGAACAAGTGTGGGTGTGTGCTGCTTTTTCCTGACACTGTTATGATGAGGCTTTTTAAACCCTCTTAGCATCACAAGCTCCCCTGCCTGATGCTCTCAGAAGCATGAAATTAGCTCACTTAGATATTGGACTGTGACAACTCTATTTTTTTTGAAAATACAGTTTATGTTCATTTGGAAGCTCTACCTTGATTTTAAACAATACTTTTGACTTTCCCTTGCTTTTATTTTTACCAGCTCTGGCTATAAATAGTGAAAAGTACACACTGAATTTAAGTTTAAGTTTAGTTGAATGTTTAAAAGTTTAAGGCTGCTTTTAAAATAGTCTTACATCTTGCATAAGTGTAGTTTATAGACAAAACGTACGTAAAAACATAAAAGGTACAGTATATTATGGGTACTTTCCTGAAGAATAAGTACTTTCCTGAAGAATAATGAATGCATGTAAAGGGAGTAAGCTGTATAAAACTAAAAAGCTAGAGAGAGCTGGATATGATTTTTTTTTTTATACAGAAAAAGGAATGCTTATAGTCCAGTACTGTATATTAAAAGTATGTCAAAGTTAGATTTAAAAGCATAGATTTATGGCACTCAAATTGTATTTAAAAGCAATAAAAAGGTTCAATGGATGTGTGGAAGTGAATGAGGAATATTTTAAATTTTCAAAACCAGATACTCTCTTAAGCTTTTACAGGACTGAGGCACATTTTGTACTAGTATTGGTCTAAGTCACTTCTGTAACCTCCTGCAACAATTGCAGATTGCTACATTTAAAGGCAATCAAAATATAAAAAAAATATAATTTATCCATTAAAATTTAGGTCAAGGCACCTTTGGCTAGTCATGAGTTTAAATAGATCAGGGGTTGTTCAACCTTCATTTACATGTCACTGCAATTAGTTTGTGCACCAAAACTCGCCAAAGGGCCCATTCCTTTATTCATATCTACGTTCTCAATGCTACTTATTCTTTATTAATAAAAGCAGAGACTACAGTCTGTATAATGATGCCTCAGGTCTCAGATTATTTTACTGCTACAATTCCTTTTGTTGCATTTGTGTGTGATCTGGGACTTTAACCGAAGATGCTACATGTTAAATGACAATTAGTATCGACCCGATGGTATCTGTAGTCTTTCCACAGCGGGCTTTTACCCAGAGTAGCAAACATGTGTTATGATAACTTCTTTTGTGCTGCTGTAAAGAAGGCCGTTTCATTGAACCACTAGTGTCAGCTAATTATTTCTGGCCCCCTGCAGTTCAACATGTTCTGTCTCTCCCTTGTCGATTCCCCCGCTGCGTGACACTCTAAGACTTTCTTGGCTCATTCTC
The DNA here is from genome assembly GCA_024416835.2 of Perccottus glenii. NCBI lineage: Eukaryota > Metazoa > Chordata > Actinopteri > Gobiiformes > Odontobutidae > Perccottus > Perccottus glenii. Next base: position 22,836,974 of record CM044561.2, on the reverse strand, counting down.
ATTAGAAACTCCACGGACACTCTCCATCTCCTCAGTCTTTCAGTATTTATGTGCCGTCTCTGTGTTTGTTTCTCTTTCTGCTTTTGTGGAGAACCTCTCCAAACAGACACTGTTAAATTGAGACTCCACTCCAGGCGCAACAAACCCGAAATTAAATCAGAGTTGTGTACACAAAGCTTGACTAATGCTGCGCGGCCAGAATGTTTACAAACCTCGTGCAAGCCATCGTTAACAGGCGCATGAATGCACAAACACATAGGCGTTGGTATGCAGCATTAGTAACTCTTGTTGTAGCTCAGTGTATTCACAGTTGTGGGTTTATTAAGGACAGAGTGTGTTTACTGTGTTGCTTTTGCCAAAAATGTTTTAAAAGATTTAAGAATTTAAGAATCTTTTATGCAGCTTTAAGTTTTGATTTGATGGCGATATACCGCCATCCACCCTGCCCTTTGTAACCGCCATTTTATTGCCCTTTCATAAAGACAATATCGGTGAATAGGGGACCAATGGGCGGATGACATCCATTTTTTTACAGAACACACTAGACGACAGATACAGTAAACACGCACAAGGGTAGAGACAATCTGCCCCAGGACAGGGGAAAACACACAGACTATGAGGGGAAGACAACGAGGCACAGGTGGAACACATTAGGGGCGGAGCAGGTAATCACAGTGGAGGGAAAGACACAAGGGCAGAAAGTCAATCTGTAACACAGACAGGGGTTAGACTTCACAATAAGACACAGGAAACAAGATAAAATACATGGAGAGACTAACTACAACAGACCAAGAGGGTGGGACATGGCACAGAGGTTCCTCTGCTAAAGGAGATATGAAAGGAAGCATTGAAGCTTCTTTGTTATCTTATTTCCTGACTGCGATGAGAATTCTGAAATTCATTCAGGTCATTAAGGAGTTAGGGCATTTCCTTAACAATTTGATTTATCAAAGTCAAGTTTTTTTTGAGAAGCTATCCACACTCTGATTAATTTGAGACTGGGTTACTGCAATGCTCTGTATGCTGCTGTCTCCCAGTCTTCTCTTAGCCGCCTTCAACTTGTGCAAAATACAGCTGCCTGCTTTTTGACTTGCACTAAGAGTAGAGTGCACATCACTCCTGTCCTTTATTCCCTCCATTGGCTTCCAGTCAAAACCTTTAGGGCCAAGAAACACACACATACATATCTCTGTAGACATTAAAACAGATATTTGTATTGTTTTTAAAATCGTAAGAATAAAGGCTTTTTATCTTAATGAATAATCTATTATTTTTCTAAGCACTGAACATTATTTATAGTTAAATAATATGTTTTTAATTTCAATTCATATTTTAACATTTTCCATTAAGACACATAACAAACACACATAAACATAATTTTCTTGACATGCAATGCTTCAATCCTTGATCAAAAAGTAGTGCGTCTCCAAGACGATGTCTAAGGTAAAAAATAAATAAATATAATGGAGGATAGTAATAAGATGCAAAATGTCAGCTTTGTGCTTAATACATTTTATCTGCGTGACAGACTCTACCCGTCTCTGTGACAGATATATAAAACCATCTGACATTCTAAATCTTAACATTTACAATCCATAAACGATTAGCCTTTGACATGCTGTGTACATTTCCTCCCACATTTCCATCTGTTCATTCAATACAGTTTGGTTCCTCAGAGCTCCCTCACAAATATAGCTTTGAGTAGTTAACAGCCCGACACACGTATTTTATCAGCGAAATGATGCAATGCTTTACTCAAATACACTTATTCCCACAAGTCTTTAAAGCCATTTACTTACCACGTTTCAATCTGAAACCAGAGACTACAAGGCCTTGAGCCATGACAACCATCAGAGCAGCTCTGACCTAAAAAACACAACTGATTTGATATTTGTTGTTTATTTATTTTGTGCAGTTGCTAACAGCATCTGTAGCCATCAGAGATGTCTCACATTAAAATATCTGGTAAATACATGTTAAACATAATATATGTCCCAAAGCAAATGACAAAATCAGCCTTTGACATTTCAATGTTTCAATTAGGAAACATAGCAATCATAAAAATAACCTAATGCATATTATGCAACTTGGATGAATGGACGTGGAAAAAAAAACAAGCCTACTGTATCATAAAAAGAAATCTGTTCATGTACAGTGACCAATTCAAACTGCAGACCAGTTGCAGGGGATGTCAGATACCACCTAATTTCTATCCTGTGGTGTTCCTTGGTATTCCCCGGAAGAGCTGGAGGAAGTGTCTGAGGAGTGGGAAATCTGGGTGTCTCTGCTTAGACTGCTGCCCCAACGATGCGGACCTGGAAAAGCGGGAGAAGATGGATGGAATTAAAACCAAAGAATAACTTTATTATAGTTTTTGCCAGCATTGGGTGCATCAGGTGAGCCAACAGGTACCACTATCTGCATGTAATTTTAAGGTTTAAGACTTTTTAGCTTTTATAAAAGACTTTTGTAAAAGAACTCAAAGACATCCAGTTGTTAAAGCCTCTTTGTTAGACAGAGCTTACATTCCTCCGACTCACTGCCATTCAACCAAAACTGTAGGACTCAGAGAATGTGAAAAGCTTAAATGCTAAAAGCTTACCATAACCCATACCTGTACAATGTAATTGTTCAGGGTTTGCACTTTTCCTTTAACATTGCTGCAACCAAATGGGGCTGTTACGTCTCAATATGCATCCTACATACAGTATACTGTATGTATGTGTGGAAAGATATGCTAATTTGGCGAGCCACAGTTCCATGAGCCACCATGCTCTGTCTGAGTTAGAGTGGAATATCTGGTCAGTGTGGAATAGTGTGTCTATAAAAGAGGAGCTAGACAAGATTGTTTGGCAAAAGGTTAGACAGTATTGCTTTAACAAAGTCTAACATTATTTCCTACACGCTTTAAAACAAACACCAAACTATGTAATATCTGAGAAAGCTAGTGCATTACCCAAATTGTCCAATCAAATGTCTACCTTGGGAGGAAACACAAGCCTATTCATGTAAAAGTAAAGGGGCAGGGCCATAAATGACCTCCTGTATGTAATCTGATGAAGCTGAAACTTTAGGCTGTGTGAGGTTTCAGTAATTAAATTTTCTTCTTGTGTTTAAAGAGACCGCTGCAGGTCTGGACCACCTGTAAATCATGCGCACTCCACCATACTCGCCGCTGTAAGAGCCATAGGGTTCTTACCCATAATTCATGTGAATAAATGGATTGTTTAAACGGGAGATATTTGATTTAGTGTAGATGGCGCTTTGTGCAGCACGTTTAATACCGTCTGCAGGCCTTCCCCATGTGCCGTCATTTATCACCTCACCGTCTTTATGAAGGAACATATTGCAGGAGACAATACAAGATGTGCGTTTAGAGATTAGAGAGCCTTCTGTGAAAATAGATGTACGTATATAGAGCCTGATAGGTATCACATAGAAATGACTTTGCTCCAGACGGATGGGATTAGAATTAACATAAAAGGACAATATGTAATGACATCCTTTCAAGATTAGTTCTTCATTTGTTTTATCTGATTGAAAGTGCTTTTTTATGTCTTTAACCCACATTCTTACATCCCACCTTCCACTTGCTAAAAAATAAAGTTTAATTTTAAGTGATTTAAAAGTATTAGTTGCAGTGTAAAAGTAGTACAACGGAAACACTTAAAACTTGATAGTACACTTTTAGACTGTGTATTATTGTGGTGCATATTTAGTGTGTGAATCTGTTGTTGAATGTGTTTTTTGCTCTACAGTGATAATAAAGGTATAGGTAATAATATACAGTATAATATTATTTTCTGTATAAAAATACTGTACTGTATATGGATGCCATAGCAGACACAGAATGAATGTGAATGAAATTGAGCAAAATTCAGATAAAGAGCAGCTTTAGTCTACAGTCTCCCAAATGCAAATGCAGTTTATTGTCAGGCATATGTCACTTTAGTATCATTATGTGAATCTGTCATTCTACCTGTATTAATACATATTTGAAAAATCAATTCTGCAATGCAGCCTTTTCTATGGGCAGACAACTCCTTTTTTTTGTCAGTGGCTTAAGTGGATTGAAACAAAAGCTCACTCATGAATAAATGATTGCTTTTGATCTGAATCATTCACTGTCATGTTCTCTTTATCCTGATTAAAATATCATGTAAGGTTATACAACGTTACTTTGAGGTTATCTTAACTGTATTTATTCCTTTCTTCTGCTAATCCAGTAAGAACTAAGATTTTGCTACCAATATTTTGTTATGTGCAAAAAAAAAAAAAAACATCTCGGCATCAAAGCAAAAACCCAGCAGAACTTTGAATTACAATCCGCTGTCACTTCATTCATTCTTAATAAGCTGTTGGCATATTTGATATAATATATTTATTTTGTTATGTCACTGAGTTAAACGGCTTTGTTTCTGGTCAATTCTTATGACTTTTGTATTCACTTTAGTTCCTAATTGTTTTTTAATATGTCATGACCCACATTTGTACCATTTATTTCAGCAGATCTTGGACCACTGGGGTGCACTCCTCTCATGTCTCTTGTAGCTTTCCTTTTAAATTCAAGTGCGGCAGAAAAGGCTCGTGTTCTGAGTAAATATAGCAGTACACGCTTTCTTGCTATCGCACTGTTGTGGTGCAAATATATTCAGATGCTGGTGCATTGTGTATGTATTAGTGTTTCCACTCTACGCAGATTGAAAAAAATCATGTTTCCTAGACTTTATCAAGACAGTGATTATCTATAAAACTGGTCCTAAAATACAAATAAGTTTTTTTTAAATTGTACAAAGTCCAATCAAACAAAAGACTCTAGAAAGGTTAAACAGACTAAAGTAAGATAAAAGGGTAAAATGACCATCCAAACAGAAATTAAATACCAGTCTGGTCTCTTGTGGTGGCATCTAGTTAGTAGGAAGAGTGCAGCGCTGCCATAAACTCCAAATGAGCCATGAATATAATAGAATGTATGGATTTTAACAGTAAATTGCATTTTACGTTGAATGTCCAAATGCGTTTGTTGAAACCTTTTCTTGAATATATCCTGAATGACTGAGAACCTCCACAAATACGTATTATATTCATATTTAAGAGTCTGCTGCATTGAATTGTGCGGAGTGTCTGTTATGCTGACAAGCCTGTTAAAGGAGTATTACTAAAGTTTCAGTGGTCCAAATAAAAATATTTAGGTAGGTTTAGGTTTCAAAACTCCTGCGCTGTTTCAGGCGTGTGCCTGTTTGTTTACCTGGTTTTCACTTCCTGATTTGCCCCATAAGTAAACTAAGCAACACTAGCGTAAAAGTTGATATTAATCCTGTGAACACAAGGAAGAGACAGGCCTCCAGTGCACTCAAAACCAGCCGGTTCTTCTTTGGTTGTTGTTTGTGCTCGTACAAGCATGCGCAAAGTGAACATGCACAATACTGGATGCAGTACCGCTAACACCAGAGGTGCACACTAGTACAAAGACTCTGGATCTTCCGTGAAGCTCCTTAAGTCTAGTTTCTCTGTGGAGTTCTCTGTGTGCAGACCTTGTAGCAGCGACTGTTGATCAGCTCACTCATGTGAGAGCTGCAGTGGGAGATTTATCAGTGAGAGGTACTTCTCTTGACGCCAACCAAGTGAATGTTTAGCAGTTATTCTCAAAAGAAAGTGTAGATTCATTGGCAATGGTTGTAGCCAATACGATAACGCCCTGTCTCATTTTTAGCTTCTCCGCAGTGACACGAGCAACGAGCAGTGGATACAAACAGAGACAGAGGAGAGATGCTCAGCTCAAAGTGACATGTGTGCTTCTCCTACAGCAGTGCTCAGTTTGTCTCCACTGGACAGTTGTAAAAACAGGAAGTAATCGGACTAAAATGGCTCCTTTTATTCACTTTTTTGGGAGCTGTAAGTGTATATTATGCAAATGAAAAGAGTGTAATTTTGATGTGATTATACACTTCTATTTTTTTACTGATGTGTTCTATTTTGTTACTTTTCCAGTTATATACTACTGACAAGACCGGACAGGCAGGGACCCAAAAGCATGACTCAGAGACAAGCCACATGAAATCAAATCAACTTTAATGCAGACAGGGGTCTGTACACAAGTATTCAAGCCAAAAAATCCAAACAAACAAACCAAAAGGCTAAGAGAGAGTCCAAAAAACATGAGGTAAAGTCTCTCACAGATTACAAACACTAGGAAACGAATGCTGGAACACATAGAACAAGACAAACTGGCACAGGAGGGAAGGCTGACACACACTCAATGTGTTGAGACATGACTCTAGAGAATAATTAATCCATATTGTATTTTTCCATTGTGTCATTTCACATGATGACAACCTATAAAAGTTAATTGTCTGCATCATGTCTGCAAATAGAAATGGAAAAAACATCAAGAATAGCCAAGCAACACAATGTTTTAGTTTATGAATTGACATATTTGCTCTCACTCAATTTCAAATCAACAGATTACAACAATACATCTTCTTGTATCCGTCCACCACAATATCCCAAAACACAAAACACCTTTCCAGTTGTTGACTTGATATTTCTTTTATTTGTTTTGTCTGTTTCAATCTCTTTATTATCTGTGACAGCACAATTCTTGGCAGCACCACAGGCTTGACACATCATTTAGGCCCTTGTCTGTTAAGTCACACGTCGAAAGACAATTTATATTTGTTTTTGACTTGTTTTTGCACATTGAATCAAATCCTGGATGTGTTGTAGAAGTAGTAAAGAAACGTGTGTTTGACATTGCAATTTAAAACATGCTATTGCTGCCAGTCTGATTTCTGTGTATAAATTATATTGGGATGCCTCTTTTAAGCTTCATTGCGGAAAAAAATGTTTGCAAAAGATAGCATTACAGACTAAATTAAAGAATTAAACAAAAAAAATTAAAGATATGTGCTTGTTCACATCAAGCAATTGTAGTTCATTAATTGATAAACAAGGTTCTCTATTTAAGTAAACCCACTCAGCCAAAACATTATGACCACCATAATAGATTTACATTTATTAATTTAGCTGATGCTTTTATCCAAAGCGACTTACATTAAGCCTGTAATTACCAGTGTTACAGAACACCACTGGAGGCAAGGTGGGTCAAGTATCTTGCCCAAGGACACAACAACAGTATAAACTGTGGGGAGAGCGGGAATCGAACCGCCTACTTTATGTTGAAGGACGACCGCTCTACCACTGAGCCACTGCGCCCAATTATCTAGTCACAATCCTTAATTAAATGTAGGTGGGATATATTAGGAACCAAATTTTTATTTAATTTATTTTTTTTATTTAACCTTCATTCATCCAGGAAATGAATAAGTCTGTTTTATTCATGTCAGAGAAATGACATAGTGTCCACTAGGTCATTTCTCTGACCTTAGTGTAACAAGGCATAAACAAATACAATAAAAGGGCCCAATATAATTAATAAACAAATCATATATGTCTAAAATCTCCCTCAGGAGCCCACACTCACATCAGTGCCCTCGAGGGCGGGAATGTCTCAGCATTAAATGACATAATACATGACGCTGCACACATACGGCTGTAACAAACTGCTGGACCATGTGACACTACACAGCATTTTACCCTGTGTTTATATTAGGCGTTTGTTTTGTATATTATTACTATTACTATTATTTAAACTTAAAAAATATTTTTTTTGGAATCAAATACGTTATTATATTATATGCACTTGAAAGAATTATCAGTATAAACCATCAAAACCTTTAACCTTCAAACCTTAATTGGTACAAACTCTGTGAACATTGGGTCAAACCTTAAAAGTCTTCCTTAAACCACCCTCAATAGGCTCAGTGCATTGTCCTCCTGCATTGTGCTTCCACTGCCTCCTGGTCTGTCTACACCCAAAACCTACCAATAACAGGACTCAACATTCATTTCCACTTTTCCAGGATCCAATTAGCAATGTCTCAAGCCAAAGTGAGGTGCTATGCCTGGTGTTGCGACGTTAACAGGAGCACACTAGGTGGTTTTAAACTCTTATATTCTACATACAGAAGGATAACTGACTGAATTAAAGTCTTTTATAAATATTTTATGGATATTTTATTTTTTTAAACAAGGCTTTCTTATCAATCTAGCCACTTTCTTCTTTCTCTCTTCTTTCTTAAACCCCAGAATTGATGTCACCTTCAAAGAGCATTTGGGGAAGTCAAACTACAAAGATACTAGTCCAACAATGCAAGTAGGTGGTCTTTTTACTGTTAACCTTTCACATCAATGGCTAAAACAACCAAGATTCAAAACTGTATATATCTCTCACTCCAGCATTTACAATCTTCTATTGTTTTCTGACTTCTGCTACATTAAACCGCTACATTTTGCATGATGTTGCGTACCTAATGGGCCTGTACACACTATTTAGGCCAGCTCTGACCAAACCTAGGTGCACACATGCAGCAGTCAGTCACATTATACAGTAAGTGAGGAATCTAAGTGGTATTAAGCAACCAAAATTTGTTTCCTCATCAAGATAGCTGGGCGCTTCTTTATAGAGGTAATAGAGGTTCTTGGTTACCCAGGAGATGCTGGGACAAGAGCCCCTGCTCCTCTACATTGAGGAGCCAGCTGAGGTGGTTTAAAAATCTGTTATAGATGCCTCCTGAATGACTCCCTGTAGAAGTGTTTTAGGCATGTCCCATTAGGCAGAGGCCCCAGGGCAGACCCAGGACACACTGAAGAGAGACCGCTTGGGAATAGGGAAGTCTGGGTGTCATTGCTTTTACTTCTGCTACACAGGAGCTCAGCGGTAGAGCAGTCGTCCTATAATCGGAAGGATGGCGGTTTCGATTCCCGCTCTCCCAAGTTCATGCTTTTGTTGTGTCCTTGGGCAAGACACTTAACCCACCTTGCCTCCAGGGTCTGTGGCACTGATGTATGAATGTGTGAGTGAATGGGCGCTTGATGCAAAGCACTATGACCACCTAGTAGATGGAAAAAGTGCTATATAAAAATCTATGCCATTACATATAATTATAGTATCTATTTATAATCCATTGCAGAACATTATTATTATCCTATTACCACATTATTACAATGCTACTGAGCTGAAAGAAATGCTGCAGAAATGTACATGTATAGAATAATAACACTAAGCCCTTAACTTTGCCTTTATCAAAAGACTCCTTCTGTGGGGCGTCATGTCAGAGCACAACTAATCTTCTCTGTATTTCCTCCTTTCAGTAGCATGAAACCCAGGCAAACATAAGCAGACCAACCCTGTCTTCTAAAAATTACACCCATGAAGTGAGCCTAAAAACAATAACCCGTAGAGACAGGGCAGAGCGCTTCACTCGGATGCATACAGACACACGAGGAAACGGTGAGACAGCCGGGTGTTAACTGAGTCCGACACTGCGAGGAGAGGGCTTCCTGTTTGAGCCAGAGCCTGTCTCACTCACCACTTGCTCACCTCCAAATGAGGGCTGTCAAGCGAAGCCACACTGAGGCCTGCCACCTCTAATTGGCACCGCATTAACAATCGAATCACACTAATTAGCCACAGCAGAGTGACGAGGCGCAATACACTCTCTCTGCGCGAATCTGCACAAAGCTACCGTGTCCTGACAGCCTATTTGCATATTTTTTAAATTTCCATCAAACAATAGAAACAAATTACACAACCAAAAAGTAAGAGAAGAAGACATCTGACAGAGACAATAAGAGCAAGTGGGAGCAGAAGAGCGACTGCTACAGCACAGACTGGAGCTTTGTTTACCTCAAGTGGCCCAGTTTTTCAGAGTTTCATGTGAGCAGAACAGTCTTATTTCATAAACAAACATTTATTATCATTTATTGTATAAGCTGTGTTATAAAAGCATAACTCCAGTCCATTGAGTAACTAAAATAATACAAGGATGACTAAAGGTGTTGTAAATGCACATAGCTGTCAGTTGATTATAGACTTTAGAAATTAGTGATAAAGAAATATAAAATGAAGAAAAAATTATCTTATAAGCAGAATTTTCTTCATTAATAAGTGAAGCTACTCTGTCTCATCATGACTGCACTGTTGCTACTGTTCTTACCTCAACAAAAGGTATGCTGCCATATAGTATCTTTACAGGTTAAGGTAAACTAACAGTTTACTGTATAGTAATTTTATACTGTAGTGACAATAAATATCAGTTAACTAATGTTACATGGCCTCTTAATTGGTTAAACTTGTGCTTCTAACTTATGTTGCGCTGTTCTCCTTCAACAAATCATGAAACTACAGTCTTTTGCCAGTTTAATGTCACTGTTCACTACATTTCATGATGCATTGTGTAACAATTAATAAAATAATAAAAAGATTTATAAAGTTTATCTTATCTTTTTGTGGTAATGTTTGAATGCACTAAAGACTATACATTGGACACTACTACAGATTGGTGTACATAGTGCATATTTCTAAATAGGTTTATTGGCTCTTTGAGGATGGCTGTTCTCTCTCTGCTAGACTGTAAAGAAAATCTCAGTCACCTGGACACCTTGACGCAGTGTTGTAGTAATACTACTCCTTACGTACCTCCAAACTAGTCTTAAGATAATATTTGGAACATTTCTGTTTCTTGAAATCCAATGCACTCTGGTTTATCTGTATTCCAGACAAAAGACATTGTTCCAGACATTGTGATTATTAATTCTTTATCTGTAACAAAGACTCAGCACTCAGTCCCTGAAAGGCTTTCAGTCGGTCTCATTGTGGTCTTGGCCCACTTTAGTCTCGGTCATCACTTTGTCTCAGTTAATGTGGTGTAACACAACCTTCTACAAAAAAATGTAACTTAAACAGTGCATTTTATATTAGGTTGAACCTCATAAAGATTTCTATACTTGCCTGTAAAGTTGGGGAAGTGCCAACTCCCATAAACGTAATGAAAAAATTATAAAACTCTTTTTACAGTGGAACTAAAAGATCACGAATTATTACAGAATTTAAAACAGCTCTTTTGAGTCACAACTTTTTGGTGCAGTTTTAAATATGAATTTGTTTCTCAGTACAACCTGACAGAATGTGTAAATGAGGACATCAACAGATGCTGTGATTATGTAAAAGTGTGTCACTCCTCATTCTCTTTGAGACGATGACACAGGGGGCACCACATAAAGAGGCTGAGGCGACTTTTCTCTCTGCTCTGGATTAATTCCACCCACATCCCAAACATCAGCCAGTTTGGAGAGCCTTGCATAACCCATTTTAAATCACTTGAAAGAAGCATTGATTGGCCACAGTAGATAAACAGTCTGTCCTCAAACAGGCTCTGGGGGACCATGGCAGCGGGTCTGAGAGAGGTGGCAGTCTGAAGACGGTGCGTCAGAAAGAGGAATAGGCTAAGCCCACATTGGATGGAGACATGCTCTGTGAAGTCCAAATGTAGAAGTGATGCCAAACATAGACTCTACAAAAATCTTCAAATCCAACTCTTCATACTGTTTATAGTTTAGCGGTCTTCACTATAAACCAATGTCAGTATTGTTTGATCTCCTCCAATTCTGCCAAATTACTTATTTATTCACTGCAGTGTGTGTTTTTGCCGCCCCTTCTTTTTATAACCCTATTTGGTTGATTGAATGATTTTGGATCATTTTAAAACATTTTATTAAGTAAAGTAAACTGCAAATGCTCTGTTTCTGTATCTAGAAGTTTAAAAGGTTGTGGATAAAGTGTGTAAAAGAAAAATCTGTATTACTGTAGGTGCTTATATTTGCTACACACTCATTCTTAAAAAATCTTCTACATAGTCTTCATCATGACCAGTTATAGTTGTAAAAATGGACAGAAAAGTGCATTCTTCTTAAAATGATTCTCTGTGAGCATTTGCAGTATTCATTTCAAAACACATTCAAACAATACAAGGTTGTGTTTATAAATGGTGCTTGTATCTGACCACATGAACATTAACTCATTTATGACCAGTTTAATAAAACATGACTTTGAAACTATCCAAAATGTCCCCATTTTTTTGCACTTTCAAGGATCTAGGTGAGTCAGATAGTGCTAGAAAAGTTTCTTGAGTAGTATAGATGCAGCAAAAGGTAAAATAAAATCACATCAGCCCGCTATTCTGGAGGTTTAAAGTTGAAATGAGATATGGGTTTGGGATAGTGATTGTGGGCGTGTAAATGTATGTTAGTGCAGACCTGTAGGTTTTTTTCATATCTTTACAGGGACAGTTAGTGTAATATAAATGCTGATGCGGCTTAACACCCCCTATACATTTTCATCCTGTACCGGGACACATTAGTTACTCTGGCTGATTCATACACCCTCTGTATTGACACACGAGAGGCATTAACCGATGAGACAGATAAATGCTCACAGCAGACACGCCTGCACTCTAAATCCAATACTCATGCGATACAGTCCTACACAAAATATGCCCATACACACTGGTTAATGCACCGCACACACAAGCACATTATTTCTGGGAGTCATCTTGCTGTGGCCAAGATGGATGTAATGTTTGCACTCGTGGTAGATGCTACACGGGACACTCGCTGCCCTCCATTTTATTTGTGTTTGGCCTGTAAACTGCAAGAGGCTGTGCTTTCTAAATGAGTAATTAGAGGGCTGTAATGCGCCGCTTTGTTTTGTTTGTTTCTCCTAAAGACTATAATAAAGTGTGGAAGGAGAAAGTAAGAGTGTGGGCTGAACAGAGGGAAGGGAAGGTGGGAGAAATGAGATAAGTGTCTCCTAGGTTTAATTTTAGTTACATACTTTTGTTAGATGTACAGCAGAAATAAAAATGAGAAAGAATTAAACTTTTGCTTCCGTATATAGTAGATAAGGTTAGTACTGGCCTGCAAATGTGAGGAGCATTAAGTCGGACCTTTACAAAACCAATAAGCCCGAGTCACATGTCACAAACAAACAGCATGAAACACTACACACCCCCAACTCTAATATGGCAAAACAGCACATCAAATTGATCAACAGAGACTCAGCTACATGCACATCTAAGCCATGATCTATCTATCTATAGATCTATCTATAGATCTAGAAATTTCACATAAAAAAAGAAAAAAGAAAATGTGTGTGTGTGTGTGTGTGTGTGTGTGTGTGTGTGTGTGTGTGTGTGTGTGTGTGTGTGTGTGTGTGTGTGTGTGTGTGTGTGTGTCTTAAATTATTCTAAAACTGTAAAATGCACATTCAAAATTTCACTTCTGGGAAATCTCACAAGTGCCCCCTTTATTTTGACACCAGAAATTTGGTAGTTACCGAGAGTGTCATTTTTGAGCAGACACACCAAAAACAGGGACGGTTTTAAAGGGTTAAAATAAATATGAATGTAAACCTTGTACTTGTAATTAAAAACCTTGCCTTTTAAAAATCCGTTACATGCATAATTATTATCAGAATGAGCGTTTTATGTTAATTGGGGTCATCCAACTAACGGCCATCAGTGAAACTAGATTAGCTAGCGATTGCACTTTACTCTAGGAATGACAAAGCCCCTTGAATACTATGTCCTTTTTGAGATAATCACCTGGACAGCTGGTAATCTCCACAGACACAGTTACACTAATCTTAATATGGTAACTCACCTACCCCAGCTTTAAAGTGTTGCCAACAACTATTATATGCCTATATTACCCTTGACGCTTAAAATAAACTTGAATTAACAATGCAGGTCATATGAGAAAATTGCATTGGTGGTGCATTTTTTCACTCTGCAGTTTAAACACAAATACGGTGAATTGTTGAAGCCAGAATTATGTACAGAATTTTACACCAAACACCACAATTTCAGATTAACAGTGTTAAGGCTGCAGCTTGAGAGGCTACATTTTCTTCAGAGGCTACATATCTTGCACATTCTGGTCACTGGTCTGATAGTTCTTGTATAATCATGTACTGCTTCTACACTCTTCATTTACTGGTCTGTTTCACCCTCCGAACAAAAGAATCGTATGCACAGCTATGGAAACTTTGAATAAGTGAATAGTGTATTAATTGCCTCAGAGCAGACTGTCTTTGTGCCGACTTCTCCAGACAAAAGCCTCGGAGCTATGACAGAAGACAGATGATTGTGGATGTTTTGTCATTTTATGTAAGTAGCATGGCGCTATTGGAGTGACAGGCTAAATGAAGCTGTCAAAACACTTTCACAAATGTCCCATCATTGCAGTCACTCATAGTCAGCAATAATATACATTTCAATTATGACTCAAACACCCAATCTATTTTTATATGATTTGGGATATGAGAAAACTCCACACATATCAGCACTAGGAAGGGATATAGTATTTGTTTCACCAACAAAGAGGCAGATATAACTCACTGTAGCAACCCAACTGATTACACTCCTTATTGGCATGCATTTAGCTTATAGTGACAAAATAACAAATGTATTTAACATCATTACCACAGCTCTATATCCTCATCTGCACAATTATCAGCCTGAGAGTAATCCGAGCGCTCTGCCTCAGCCACACAGCTGTGAGCAAAGACAATTAACAACACCTAAATCCAATTAGCCGACAATGAAAGGTAACAACAACCTTATGGTTCTAGTTAACCACAGAGGAGCTCACTGCTGATAGCGAGCTCCGAGATACATCAGGGGGCAATGAGGGGCAAGTAAATACAGTGCAGGGAGAAGAAAGAAACATATTTAAATGCTTGTGATTAATTACAAACTGTTCCTTAATGGAGTCCAGTTCAAGTTCATGTTTTCTATGATGCAGAGAAGTTATCTGATTAAGAAGCATTCCCTTTGGTTTTATCCAAGGTAACTGTGCATATTCTGTTTGAGCATGTCATGATGAGACGGACAAGAAGAATCATCAACTAAAGCCTTTTAAAGCATGTGTTGTTGGAAGAAGAAAGAACAGAATCGTAGAGAACACACACCCTTGGGGGACACCTCTGCCTCTAATAATTGTATAACATTTTTTAACACATGTTTTGCTGTGTTTTCCCACTGTGCCCATCATTTTCAGGTGTTTTAAAAATGCTAAGCAAGGGTGTCATTTCTGATTTGTTGCAGGGGAAAAAACAACTAAACAATGCAGGTTTAATCACCAGTTATTTAATTTAATTTGACAGGAGTATGACCTTTATTACACTAATGATATCAAAAATGTTAGTATTGACATGTGAATGGTAGACTGTGTTGTGTTTTATTGGTGTGTGGTGGCTGAAGGACCCACGAGACACCAGGACTGTGTTTATTCTGACAACATTAAACAAACAGCAATTAGCACGTAACATGTGCTGCTGAACCTCTAGCCCAATCTCAGCACAGTTACGTTTATACAAAAGAGATAAAAATAAAGATATGGACATTAGAAATGAAAGGATGACAATGAATTATAGACTGACCTTTTCCCAGTGGATGTATCAAAAGGGAAGAGGGAATGACAGCACTGCATTTATCGGACATTTTTGGGACAAACATAGAAGAAACAAGGCGGAGCTGGAGGACTCAGCACACAGACACACTTGGGATCTGGTTGTCAGGTATGAATTAACAGTAATTAAACCAAATAAACAGCGTTGTGTAATTATACACTATTACAATAGGAACCTGTTACACAGAGACTACATTAAGATCATTTGCATTCTACAATTAAAAAAAGGGTTTATTAGTAGTGGCATATTAATGTTTAATTATATGTTTGCACAAATAAAACCCTTGACTTTGAAAACTTGAAAATGATACTCCATGTCATAACATGGAATGGGTCTACAACATTTAATGATTCTCCTGTAACAAGGCATAATTAAATAATTATTCAACAATGTTTCAGCAGTTTACTCTTTAATTTACACTGTAACCAAAATGTCTTGTGTGTAACAACTTGACTTGAAATATAAAGCATCTCTTCTTCGTTGTAGTTCTTCAAAGTCATATGACAATATTTCAGGAGATGCACACAAGGACTGTTTGGTGCTGTGTGTAAATGTGTGAAAATAACGCATAGGTAAAAAAGACAAGTCTGATTACACAAAACAAAGAAAAAAAGGTTTAAAAATAAGGCTTTGAGACTATGAGGACTATGGGGTAATGGTTAGAGACTTGGAGTGGACTGGAGAGAGGTGGACAGGTAATTAGCCGAGGAGAGCAGTGGCTCAATGCGCGACAAGGACAGAGGTAAAAGAACTGTAAGAAGTTTGGGCTAATGAGCTGCAGAGGAGTCCACTTCTTCTGTAATGACCGTCCAGAGAAGAACGATAGCTCTTTAGAGGAGTTCCAGTTTATTGCTTCAAAGGTTTGGCTTGTGAGAAGGTGAGCAGGACTTGTGCATTAGTATAAAATAAAGTTTTGTGGCAAATCTTGCATCATTTTGACAAAATATAAAGAATTTATACAACAATTGTCAATCTCAAAGAAAACATGGTGTTAGGATTTGCTTTGTTTTTAAAAGCTTTACAGAAGAATGCTTTTCAAATGTCTCTAAAAGGTTAGACTGTGTAGCTAAGTATTTGCCTTACATGTGATAGACACATTTATATAGACACAGTTACAATAAACACCATATAATAGCCAAAGGTTTTTTTTGCAGTGTGTGTTTTATACGTATCTACTCTCCTAATCTCCCAGTTTTAGGAGCTGTGTTTTATATCTCTACTGTGGGCTCCTCTAAAATGTGAAAAGGCTGTGTGTTTACTCGGTAGGTCCTCTACATTGACGTTATGAGAGAGTGTTGAAATTAGCTGCCTGCTGCCTCTGGACATAGGGTGAAAATTACAAAGTTCAAATGATAAAAAAATATACTGCCATAAGTTCAGTTGTATCGAGTAAACACACGTGAAAACAAGGTTTAAATACCTGACAGCAGCTCAAAAACCATACAGAGTAAACAAGCACAAACTAAAATGCATTCAAACAGCCTTACAAAGATAGTAGTTAACTTTTATGTTTCATACTGCATATAAAACCAAATGTAAGAAAGCATTTTTTTTTTCACACATAAAGACTTATTATGCACCGCTAATCAGTCCACACCCAACAGTCTTTTTAAAAACATGACATGCAGTTATAGAAAAAAAGTGTGAAAGTACATTTGAAGTCTTATTCCTGTAAAAGAAAGAGCTCAGGTTTCAGGACAGTTATCTGTTCATAATCAAACTGCTCTTCACAGGGTCTCAACAAGGACAAATACCAAACAGCATAATTGAAAAACCCTGCTATTAACAGTGTAGCACCTTTTCTGACACAGTGCCACTGAGCAAGACAATGCTCTGAACAGTATGAACTGTCCCAGAGACTCTTTACAGCCTGAATAAAAACAAAAAAAGTCTTCTGTCTAAATTGAATGGAAACATTTAATATAACTCAGCCTCAGACAATCTTTATTACTCCGCAAAAGATTTAATTTAAAACAGTGTCCATGAAACCATTTGACAATAACCTTATGGTCACAGGTTCATTTTAATTTTTAAAACCATATTCATTTCAATATTTATCAAGGACACAACATATAAAAGGCCCATAGCTCAGAAAAAACAAAGAAATAAACAACTAGTAATAATAAGAAGACTGAGGACATAAAAGCCACAAGATCAAATCACACTTTTATCTGCACTCTTCTCTTTTATCTGCACTCTTCTTTTTAAAATTTAATTTTTTCTTATGTTTCTTAATATAAATCTTGTAAATTGTCTTTTATTCCTGTAAAGCACTTTGAGTTACCCAGTGTATGAATTGTGCTATAAATAAAATTGCCTTGCCTTGCCAAAGGCAGAGACGTAAACTCAGGTTATTAGTAAACATTTTTATTTTATTTCAGTGAACATGGAACCATGTGACCTGAGGGTTATTACAGGTGCATTATGGACTCTTCCAGAAAACCATGTTATTATATGATTAACCAGAAATTACAGTTACATTACAGAGTGTCCATTATAAAATATGTTTTCTAACAATAGGGAATTAAGGACTGCCTCTGAGACATTTAAAAGGAAATTAAGCTGTTTTGTTTAGAAAAGTATTTTGTGAAGAACCTATGTGTTTTGTTTTCAAAAATACTTAAGTGTGTTGGATTTTTATAATATTTTGCAAACCTTTCATTAGGAATCAATGCAGTCTCTCTGTTACCTGTGATTTTTTGACAAAATTAACCACAACAGTCATTTGAACATGTTTCTTCTTATTTGTATAAAACTGCTAAACACTCAAACATTAAATATGAATCTATAATGTTAACATAAGATTGCAAATATGTGAAAATATTGAATTTGGGAGCTAGGGTTGTTAAATTTTAACCACAGCTCAAATCCTGTGGTGTGAACACAAACAGAGCCAGACTTCATCCCACCAAACACGGGCACCCGCTGGTTCATCATCCATGCCTTAACAGCATTGTTCTGCCTCCTGCTGTGCATACACACAAAGCTAATCTAATCCCCTTTACAGATTGGATACGAAATATCAGGTGCAGCACATCTGTATAGAAACGCATGGTGTGACCATCCGAATGGCGTCACGTAAACAGAACGCTTTCTCTCATGCTCAGCCCCAGGCGCCGCACTCTAATCACATTTCCAGAGAAAAGAGGTTGAGATGGGAGCAGCGTTTATCTGCGGCAGGTGTTGGATGAATGCTCCCGTCTGTTCCTCCTTGCTTTAGAGGAAAAGGATGTGTGTCGGCGTGGAAAATGTCACACATGTAAAGTGTGACGTACGATGCTGGGGAGTGCTATCATTGTTTTTGTTTTTTTTTATGGTTGTGAAATAAATAAAGTTGTCAAGTATTGTCTCACAGTGAAAAGACAAGCTGCTGCAGGCGTCAATCAGCATCACCTCAACAGACTGCAATGCTTAAAAGTACATTGTGGAGAGATTTAGTAGCATTTGTGTCTGGGAATGTATATTGTAACTCACTTTGCTCTTTCAGGTAAATGCAAAAAACAATTGCTGTAGAAATAGCCACAGTTTTCCTTTTTAAATATTCATATAATAAAAACTACTCTTTTAGTTTAATGTTCCTCTCCAGCAATAGCGTGACAAATAAATATCCTGATAAGCATGTCCTGACCTTTGACTGCAGTGGTCTGTTACTGTCAAACAATGGATGGAGAAAATACTTTGGGAACAATATGTCAGCTGTGTTTCTGTGAGACTAGTGCCGAAAATAACACAAAAAACAGTTGCGTAAACCATGAAAACAGACGTAGTACTGAATAAATGGCACAGTTTTGTAAAATATCGAAAGATTAATGACACTGTGGCGTTTTAAAAGCACAGTTATACGTTTTAACAAAGTGTAAACATGCACAAGTATGCCAGTTTTTCCAGGAGTATAACTTTATCCTAGTTTCCAAAATCAGGGTGCAATGTTTACATGCACAAAGACAAAAACAGAAAACCTGATCAAAAATGGAAATCTCAAGTGTATGTAAAGCACACAATAAAAATAATCTTTTATAATTCTTATTTTAGAGAATTGTATTTATTTATTTATTTATTTATTTATTTTTGTGGAAGAGTCACAAATTGTAAAGACTAACAATCAGTACTGACAAACTGGGGCTTATGTTTGCCAACCTTAGACACTTACAGAGTTTGTACTTTCACATTATTACTTAAGATGATTAGGCACAAAAGGAAGATTTAAATATTTTCATGCAAACTTTCTTCATTATCAATCATTACAGTTTATTATTTATATTTTTGCCTTCATCATAACATTTACTTGTTTAGGTTATATTTGAATCCTTACATTAGATTACATTATAACTGCAGTCTACCTTTTCTCCAGGCTGAATAGAGCATAAACAGACAGTATTGTGCTGCAGAGGACATGAACGTAAAGCCGTGGGAGTCTGTGTACATTCACACAGAGCTTTATTGTAACAATAATTAGCATGACGCTGACGCAGTAATTGTTTCTGAAGCGTCAAGGTCAGGAGACTAATCAGTTTGTGTGAGAAAGAAGCAATTACTGTTAGAAAAATAAACTGTGGCAACAGACTGGCAACACGACAAGCTGCTTCACAGGGCTGGAGTTCTACAGAGGAAGATGGAGTGGGACGCAACAATGGTGCTCAGAGAGTGATAAGCACAAGTGTAGGATGAAAGCAAGCAAATGAAAGAGAAAAGACAAAAAGAGGGAGAGAGTGTGTGGTAGATTATTGCAGCAGTGGTGGTCTTTTATATAAATTCACAGCCACAGTGACAGTGGAAGAGCCAGTTTTAGCAGATCTTTGATCGAACCAGCCAGATGGGGCTCAATACTTTAGCAAAGCCAATATGAGGTCTGATTAGAAAGGAAAAGGAAGGGATAGTGACAAAATGATCAAAAAGAGTTAGATTGTATTTTGGGAAAGACCATGGCTGTATTTTGAGAAGGAATTGGGAAACAGGAAGGATTTGAAAAGGGCACAAAAGTGAGTCGAGTGGAGCACATCCCGCCTTCCCCTGTTGTTGATGCCAAGTGAAGATTTCACAGTGCCAGGCTCTCAGGCTGAGAATAGTCGCTTTTCAATCTGCTTCACACAACTGGGGTCAAATCACATCCAATGATCCGACTCGAGAAGTGATTTGAAAGAGCCCTCCATGAACAAAAAGGAAATTGTTTATTTAGATAAAGCAGGTTGGTTTACACATGCCACTAGAGTGTCTATTTATTTTGTTATTAATTGGTTTTGTATCTATGAGGGCATGCATTCGGGTGAAGTTTCAACATAAATGAATTGAGAAGAATTCATTAGTTGTATTGTATTTGTTAAAAGTAGCGCTGCCAGGGTTTGAGGGCAGAGCTGTGAATTGGAGAAGCACATTTATTTTCCAGCCAGCAGACATTTGCCAGATCGTTTGTAGTCTAATGTGCAGTTCATACACAAGATTTATTTTCTGGTCCTACTAGAGCCAGATAAAAGGGTCTCAAAAACAAGAGGCTTTCTGAAAAGTATAAAAATAAAACTGAAACCCAAACAAAATTTAGCAAGGGCTGTTTTAGACAGATTAGCCATTCGTTGGTTAGTTGGGAGTTTGGTTTATGTTGTATGAAAATTAAATAATAGATTGGCTAACACAAAAAACACAGGACTAAGTACAAGTGAGACTGCTGTCTTGGAACAAGTTGACGAGTTGTTTAGCAGAGAGTCTATACTTATTTATCCTCACTGACAGAGTGGCCTCATCTGGACGGGACATTTCAAATTTACTTTCCTGTCCCAGGGACAAGGACTCATTGCAAGAGTTTACGAAAGTGACTGCTTTACGGGACTCAGGTCATATTTGTACAAAATACGCTAAATGATTCTACCTTTTCAGAAGATCAAACTTGCCAGCTTAGGTTGTCTCCTTTTAAAAACAAATATTGTGATCGGCCCCCTCTACTGTCTAAAGGTTGTGTGGTGCTGCATAGACACACTCAAGATATTTACACACACATAGCTTGGGCTCAACATACAATAAAATCTTATATTATACTATATCTTAACAGGTTACTAGTGATTGTGCATCAACCATAGTTTTAACAGCTTTACAGTGTACAACACTGAATACAGTGGGATTAGCATTTGATCAATGGTTGAAGCAGGAATTCATTATTTTTGTTACTTATAAGTTTTATAGAGGTTTGGCTTCATTAAAAAAAACAGTCCTTACGTCCCACACACTCTTTGTTCTTACACAGTCCTGTGATAAACAATGTGATGAGAAGTACGATTGTTTTCTTCAAATATCTTGTGGCATCTGCTGATTTGCTCCATTAAAATGTACACATGAATATTGATAAAATTAACATAATAAATAAATTATTCATTTTTGTGTGATGTTTAAGAAGAAAATCAAATAAACAGGATGAAGAGGGATTAGATATTAATGAATGGGGGCAGAACCACCAACTTAAATATATTTATTGTTGGTTTAGAAAGAGGGTTTTGGTAAATGTTGAGTCAAATTGAGAAATTATTCTTCAGAGTTAACAGTTATACATATTTTACTGCATTGGCTTCAAAATAAATGTTTTATATTCTATCTGTGCATCAACAGTCAGCACAAAATATATAATTCATAAAGCCTGGTCTGTGATGCTGTTTTCTTCTGTTTCTCACACACATTGTTTTTCATTTCCTCAAAAATGTTTGTCCTGAAGCTCCTCTGATGCTCACTCACTGTGGGAGCCACAATAAGATATCTCACAGGGAACACTTTGTCTCTTCTTCTGTGGTGAGCACGGCTCTAAATATTGCTGACTGTCCCGGTTCAGACTCACTCTCTGGGACAGACAGAGCACCCACTTTCTTCTGTAAATTTCTCAAATTTGAGTGTGGTAATCACAGTTTTTCTAACTTCAAGTTTCTCAAGATTCTCAGGAAATTTGGGAGTTCACAAAACCAAGAAGAAAACCATCTTGAACTGCTCCAGACAAAGTATTTGAATCCAAACCATGGCCAAACTTGGCCAGTGTGCCCAAAGATGTGGCAGCTCTGACAGATCTGGCGTGTTTTAGGTTTGAAGATGTAGCAACTGTTTTAGCGTTACATTCATTTACATTTAGCAGACGCTTTAATCCAAACCAGTGTTACATGTTACATCTTTAGTTGACGCTTTCATTCAAAGCGACTTTAAGCTTCCATTCACCAGTGTTACAGCTGGAACACGGGTGGGTGCAAGGTGGGTTAAGTGTCTTGCCCAACGACACATCAACAGTATGAACTGTGGGGAGAGCGGGAATCAAACTGCCTACCTTCCGATTGAAGGACGACCACTCTACCACTGAGCCACAGCGCCGACATTCATTTTTCTTTCACACATTGATTCATTCATTTTCTTCTGCTTGGACAATGGCCAGTTAGTTGCAGACCTGCATGGCTTAATCTTTGAGACAAACATATGCTACTGGCAGGATCAACCAGGTAGCCCGTGTGGCTGAACAAACTTCGGACTGAGTGGAGGCAAATGTATTCAACGGGATCCCCTCAAATATTCCTGTGGAGCAGACTACGTATATGTGCTATGGAGCAGTTCTATCTGGCAGAGTCAGGTTACAGTCTATAGCCAATCATAAGATTAAACATTCAGACCATGGGTTATTACTAGAGAAGCACTTTGGAAATAATAATGAATGCCTCAGAATTCATTATTATTCTGAATTATTGATGCTTCAAATTTCTTGCTTTTTAATTGTGACAACAAAAACATCTGACATAATCCATTCAGCAATGGCCATGAAAACCTTATATACAGTGAAGTTAATCATAAAAAGTTATTAGAAATGTAAAGAAGAGATGCTGGAGAAGTAAAAACAACAGGTGCTGTTCAAGAACAACAAAAAGGCAAAAGATTTTTGAGGCATTCTGGTACTTGCTTTTATCAGAGGGCCTCTGACATTTTTTTTACTTATGATAAACGTAGTTTTGTTTCAGTAGTTTGTTTGAAGTTAAATTTTATCTCCAGATGTCTGTTTTAAAAAACCTTTGGGCAGAAACTTCCACCCGGCTCTAAACCAAACTTTCTTTCTGTAAAAAACTGATTCGATTTCCCTTTGAGCCTGAGCCCCCTCCTCATACACAACCCCTCCAACACAATTTCATGGTCAATGAGTATGGTCACAAACAGCCTCTTTTAATATTTAATACTTTCAATTTCCCGTCTATACCTTGACCTTTTTATTTAAAGTGTCCGCGGGCGGCGGAGTCCTACAGCGCTGCCACGGAATAAAATCAGTTTGGACGCTGTAACAGCGGCCTACTGCGATCACGGACGGGCACAGAGTCAGGGTTTATTGATGCATGAGAAAGACTAGAGCTCCTGAAATATTAAAAATGTATAAAATGACCTAGTTAACAACCAGTAATGTTATTGTAACTGCTCTTCATTATATTTTAGTGATCTACATGGCTTTCAAAACATTCTTTAAACATGAAACCAAACCAAATACAGCTCATTATTAGAATAAAAGCAGATTAATTAAAGCGAGTTGGCACACATTTCAGGTAAAGAGAAGCTGACAGGAGCAATGGCACAGGGCCTAAACTGTAGAGCTGTAAATGGAGCCAATAAAAGTTTAGCCATGAAAAAAGGTACATTTAAATGTAAGCGCCATATTGTTTTTTTGAACTTGGAATAAACACTAACAGTACCAATTTGGAAATCATGTTAATGGTATTTTTGATATTAGGCTCCTCCTAGAGCACAGGGCACTCACAGCCTTCTCCGACCACTCACCAAACTCACCTTTACAATCACACACATTCATACACCAGTGCTGCAAGGAGGATGAAGTGTCTTGCTCAAGGACACAACGGCAGTATGAACTGTGTGAAGAGCAGGAATCAAACCGCCAACCTTCCGGTTATAGGACGATCGCTTCCACAACTGAGCCACTGCGCAGAAATCTAATTATAACAACAATTTACTTTTATAGACACTATTTCTGATTCCATTCTTTATATTGAATTCAACAAAAAAGTAGCAATTTTTTTCAGGATGTGTCATCTGAAACACATTTTTCATTTTCTCATTATTGTCATGTTGATTATCCACCGGGTCTTTCTGAGCTTCCTTTGTCCCCTGGCTGTCTAATGTACATCTCAACTGTAAGTGATATTTGAATGGCTGGGTCAAATCCCAGAACGCAATGTTGTGTAAGATATTTACATCTTATATACGTACACTAACACATTAACAAAAAAACAAGATCATACCAAGATTTTTGTTGATGTCATATTGATGTAGAATTAAGATGTAAATATTTATCACACAACATTGCATCCTGGGATATGACCCGGCCACTTCCTATTTAAGATGGCTTCTTCTCACTGCACATCCATTTGCCTGATGAAGATGGCCAAGACATTGCTTTCATTTAAATGTAAATAAAATTCACTGTTGTTTGCGAGTCAGACTAAATGCATTAGTTGGCCCAATGTTACACGCACTTCCTCTTAAGCACCTGTCTAGTACTCGTCTTTTAACATTCATGATTAAAATCCATGTCATGTTCAACACACCCAACAATGGACAGTTTTTTTTAATCAGATCTGGGTTTATGTCATGTAAGTGGGTAAAACTTCATGAATCATGCACATACTGTAGTCTCTATAGTTCTGTACAATATACAGTGTGTGACAGGCTTTAATTGGGTTGCCTAAATGGGCCTCGTGGGATTTTCTGAACATTCATTTTCCAGCGTTGTTGCTGCAAACATTAATGACTGTATTTCAACAGCTTATTTTTGGAACATGCATCCATTTCCAAATAAATTAACGGTCTTAGAATTGGCTCTGCAGCATGATCTCTAAATTAAACGTGTCTATTTTATCTCTGAAATCCCATACTGAAAAACACACAATGCCAAAAACAGTTACTGACTTTATTTGCCAAATCCTAAGGGTTTCATATTTGTTTTGGAAAAATGATGCATCCAGTTCATAAACATAGAGTATTATGTTTCATAAACTTTGCAAAGGAAAAGTTTTTTTAGTTCTGGAATTTTTATTGAGCAAATCTTGCAGCGATGGAGTCGATGGTGATTGTGATGCAATGCTAAGGTCAGTAAACTGTGCACATAGACATTGCATCACAATAAGATGATGTTTGTTCCTCCTGTGGAGAGGCACCAGGGTCTGAGTCCACTGTGATGCTAAGTATTTCAACTTCAACTTCTAAATGAAGTGATTTTTTTCAGTTTTTTATTTTGACTTATATTTAACCAGAAAATTCCCTCTGCGATCACAATGTACAATGCATGTACGAGGGAGCAGAGATGAACACAGATCATCCATTAGGTCAAACATTTTTCACTAAGTGAACAGTTATTTTTTACGACTTGACTGAAAGGTCCCTAGTTGTTTTCCTGAGTCGGCACTTTGGAGCGCATCAGCGTGACCTCTATCTCCAACATAAAGTATAATAGGGCTGCATCTCATTCATAATGCATATGAGGCCACGGATGTTCCTCAGTTCTCTCAAGATGCATGGAACCACTAATAAAAACTGATATTTGAAAATGAAATTTCATTTTTGCTATGAGGATTAATGGTGCCCCACTGGGTTATTCAGACATTAGGGTCCATGATATGGCAACGATTACTTTTGGAAAATGCAAATAACATGAAGAGATGTTTGAAGAACAGGAAAAGCCAACATCTTCCATGAAACTGAACATGCTTTTTCCATGATGTGACTTGTTATAATAAAGATAATAATGATAAGCCATTTTTTTCATTTTATAGTTTATTCTTATTCATTGGGATAATAATGATCTCTGTTACCGCTTTGGTAAGTGTCAAAATGCAATGGTTTCTGACTTCTTCTCCTACTGACTGATGATTTTTTTGGTCATTTTTTTCTTCTTTTGGGGGGGGGGGAATCCAATCAGTGCAGATCAGGAAGAGATAAATTACTGCTGCAGTCGTGACGCCTCACCTGGTTTCATCTGCAGACAGCCAGTTAATTCCTGAGTATGTGAGCTTGGCCGAGGCCCAGATTATTATCCGACGATCCATTCAGTTGTGTCATAGTCCTATTTAAACAAATGGCCCTCGCCGAACCTCTGGCTCAGCTCCAATTCTCTGTCACAAGTTGGACTGAAGAAGAGCGCAAAGTTCAGTGGTTCAGCTCGGCAGCACATATCAGCTCTTTAAACATATCACTGGGTTTAGAAGGACAGCAGTATATTTGAGGGTTCACATGGAGGAGGCTTTAAATCCTTGAAAAATCAATCACCAATTGGGGAAGGTGGTTGAAAATCTTTGAACTTGTTCTTTCACCGCAAATAATTCTCTGACTTTTTCTTTTACTGTGGATTAATGAAGAAAAATAGGATCATTTGTGGTAAAGTTTGAAATTTGTAGCAGTGGCTCAGTGGTAGAGCCCATAACTGGAAGGTTGCGGTTTGAGTCCCAGTCTCCCCACTGTTCATACTGTCACTGTGTCTTTGGGCAAGACCAAAACCCATTTTGCCTCCAGTGGTGTTCCAGCTGTAACACTGCTGGAACACCAGCTGGATTAAAGCGTCTGCTAAATGACTAAATGTTTCTACATTATTATGAAACAAGATTGAGTTAATATCAGAAAATTATTTTTAAAAAGTTTAACAGAGATTAGTGGATGTATTTAGTTATGCTCAAGTGTCAATGAGTTTTTTTTTTTTTTGTAGTTTGAAATAGTTTATGTTTGTAATTAATCAGAATTAAAACCAGCCTTATACAGTATTCTACAACAACACTTGACCAGGCAAGACTGTAGGTCACTGTCACACTATATTGGGAGTTTGTCCATGTTGAAACAGGTATTTTGTATCTGAGATAAGACTATGCACCTCACACTGTACTCAGAGAAACATATTGAGTCATACAGGGCTCAAAGATTGTGGTGAGTGACATACACATTACTTTAAAATCTCTTATAGATGTTGAGTTTGATTGCGTTTAGACAATCAAACATGAATCACTTCTGCGTGCTCTCTTAACTGTCGCTCTCACGCGGCTCCATCTCGAGTGCCTTCACCAGAGTTTCCCACTGAACTGAAATGTATCCCATAGATCTGAATCTTGATGACAGAGCAGTCACTTTTCCGGCTGAATCACAAGTGACTAAAGTTTGTGATTGAAGCTCCTGTCACCTTTGCCCTGGGACTGAACTCTCTGTAAAGTCACTCACAGTAAGGTCTTTTTTTCTTCCTGATCCAGTATTTCATTTTATGCAGCACATCACAGAAAGGGATTGCTCAATTTTTCAATCTGTAACTGTCTCTGTGCAAAAACTGTTTATATTTTGTGGCTGAATGGAAGAGCACGTTGGTCTTCTTTGGTCCTTTGATTTCTCTGTAAAACAAGAAATGGATGTATTTTGTTGTTTCATTAAATGTTTCCTAAAAACAAATAGGTATATATCTTATATTAATTTTACTACTTACTGTCAAGTTAAAAGTGCATTGTGTAAAATGATGAGAGATTTTTTAGATTAAATTAATGTCAATGTTAATCACCCCATAGAAAAAAAGAATTTATCATTTTTAATTACGTAGTCTGATTAACCTGCTCATCCCAAAGCCCACAATTCCTCACATCATTCTTCTCCATTTGAAGTGACTGGAATCAGGTGCAACAGAAGTTGAAATCATCTTAATCATCTGCTCCCCTTCTTTAAAATACACTACAAAATACACTCACTGAATGCCTTGTTGCTCCTGATGGTTCACCACTGCTGTTCACTGAAATGTTTTATGAATGGAATGAAGCGTCTTTGTAAAATTTTACTTACATTTTTTAATAAAAAGGTAAAACAAAAGTAGCTGTAACAGGATGTGGTCTGTATTAACATGGTAGGTTGTTGTACAATTTAATGTTATCACAACACTCAATCACGCTCCAATCTACATCATTTTTTTCAGACAAGACATTATTTTTGTATAGCCCAGTATAATAGGGCTGAACAGACTGCACCGGATGGCAAAAAAGGCAAACTATTCACATCTTTGTTTGCTGTATCAAGTAGCAACACATGAGGTGGTGACTGAAACGCTGGAAGTCAAATCGATAGCAGTGAAACAATCCTATCTCAAAGCATGCTTGACCTCTGAACTTTTGACAGCGGTGGTTGGAAAATAAAGCCTTCACAGCTTCTCTTCTCCTTAGCCTCGTGCTGATGTGAATGGGATCAACCTGTACACAGTGTTGTTAAAGCAATCTGAATGCACCGTACACACAACAAGTCCTCGTTCACCTCCAAAGTGACTCATTAACTTGGTATCGATTGCTGGGACGACCGCGGGCCGTGTTGTGCTGTCAGAATTCACCAGATAAGAGCGCAATAGAGAACGGAGGAGGGGGGGGTAACATGCAGCAGGAAATGAGACTGATTCAGATAAATGTGTGTAGACTGTTACTGTAAGAAGATATTAGATAACAGCGTAATTAACTGAATACCCACAAAATTGTTGCCAAATGGTTTTCATTGCCAAATATGCATCGAAGCCAAATATGCAACTACAGGTAGTAACATAGACATCAAACGGGATGAGTCCAGACAGACAGCGGCACGATGCCTTCACAGCAAGAAGTTTCAGGGTTCAATTCCTGGCCGGACAGGCGTGGGTTTTCTATGGGTGCTCTGGTTTCCCCCACCAAAACAGTCTGTTGTGCCCATCAAAACATGCTGGGCACAACAGACCAGTACAACAACAGCATCACTGCAGAAGCTGCACCGATTTGTCTGTCAATCTCCCACTCCATCCTTCCCTCAATCATGAACTAGACCCCTGGATACTTGAACTTCTCTACTTGAGGCAGGAGCTCTCCACCAACTTGTAAAGGACAAGCTTCGGACTTGGAGGTGGTAATTTTCATTGCAGCTGCTTCACACTCAGCTGCAAACTGTCCCAGTGCAGGCTGGAGGTCCTGGCTTGATGAAGCCAACATGACAACCTCATGTTAAATATCTGCAAAAAGCAGAGACAAAATCCTGTGGTCCCAAACTGGACTCCCTCCAGCCCCCCTGGAAATCCTGTCCATAACGATAACAGAAACGGTTGTCAGGACCAGGCAAAAGGACTCGTGACCCCACAAAAGGCAGATGTTTCACAAGGGTTTATTTCCAAGGCAAAAGTACAAAATCACAATCCATAAGACGAGGTCGAAACAAGGCTAAGGTCAGAAACACACTATAAGTCCACTACAATAAACATGAGCAATACACTATACATTCAATACAATAAACACGAGGACTACACTAGAAGTTCAATACAACTAATGCAAGGAAAAAGACCAGCAAATTCACACGAGGGGTAAGGACAATATGGCCCTGAACAGAGGAAAACACACAGACTATAAAGGGCACACAATGAGGCACAGGTGGAGGACATTAGGGGTGGAGCAGGTAATCACAAAGGAGGGAAAGACACAAGGGCAGGAAGTCAATCTGAAAGACAGACAAGGGTACGGCACTTCACAATAACTTCTTTCCCCCTGGTATTGAAATATTATGTGCTGTGTTTAAAGAGCTGTAATTATAACCGCACAAGGGTCTTGTGTGTGAATTACTCATGAGCAGACACATGTATAGATCGAAACCCTTGCCCTCACCTCAATGCCATGTGACTCTATAGTCTATTGAACCACTAGATAACTTTTTTCTTTCTCGAGGTAACAGAACGGACTGGACAGAGTGGGACAATGCTGGACTCTGGCCCAGTTCATGTGTTTGGCCGCCCCGTGCACTATTTTTTAACCTTAATTTATCCAGAGCAGGTTTCTGCTGATGGTGCATTTCAGCTCTGTCCTGTTTTACATTCATCCCCTCCCACCTGGGACGCTCTGTTCACCTAACTCTTGTACAGCTGGCAACAAAGTCCACTCCACTGGGATAACTTAGATTTAAACGTCTGGTACAAGGACACTTCAGTGTTCAGTGATGAAAGAATCACAGTCATTGGGGATTTAGTTACAAGAACTCCCTATCAAAAGTCTATCCGAGTATCGCTGTTAATGCTCTATTAAAAATGTTTTTTTTTTTTTTTGACAAATTTCAAAACCCACCTTTGTCCCAGCTCCATCTGCTGAACTCAGTGATTTCAATTGAAACATGCCATGCTGTTAATTTGTTTTGGCTGACAACTCTTTCACTGGTGAAAATTAATTGCTGAAAAATGAAAAAGCAGAATAGTTATGTGATGAGGAAAATATAAGTGCAAACTTTAAACAGATTGTTACATGTTGAAGCAGCAGTGACGTATGTAAGCAATTTGTTTCCTTCTGCAATTATGTTTGACATTGCTGTAGCCTGTAGCCATGTAATACTGTTGAATTACTTGTGTGCCACTTGTGTTTGCTTAAAAAACTGACCCTACTGTTGTATTTTCCCAACTCTTATTTCATGGAAACAAATTGTTAGTTTAAAATATGTGAAGCATTAATAATTCTTTTTTATATAAACAGACCCTCTTAAACTGCTCCTTTGTATTTTTATTCACAGAAACCTGCTTTAGGGTTTTCTTGGGAATGTCTCTCACCAATATCCATCTCAGTCAGCTATGTGCGCCTTTTACACAGTTCCATGTGTGACACAGCTGTCTATGTTACTACCTCACACTGCAAGATTAAGGTACAACATTAAAACACAAACGCTGGCCTCTAGCATGACCAAAATAATCTACGTTCAGCACAAAAACAGTATGTGCTGCAACAAAACAAATAGATTTAAACGATTAGTATTTCCGTGGCGTGAAAACACTGACCGTGTGTAAATGAACAGATCCTTTGTGTTTGGAGCAAAAATGTGTTTTTAGTATGAGCCGAGATGTAGGAATAGGTAAACATTATCTTTCTTCTGTAACACTCTTTCTTCAATTACTCCACTTTTTTTCTTGACAAACACTTCCTCTTCCTTATTTTTTTTCCAACCCAGTCTAAAAAAGGTTGGCTAGACATCTCCTTCTGAAGTTGCAACCATAGCAACCGGAGCGATGTGATATTCTGCAACAAAGCTACTGACTCTTTGCTTAGCGCTTCAAGTTGTACATTTACACAAAGATACACACAGCCATGACAATAAATAGCCGGTGAAATACATATACCGCACAATGTATCCCTGGAAAAGCAAATCTAGGTTATAGTAGTTGATGAGTGAAAAAAACGTTCAAGGTCCCGGATGAGCCCGCAGGACAGTCCAAACCCACCTCTAGGTCCCACCTTTGCTATCAAACAATCAATAAACTCTGGACCCTTGTTCAATTTGACAAGCATCTACATGGGAGCGAGACGATGGCTGTGCACCTGTAGCTATAGGATATTGACTGAAGGGAGATAAGGCTTAACCTATTCAATCACGCAGGGGAGATTGGCCCAGAGAGGATTAGAGCCGGAGCCTTTTCCAGAGCATGCAAAGCCACTCAGGCAAAAAGGCAGCGGTAATGAAGAGCGCACGGCCGCGAACAAACACACAGATTTGTCATTTCTATTTTCAATGTGTGAATGAAAACACAAACAATACATGTCCAACACGGAGAGACGTGTTCATTTGAATGCGGAGAGTGAAATTGCGTTCGTGGACGTTTGAGTCGGTGAGCACAAAGACAGATCCCAACATCCTGGCAGACTGAAAAACTGACCTTGATACATCTGTTTCTCCCTTTTGGGTTTTCTTCAGGTGATCACAAAGCTGGCAGTGGTACCCTGTATATGAACGCGGACAAACTATGCAGCTGTGTGGTGTCTGGTGTTTCAAATGCTAAACGCAAAAATAGATGCAAAGGAAATATATGCAGTGGTAAAAAGAAGGAACAAGCTCAACCTAATTATATATGTTCTGATGTTGAGGTTTTTGTCTCAGCTTTTATGTAGTAAAGCATATTGAAATTCATTTACATCATAAGGTTACATTTTTGAAAGTTTAACAATACCATTAAGGTCTAAATAGCACAATTTGGTTACAGCATATTTCACTAAACTATTAGTATTATAGAGGTTGAATGCTTACATTTGAGGTATGTCATAAATCAGAACCATCCAATAACCACTATTGGTAATTACCCTGCTTTTTCTTTTAAGGTAATGTCATTCTACTTATATACTTATACACTTATTGCCTGGAAACACTTTGGTAGTTTCTACATAATAACCAATCAGTTCTATTTAATGGTTTCTAACATGTTTCAACTTAATGTCAAAGTAACGTTAGGATTAAGACCAAACATTAACTGAGTTAAGAGTTGCTGTTCCTTTTCTTTTTTATATTCTATAATACCACATTGTACTGCATGAGAATAACTGACATTAACATTAATGTTCCATCTCAGTCAGTCTTGTGCGTTTTATGTTTCACTTATGGCACAAGAAAAAGACAAGCCGCTGTCCTCTTTAATTCTGACTCTTGGTGTTTTGTTATAAACGTTGCCCTGATTCTAGTGAGACAAATTAAATTCCTCTTAGTGATGTGTCATGGTGAGAGATATAAAGATCATTTCCTCATGTTTCTACACATATATCTCTAAGTCACTGTGGAAGTGGTTTTAATAAAGTGGCTCAAGACATTGTGAGGCATGTTAGACCTGGTCTATGGAGACAGGGCTAAAGCCAAAAAAGTATCCAAGCTGCTGCTTTGCTGTTTTTGTTTTTTTTTGTAAATAATCTGAAAAATAAACTACATTGCCCAGCCCTTCCTAAAGTGGTTATGGATATGCTTAATATGTGGTTGTGTCTCATGTATGTTCATTAACATGCACTGTCCCAATCAAATAAATTTATAATAATAATAATAGGACAACTGCTCTACTGCTGAGCCACTGAGCAGCTGAGTTGCTACTTTAGTGCACTGTTACTTTACTTATACTAATACTACCACCTGCTGTTTGTTACACATACTAAGAACCAAACTGCATTATCTCTTTTAAGAAAGATGCAGTAACTTCAAAAAAGATTCACTGAATAATGTCCAATCCATTACTGAGTCTAAATATCACAGCGTATCAACAGAATCAACTCTTTCAAAAACATCTGCTCACATTGTCCTTTTATCACAGCGCTTAAATGGAAATGCAATAACACTGTGGCTTCGCTGCCCCATTATTTCTCCGTTCAACTCAAATCGACTTAGAAACACTCCACCTGCTTTCTGTCAGATATTAAACTGCTCACATCGACGCTGGCGAGGCATTACAATAAAGTTTTGATTTTGCTGTCAGTGATGAGCAGGACATCTTGTTTTTCATTTTGGATTCAAGCTTTGAGAAGAAATTGATTGATTTTTCTGTCCCGTTTTGTCATTCCATCCTCAAACCATTTACATTACACTTGATGTTTTGGACAACAAAAAATCTTTTCCCATGTTTTTTCCCCTGAAGGCCCTTTCTTTCCTGTCACTTTCTTGTCTATTACCTGTCTCAAGAAAAAAAACAGGATGATGATAAAGAAAATACAAAGTGAAATGGAAACTTTCAAAGGGCTTTGAAGCAGGGTTGTGCTAATGGGTTTAAGATTTGGGAATCCGAAAGTACAGTATTGTTCTAAATAATAGCAGTACAATGTATCTAACCAGAAGAATCCAGGTTTTTTTGTTTCTGTTTTTGTTTCTTGTTTGTTTTCTGAGAATCTACTGCACCTACTGGTAACTTGTTTGCCATTTAGCAATAAGAATATACTAAAAACCTGGATTATTCTAGTTAGTCACACTGCCTATTGTACTGCCTATTAAACTGCCTATTATCTTGAACAATACTGTAATCCTTTTTTAATTAAGTCCTGGTTTAGTACTTAGATCAGGGCTGGTTTACTTCGGATTTAGCGTTGGATGTGGTGCAGGTTTATACAGTGTTTTTGTCTGTTCCAAACAAAAATTGCAGGTGTGAGTTCAGTAGAGGATGGTCTAATTTGTTTAAATCCATTTCAAACTAGATAAAGCCCATCTTAAACCACTTAAAAACCTTCTTAACCCTTCTAAATACATTTTAAACTAGTTAAAGTCCAACTGAAACCACTTTAAAATTGGGTGGTCCAGCTCCCTTTTGTAAACTTACTTATCAGTGCCATTTCAGTTTCTGTTCCCCTTTTTCGCTGTACAGCACTGGTTGGAAATATTTACTGTAAATGGTGCTAAAAGTAAATAGCTGTAAATACACACATACCACCATTATATTTCAAATTGTTTGTAAAAAAATGGACAATTTTAAATGAACCATTATGATTGTTGTTGGTGGGTATGTAAATTTTTTTAAGTCCAAAATCTGGTAATAATGTGTTTAAATCGATTTAAAAGTGGTTAAAGTCCAGTACAAACTGCTTTGGTTCAACAGAGAGAGAGAGGTGGCCTTGTTCAGACCAATCTAAATCATGGTCCAGTTAGTTGTCAGTGCCTTGGCTCTTTTACAAAAGGTTCAGACTTCAGATAGCTTTAGTTGTGGCTCTTGTTTAGTCCTAGTATAGTATAAAATCTGTCTTTTTGTTCAGTCACATTTGATAATTGTGATAATAGTGATAAAACATAATTATGGACTTACATAATAATAATAATAATAATAATAATAGTAATCTTTATTACATAGACATTGGAGAGGAGGAAAAACTGAATAGGAAAGATATACAGTGGCATTAAAGGGTAGATGACAAGATAATCCAAATGAGAAACAAGACTTGTGTAAGGGTTAATAGAGTCATCCCGTTTGAATGAGAGCACCGCAGCAGGGCATCCACTTGAAATCCAGACGGAAAAGAGAAGAAAAGGGGAAGTGAATCAAAGTAACAAACAGGGTGAATGAAGGAGTCATGAACTATTAATGAGAGCCTGGTTTGCCTGATGTGGAAAGGTAAAGGTCACGAGACTGAATCCAGACTTGCCTCCAGCTACATTCCGAGCTCAAGCCGAAGCAGGACCGGCAGTCCGGAGCCAGGACGGGGACATAAAGCCAGGGACAGCAGCGAGCATGTAGAGGCAGCTGGAGACAGTTTGCTGGGTTTTAGTGTTCTGTAGCTGAGATGAATGTGCTGAGACGGGATGATTTTCTGTCTTAAAGGTGCTGCATTTGAACACAATACAGCAGAACATGTGGCAGACTAGGAAAAAAGAATGACACTGGATAGTCTACAGCTCAGAGTGTAGCTTTGCAGAGGTCTGTCAATGAAACAATGTTATTG
This sequence comes from Perccottus glenii, assembly GCA_024416835.2. Taxonomy (NCBI): domain Eukaryota; kingdom Metazoa; phylum Chordata; class Actinopteri; order Gobiiformes; family Odontobutidae; genus Perccottus; species Perccottus glenii. Next base: position 22,801,433 of record CM044561.2, on the reverse strand, counting down.
CCTATAGTACAGAAATTATAGTTCAATGTTACAAGAGGCTGGACCCTGAAATCAAAGTCTGATGTGCACTAAATGTTGGTACCTAGAAATTATTTTATATTTTCTTTAACATTTTATAAAACATTTATCAGCCACAGACATTGAAAAGCACAAATGGTCAAGGCACTACCATGCTAATGAAGACAAAAACAAATACAGTATTGTGTTGCTTGGAATCAAATACATAGTGAGCAGTAATTAATGTAGAATAGGTCTTTTTATCAGAAGAGGTACACTGTGTCTTTACAAAAAGCCTTGAAGGATTCATTTCATTGTTGCCAATAAAACTAAAGTGTGGTTTGTTGTGTCGTCTGATGGAAATCTCAAACAAACTACAAGTGCTCTGGTCAAAAAGCCTAGTGTCTATGGGGTTTGAAGGTGTTTTGTATCCCCTGGCTATGTTTCCTTATTCATTAGAAGCCCATAAAGAAATCCACCTCAATTAGGAATTTTGTGGCTGGCTAAAAAGTTTAATCTTCTGCCCTTGCGCTGCCTCTTTTTTTCAGATGAGACTGAATGCCCCTCTCACATTTGAATAGATCCTCCAGATAAGATCAAGGAAGGATTGAAGGGATTATCTGAGCCTGTTTTTATTGATGGGAACAAAATGGAGGGTTTGGACAACAAAGTGTTTTGAAAAAGGATCAACGAGTGGTGTAATGCAGATGTAGGTCTATGGAAAAAATGAAAATGAAATAATGTGATCTCATTTGTGAGTAGAAAATATATAGATATTAATATTGACAGAATGCCAGGGTCTGGAGGGAGTCCGGTTTGCAGGTTCTCAAACTCTTTTTGTGGATGATGTTGTCTTGTTGGCTTCACCAAACTAGGATGCAATGGTTTGCAGCCCAGTGTGAAGTGACTGGGATAAGATTATGGTTCTCAGGCACAAAAGGGTGGGTTGCCTGCTCCAGGTTCAAGAATCTTGTGGCCTTGTTCTGGAATGAGTGAAGGATGGAGCGGGAGATTGATGATGTATCAGTTTGTTGTAGTGGAGATGGAGCCTAAAGGTCCTCAATCAACCAGTCAGTACTCTCACCTCGGATCATGAGCTGAAATGAGTCTCTGCTTGGTGCTTCACATCGAGAAGGCGAGGTAAGCTATAAATATAGAATTAGAATAGAATTATAAAATGATTTTAAACAGTCTAAACACATAAGTAATAAAACTAAATACTAACTACATACAGGTAAAATCTTGTTAAAAGATGATATTCTCTATAGTGATAGATATCAGATACATGTGGCCATCCCAGACCTGAATAAAAACTTTGTCCAATGCAAAGGAACCACAGTGTAATCCTCTCCTCCCGGTTGCCTCATATTCAATAAGACCACTTCTGGCGAATGAGATGTGAAATTGCCTGCTATCAATATAAGGCCCCTCGGTAAAAGGCGTTTTCAGATCCATCCGAATTGGATTGTTCCACTATTCATTTCGCCCAAGTTAATGGGCATTATGAATGCAGCGCCAGCAGCCGCTGACCATGCTTCCAGAGGAGTTTAATAGGCCCAAAGGGAGAGCAGGTGAGTAATCCTGAACCAGCCATGTGAAAGAGAGGACATCAGCAGACCATTTGGAAAGAGTTTTGCAGAAAAGAAATGAGGGCATTGGGCTGCATTCTTTAACAGTATAAAGAACTATTTAAAATGACAAAAAATGCATTTCCTTATTTGTAGGAAGCTAGTGCTAGTCATTGAACATTACTTACATTACACATGTCATGATTGTTACTTTATCTGGAGATTATAGAATTACAATCTCCAGCAGAAAGGTGCTCCATCTGTGTGGAGTCGGAAAACAGCACTTACTGTATGTCCAAGTGCAGTTCATATTTTATTTTAAATAATTAATTAAACATGACATAAAATTATTATTTATTTATTTTTACATCACATATTTATTATATATAGGGCCGGGACTTTAACGCGTTAATTAAGATTAATTAATTACAGGACTTTAACGCCGTTTATTAGGATTAACGTGTTAAACGCAAACGCAAAAAATAAATTAAATAATTTTAACCACACTTATTTTTGACCGCGGAACGTTTTTCAATGAATGAGTTTCGACGGACCGATTATATTGGAGCACTAGCGTTCTTGACTTCCGACCACAGTCAACATGAAGAAGCTGACGAGACAGCAATGGTATACTAAAAATCCATGTGAAAAATGACTTCACTGTTCTCAGGTCAAATATTTATATGCAATTAAAATGCGATTAATTTCTATTAATTAATTACAAAGCCTCTAATTAATTAGATTAATTTTTTTAATCGAGTCCCAGCCCTAATTATATATAATGTATATTTATAAAGTTTAGTATAAACCCGGATAAACTGCTCATTAAAAACTTAACTCAGTTTAGTAAAGCAAAGTTAAAGCAGTCAACAGATCATTTTGCTGAATTCATCTCAAAAAGGCAGCCATCTTGGTGCAATGAAGTCAATAATTTAAACTGGTTTAATAGTTCAGTTATTATTCAGCTCTTGTACTTTTTTACATTATCAAACTTTTTCCCCTTTGACAAAATATAGACACACTTATTTTACTAATGAAAGAACAACAGAGCGTATAAGAAAATACAGTTTCAGTATATGCACAACATTAATAAAAAAACTTTTTATAAAAATAAAACAAAAAAACGCGGAAAGTGACATGTTTTTTGGTGACTGCATTTAAAGATATGGCCATGGAATTAATTAAAATTTTATACAGTCTCTTCCTGCATTTTTCCACTCTTCTTTGCTATTTCCTGTTCTGGGACCTCATCTCCCTTAAATGAGTGGAGTGATTATGAGTCTGACATTTCAGTCTTTTTACTGTGAAACAATAAACTTTAGTGTTATGCCTCAGATTGTTTTACTGCCTCTTTTTTAAATCAGGTTTTATTCTTTGCTTCAAAATGATATGCCATAGTACAATGAAGATAATATGACCATCCAGCCTTTTTGAAACCATTCAGGCTCGGCCCCTGCAGAAAGTGAGAGTGTAATTGTCACCACTGCAAAGGATTTGTGCATAAAACCTGCAATCAGCAACCTCAGAAAAGCAGCACTGGGAGATAATGAATATATTAAACCAAGGCAGCTGACAAACGGACGACCGTAGGAGAGGGGAAAAAAACATCAGGGGCTGAGATAAGAAGGAGAGCATTTATAAAATGAAATTAATGAAACCTTTCTGTTTGGTTGGGCTTAGTGCGGACAAAGGACGGTGAATCTTTATAAACAACTCTGTATAAAAGACACAATAGGAAAATGAAATGAGATTGTGTGTGCTGACTATGAGGTGGATACAGCCTCTCTTTGGAAATACACTCACTCCAGCACAGCAGGAAGCTGTAAGAACATCAGCATCTAGAAATCCACCTTTGAACATTAAAAAAAAACATACAACTCGGGGGTAGATATTTCTGGTCAACAGTGGTCAGTACCAAAAGGAAAAGTGTTGAACTGGTCAACAAAGCTAACCCACTTCTATTAAAAGACACTGTCCCATTAGTTTTAGCCCTTCACTTTCTGCCGCAACCCTCTCCATTTCCCCGGGCTTGGGATCGGCACAGATCGACTGTGACTGGAGTTCACAGTGGGTGAAGTGACTTGCCCAAGGACACAATGACAGAATAATTTGGGGATGATCAAAACTGCCAACCTTCCAGATATAAGACAACCGCTCTACCACCCCCCACCCCCCGTTCAGATCAAATCTGAAATAACTATCACAATATAACTGATTTAAGTGATGCAGAGTGTTACGGCTGGGGCCTTGTTAGCAGCTTTGCCCTGCCTCCTCTCTTGCTCCTCCTCTTTTGCTCCGCCTCTCTTGCTCCTCCTCTTTTGCTCCGCCTCTCTTGCTCCTCCTCGCTTTGCGTGCCGGCACTGGCGCAGCGCAGCATGGCATAAAGGCTGCTCATTCTTTCCTTGGCTTCTCCAGACTGCAGGCATGTTTGAACTGGCCCTGCTGCTGGGCTCTGGGCCACGTGCTGTCATCTCCTCGTTATGCACATTTAGGTTGTCTTTTGTTTCCCAGACCAGGCACTTTTGCATACACACACTCACAAGGCTTGCACCTAAAACGCTGCTGTACACCACTGACTCTCACCTCATTGTATGTTTTGTTAAACCTCAGTTGCGTTTTAATTATTTTAAATATACTTTTTGAGCACTTTAACTAGGCATGGTCTCCCTTTTGTTGTGACCCTGAGCCAGTCATAACAAGAGGAAATAACTGCAATTGAAAGAATTCATAAGCAAATAATAATAATAAAGAGTGTTTGTTTGTTTAAAATTGATATGTTATATATATATAATATATATATAATGCACAAACATATAAAGCTTGCTACTATTCATTAATAATCACATTAAAATCCTCTAAAACCTCAATGTCTTTTATCATCCACTACTAGCATCATATTGAATTTCTACCAAACAAACTTCCTACTAACAACAACCTACGAATTATCTGATTAGCTAATTATTTCCAGAGCCATGCTGCCTTCACTGAACATGAGGTGGAAACGGCATGGATGAGGCACAAGTTTTTATTTTCTTAATCTAAGTTTGTGTAATTCCTTATTAACTTATGGCTTGGATGCTTCACAATGCCTTGAGCTGTGCCTAGAGCTGAATTTTCACAGTAGCTCCATTTATTGAAAAGTGTCAAGGTTTAGATGTTGACAAAATAGTAAACTTTAAAGCATCATTTATAAACAGTAATCAATACCATGTGTTTTTTATCCCTTTTTTACCGCTGAAGGTTTTTATACCAGACAAGTTGGTGGGTCAAATCACCACACATATCTCAGAATCTATGTGCCTTGTGATAAAAAGGAGAGAAGAAGAACAGTGAAAGCAGTGAAAAAGAAGAAAGAGGAGTGTGAACGACTGTGTGAGACTCGGACAAGTGGTGTGGGGTCACACGGTCCCAGTCTGAGGGAACTATTAGCAGCCTCTGCCTGAGAGATCTGCCCAGTCCTATTATCGTCACAGCTGGGTGCATCACAGAGTGGGACATGGCTCTGGGAAGACACACAGAACACATTAGCTTGGAGACAGTCTGAGTAAAACTACATGTACAGACATGGACATCAACCTATAACATAGAAAATGCCTTTCAAAAGCCCTTCAAAATATATTTATTTTAGGTCATACAGTACAATGTTAAAAATAACTAAAGACATGATGAAAAAGATTTATGATTTATCTACTTTTTTTCATGAGCAAATATGTACTTTCTATTCTACTTTCACTTTCAAATAGTCTTTTGTCATTCTTCATTTTGTTTTTTGTTCAGTTTGACTTGGCTTCGAATGCTTCTCAGTGTGATCCACTTGCGGATTCAAGAAAAATGTTCTGCTGTAATTTCAATGTAATTCAAATATATTTAAGCATATTTTTTATTCTTTGCTATGTCTATGTGCTAATCAGCCATATTTTTATAAACGTGTTAGTTACTCTTTATCTTTAAAGAGACTTGAGTAATTCTTCGCCACTGCCTAAACAACATTTACTTTGCTATTCATCTTTGTGAATAATTCATGCCACTGTATTTGTCGCGTCTATCAATTTTTTTCGGCTTCTTATTTAGTTTAGGTTTTTATGCCAGATGCCCTTCCTCACTTCAATTAAACGCATCAGTGTCTTGCAGTCTTCAATTCTCTCTTATATGTAATACACACTCTGCTACTTTCTGAAGTATACTTTAGAAACTGGTTCAATGATATGATTTTAAGTAATTTAACTTTAAAAAATGTATTTCTTTTATTTCTTTTTCAAACTACCATGGTGTGAAATGAAAGTTTTGTTAGCCTGTTAAAAATACTTACCTTAAATTTTTATTAACCAAATCTGTGACAGAAAATGGATGGATGGTAAATGAATCTTGTACAGTTGAAGTCAGTTAGGTGTTGTAATTTTTTAAAAGGGGACTATTTTATATAACAGAATAAAACGAGTTAGTCAAAAAGCTAACAGGCCTTGATGTTAACAGGGCTTAAAAATGCATATGCTAAAGAAGACAGCACAGACACAGAACATGGACAACTCAACACAAACATAAGACTGAAACGAAGCAGGTCTTTACAAAAAACTGAATGTTTAAGAACAAAAAAGAACAGAGACAATAAAAGCAGCAGTGATCTATAACAAATTAGACATGGGTTCACATTAAAAGACACAAAACATACAATTTATTTTCTCAACTGTTTTAACTGCTTAGTGAAAGAGTTGTATGTCATTGACTGTTTGATGTTGTCAGGAGTTTTTTCAGGAGTTGTCAGGAGAAAGTACTTTTACACAGGCAAATAACGCAGTCTTCTCTCACAGATCCCCTCAAGACACGCTCAGAGGTGGTTCTTTTACTTATGTAATCTGCAAAAGACGCCAGAGCTAAATTGTGTGTTACCTTGTAAATCAGGCATAAGTTGGTAAATGTTTTTAAGTCAGTCCAACTGTATTTTTTAAATATTGGGCATTGATGGTAATACTTTTATGGCCTTATATATAACATTTCATATCAGCTTTTCAGTGATGCCAGGTTGTGTAAGATTATGTATTTGTATGTCTTTTTCTTTTCCTGTCAGAGGCAAGTTCAAAGCGGGTTTAGAAGCTGACTCCAGCTCTCGCTCCGTCAAACGTTGCATCTTTTCAGGTGACAGGGACCAAATAAAAACCGTGGAAAAAATGGGGGTCAGGAGAGAGAGATGTTCAAGAATGAGGGCTTGCGTCATAAATGATTTGTGAGCGTTCAATTACCAGGCTTCAGAGATCTGTTGAGGCACTCTCTCTGACAATTGGTCACTTGGTTGTTGGATATTTCAAAGAGTTTAACTCCTTTCTGTTAATCTTACCATGACTAGAAAAATATCACTGTTGCTCTACAGCTGGAAAAAAAGGACTTAAAGGCCGCTAATATGGAACATATAAAAGTAATGTGGGAGGCTGGAAGTGTAGCCCAAAAGAATAAACTTGTTTCTTTTTATTCCCAGGTTTCTAAACAACACATTTTTGAGCTGTGCCATTTTCCTCCAATATAGGGACTCACTATTTACATGTTTTCTTTTGAAATTGTGTCTTGTTTTTGCTGAGGAAGGAGATTATGTTTGCTTTAAGCACACAGAATTCCAAAAACATAAGGTAGATGACACATGCAGATTTTTATTACAGAGTGTGAGGAAATATGAGATCTCTGCTTCAGATGAGATTGATGAGTTGGTAGCGCATCAAATGATAATACAACTAACAGATATATAGCTTCTACATAATGATAACATCCCAAATGCAGTGGATGGGACAGGCAGAGGTGGCAAGAAAAAATCTGTTTCTTCTATTTTTGATTTCAACACTAAACTAGAAAAGAAACTTTTGGTTTGTTGAATTTTGGCTTTAAAAAATCAATGATACACAGATTAGAGGTATTGCTTAAACCATTAACACAAATGCTGAAGACGATGCAGGGTGATGTTGCTGTGGAAATGTTAAGTTTTGCCATTAACTGCTTTTACAAAATAAAAATAGAGAGAGCTACTTGTGTTTGTAACGTTTATTCTCATCGTTTTTTTCAATGCAAACAAAGAATCTTGTTTTGGCAGAACATTAAAATGCTGTCAAAACTAATCAATGCAATTCCAGATGCACAGATACTTGTGTGTTCAGTCAGATGACTGGCACTGGAGAGGTGGAGTCACCAAGAGAGGTGTAGCTACAGGTTTAGTCTTGTGGACTTATTTAACTGTTCATCTGTCAGTCTGCTTCTGAACTTACTTTTATGGACCCTGAATAAAGTTCCAGCCATCACGGTCCTAGCTGGGAATGGCTTTTTGTGCTTTCCGGATGTCGAACCGCAACACATTTTCCAAAATTACAAGCGCATTGTGTAAAATATATTTTTGAATCGGCACTTATAGGACAGTTATGTTTACACGTGTGGATCCTCAGGTTACAATGGTTACGGACAGAGCAGCAGCAGATTCAACAAGTTAGATAAATAGGTGTGTTCAAGGTAAACTGCGTCTCGCCTGGATTGTAGACGAGAAATTACAGCAGAAAGGAGCAAACTCTCACAATCACAAAATTACTTTTTCTCCAACTATACCCCAGTTTTTAAAGAGTTGTGAACCCTGATTCCCCTTCCATGTGGCTGGTGCATGACAAGATCACAGATGCTAATTGGAGGTGATGAAATTATGTTAAGTGTGCGTTTAACTTCTCCAGGGTTTCAAATGTAGCTCTAGGCCCGAGGATTGTATCACTCGACTAAACGTGATTAATTAATCTTTGCATCCCATTAAGAGTATTTACACAGAGAGATCATAATGAGCGGAGCCTTCACTGTGCTACATAAAGTTGTTGGAAAGGTTTACATCATCAGCTGTGGGTTTAACTCTGCCCCAAATATTCACAAATCATATTCATAAATAATCTAAGGTGTCTGTTCAATACCTGTGGGGGATTATTATATCTGCAGAGTTTGATGATCCCATTTATCAGGGCCTTTATTCACAAAGTATGAGGTACTGCCTAAATTAACTTGAAAAATAACAAATTATATTACATTTTCAATACATTATGATACACAGGTAAAAGATAAAAGGCAACAAAATGCAATAAGCAGCAAGTGTCCAGTCTTTGATATGTGCAGTACAGTATAGGTTAAGTACAATGGACATAATGTACAGTTTGTTAAATGTACATTATTTACAGACATTTCATACATTATACTGTATGCGTGCTTCGTTCTGCGGCTAGGAACATTAAACCTACCTTTTTTTAACTCATTTTTCCTTTAGTCAGATTTCCAAACCATGGCACATGAGAAAATTATACAAAACAATCTGGAAATGAGACTTGGGCCCCAGTTTGCCCCAAAAATCATGTGACTTACTGATGATGGTTCCTAATTTCCTAGACTGCCCAAATTGTAATTTTGACCCATGATCGTGACCACTTCTGGTGTATACTGACATGGTTTTTATAACACAGTGTGAGGTGTCTAGTGCCTCCTCCCTTCAGATTTTTGTTTCCCCTTCCATCTTTTGTCTGTGTCCTTGGCTGGATCTAATTTCTCTAAATATGCTTTCTCGATGCCTTGACTCCTCAATTCCACCAGAAGTTATATATATCTATAGATATATCTTTCTGAGTGGTTTAAATTTGGTCACAATACCAATTCTTTCATTGAAAACAAAATTTAGATAACATGGTGCATTTTTGGTTCATATTTGTGGTTTAAAAACATCAGGAAAAACATATACCTGTAATGTTTTCAGTATTGTCAAGTAAAATGTTTCAGAAGGAGAAAAAACTATCCTATTGATATTAAAAATAAACAAAAAAACATTTCTACTTTCATGCTATGTGATGTTATGAGTAAAATGCTTTTTTGCCTTGGCTTTTTACTGATTTTTAAAATAAAGACTGTGCTTTACTCTTGCTTTACCAGCTCTATCACAGGAGCTTAATGTCAACTCTTGGGACACACAGTCTTGTCCCCTAAGGTATTGTTTGCCAAATAGTGGTTTGGGACACAAAAGTGGGTCGCGGTAAATTTTAGGTGGCTCGAAAAAGCAAAGCTATAGAAAAAATTTACTGTAAGCATCATAGCAACAAGTTTTTGACACAACTCATTTGGCATTTTGAAATATGGTTTCCCTCAACAACAGTTTGGGAAACACTGTCCTAAGGGAACAGCCCGGGATGCCTCCTAACCTGCACCTACTTCTGCCGCCCGTCTATCCAAAAGCTTGAAAATCACAAGGCTTGACAAACCAAGAGCAGGTCAGCCATTTTCTTTTCTGCATATTCAGCATGATTTTTGATTTACTTTTGTTTATTTTTGGGAAAACTATAGAGTACTAACCAAACTTCATGGACACAGAGCTTTTTGTTTGAGCTGCTGTAAAAAGAAGTGACAAAAGTAGAAGTAAAACTGAAATAGAGATGAAGAGTTGAAGGTGAACGTATGCAGCGCCCATTCAAAATGCCACACACATAATCATAATGAATGATGGCTGTGGTGTCTTACAGTTTGAGCACTTCCATCAGTGACAGAGGCAACATTTAGGATGCATCATTTTATTAAAGTGTGACATTTTAAATAGTTGAAATGATGAAGCGCCCTTTGGAGTTGTCAGTGCAGCATAGTGTCTGCTGCAAAAGTGTTTTTTATAATTGAACAAAGTTCACTCTTAAAAGTTAGACTGAGGACAAATCAATTCATCTTTACAAATGAATCTTTTAATAGATGTTCACAAATACAGCGGAAAGCTGAAGGTGAATTGTAGAAGAATTGAGAAAGAAGTATTTAGACTTCAAAGGGAGAATAATTTTTTCATGTAGCATATTTAGGTCACTACATGATACATGTATGTCTAATATCCAGTTTATTCACTTTGTGTTAAGATGACATGTTCATGTTTAGGCAAAAAAAAATCTAAAATAATGGAAAATGATATGTTGTGGTTCACTTGCAGTATGAAGAACCTCACTGCGACACTCTTCAAAGAGGTGAGTCTAGGTCTGTTTCAAATGAACAGTGTGCTGTATAGACCACAGATGACTATGAACTATTAAATCATTATTATAAGCAAACCAAAACCTGGAAGTAAACCTGTGACAATACAATGCTAAAATCACACTTCACCCTCCTCCTTTTTTTGAGCAACAGGATGGGTAATTGTTTATTTATCATTCAATCATTCATTCATTCATTCATTTTCTTCCACTTATTAGGGGTCCCAGGTGACAAGAGCCTATCCCAACAACTTTGGTCCTGAGGCGGGGTAACCCCTGGACAGTGGCCAGCTAGTCGCAGCACTGACAGACAGGGACACTTTAGAGTTGCATATTGACATATACATATATATATCACATGTGACAAATTACAACATAATTACAATTCAGTACAGATACATTTGAGAGTATAAATATAGTACATATCTGCCTTCTGATACAAAACATTATACAATTGAATCACTTTTAAAACTGCAGTGTATTCTGTGCTCTCATAGCACTGCAAAAACATGGGATTCCAAATTGTCTGATGGTGATTTTATGTCCTAAACCCTCATGTAAGAATAAAGGTGTGCTCAAATAGAGAAGAGTGTGCTTCTGCTCCAGCAGTGCTCAGTTTGTCCTCTCTGGACTGTTGTAGAAAGAGGAAGTAAAGGAACTTCCACAAGGTTTCAGTGAGCTTTGAATATCTATTTTTCCAAGACAAACATAAATAGTGGTATTTCATGTGATTTTACAACATTGAACAATTTGTCCATGTTTTTACAAAATGCCCCTTTAATTTAACCAGACTCTTTTTTTCTAAACTAAAGGCAATTACTTTAGCTTTCATTCTTATAGAAGGTTAATAAGCATGCACTTAAATATGTTGTTTGCAAAACAATACAGAGATTGCTTCTACATTATGGGATTAATTGTTTGATAAATGAATAAACAGAGTGTAAATGCCTTGTGTTTTTCCTAAGTTCACAGAAAACTCTTAATGTACATTGAGAAAACTTTACACAATGTTTGAAGACACGTGGAGCATAAAGGTAATATTGTGACATAAAGCACAGAGCATAAGACGACTTAAAGACTACTACTGTAGACTTTTTCTGTAGAAAAAGACAACATTTATCTGGTGACAGTGAGCAGACAGGAGTTGGTGTTTTCAGGGCTGGGCTGCTCTGTTAGATTACCTTACACTTGAGGTTTCACCCCTGCAGGTTTGGAGCGAGCAAAGCGGTACCACAGCCTGGCGTCCAGCTTCTAACAAATAAACTTCATAATGGGAGAGTATCGGCGTCCAAGTGGGCACATTCATTTTCATTACAGCGGTTTGTCTGTCCCCACATGCCTCGCTGCCGCAGTGCGGTGGTGTGCTCAGGTATGACTGTCAAACAGGCTCATCTCTCAACACACTTTTTCCTCCTTGAAACAGTTTTTCCTGGCTGTTTCATCTTGCTCAGAAAAGCATAAAAAAAAAGAAGCATAATTTAATTTTTTGGGTCAGGCAGATGGTCGCTTTGTTGAGGAGATTAATTACCATGCTGCGCAACATTAATAAAAGCAAATATTTGAAGGGGAAATGCAATTTGCCCCGAGCGTATGGTCCAGTGTAAATAGGTGAGTCAGGGCCAGAGAAGGCACATAGCCGCGGGATGGTCATCATTTATTCTGTGTGTAGAATGAGGCTGGTGTAGAGTGGTGCACAGGGAGAGCAATGGGCTTAAAAACACCTGGCTTTGAAAAACTGAGAGCTCAAACCAGTCCCAAAACCCGACACAAGACATAGAATATGCACAGAGGCGACTTCTCTTAACCTTATTTACAAGCCTTCTTTGACTTTTATCATAGTGTTCAAGTCTTCAAACAGGTGTTGAGGACGCTCTTTCTCATCTTTATTCTCTGCAGTGACACAGTGCTTGTGTCTGAGCGTCCATGTGGCCACATTAATTATGTATTGGTGATTTATGCCATGTCTTTACAGCCAAGGCACACAACAAACTGCCGTCAACAATCTCCAATACATCTTATTTGGTCACTGGCTCTTCTTGTCTTTCAGAAACACTACATTTTATACATTTATTGAACATGAAGTGTCCAACCTTTTTAACTCATGAAAACTGTTAAATCGTCTAACAGCACGTGGTAATACAAATAATTTGAGATCAACAGACTATTACTTTGCATTTAGAGTCTAATAATAATTAATTAATTAATTCATTAAATAAATAGACATTCAGTTGAGTTCAAAAACTCAACTGTAAAGAGCGATGTCTCAGCAGCTGGACACTACAGTCTCTGTTTGCCAGACACAGGAAAGTTTCATTTCAGCTGCTTTGAGTGTATGTCTAATAGGCCTTAATCAATACATATTTATCACCAGTATGATCCACTAATCATACTGGTGATAAATATGAATCAATAGGAAACATTTGACATGCTTTTGTTACATAGAGGATGTAACATGGATGTAGCATGTAACATCCAGTTATCATAGAGGATTGTACAATGCTGGTTGTTGCAGAGGCTCCAGAGTCGGGCCACATTGACACTCATCTGTTGTCATGTCATCTACGTATGTCACAGACCGTCTTTCTGTCCAATGACTTGGTGTCAGGAGGCAACAGATTTGGCTTTAAGGGACAGACTGTCAGATAAGATTAAGATTCATAACTTCCAGGTCTTCTATTGTTAATCATCATAAATTGTAATTGTAAAATATGTTTCAAATATATGTTTTCAAATATATGTCTATTTCTCATTTAAGTCAAAAACAGGAGACATCACCAAACACTGCACAAGTGCTTGTCATGGACCCAGGCCAGACAGATTGCCGAGAGTGGGGCGGGTGGTAATTTAGCTGAAATCTGTAACATTTTTGGGAAATGAAAGAGCGGAGCTGCACCTGAGCAGCGCCCTGGAGACATTGCAGGACGATAATGCTTTTAGGATTCCCTCTTTCCATCAGGCAACAGGGCCAAATTATCTGCAGCTTTATTACTCTCTGGATTCAAGAGGTCTATACAATGGGATAGTGAACATTAAATGAAGCCATGAGTGGTTTGAAAGTAGCAATGCATTTTCTCCTGTGATGTGTACAGCTTGTAGCACTGCACTTTGGTTGTTTATGAGAATCTGCCTCATTGTTTTTTAAAAATCTGCATGACATTTGATGGTACGTACATTTCACACCAGGGCATCGAGTCTAGTTAAACCCTTTAATGTGGTAAAAATGAGAGAGCGGCAAAAAAGCCTGAAAGCTGCAGGAAATGAAATAGCCGAGGTAGAGCGGGGAATCACACACATCAAAATGCACTCAGAAGTGTGAGCGCTGCTTATTGTGTGCCTCTCTACCACCTGTGCTTACTCTACAGATGCTGTTTACCTCATTTCAAGGCTGACGCCTCATCAAGATGACTCACACGATGCAATGGCTTCCACAAGAAAACAAAGACATGGATGATTTTTATTTAAAACACTGGAATCCAATGGAAAAACAATGGGATTTTTAGAAATGCACCATTATTCTCTGCAACACTGAGGTTTATTGCTCGGCAAGGCTTTCTTCAGGACAAACCATAGACATTAGTGGTCCATTAAAATCCAGTAAAGAGAGTGACTCCACTTTGGGACCCACTGAAGTCAATTGGTGCTACTTCCTGAAAAGAGTTACTGCAGAATTGATGGTGGTTTATTGCTGTAAAATGCATGGATTCAAACAAGCTTTTTTGTGGAAAAATAAATAAAATTGAGTGTAAATATGCACTTGATTGTGGAAATTTGAACAGCGTACCTCATTGTGAGCATCACCAGAATAGGAGTGACCATGGTCTAGGCTTTGATGGGTTAAAATGGATTTCATTCAAAAGGTAATGCCTGGATTGGGTTAAAGTGGCTTTTATTGGAATTTTTTAAGCATATACTATTATTATTTGATGACCACAACCTTTAAAGAAGGGCCTAAACGTATAGCCATTGACTGTCTGTCTGTACTATAAATCCAGGGACCCCTCCTGACCTCAGTTGTTCCCTCTCAGATGGATGAACTGTTCCTAATGATACACTGTTATCATGGACTTAGTCTGATTCATTCTCATTCATTTGAACAAACTGTACAAATCTATTGCACAACCTGTCTGTCCTGAGAGTGGATCCCTCCCTGAGGTTTCTCTTTTATCCCGACTGGGTTTACCTGGTGGAGGGTCTAGGACAGGGGATGTTGTCCTGTTCAACAGGTTTGCATATTTACTGTCTTTTGTTTCTGTGAAGCCCTTTGAGACAGTTGTTGTTGAGAGACTGGGCTATACAATTTGAATTGAATTGTAAAATTGTCACAGATTTAACTATTATTGGACATATTTTAGGAGAAACATTTTACATGCATTGCTTTTGAGATGACTTTTTATTGGTACATTTAAATGGGAACTACCTTTTCGTTTAACTCTTGCATTTATTTAGCCAGTCACATAATAGATTTTTCATCTATGAAAAAAATAAAAAAAAAGGAGCGCTCCCATTGGTTAAAAGTGATAAAGGCCCAAAAACATTATCAAGGAAAATGGTTATTCCGTTGCAAAATATGTCCCATATAGAGATGGCTCAAAAAAAAACAGAAAAAAGGGCAGCAAATGAATCCCCGATAAACGTTAGCAATTCTTTGACGCAATGTTTAACGAGTCAGAGATAAATACAGGATCACTACAGTCTAACGGTACACTCAAAGCTTAACATTTAAGGTGAGCTCTAAACTTCGGTTTAATGCAAAGTATTATTTCAACATTTCAATTTGACCACTTTTGTCTTCTTTTATTTACATACCACCTTACAACAGCCTTGAAATTCCTGTTGTACTGAAGCTACCTCTTGACTTTCAGTACAGTAGAATCTGTGAATAATGTGAGATTTGTTTGACAATGTTTCTTGCATGCAGCTTCCTTTTACTTATGTAACAGTAATTAGTTCGAAGCATAATGACCTAATTCAAAAACCAGGATCAAAAAGTAACATTGATGTAAAAGGGGCCAAACGCGATTGTAGTTTATGACAGAAACCAGTGTCCTGTTCTGAATAGGACCAGATAATGATTTATGATTGTGGCTGCTGTGGAGAGCTGAAGATGAAAGGACAATGTGATTAAATGAGTTTCTCTGCAAGTTCACCTGTTGAATCTGTCTGGGTTTGATATTGATTGCTTCAAAGAATACTCGTCAGATTGAAGCCGGGGTTCAATTTGAGTTGATTGGTTTCTTACATGGAGTGTGTCCTTCCACCTCTGTCATCGAAAGGACAAGATTGTAACGGCACTCTGCAAACTGAAAGCAAATGACAAGGAAAACCCTCACAGACTTTCTGAGAAGTCACAATTTTCCAGTGATTAGACTGGCTTTACTGCAGAGTTCCCTAAACTAATGAAAAATCAAGAATGTTTTACCTAAACTCTTTCCTGATCATTTTATTGGCATGGGGTATTGCAAACCTGTTATGTGTTTTTTTATTGATGAGGTTATAAAGGTTAAAGATAAAAAAATCCATCGTGTGAAAAATCATTTAACAATAATGAACTGGTCACTCCAAATGCTGGAAAAATAAGTGAGGCTGCTCTAAAAAACCAAGAAAAATATACTGCAAAAAACAATACTGAAATTTTAAAAGAGCACAGGAAAATAGATTTAAGAAACGTTTTGTGTAGATAGTATATGTAAATCATATGCAAAACATTTATAATTTTTAGTTTAAGTTATTAAGTTAATTGGCAAGTACTTATACTAGATGGTTTGATCTGTAGCTAGCTTTGGTCCATACCCATGTTGTTTGATACCTTAATTAAAAAAACAATTTAAAACATACATGCACTATCCTCCAAACTCTTTTTACTCCATTAACATCTATCTGAAAGATAGAACTTAATCCACTTAATTTTTTCTAGTACAACCACAAGTGTAGGTGTGTTGTGACATGTTGGTGGTGAATCTTATATGGTGTGACTGGTGCTGTTAGCGGAGTGCACATGGCATAAACACTATACTCTGACCTTTACAAATGCAAATCCTGCAGAGATCACCCAGACCTTTGGTGCAGGTGTGAAAAATTCTCCAGACACCTTCCAGAGACACGTGTGAGGACTGTGTAGCAAGAAACAAGGTGAAAAACTAGCCGCTGTCTTGCACAGATTACAGCCTGCAAGGATTACGCTCATCTCATCACCATAAAACTCATGAAACAAGAAATAACTGAACCGAGAAAACTTTAATTCATAGATAGTTTAAAAAAAAAAGAAGGCAGACTGTCCTACTGATTGTATTGACTGTGTTTTGCAAATCAAAAATGATGTGACCTGACAAAAAATGTATCTAAATTAACTGACTGTTACAGTTATCTGAGTTAAATATGTTTACAAAGTAAGAGAGAACACTTTTCGTTTTATTGATTTAGGGCCAAATAAAAAAGCTGCAACTCAAATCCTCTCAACATTTTAATTTGATGCACTCAAGTCTGGAGTGTTTTGGTTTTCTTCTCATCACGTCTCGGAGCAGACAGCACCCTCTCATCCACATTGATTAACTCGTCTGACTGGCCAGCTGTGTTTCACAAGAGATAATGTTTTAATTAAAGGACTTCAATATCTAATTAAGATTAGATGTAGATGCTTTATAGAGGTCATTTAAATGGACACAGACGGGTCGACGAGGGATGGGTTTGACTCATGATGGGATCGATGGGCTGTCGTCGGAAGGTACCTTTCTGCCGTCTCTGAGAAGTTTGGAGAAAATAGTTCACTGTTCAAATTTAGTAATAAATAAGTCTGAATGAAAGAAGCTGAAGAATGTCCGTTTTGTTTATTATAGACCCAAATAAAAGAGATGTTGGGCTACCACAGCAAAAGTAACGTTGAAATGACACTGAAAACACTGTCTAAATTGACAACACTAATTTTCCTTTTATTTATGAAACATGTTTGCAGAGCATGGTTTTAATACATTTATGAGGTAAGGTTGCAATCACAGAATGTAAGTCTTTGACATGTTGGATCTTGAACAGCTACCATTAAACCACAAGTGTTGCTACATCAAGTGTTAAATTAGAATTAAAAAGTCCCTACAAGTGTTTTAAGGGCAGCACATTGGCCATTTTAAGGCCTATTTCTTTCTAGGACAATGCAGATTACATTAAGACTGCATATTAAACAGAGCGAGTCAAGGTGAGATAAAAAGTAATCATGTTATTTTGATAAGGCAGTTTTAATCAATGTAAAGAGTTTACCATTAGTGTCTCCCACTTAGGTTAAACTGTTAATAGGTCATACACACTGGTGGATAACCACTGTATGCAGAAAAAATAGCCATGCATTACGCTATTTATACTCAACCCATTTTAAATAAAAGGTAAAATATGAAGACAATATTCTTTTTCTTAACAAAGAGCTTTGGGACAGGGATCAAATAGAATTTAAAGTTGTTCAGTTCAAGCATTGAGAATAATTTATTTATGTTTTTAGAAAAGAGGTGGTTAATTGTTAGGCAAAGGTTGCATAACTTATTTATTTATTTTTGGTTTTATGACTTTTTTGCATTATAACCACTGTTAAATATAGGAATGAGCTGAAGTTTTATATAAAGCCTCTTTTTCCTGACATTTGTGTTTATCTATGCACCATAAGATCATATGTTCAGTCCAGATTTGACTAACAGGAGTTGACTTTTACTGACACATATTTCTAAAGTGGAAAGTAATGAACAGTACGAGCTCTGTGCACTCCATTCACAGCACCAGTTGTGAGGCAGGATCAAGAGGATGGACTCAATAAGCACAACTCACAGAAGTGCAGTACAGAATTTATTACAACTCAGGCAAAGGTATCCAAAATCTAAAAATAAGAGCATGGTCAAAAAGCAGAATGGAGGTCAAAAAGCAACAAAGTCTAACCAAGTAAAGCTAAATCAGCAACAACGTTGACACACCAAGGTAAACAGCAGATTGACAAAGAACAATGAAGAAGAGAATTAGACACAGGTTAAACACATCAGGGAGGGTCTTCAACATTGCACATTTTGTTATGTTTCAACTTAAATCAAAACCCAGTCACAGTCAAATGTGTTTTATTGACTCTTGGACTATTATTTTTTTAATTATGCATCAAAACTATTTTAAAACAGTGAGCACAAAGAAAATCAAGGTTCACCCTGAATGAGAATTTCAATGTCCTAATTTTGCATTTAGAACATTGGTCTCAAGGCTTTGAGAAAATAAAGAAGTCATTTTTCTCTTGAACAAAGCCCGATGATAATTCTGAAGGATTCGGTTCATTAATTTCTAAAGCTGCGGGACAAATGTATCTCTGAGACAAGAGGTCAGAGGTCATCGTGTGTTCTTTCTTTCTGTTTAATGAGCGGTCAGCCCTCCACAAAGTGACTTTGATTCATCACCTCTTTCCTCTTTACTTGGCTTTGACTTCCTCTGCGCCCTCCACCTTTTGCTACTGCGGCAGTCGAACTGACAATCCCAGCTTTAAACGCACTTCACTAATTAAAGACAATATTTAAATACCTCCACTAATCCAAAGCCCATTGTAGTGCATTAAGACTCACTCATTGATTGGTTGGGCTCATTCAACAGGTTGGCAAAGGCCAACTCATTAGAGGAGATCTGAAGGGTGCCCTCTGTTGATGGCTCAGAGAAACCCTGAGTGTTTACTTGCCTGGAAATCTCATCTTCTTTATAGCTCATGATTGGAAATGTGTGCACTAAATATGGATCATATAAGATAAACAAATAAGGACACTGTGGTGTAATTCAGGTATTATATATTACCTGTAATGGTCATTTTCTACAGTTGATGCCAGTGGTAACTTTAAAACAAGAGACAACATTTATGGCAACAATTTAGCCATTCACAATAAAGCTTAAAGTTTAACACGTCAACAACAAACAGAAAATAGAAATCCTGATTCATTTACTGTGATTACTGTATATATTAAAAGCAGTTGCACCAATCCATCATTAATTGGCTGGGATCCTACAAAGAGTTGGGAAAGCCAAACGTATTAGAGAATAGGCATATTATATATAGCAAAGGTGCTGATGGCTTACTTTGGAATTATTAATACAAATGTTTGTAAAAGATCTGTCTCTCATACTTATTCACACTTTTAGAAGGAATCTATATTAACTTACTAACCACGCCTAATGTTGTACAAAATTTGTAGTTAATACAACTCAAGGTAAACTTTTACATTAGTCTATCTTGACCTTAAATCAATTACTGAATCTAGTGATTGACAGTATGGTTGACTGGCTGTGTTTGTCCACACAGAAATCCAAAGGAACTGAAAATAATCCAGTTTTGTGCTTTTCTCTCCCCAGGAGCAGGTTTTATATTGAGACAGACCCTGAGGACCTCTCACAGGAAGTCATTGTGGCTTTAGTCGATCCATCAGAGACCGGTTTAGATGGATCTGTGGAAACAGAAAGAGGAAGTAACTCCTGTCTGGTTTGGAGAAAAGACAAAAGCTGTGCCTGTCTGCTGTCCCATGTGCAGTCATCGATCTGCAGACCGATTCCTTCTCTGTGTGCAATCGCCAGCGGTCTGGAGCCAACCAGTTCTCTCTACACCATTGTTGGGACCATCACCAAAGATAATGGAAAGTCTTTTGGACAAGAAGTACCAATGGCCCCCAATCTCACCCCCAGCCCAGCATTTTCTTCACCTCTGGTCATTTGTTTTTGGCTCTTTCTCTTCTCTGTTGGTCTTAAATTTCAGTCTTCCTCTGAAACCGCATCTTGACGGACTCCCTTTGTAGAGGTCTGATAGAAAGACCACTTTCAAACAAAGGCAGTTCACATTGTGCAACAGGGACAACAAATGGGGTCCATTGTGGAGCGTCTGAAGGTGCTCTTTCATCAACAAAGACACAGGAGCAGCTGTGAAGAAAGAAAAAGGGACAAGAATACAGATTTATTGCAAGGGCAAAAGCTTGGAGAGAAGCTGGCTATAGTTTGAGATAGGACTGAAATGTACAGTCAGAAAGAGAAACTTTAGCTAAAAGTTGAAATATACTAATCCCCATAATTTCCACAGGGCCTTGCAATTATCACAACTTTTCAGCATATTTGACAAAAGTCCCTTTAATGCTCACTAGTCTCACTTAAACCTCATCATCTTCCTTAAAGGTGTCCACATTATTTCTATTTCACTTTGTGATGTAGCATACAATGCAACAAAGTTTATCTAAAAGTGCAGAAGGATGAAGGATGGAAAAGTAGGCATTACAATGTCTTCCATTAGTGCCCAATGTACTTTACATCACACTGTATTTATGGTTCACCAGCACTTTGTCAAGTCATTTCTGTTTGAAGATTGAAACAACTTCCTTTTTCCTTTTTAGTGAAATGTCAGGACTTTAAAGTTTGATAGATGGTTGAAGAGTAAAACTGAGAAAACTCTAACAAGATGTACGTATAATAGCTATTCTATATCATTGTGTTATGGATGCAAATAGACTATATAATAATAAATCAGCACAAATTAAAAAAAAGGAAAAAAAAGAAAGGTTTAGTGCAATTCCAGGGGGTTACCAGCGAGCCCTGACCTCCTTTTCTTTTATCAGAGCCGTCTCTCCAAAACAGCAACATACCTTTTTTTCCTCTAATTCTTGTCCTGCCTGACTGAACCTGGCTGAACCTGGCTACTGTAGCCTGACCTTGTCTCTGGTCAGGTGACACTGTGTTTTCTCCTGTGGTCTTGTAACTGTCACAGCGAATAAGGGAAAATCTGCTGCTGGGTCTGAGCTGGCCTCTGCAGCTAATGTCCTGGATTTTTATCAAAACGACAAAAAAAGTATTGATTTAAAAGGTCCTGACTAAAGACGTTTTGTTTGTTC
Organism: Perccottus glenii; assembly: GCA_024416835.2. NCBI lineage: Eukaryota > Metazoa > Chordata > Actinopteri > Gobiiformes > Odontobutidae > Perccottus > Perccottus glenii. The sequence continues at coordinate 22,780,010 of CM044561.2, read as the reverse complement.
AATTGTGCAACAATAAAACGATACTTACGCTTCAAAGATATGCTCATTAGAATAGTAGCCATTATAGTTATGTATTGCATATGTAGGCCCGAAAGGAAGCTATCTGGTTACAAGACGAAACATTTGTTTCTTAATTCCATTCACTCTTTTTCCTTTGGGGGAAGAAAAGATGCCCAGATTTCCCCCCAAAATGTAAAAGGGACAGCTGGTTAATCTATTTTGTGCTGATTTACAAAAATTGTGATATATTTTAAAGAACAATATAATTTTCCCAGAAGTCTTTCCTTAGAACTGTATTTGTACTTAAAGTGCACTCAGTCCAGACGTTGAAATCTTAACTGAGAGCAGCTCGAAGCATGTCATAAATCTTCTGGACAGGGTTGAGGTTGATAATTGCAGCTTTTCTCCTCTCAGACTTTTGCTGTGTGGCCCTGTATTACACCAGCAGCTCCCAGTTTGACCAGAGCCGGTCAGAGGAAATTTCTCCACATGGGAAATTTACTCTGAAAATGGTTGCAAGAGTACAGAGTTGTTCAAGGTCACAGAACCTTCACACAAATACTATATCATGAAGAAAAGGTTAGACAGAGAGGAAGGATTGAAGTTGTTGAAGTTGTTTGAATGTATGGAGGATAATGTGTCTGACTGGTGCTTTCTGCAGATACAGAAGAATATATGAAGTGAAATTAGGTTATTTCAGGACCGGCACTACATTTACACCCCAAGGACCATGGCCTAAGTTTAGTCTATGGGACCTCATGTTACACCTCAAAAGTTCTGTTCAGGCAGATTTGCATTTACTGGACATATACTATGTTGGTTTCTGTGTTACTAGAGCCAATTACCGGTACAGCTGCATGCATATAGTAAAATATTTATGCACTCACTGACACAGGTTTTATAGAGTACACAGAGTTTACATGCACTCAAAGAAACTCGGTTATTAATGTCCCTGCATACATTAACAACGTTAGTATTAAAAAACTTTGTGAAGCATCTTTTAGAAGGTGTTTGGTGTAGCAATAGTTGAGTCAACAACACCACCGAGACTCCGGTACAAAAAACAGCTGTGTTAAGCATGACAGTAGCCATAGCGTTGGACTGTTGCACAGTATCACATAACTGTCTGAAGTTTTGAAAGCAATGAAAATTGCCACTTGTACCATGTTTGGTTTGCTTTTCATCACTCGACTAAACGCACATGCGCAGTTCACCAGCAGCTGTCAGAAACCAGTATAAGGTGTATGACATTACAGTTTTTTAAGGTAGTGTCTCCGGCCTTCTCAAAACCGTGATACTGACAAATGCCGTTTTCTGAAATCAGGATATCAGGACAAAAACAATCATAACTGGGATACTCACATGCATGTTTAAGCACTGAGTCGAAAAAAAGAAATACCCAAATTAACATATTCTGACCTTTGACTGGAGTGAGCTGTCACTCCCACAGAGCAGGAAGAGTAGTGTAGATATAAAGAAAAAAGAAAGCTTTGGAAAGAATGTGGCGTTATGCAGCAACTGTTTAATTTAACTGTGCACAGTTTTTGAGAAATATCTGTTGGTTTGTAAAGTTTTTTAAAGCACAGTTATTTGTTTTATTTTGACACCTGTAGAGACTAGTATTTGGGGTGTTGACATAAACTATTGCTTTCACTCACATCATCAATGAGTAGAAACTTTTCTATCAACTATGTGTGCAATACTATAGATAACCTACTATCAGATTCAGGTATGTGTTTGTCTTTTCTGTTTTTGGAAACTGAAATGGACTGCAGTATTGGATTTTGATTGTGATCATATCATACACTGGTGGTGTTTGTTTACAGCAAACTTTTTTTATGTAAGTTTGGTTCCTGCTGCAGTGCTGGATGATAGTGACTGAGTTAGAATGTAATCTATTGTAAAAACCTAAGAGCGGGATGTTGTATGTGTGTGGGCCCAGAGGAGCTTTGTGTGTTGCGATCTGCCACTGAAGATGCTGAAGGTCACTGAGTGCTGTGACCTGCAAAAACATAACGCCACTGACAGCAGCCACACATTTCCCTCCATCACAGAAAGGCCACAGTGGCACGTTTTGAGGCTGGGGGCTCATGGCAGAGCGGGGAACAGATAAGAACATGGCTATTATCCACCTTCACCCTGTACACAAACCATTTTCACAGCTCACTTTTCTTCACTCGATTCTACTTCTCCGTCTTTCCGCGGCTCTATCAGAAAGGTTTTTGTGTTTGTCACACTGCAGTGTTCTCTGACACACGCTCACAAACATCGCAATAGGCAGGAGGCATGAGAAGATGTGGTACCAGATACAATCAGATTTCCCTTCAAAATAAACAGGAGATAAATGTTGTTGTTGACTGTTTAAGCCTGACTGATCGTGTAATAGAAAATGTAGATCATAAGGCTGAAAGGAATTTACTGAATAAATACAAAAATACATAGATAAAGAAACAACTTGAATATGTATGCATATCTGACTTGTACACCAATGTACATTGTAGGCTATTTCCTATTTACAAAAAAATACAGGAAATGATTTTAAATAAAATAAAGTCCATAAACAGAAAGAAATGGCATATATAAAAATAAAATAAAAATAAAAACTTCTGGTTTGATGGTTAGCTACGGTGGCCCAGATGGATAAACCAAAAAAAAGACAAAAGTCAAATAAAGAAGCTACAACACAAATTCAAAAACACAAAAAAAATAACTGAAACAAATAACACAATTTCTAGAGACACTACAACACAATGGAAACAACAGCAGCAGTCGCGAGTTCCAAATGAACTGATAAGCAAAGAAAATGCTTTAAAAAGTCAAAAAACAGATCCTTTTTTTTAAGACTTTTAAATTCTTTATTACAGCCCTTCAACTAACTGGCCACTGTCCAGAGTGTACCCTAAGCTGCTGGGATAGGCTCCAGTCACCCGTGACCCCTAATGGGACTAAGCGGTAGAAAAAGAATGAAAAAATTCGTAATTATTATTATCATTATGAATATCTCTTTATTATTTTCAATAGCTGCCACCAGGGGGTGCCCAGGTACAATGGTCATGTCACTAACAGGAGACTATAGCATGTTTTGTTTAATGTTGGTGGGGGAAACTGGAGTACCCAGAGAAAACCCACCCGAGCATGAAAAGACATTATAAACTCTAAACATTATAAAAAGGCCCTGTCTGTCCCGGGAGTCGATTACTCTGGTGCTTCTTGCTGTGAGGCTAACCACTGTGCCATGGCGCCGCTGTGAAGTTTTCACAAATACTGTTTGTGTTTTGTTTTTGTTTTATCTGTGTCATACTCTTAGACATTATCTGAGTGTGTCATAATAATTAATTATAAAGGTTTTGTTAGCGACAGCCTACAAATGTAGACTGTGTCTCTCTAAATTATTGCAATCCTGCAGTATGTCCTGTTCTTTTGCATTGTCTACCCATACCCTCAACCTACTGTATTTCTGTTGAGAAGACGTTAATAAGTTACCAGATCGGAAAAGAGTACAAAACTTTTAATGTCCCGTAATTTCTAACATGCACACATTTTTTTTTTCACTGACCTTATTGCCTTATGTCTTACTGAAAACTAAGCAGAGTAAACATCTTAAAGTTAGAGTTGAAATCCAAGGGCAAAGCTTTAACAACGCATTACCATAAAGACTCCAAGTGAAGTGTTCCATGTGTCTGCTGTAAAACCAGTAATGGAACACTAAAAATATTTGTTGCCGCACTAAAAAAGATCACGGAATTCAAAGTCCGAGGCAGTGAAACCAAGAGACGCTTGGAGGCTTCAGCTGTGGTCTGCTTTGTATGATAATGATCATGTTGCGCTCCCTCTGGTCTGCAGCTGACGGCCACAGTCCTGCCGAGTCTGGTGCAAGACGCCAAATTGGCCCCATAGAGTGAGAGAGTGAGGGATGGGACGCACAGCTCCAGGCTTTTATTCTTCGGAGGGCACTTAAGAAACAAAAATGTTACAATGACCACCATAGCTGCATGTCCATTACGCCGAGCAGTGGGACAAAAACGAGAGACACAAATGGGACAGAAAGAAGCATAAGGTGGGCGAATGACAGGAGAGATTTTGGAAAAGAAAAGAGGGTTGTAAAATTTCAAAAAAAGTGTGATAAAACTGAAGAATTAATGAGCGAGGGTAGAAGACTGAAAGTGTGAAGGAGTGAAGAGGAAAAGGTCAGCATACGGATCGTGATCTCTGAAGAATTTATGAGCAGTGTTATGTCTGCGCTTCAGCATCGAACCTCCATTGACATGGGACTGCTCTAGTCACATAAAACTGGCATGTGTTATGTGAGTGTACACTATTTTCTCCTCTTATCATCTGGTCGGTTCTTGAGACACTGAAAAGTAAAGAGGCTGATATTTCCTTTCCTTCTTTGGGAGTTAAAAAGTCCTGGTCAGGTTGTATTTTTAAAATTGTTACAGCAAGTGTTTACCTTTTAAAGAAGAACAAAATGTGTTTATAGTTAAGTTGTATTATAGGTTTTACCTTTTCCATTTAACCTAGTTTATGTGGAAGATTTGTTGAAAATATTTCTGAATTTAATGTTTTAAAATATATTTTTTAGCATTTGCTTTCTTTGTAGGTTCACAAAGACATTAACAATGATCTCTTGGCATGAAATCCTCGCATGAGTTTCTCAGACCTGACCTGCTGCAGCGGCCTCAGAGGGGTTTGTGCTGTTGACAGGTCTTGACCTAAATCCAACTGAGCACCTCTGAGCTGTAATGATGAATTTGTGCCTGCCAAGATTGACTTTGTTTCTGATCAGTTATGATCACCTAACGTGGCTCACCAGATGGCATGTGTTTGTTAAACAAAACCATCTGGGAGAGCTTCCATAAAAAGTGATTGAAGAGCACATATACTTGAATATTTAGTCGGGAATGGTGATTGGAATTATTGTCTGTGAGTTTAAACCAATCAGAGCAACGCCATGTTTATGTTAGTAACAGTAAAACAGTCTCTACATAATCAAAACCTACAACACGCCCATCTGTCAGTGCTGCCACATTATTGGTCGAAACCATGAGCAGTCACTTTAATTGGATTAATACGTAGATGAATGTTAGAAGTCAGATTTTTGTGAACTACACATTTTACTAACATAATATGCATCACTTTCTCTTCTCTAAATTGACTTCAGCATCTCACAGTTGCTGTGTTCGTCACCCTCTAAGCCCTGTCTTAAAGAGATTTGATCAGTAACAACAGTAAGTATGGCGGTCTCAGTGGGACGCATTATTTTGAAGCTCAGTGGGTCGTTGTCTGAGAATCTGACATTCTCGAAATGGCAACATGAATTGATTTTGTTTTTACTGATATCTTAAAATGTTTTTACATTTTCTTGTGGATTATGGGACTTACTGAGATGCTTTCACCCCAGCAGAGTTGGTTATTACATTATTGATTCAGCAACTTGAGTAGAAACTTTTACAAAAGTTCAATGAATGAGGCCATTTACTATATGTACAATGAGCAGGACACTGTTTCTGAAAAAGGACAAGCTAAGAAGTTAATTATCACCATTTTTTAATCTGTAAGCCTAATGTCTTGTTTTGAAAGGCAGTGCACTTTGAAATTCAGGACAAGAACTTGTTCTTGCGTTAAAAGCCTAAAGAAAAGTGTGACGTTTTACCCAGACGCCAGAGGAGACAAATTTCTGCTAAAAACGTCTTGACTTGTCCATACAGAAAGTATAGATTTTCCTTTTCAGTCTTTAGGTTTGATATATTAGTTGTTCTCTCCACTCTGGTAGAATCTCTGCATGCAGGGATTTCTCAGTGGAAGTGTTTAGCCTTCTTCTAATGCATGCCTCATACAAAAAAATGGAGCAAGTGTCGAGAGCACTCTCTGTCTGTTTCTTTTCCCGCATTCACATTGCAGCACAAATGTCTGTATCCGCACAGGAACTTAGACACATCCATGATGAAGAAAGCATTCACACATTTTATATATAGGATCCTTCACACAAACGCTCACACAAATGCTTCACAGTGCAAGGAAGACGAGTCAAACTTTTTCACTGACACACAGACATGTTTTGTTTCTTTATATTCTGCATACAGACTCTTTTAGTTCTCCCAAAACCACATGAGGAATAAGATATACAAACTTAAAAAATATCATTACCAGACAAAAATATACTATTAATACTGAGAAGAAAATTGGTTAATTAAAAAGAAATGGTAACTAATAATTATGACTTTATGAACATTTTGGGACTGATAGCGCAGTTTTTTACAGTGTTATATTTTACATTGCCTTTTTAGTAAAATGCTTACTGAGATGTTTGTCTGTTGTTGCAATGCCACATGAGTCCACTAGTCTAATAAGCAACAAGGTGGAATAAGCAATAAGGTGGAAAAGTGAGTGTGGGTATGTCATTGATACATGATCCCCACCTGCAGGTTGTACTAGATCACCAGCAGCCAAAAAAATGGATTGCATTGATACATGAAACTCTCCAGATGAGGCCAGGATCAAGTTAAGAGGATATTGCTTGTGTGTAAAGGGCTTAAGTCTAACCACACATCTGATGCCTCAGTTTAACCATGGAAAAAGTGTAAAAATGACACATGTGCCAAAACCACCAACCTTGCAACGGCAAAAAAGACAATAATTTAGACTCAGATCAAAGTTTTTTGTGAAAAGGATGGGCCTCTAAGCCTTGGACTGAGAAAAGATTAGAAAAGATTTGTAACATTGTTGTAACTATATAAGTCTGAATCCTTGCTTTAACAGGCACAAACAGCAGTTTGATGGGAATTTATCTTGTCATCAATTTTGACCAAGTTACAGCCTTTTGTAGCTCACACATCCCCAAAACATCAGCGATCCACCTCCATGTTTCACAGTAGAAATGGTGTACCTTTCATCATAGGCCTTGTTGACTTCTTTCCAAATATAACGTTTATGGTTGTGACCAAAAAGTTAAATTTTGATTTCATCACTCCAAATGACTTTGTTCCAGCATTTTGAGGCTCTGTGCTGTTTGGCGTATTGTAAGCGGGATGCTTTGTAGCATTTGTGTAGTAATGGCTTTCTTGACCATGCAGCCCATTTTTCTTCAAGTGCCTCCTTATTGTGCATCTTGAAACAGCCACTTTTTTCAGAAAGTCCTGTATTTCAGCTAAAGTTATTTGTGGGTTTTTCTTTGCATCCCGAACCATTTTCATGGCAGTTGTGGCTGAAATGTTTGTTGGTTTACAGCACAACTGTGCATTCTACCAATCAATTACTGTATGTGTGCTTATATGCAGACACACAAACAGTCACATATCAGTCAGGCTATTTGAGTTTGTTGGTTGAGGTTGAACAGGCATATGGCTCCATAACGGAAAACAGATTGTGGGGAACACCGAAAAGTTTGAGAGACTTTTTTTTTTTTCTGCAAAAAAACCTGCCTAAACACACCAGTACCCTTTTATCATTTAGCTGCAGTCAAATAACTTTAGCACAAATAGAGAGCTGCACGGACCTTAATGGTGTTTTGGACTGTTTTTCATCTTTAATTGGGTAGATGGACATATGACTCTAAAATAATTGTAAAATAATCAAAAAAAAATCAATTGCATCAGCTACTGCCTTCTTTTTGACCTGTCACATGGTACAAACAGGATTATGAAAAGGTTTACAGGCTGTCCACTCACAAGCACATATAAAAATGGAAAATAAAAATAAATATGAATCTATCAAGTGGGGTACCATGGCCTTACTTTATTTTATTTATTAGGTTGTCTTCTAAGAAATGGTCCATCAAAAATCACCAGTTTTAGCAGCTTGACACATGGAGCAATCGCACTCGAAAGCTGCCAAATAAAATCTTGACTTTTCCACTGGCTGCCGCTCAAGAACAGCTGGAGGTTAAATGTGTTTCCCATTGGCGGTTCAGCTTCAAAAAAAGGAAAAAATAAATCACAAAAGAATAAAAAAATAATTTTGCAATTCAGAATATGAAGCGTACAGGTATGCCAGTCTTTCATTTTTAGAAAATGTGCATTTTTCTAAGTAAAGAATTCTGCTGCAGTGCAAAGTTATTTCTTTCCTCCAGTGCAACAAATCAAACTGTGCCAAACAATGCAGACATTTGTGTCACGTGATTACTCTTTTCTGATTGGTGTGCAACAAAAACCTATATATACATTATTATATATATTATTACTTGTGATCAGAGTAAATCTTAACTAAATGCTGATAAGTAACAAATATAGATAAACATTACATCTGCTTTTCAACAGGTCCAATTAAAACAATTTACTCTCTTTAAGTAACACCTCCATAACCCATACAAAGGTGTTTCTTATTAATTTCATGCACAATTGCTTACCCAGTGGAGATCTTTATGACAGGCATCTACTAACAACAACTAAGGTCAGTTCTCTCCTCACCTTCTGAATGCTACCATAATATTTTGACAGAATTTGTGTGCAAACTAAAGCAGTCATGGATAACGTGTGTGGTCAAATAATTCCAAAACCACAAGCTGGAAAAGTGTTGACAGAAAAGAAGTCAAAATTTTTATTATTATTATTATTATTTAATACAACGACTTTCCATTTCAATTGCTCTGTGGATTGTAAATGTTCTGATGGTTGCTAAAATAACCCAGTCATGTGCTACAATTTATTTAATTCCCATTGACTCCATTGACACTTGTGTGTTTTTGACTCACTGTAAGAAACTGCCAGTTGTTGAGGCTATAAAAGTTGTTGACATTGAGTGTGGCTCCAGAATCAGTTTGTGTTTGTCAGAGACAGAGAGGGAAAAACACATTAAACCGATGCTGTCATCTCGACTTCCTCTGCCAAACGAACAATACCCACCTGCTCAAGTTGCCATCACTCACCGCTTTTCATCTCCAAACAGAGCGGGGACAGGAGGAAAGGGAAACACACACACACACCACAAACTGGGCCGCAGCTCGCCATGGCATTTCATTAGGGGAGGTTTTCAGCACAAATTTTCAACTCTCAAATGTCAACAGTACATCCTGTCTGCACCTGAGAGTTTCTGTCCTACATCTACTTTGTCAGTTCTGGATTGTGGAAGCAGCCTGTAATGTGTCAGAGCCAATTAGGTTTGACAAAATGGCTACAGAGTCATGGAAAGGCCGCAGGTGGAGGATTAGTATGTCAAATCGGTGGTATTATATACTAAAAGCAAGAGGAGCACATGATCATGGACAGTTCAACATGAAGTGGGAGGTTATGGGTTAACATTACTTAAATAACATGACAAATTATTTGTTTTTAGGTATATTTTTCTATCATAGTTTTTTATTGAATTCTTTGAAAGTTTAGTTGTACAACTTTAAAGTTGAACAAACAGCTGCAACATTAACCATTTTTATTTTATTTTCCTATGCTGTAGAAAGTATTAAGAAAAACTGCACCAGAAAAAAGCAGTATACTCATTTGAGATGGTGCATCAGCAAGACTTTTTCTATGGCAACAAACAATCGTATCAGGAGTTGTCACTGTGTGAAGTCATTGTCCTATGGGTGGTCTTTACACCTTTGATGCTCAAATAATTACAATGATACTATCTTTGCAGCTGAAAATTCTCACAACTTGTAAATAAAAATTACAAAAACAGCAGCTACAGCCTATCAGAGGTGGGGAGACTAATCATAATTCCATAAATGTATCATTACTTTAAAATATTACTCAAGTAAAAGTAATAATAGAAATTCACAAGATTTAAATATTGCTTTTCATGGGTTGCAAAGACGCTTTACAATTGAGACAAAGAGGTAAGCTTATGGGATATGACAAAGAAATGAGTGAAATGAGATTTATTGGACATTTATTACAATTCCTACTACTGGGATTACAACTAACAGGAAGAAAAATGTAAGCTTCCCATTGAACATACAGACCAAGGACATTTTTTAAATAAAGACTTTTAAAATATTTCACTTTTTTTGAGTGCCCCAGTGTTCTGCTTTTTATCAGTCTGAGAGATTCTTTACATTCTTGTATTGATTGACTGGTTCTTGGACATGTGATTGGTCCAATCATACCAATCTCACTTACACAGTGCAGGACAGAAAACTCAGATATAAATGATGCCACCAGGATGAGCAGACCTGTCCTTAATGGGAAGCTAAGCAGCTCAAACAGGGGGATAGTTTCCTCTTGAAAACAAACACAGACAGTCTTTAGATGGATCTGTGCTATATCTTGTGTCTAAAAGGTACACAGTGCCGTTTTAATGAAGAGTACCAAAAGGACACCACCCCTACATTTGTTATATACATGCAGCACTGTAGCATGTCATATTTTGGTAGGACATATTTGCTGGGCCACTGTGGCATTTTCCAACACCAAAAAGTTACCCTTGCTGATCAGCATATACACGGGATGCTTGTCTGTGAATGGTTGTGGGTTGTGAGCATGCATAAAAACTACTCCTCAAAGCACAAATGTTTTTTTGAAAAACAAAACTCTAGTATACAGACTTTTAAATAATCTAACTTCTCCAGCTTCATAGTCTTCTCCAGCCTGGCTCCGTTAAGACTCAAATGATGAGCCGTCATGTTGCAAGTGTGTGAAATTAGGCCAGAAATAAGTAGGGGGAATTAAATTAAACGCACAACTACCCAAATAATTATATCACACATTTTATGGAGATTAACATGCATCACATTTCAGAGAAAACCTTTTTTGTGAGCAAATGCATAAATTATATTCTCAAGCGGAGAAAATTGCCTGCTCATTACGTGTGTTGTTTATCCTTCATGGTTTATTTGACTAATCCGTTGTGAGACTCAGAAGGTCTTCTCCACAGTTTTTGGGAAAATATAAAAGAACATTCATGTGGAGTCACAGTTTTGTTGTGATTTATTTTAATAATTTTAACTAATGAAAGGGAAATGGTCTTACACTTCTTTGGCATTTCTGTGTCAACTGCAAGAACAAAAGATCAAAGTGATATGATCCTGAATTATCACTTATAAAAAATAAAAAAACAAAAAAATTGTATGTACGTAAGTATTTAGAGCCTTTTCCATCACCCTCAAAATTGATCTCAGGTACATTTTTTTTCACCTGTGGTAAATCAGTTGATTGGACATGATTTGGAAAGACACACACCTGTTTATATAAGGTCCCACAGTTAACAGTGCAGGTCAGAGACAAACTCCAAGGAATTGTCTGTAGACCACCGTAACAGGACTGTATCAAGGCACAGATCTGGGGAAAGGTACAGAACAATTTCTGCAGGATTGAAGATTCCTATGAGCACAGTGGCCTCCATCTGTAAATGGAAAAGGTTCGGAACCACCAAGATTCTTTCTAGAGCTGGCCGCCCGGCCAAACTGAGCAATCAGGGGAGAAGGGGAGCAATATTCAACTAGGAATTCAAGGTATCCTTCTAAAACATTAAACTTTTTCTCATATTATTTGGAATCTTTTGGGTGCCCTTTTAGACTCTGGAAAACATTTTCTTTTGTTCTTTAATATACAGTACTGTACTGTATGTTCTACTTTGTGCGAGGCCTTGATCTGATAACATTTCTTATTTGCTGCTCCAGTTTTGTTTATTGCTCTTGGACTTCATTTTTTCCAAGAATGCCACTAAAACCAGAGGACACTGTGTTGACTTGACTTTCTCAGACTTCCCCCCCGCTCTCTGTGATTCATGCTCAGCAACCGCTTGGTGGCCGCTCTTTTCTTCCAGAAAAGGAACAGGTTGTGCCAGCCCCTTCCCCGGAGGGACGGGTCTGAATGGAGAAGTGAATGATGGCGCAGGTGAGAGACTGGGAGCACTAGAAAGGTTAATTGGTTTTGTTGACCATCTGTCTGCCAATGAGGCGGGGGTATAGAGTTGGGAGACCTCCGGTTGAATAGTAAAGACTTGGATTTACCGACACTGATTGACAGTGACCAGTGCAACCACCTGTCCTATTAATAGAGCAAGTTCATCTCTAAGATTAATTTATTTCTGCTTTTTATTGTCTCCGTCCTTTCTTTGAATGTCCTTCGGCTTTTTTGAGCTGGCTGTCTTTCCGAACAGTTCTTTATGTGCCTCATCCACTTTGACTGGCTGACAAAGTATCTTACGTCTACTACGGGCTCTTTTCTCTTCTTTCTTTGCCCTATGCTCTCTACAAGGTGAATGAGACCAAGGTATCCAGCTGAGAAAATAGCCGAAGTAGCTGAGCAATGCATTCAGCCAGTCTAAAAGCATAGCGGGGCACATTCCCCTAGAGGCTGCACCGGCAAAAAATGAATGGAGGGGATTCTCAATGTCTCTTTCTGCTGAGCTCAAGAGTGTGTTTTATCAAATCACAAGTGCCCACTCAGGGAGAGAGGAAGCCATCACCCGCTGTAACCATCGATGATTCTGTTATGTGCAGCCTAGGACATGAACAACTCTTTTCAAAAAGGCAAACCCAAGTTTTTTCTGTCAAACAAGCTGATATGGGTCACCTTGAGGGCAGTAAGGTAACGCCATACTCATACATTGAAGTGCAGGCAACTAGAAACGTTCCCGGTAAACATTGTTGTGCCTGAACGCATTCATTGAACGATAGTTCATGAACTCGTTCATATTTTGGGCGAACGTGAACTGAACGTGCTGTATTACTGCCTGAGGACCGTTACTGTGAACTCGTTCATTCTGGTGTCTGTGAACGGCACACTCTCTCAGGTTAACTTTGTTCAATAGAGTGCCAGATTTCTATAGAGCCTTCCAGGCGAAAACACGGCTAAAACACACCGCAAACGGGTCTTAATATGTAGCGGAAAAACACCAAATCTGGCAACACCAGCCACCAGTGTCGCACCGCCGTCCGCCGCATGTGTGACGCGTCATCAAAAAAAATAAAAAAAGCATGGAGGCGACAGCAGCATGTAGCAAGGCGTATGATCATTTAAAATAATTTTATGATGTTTATTGCTGAGGCAAAAATTTTGAAAAATAATAGCTCGCAGCAACATATGGAAAAAAAGAACTATGAACTAGTTCATTTTTGGAACTGTGAATTGAACTTTGTACTAGTTCTTGTAGAAAGTGAACTTTCCCAACACTGCCGGTAAAACACTTTGATTTAGTTACTAACACATCAGATGCTTTATTAAAAAAGACCACTAAATGTAACTCTTGTGTCTCGGACAGCCATAATTAAATAAATAAACAAACTTTCTTTTATTTCAAGAATTGGTTTGCAAAGTTGTGTAAGTATTGTCAGGCTTAATGTATGTTATCAGAATGTTTTGGAGGTTGTAGATTTAAAGAAATGGTGTTTCAGGCATAAGTTTTTACTTTGAACATGTGGTTAAAAGAAACAGAGAAAAGAAAGTGGTCATGTCGTAAGGTTTGCAGTTTGATTCCCACTCTTCCCAGTTTTTACTGTTGTTGTGTCCTTGTGCAAGACACTTAACCCACCTTATCTCCAGTGGTGGTCCAGTGGTGTATGAATGTGTGTGAGTATGTTTGGAGTGAATGAATTTTGACTTTGTAGAGCGCTTGAGTATCTTGAAAGGGGCTATATAAATCCAAGTCATTATTTATCTACAACGGGAAAAAAACATAACGAAACAAAAAATATTTACATGGGTTAAACAAAGACTAAAGAAGGTCTAATCCAGTGGTTAAACAAGAACTAAAACCAGACCTAAACTTTAAGATAACGGTACAAGAATGGAAGAATTGATTTCCTTTTTATATATATTTTAAATTTTTATTAAAAAAAAAAATACTTCTGAGACTTTCTAAGTACCACTAAAGATAACCTGAGGACCACCAGGGGTCCTTGTACCACAGATTGAGAACCATTGGTCTAAATTAACTTACATGTAGCATGAAGGGTTTATTTGTTTCCATTCAGCTGTATGGAGCAGATGGATCTTAGAAACATGGTTTAGTGGCACACAGTGGACCAGCTGTTTATCTGGAGACACTTTACTATTGATTCAGGATGGGTCCAACCACATTTGGCTGAGCATCTGTTGACATTAACATCAAGGATTTATGGAAAAGTCACACAACGGGAAACCACTCCGGGGAACTTTTGTTTGGAAGCCAAATTAAAAAGAAATGCTGATATTTGGAAAATAGTTTGTAGAGTTTGGATTCTAATCTTAAAAAACAGTACAATGGCTGGAAAATACAGTCTTTGAAAATATTTTGTTCTCTTCTTATTAGCCATGCTCTGAAACAGAAAGTATAATGCTTACAACTTGTTATCTTGCTTTACTTTTCAGAGTAAATTTATTATTTTATGAGCCTAAATCTCCTGCTGCAGCAACTTTGTTATCAGCCAAAAGGTCAGACATAATTCACAGAGCATCAGCTCATGATCGCTCTAGATAATTAACCCTGTGCTCCAGCGCTGTGCTGTGCCTCAGACTGGGGTGCCAGATTTCCACACATATTTTACACTGCCATTTACAAGAAATATGCATTAGAAAAACTCAACATTTCAGCACCAATGTTAGGAAAAGTGTTACTTACTTAATATAACTAATCTTGTTGTGACACATTGCTTTACAGAAGACATCAAATATAATTAGCATACTTTAACTAATCCACTAATATATTAGACATATTCATTACCCATGTTTTAAACAGTGTTTTGCAAATGCCCCACAACTTTTTTTTATTTAAATGTAAAATGTCTGTCACCATTGGACTTCATTATCAGGTACATTTTGGCATAATTAACACCAGTGGCTTCCTATAACAGTGTCAGAAAGAGTGTTAATTTGCCTTCTGTACCTTCTGCTTTTGTGGAAATGTAGAAAACAACATGTACAAATAAGTTTTTATTAACATCTGAGTATTGGAGTTTTTATTTTAAATCTACAGTTTATCCCCAATAGTTCAAATAACATAAAACTTTGGTAGAAGAGGTTAGTGAATACCTCCATGTCACACCAACGTCAAGATGTTCTAAAGTGCCTTCCAAAGTGACTTTTTTTTTTAATCTTGAGATGCAGAGAAAACATGTCTACGGACAAAACAAAGAGTTTATTATCCACGCTGAAGTTATGGCTGTCGATGTGTGTATTGAACATGTGTGTAACCACGGTAACAGCCACAACAACCACAGCAGCAATGAACCGTGTTTATACAATTGTCTGGCTGCATTAGAACTAACTACACATCAATGCCAAAGAAATTACAGGTGAACCTAGTGTTAGCTACTGCACGACTCACCACATCGTCGGCTGAAAATCCTTCAGCAACTGACCTGATTTTCAAGACACATTTAACAATTCCACCTCTGTGTGCATCTGTGACACATATCAATCATTTTTTGCTTCAGACTCAGCATCGCTGATACTTTCAGAAAAGTAAAGCAGCTCACTGCGCATGCTCTGACTGCTCTGCAGTGGTTTGTAATTACAGCCATACTGTGCTGAAGAGAAATGTTTTTTGCATTTGTAGCGGAGCCGAGAGGACAGAAAATGTTCTCATCTGGACAGAGATATTTTTATAAAAAAATATCCGTTTATAAAAAGTATCCATATACATATACCCCGGGCCTATATCTACTTGAACAACATGATATAACAAAGTGATTATGATTTTATATATATATATATTTTTTCAACTCTTCTCTGAGCCCTTGGTATTTATAATACCAAAAATAAAGGGCAAATTTTTTACTTTGACTTAAGCACCAATCATCTTCCTCATTTGGGGATTGACAGGTGTCAGGGCCCGCCCCTTAAATTACCAGCTATTTGGGGCTAAATGTTTTCTGTACAGAGACTTGAATTTGATTGAAAACTAGAGACTTACAAAGTAACAGTGGACTCTACTGTACTTCTGAGAGTGGAGAAGAAATGGCAGGAAGAGTGGGAGATTTTCAAATAAACATATTAGATTTACCAATATTTGTTTCATTTTGGATCATTTGATGGATCAGCATTACTCTCTTGTAATGAACATTATTTTTGCCTCCGTGTTTAGTCGAATGATAAAACATAGCAGTATTTATTGGAAGCTATGAAGATATATAGATAATTCTGAAGGGTTTGTTTGAAAGAGAGTTTTCCATAATCCTTAGTCTTGTTGAGTCCAAGTTTGTTTGATAAAGCATACTGTTGCTATAACTTCATGTCCCAAATGTGATTGTATGTATTAGCCCACCAACCCACCAAATATCACCACCAGCTGCCACTGTTATGACTCTCCAACTTTCCCGGGCTTTAAATGTAGGATTAGATCAGTATTTTAGCCTATGGTTAAATTGAATTTAATATAATTATATAATTTAAAATATAACAGGCTTAAACTTGTTAAATTACTTTAAAAAGCAATTTGGTGGTTACTATTATTAGTTCTTGAGCCATAGGGATGTTACAGACCGTCTTGTGAAGTTATATTTGATGGTAGAAAAATAAAGAAACATAAAACACTCAAATCATTACGACGTTTAAAAAAATAAATGATGTGGCCGATTATATAACATGTACTACATAAATATAGTGTAGATTAGTGGTTGAAGTCATGCTATATTTAGTCAGAAATACATTTGTTTTATAAACTCTAGAGTTGTCCGTGTCAAATGTTACTGCAACTACAGCCTAAAGTTGTATGTGTTTTGTGTTAGTGTTGATTGCAGTCGAAAATAAATGTATTTTCCTAGTTCTACAGTGTAGATGTGACTTGTTTAATTCTATAAAAACATGTGGAAAATGTGGAGAACCTTCTTTAAAATATGTTCTGGGCTTGATGCTGCTTATGCACCTTAAGGAGTTGGTCTGAACCTCCACTGAGGCAGCTCAAGATCTGGGAGGGTTGACTTGAGTGGCTTGGTGTTGCTCTCCTGTTTTAGCAGCACTTCTCTTGCCATACTCCATGCTTTTTCTTACATTATCCACTGCTTTAGTTCAATTAGCAGCTTAATTTCTCCATCCTGGCACATCCAACATTTCATCTTCATAATCCTCGTTGTGTGACCTTTCTTTTTTTTTATTCTGCCATCTGCTTTTCTCCTTTTCCCAAAACCCCTGTCTTGATTGTCTAAATCAAAGAGGACACTGATACTGTTTAAATCTGTATAATGAAAAGTCAAAGCTGAAAGACATTTGTTATTCTAGCCATTTCTAAGATGTTTTCAAACCTCAGCGAAGGAAATGAACTTGTTTTTGTTGAACCGTAAAAAATGTACTTAATCTCAGTGAGTTGAATCAATAACCTGAATTATTTGTAACCCACAAAGTACATTTTTTTCATGATCATTCTCTGTTCAAATTAAAAGGAGCATTGCATTAAACTTGCATGATTATCTTTTGGAGATATTTTTGTCTGATCTCATTTAATTGTCTCCTGACAATAAGATAACAAAAAAGGTGTTCTCGAGATCACAGCTTAATTAAGTCACACATTTATCAAATTAAAAACTGAATGAGGATGAACCATTTCTCTTTTTTTGTTTTCAAAGCCTTTAATGAAGCAACAGCAGTGGGCTAAAGGTGTGATCTTTGCAAAAAACTTGTATTTGCAGTGCCATAATGAGCAATCTTTTCAAAGCATTGAAACAGAAATAATAGATGGGAAAGCAGTATTTAAAATACCTTTTAACAAAACATCCACAAGATTTAAAAAACGATCAAACATCCTTTTTTCAAATCAGGTCAACAATTTCTGGTTAGCTCAGGTTAGCGATGAAGAGAGGAACCCACACAGACAAAAAGGGGTATATTTGCCAATTGATTTAGTCATTTGTTTAAGTTCAATGTGGTGTGAAAGTGTAGGGAGTCAGTGGTGTGGGGTGTGCATGAACGTGTGTCAAATGTGTTGTAAGATGCATGATGACCCACCCACTCAACACAAGACAACCCTCTTAAAGGGGAAGCCCAAAAGGTGAGTCATCACAAACGTTTAACACCAAATAACATTTGACATGGACTTGAAATAATAAAACATGACCAAAAAAACAGTGTTAACTATTTGTTAAAAATACATTTAAGGTTAGGCTGTGTAGTTTTTGGTGGCATCTAAAGGTTATTGTATGTATTTCCATAGCAAGTGAGAACCTACGGTAGCCCTGCAAGGACATGTTTGTGGTTTAAGTGCTCAGTTTATCTATTTTGCAGGTGTAGGAACAGAAACAGCAAGTAATGCTCTTTAATGGGTTGTACTGAGTATAAAGCGGCACTGCGTACCTTTTTTGCCACTAGGGGTGCAGATCCCTCTACAGACTGTGTTGTTTGTTTTTAAGAGGAAACTAACCAAAACCGTGTGATTCTACCAATCATAAGAACCGTTTTTTGGAAATGACCTGATATAACTTTAAATATAAACTTTTTCCAGATGTAGACAATTTCAGAAAGTGTTGTTTGGAGGTGATTATAAATATAAGTCTTGTTTAACAATATACCACAATGCAACTTGAAAACTGGGACATGGGAAGACTGTCGGCAGTCGGAAAAGCGGAGTACCAGAAAACCCACCTGAGCACTGGAGGAACATGCAAACTCCTTCTGCTGTGAGGCCACAGTGCTAACCACCAGTAGAAAGATAGTTTGTCATTGTTGATGGACCCAAACCTTGTATCTGCACCTGCTCTTTCTTACAAATTCAGTGGGTTTTGCCATCCCATAATCCATAAATTTGAAGTTTGGAGGTTTGTGGCCAACAGCAGTGTTAAGCAACATAGTCAAAGCTATCACAAGAGTGTACTGTATATTTTCAGTGCATTCATACAATACATGAAGAAAGTGATAAGAAATCTTACAACTATGTAACAGTCTATAACAGCAAGTTGGTTACAAGTAAGACCCAAAAGATTTAATTTACAATAAAATAGTCATATTTAAACAGTGTTAATGGTTAAATAAAGGGAGCTTAGGAGATCATTTTGAAGTCAAAAAAACTTTTGAAGTATATATTTTTAGCACAGTGTATAAAGATTGTAAGAGATTCGTTTTGGTTCTATATATAATAATAACTAGTTATATCAGATTTGGCAGAAATCAAATTGAAGTGTTGGCAGCAGCAATTAACCTTTATTAATCCAAGGGAAGTGGTAGATTTGATTAAAATGACACTCAACATTGATCACACATGACTGAAATAAAACTCTTCAAATATAAATAGTAATACACTGCCATTAGACCGCGTGTATGAGTTAGATTGATGTCCCCATGAAACAGTTTTGTAATGAAGTGCCCTCTTAACATCCTGCAAATCAAATCTAAATCTATCTTATTTCATTTATTACTTATTAAGAAATTATGCAGTCGTTTTTATTTTCTGTCTTCTATTTCAAAAGTCAAATGAGTTTTTATGTGAACATTAAGATGAGACGTCTGTGTTATGTCTGGGTCACATTCGCATTTGGGACAGATCAGACCTGTTGGTATCAATTATACTTACACGGTTCCCCCTCCCTCTTGTGTCCGTTTTCTTGTCTGTCTGTGTGGAGCTGAGCGGAGTCTACAGTCCCATGAGCCTTGCATTCACTCCAGCTCACCTGCAGCTCATCGGACTCAATCACTGCTCACCTGCTGCAGTCTAAGAACCCTCTCCAGTCCTCCAATTTTTGTCAGATCGTCTGTTACATCTTGTGGTACACTTCTTGGTTACAATATTGAACTTTGAGAAATTTTTAACATTTTTGCTGTTTACCCTTGCTTTCTGTGCAGAACTCTGTCCCAGCTCTAGACTCCTGCTCAGCAGCTCGTCTGCTCCTCTGGATCTCCTCCTCCTGTTCACTGCCAGACAGTTTTTTTGTGGACAATAAACCTTGCTAAACTTTTCTTTGTGTCTGCACTGAGGGTTATTCTGGTCTCTTTCATTACTACAGGTTATATTTCTGTTTTCTAATTATTACAATATTAAGCTGCCACATGTAAAACCCAAAGTAGCACATGTTTCACAGAGAAACATGAGGAGGATCTACTTTAATAAAATAAATCCCAGTGAGTGCCACGTAAAGGAGCTAGGTTTATATCATGTGCAGTTTGTTTGACACACACTGGGCTTTGAATATGATTCATGAACTAATTCACAGATGATACCTCCTGCTCCAGCTGTTTCCATGTTACAGAACTGGACTCTTGTTTACACAGATGCTTTTTACAGTATAATAGACATGATCTAAACCCGGACAAAGAAACTAGACAGGTCAAGATACAAGCTGTGTAATCTCAAAGTTAAAATAACCCCAACCAGAGTACCATTATGTCCCTGTGAGTAGCTGGACACACTCATGAGTTTGAGTCCTTTTTAGTGCAGTGTTTTTCAACTAGTGTGCCACGGAAATTATCCAATTTTACTCAATGGGTCCAAAATTGATTAGTTACTGGAGTGACTAACTGGCCGAGAAATGGAAATACCACCTCCTCCATGTCAGTATGTGGCAGTAGGTACCACAATACATTTTCCTGTTGATCAATGTCAATAGAGTTAATGTAGCACGCTGCAGGTAATGACAGCAATGGATAAATATTTTAAAATAAAAACTTTACACTCCAGACCAGGTCTTGAACAAAGTTCCTAGTACGACTGAAGATCAAAAAGGTCAAGAGGTCAAGGCAATACAGTGAAAGTTATTTTTTGTTTGGATTTACTTTAACCGAGGATCTGACTGTACTGACTCCGTTATACCATTTTGATTTGGTGTGCCGTGCAATTTTATTTCAGTATTTTCTGCATGTAAAAATGTGAAAAAAATGTGCCTTGGCTTACTAAAGGTTAAAAAAAACATTGCTTTAGTGGGTGTTTTGGGTCCTATACAAACTATACACTTATACTTTATACAGTACAGAGTTGTTGCAGTCTATTTAGTTGCACTCTGCACTAAATACCAGATGATATTACACGAAGGTCATTATGTTTTAAAAGTTCTTCTGTGTGGCTCTATAAAACATTTGACCACTAAGATTAGAGAAAATATTTTAAGTGTTACAGTATATTATCAGTGTCAGGCTGAAGTATTTAAAACACAAAACAAAGGAAGACACACAATAACAGATGTTATTTGAGGAATTGTTTGAGATAATACTATAAGGTCACAAACTAGTTCTTAAAATGTAGCAGAAAAAGATGGCAGATATTTGTTTGGGATTTTTAAAGAATAGTGTGTAACTCTGAGGTATCCTACCTGCTCTCTAAACTGCAGCCGCACTAACCACTTAACCACAATATAACCCTACTCTTTAATATATCTTTTTTTGGTTTGAGGAAATACACACTACTGAAACATCACCAAACGGAGGTTTTCCAAAGAAAAGCCAAAGTGTAGAGCGAGTACTTTGCTGCTCAAAGGCACGACGGTGAAATACATCTGACAGAAACATAAGACCAAGGGGAGGTTGAAAGCTTGCTGTCGGACGAAACACGGAAGCAGGGAAACGTAAACGCGCTGATGAAAGGGAATGTGTTAATACGTGATGCTGCTCTAACTCTCTGTAATTGACCCCTTATGGCAGCGCTCCATAAGAGGAGGCTCAATCGGAGGCGCTAACGTCTCTAAAACCATGTGTGAAACCGTAGAAATACACCAGAGGGAAATCATGTGTGAGAATGAGATACTTGGAGCATATGGTTGTCTGAACACAACCATGCACTTTAGTGGAAAAAAGGAAAGAGTGTGTGCATATTGTCTGGGTATTATCTCACTAGGACAGTGTTTGAGAAATAATTCACAAAAAGGTTGCAAATACAGTGATCAGGCACAGTCATTAAAGATTGTGAGGAAAACCATTCTGTCCAAATAAACATGACTCAATTCAAAGCACATTACATCAACATGTTCATTAGTCTGTATTATGATGTTGTGTTGGAATATAGGTTTATTTCTACAAATACACAGAGTACACTCACAACTGTGGGCTGGCATAAAGGACAGTGTGTTTCTGCTGTTTCTGGCATTAATGACAGTGTTTAGAGATTGCTGCAAGAAACAATTAACTTTATTAAAAAGCATGTTACCTTTCCCTCAGAATCATGCTTTGACTGATCTCTGCTTGAAGAAATACATTTAGACCTATTTAAAAAAAAAATTAATTATTAATAAATTACAATAACGCAAGATTGTGTCATACTCTTGCATAAGTCCATGTTACATTATGTTATGCTCTGAAGATTGTATAAATGCCTAAAAAAAGCTTTTGTTGGATACACATTTGTATTAAATTACAAATACTATTTAATATTTTATATTATTATCATTATTATGGAACCCAGTCCACATTTCCTCTAGTCCCATCAACATAAAGAAAGACCAACTGCACAACTGAAGACTATAATGTTTTGACACAAAAATACTAATACTACCCGTCATTCATATTTAGATTCAACTAAAATTTGTGTCTCTACTTCAAGAAAAGCCTCTCACAAATGCAGTATAGTAAAGTATTATTAAACAGTAATGTGGATTTATGAGGCAGTAGACGCAAATGTCAACTCGTTCTCTCCTTGTTAACACTTCACCTTGACTTGAAAATGAGGTGAGAGGTCTGTCAAGAGTTTTCAGATATGAAACGCAGCACAGAAATAGGACAACTGTAAATAAGTCACCTCATTAAAACAAGACAGAGAGGAAAATAATAATAACTTCTCATGGTTTTAGTCTCGCCAAGCAACATGTTCCTCCTTAATCAGTGCAGGTCTCTGTCGGGCGGCGGTCGTCAGGGGAATTCAGTGTTGGCTATGTGCAATTACTTTTTGGCATTCAATAAAGCAACGAAGCAATAAACTGGCTTTGTGTTAATCCAAGATTAATTCTCATGAATATTAGATCAAGGAAGGGATTTCAAACCGGGAAAGATGTAAAGTAGTCACTAGAGATTAGAGTCTATCAAACTCGAGAGAGAGAAGAGAGGATGTGTGAAGCTAAGTCTCTGTTGCAGTGCTCAGTGCTGTTAATTTAAAAAAACTCTTATACCTACAAGGCAACAATATTATCAATATACAACTTAACTGCTTTGTTCTGGCTAGAGCAAAATAAATAAATGACTAGGTAACACCTTTGACTTACATTAAAATCTCATTAATCACCGGGAATTATCAAGTTTTTATCATGTTTTCATCCAAACCATAACGGACAACCCCTAACCTTAACCCTATGCATGTACTTATTCATGCATGAGTTTATGATCAAGTGTTTGCTATTGCCTAAACAACTAAAGCCAAAACCCAAAAAATGTTACCAAGGTTTGAGTTCTGCACCAAACTTTTAGTTAAGCTTCCTACAAATCCTAAAATGCTATTTTACCAACCATTACCACCTTCTCCCCAGAATAATAGCTACTGTGACAGGAACACAATTAAGACCAACAATTAGTACATTTATTAGAATTACCAGTGTGACCGAAATATAGTCAGTAAGTACAACATAAGTAACATTATTGATGAAGCCTGCAGGAAAATAAATAGTGTGAGAATTGGTGTAAAAGTAAAATTGCACAGATGGAAAAAGTCTGTGCAATTATGTGGATAATGTTAATCTTGGTTAAGTTTAGGGTTACATTTAAGGTTAGACCCCTTCTTTCCTCTGCTTATTATTTTCTTTAGATTACACTATTGATTCCAAGGGGAATCCAGAAGTATGTGTCATAAATAGATTTAAAGTGATTTTTTCTTTAGGCTAACCTCAACCTTTCTCTTCTAATTCACTTGGAAACATGGCCAATAGGACAAAACAGACTCCCCAGGCTTTAGTCTTAGAGTGTGGTAAAAGAAAAGTAAGGAACGGAAAAAGAATGGGAGGCAGAAGAAGACAGAAGGAGATAAAATAGTCTGCGAAATGCACTTACTCCGACACTGTTTGGTGATTAATCCTGCCCCCCGCCGCTCACCCGCCCAAACCGACCGCACCCACAGCCCTGCCGCTCAAGATCATCATCTTGTAATTGGTTTTAAATCAAGAGGAAGAGCCTTCTGCCCAGCGGGAACCAGGATCAGTCATGAGAATCAATGACAAAACACTGACATAATGCTTCCCGAATTACATTTCTCAGCCAGGAAGGGGCACAAAGACCAGACTTTCTCTGTCACACACTGTAATTGGTTTATGTCTGATTTACACAAGTGACTGTGTATTGTGTTATCAAAGTAACCAAAACACAAATCCTAATTGTGATCAGAGTGCTCCAAGACAAAGCTATGACCAAAGCCCCCTTCAGACCTGGGACTACCATCTCAGGCTCTTAAACCTTATTATTTTAATGCTGAAAACTGTTTAATTACCTTGCATTAGAGAGAAAACTTCTCCCAAAAACCTGACAAACCAGAATTAAGAGGCTTATTAATAGACATTAATGTTCAGTCACACATGCTTGCGTCATCAATAAATCAATGGCAGCGGTGAAAAGAATCCTGGAAAAGAGGCTATGTCCGCCAAAAAATGAAAAAACATAAATAGAGAAAAGGTGAGTCTTAATTTCAAATCCCAAGACCTCGACATTACAAAGTGGTCTTAAGCCTAATTTCAACACCAAGACCAGTCTTCAGTACAGAACTAACATAGCTTCCTGGACTCAGTGGTGTATAATGTCAGCACTATCTAAGCAATGTGCCAACATTGTCATGCAAACCACCACAATAGAAAAGAATACTTGTACTGTTTTTGTGACCACCAATGAGGTGAAGAAGTCAAGATAAACCCAAACAAGCTGAAAACGCACTCAGACAGAACATTTCAAGTGGAGTGGATATTGTTTTCCTGAGCACAATAGATGCTGAGTGCAGTGACAGAAAGACATGTTGGGAAAATAGACAGAAAATAAAACAGATGGCAAAAAAAATATACGTAAGAGCCTAATTCAATACAGTGGTGGCTCTTATGATACCAATGTTTAGAAAACTTACCAAATATGAGAAATGAAATTGAAACCTACGTTTGCAGCAAAGAATTACCACATACTTTATATTAGGGAAACAAGGGTGATTTTGAGGAGGGGGGCCTTAAAAAGCAATAAACAACACTTAATGCCGGATGTAGACAAGAAAGAAATAGAGCACTCACGTTTAACAAAATACAAAAAGAAAACCTCTTAACAGCGGTCAGTGGTGACGTGAGGTGACATAATTTTGTCCTTTAAATGGGTCAACTTTAGGTCTTAGATCACCAAACCAAAGTGAAAAAGTCTCTTTGAAGTGTCCAGGTATATAATTTCATCCGTCCTTGTTCTGTCAGTGGTCCCAGCAGAGGTGCAACTGGTCAGCGTGTCCTGTCCTAATTACTTGGCCAGCAGCGAGGACCACAGGTTCACAAGCTCAGGGACTCTCCGAACACAGAAGTCCCATGGCCCAAACATGGATGTGTATACAAACTATCCCTATACACTAAGAGCTGACCGGACTAACTCTGGACACTGGAGCAGGTAAGGACAGAGATATGTGTGTGCTTTTGTATATTTGTGTGTAAGCTTAATGCCAGCCAATTCTCAAAAGCCTGTCTCTCAACGCTCCACGTCCAGATGTAGCGAGACTGTGGAAGCTTCCAGGTCATTAGCCCCTGACTGTCAGGGCGAGCTGTGAACGAGCAGGTGACATGTCGTCTCCAGCTCTGCCAGATGTGCAGCTGACAGACGGAAACACTTCAAAAGTTTGCACTGAACGGTAGTCGTACTAATGAAATCAACTCTAAAGCAGACTAAAAACTTTTACAAAGGGACCTCAGTGCACACCAAACTTGGGAACAAAGACCTCCCATAACTGTGTCTTGGGCTACAGAGAACAGTGTGCAGACCACAGATGTTAAAACAGACCAAAAATGGGTGAAAAAAACCCTGTGGGCTGGAATAAGAGAGGTCGGTTGATGTTGAATAAAACAAAACAAGACACCAAATTTGGCGCAATCATGAATGTATAAAGAGCTCTGGATGGGGCACCAGTGGCCACTTAAGGTATTGCAGCAGAAAATCTGTTAGTTCAAACAGCTAATATTTGTCAGTTCATGGTGCGTCTGCTTTATGGGCAGCATAGTGTGGAAGCCAAAACCTTCCATTGAACTCAACAATCATCAACGAAAGCCAATACTAACTCAGAACTCTGGTCTAATACATTTGTGTAGCTCAGAGGGGCTTTAACTAATTGAAAAGACATTACGTGCACAGCTTCAACCCTACACTCTCTACAGGATAACTGGGCAAGTTTGTCTCTGCCCTTCTGACAATTGTAGGGGTGTGGCCGAAGACATCAAGAGATCTGCCTTGACTCAACAACAACTGAAATAAACCCAATGATCTTCAACCTATCTTAAACTTAAACCATAGTCTATGATCTGTTCCATTAACAATAAGAGTTGTGGTGAAGTTCTTTGTTACTGTACTGTGTTTCTTCTCCGTCCTTGTTTCACCCTCCTGTTCCTTTATTCTGTGAATTCATCAGTCTTAAATTAACCATGATAGGAGTCAACACGGTGCCAGTGTTTCTGAATGTTTACACCCTTCAGAGTGTTTGATGGTTTCAGCAGCCTTTTCAGCCCATGAAAGGACAAACAACACTCTAATCCACACTTGTCATCTCCAAACACTGAAAAACATTGCTAATAAAAGAGCCATAAAAACAGTCTGTGTGCTGCCGACTTGGCCACATTTTGGAAATCAGTCATGATGCTAAATTGTGGCTACAAGGACTTGAATAAGTTTCATTTATGCTGCACAGTTTGTAGTGTTTATTAAATGAATGTACCACTGAGGTCTATGTCTCATTACAAAACATATTAATCATAAAAACATGAGTCACTGAATGGACCAAGAATTGATCATCGAACACGCTCTGTGTAAACTGAGAAGCACTTTGTACCGTGACCATATTTGGTCATGTAGAAAACACACAAACAATAAAGCAGAAACCCCTGACAAATCAGTAGTGTTACTTTTGCCTTGAGCAGAGAGCACTGAAAGCTTGTTGTTTAAGAATCACCATTTGAGTGCATCAGAAGTTAAAATGTTTGTAACAAGCAGAAATGTTGTAAAATCCACAGATTATTAGTTGGAATACACAGAGCATTAGTGAAACACATGGTTGTATGGTGTATAACACAACAGTCCTATGCACAGCAAGCCTTCAGAGTTCATCATTCAGGCAGTGACCTGTCAACCATCAGTAATGATGAAGGGTAATGTGACAGTTCAGCCCAGTTCAGCCCACTTTCCTCAAAATCTTGTGAATCAAAGCAACATTTACAAAAGGACCTTCGAAAGAAAAATAACGTTTTAAATATATATATTTTAAACCACATTTTAGAATGTGCCATTTTTTTTATTAAAGAAGGTGGGGTCAGATGACTGGCTCAGTCCATTTTAATTACTCATAACAAGATAATAAGAGTGTAGGACAGTGCTCCGCTGTATATGTGTTATTGGCATTTTTAACCTTTATTTGATATAAGCAGAAAGGAATCACAAGGAGAGTGACATTTTACAAAAAACAGCCCAAACCAGGATTTTAAACCGGGACTGTTAGCTGATGTGGTGTATTACCATAATGTCAAAGGACAAACATCTTCTATAGTCACCTTTCCATTAAGCAGCACAGTATGGGTCTGGTTGGTACAGCACAGTTTGTTACATGTTACCCCTGAGGAAGTTTGCCTTCAGATAGTGTAAGACATGAATAGTATCAAAACCTAGATTTGTTGCCATTAATTAGCATAAAGACATGAGGACATCCACCATGGTGTAAACGTAAAATGTGATATATAATCGGTAGAAGAGGAAAATTGTCTCCAATTTACTTTTTAAAATTTAAATTAAGTTTTGTAACAATTCACAAAAGTGTTTAATCTCAGTGCTTGGACCAAACTGTTGGAACCACCGTTTTCTGGGGGGAGATCTTTTGTGCGCTTCTGAACGCAAGTCTTACATCTGCAAGTCCCTTTGACTCTAGTGCAACTGCAACAACAATATGTGGCCCGCTACAGTTATACTGCATCATTATTTAACTCACTAAATTAGATGCTAATGCTGTCTAATTTGCTAATGAGCTCAGTTTTTTGCAGTGGTCATTTGCAGTTGGACTGCCGTTCAAAGTAAAATTAAAACAAATGTTATAATTTCAGTCTAAATTCAAGCGACAGGAAGTCACATTTAAAAGTATCAGAGCCTGAAATGTTGGCACGGCTCTGGTGCAGGACAGTGGAGAAAACGAGGAGGCTGCTGCCGAGGGGAAACAAAGCTAGTGGTGGAAGAAATTTGGCAAAGTCCCTCTCTGGGCTCCACGCTGCTGTTCTGCTCTGGAGCAAAGTTGGCCGATGTGACGGAAAGGACAGCCAAATCCCCCAACCCAGAACAAATATGTCCAGCTTTCTGCATCACACCACAAAAAAGGCACAATTCATGTTCAATTTAAGCTAATGGCAACTAGAAATGGCCATAAAAGTTTAATTAAAAGCCTAAACTTTGAAACAAACCCCAGAAAGAAAACTTGTGCTTTTAAATCATAGCCTCGTAAAGAGATGGGAGACTTTTTCACACAACACTGTAGTGTGTTCAATATGCTAATATTTTAAAAGGCTGTGTTTATTTCACCCTTAAAAGCAAATCAGATGACTCGAGCATGCGTTATATTTTCATAAAAGTGATGAACAGGTGGAAGTTGATTGACAGAAACAGGTTTACAGCCTCATTTCACTTTATTTACACCTTTTTGTTTTCGCCATTATATTCTATCAGTATCTCTTTAGATCAAGCAACACATTTGTTTCATTTCATTCAAGTGAGTAAATCATTTTAAACCTGTCAATACAAATGTAATAAATATCAAATAAAACCTGATTACCTTAGCTCTTCCATTTTTCTGAACTGGTCAGTTATTTTATTCAGTGTCTTAAGTATTTCTGTTTGCAGTTTAATATGGACTCTTTCAAAGAAATCTGTTAGACAAATTTATCATACACTGTAAAAAGTCATTTACTGTAAAAAATTAAAAAAGGAAGATGCTATTTTTTTGCCGTAAAATTGTGACATAAAAACATTATGGTACATGAACAACATAATTGTAACTATAAAATATATTTTTTACGTAAAAAAATAAACACAACTAAATAATATTTAGAAAATATATTTTTAACAATCAGTCCAGTGTTAATTTTTACTGTAAATTTAAACAGATAAATATTGATAGTAATTGTTGATGTGTGCATTGAGCATGTGCATTTCCATGTTTGCTGTGCTCTGTTATTGTTAATGACATTTTGGGGTCTGGAGAGTTATAGTGTTTGAATTGTTGCCATGTGTCAGATATATTTAACCTAACACTCTTTTGTGGACAGAGATAGTCTTTCTTTAAATGGAGGAGTTCTGCACCTGGGTTTCCTGAGTTTCTGGTGAAGTAGGAAATGTCTTGGCCAGAACTAACTTTGTTCTTGTTCTGGCCCCCTTGAGAACAAGAACAAATTGCTCTGTTCCTGTGAATAATGTACCAAGCTTTATTGATTTTAGAAGTCCACTGGTAACAGATTTTGTTTAGATTTTTGTCAAACGTTGGATGTAAAAATGCAAAGCTTCACCATAGAAGGACAATAACTAGCACTTTCACATCAGAAACTGTGACTTACTGCAGTTTTCCTGATTCGGTTTATCTTTTTCTCAATACCTTATAGTGCTTTTGTAAACATTTATTTTATTTTTTGCAAATAATTTTACACATTTTATAATTTTACACTGTTCTCCCTTTACTTGTTTGTGAGCTGCTGCAGAATAACAAGCTCTCACCTTGAATCAAAGCTTTTAAATGTTGCATGTTGTGTCCAAAAGTACTACAGCTACTTAAACCAGAACAATGAGTATGCATGTATCTGTAATGAAAGTTAGCTTTTACATGTACATTACATTTGGGAGGTAGAGTTGGTGTTCTAGCAGTTTTCAGCACAGTTACAGTCTTTAGAGAGTCTCACAGAAACAGAAGAGGAGCTGAAACGTTGACTTGGTTCCAGCGACACGTCCCCCGTCTCCACACACCTGTGCCACTATACACAAGAGTTGACTGTGAGCCTTTCTCGGCGGCGTTCGTCAGGTCTAATTAAAGAGCGAGCTGCTCACCGGAGGGGCTGATGCCACATAAGGGTGTTTAATTAATATTCAGAAAAGCTACACACCGTGGCAGCGCTTTAGGGACGGGACAGACGGCTGCAGAAGCACGAGAGGAAACCGAGAAGGAAAGGAGAAAGTTAGTGGGGGAAACCAGAGTTTGGGAAAATAACGTGATTTAACATCTCATGACGCAAAACTCGGGAATATAGTGTGCACTTAGAGATTAGTGCTGACGATAAAAGGGAACAAAGGGACAAAACCTGTCCCTAAATCTAGTCTTGCTACTATCATTATTGTTTCTGTTACAGTGGGTATAGATTCTCATTGAATAAAACGAAAAGCAAGTACAAACTAAGCAAAGACATCATAAACTCTGTGTACATCTGAAAGTGTTCCCTCTGGTTTAGTGTGTTTTCTGTGCACTAAAACAGCATTTGCCAGTGTACAGAAAGCCAAAGTGTAGATGAAATGATTGTTTAGATTGGCTTCCTATCACTGAGTGAAGTAGATGTGCTACATTTACATTTTGTGCAGAAGCTGTATTTGTTCTAGATTTGTGACTCTATCTTGTACTTTCTGGCCAATGTGCAGTTATGGGCCTGTTGTAGATTTCAGATCAGACTGGGCTTTGAAGAAGAAACTTAAAGACACAGATGTCAAATCAAAGGACATAGGTTTTAAGTTTGATGTTCTAGGGAGCTTTAAGTTCACAAATTCACCATAACATGCAATACCTTGGATTGAACACAGAATCATGTTGTAACTGCATGGACTTAGTGTGATTTCTCAGCTGTATCAGTGCATGCCAGACTTGTAAAATGAACAACAATGGAGAATGGACATAAGAAATATGGAAAGGTGGAAGAAAGAAGAGGTAGAACGATTGAATTAAATGGGAAATGTGCAGACTGAACAGAGGAGAAGGCAAACAGAGGAGGAAATAGAGGAAGTGTGTGTAAAAACCACTCCTGACCAACGGTGCTGTGAAGGAACTGTGAGATGTGGCAAATGAATTGTTCTGCAGGAAGCATTTTCATTTGTGTGCACACTCGGCACAAAGCAGCAGGATGAAACTGGACACTGCGACTCTGGGCAAATGTCTGTAAATATAGTTTTGTTAGGTTTGAGGCCATCTGCTGCTCGTATGAAGCTTGGACTCCTCTCAAAACCATGTTATCATTGAGAAGAAAAACAGTCACAATCATATTCTTTATGTTCATTGAAAATGTGGAAGCCCCAAATTCATTTCTTGAGACAAAGTTGACATTTTAATGCCTTTTTAGAACAGATATGCCTTTTTAATATCTTTGTTTTACAATTTATTTTTTAGTTATTGAGTTTTTGTCTGTCTGATTTATCACAGCATATAAGCTGTTGATTTTGACTTATTACAGAGGATTTAATGCAGATGTAAACAGGATGTTTTTGATGCATCAATACAATGTAATTCAATTAAAATGTGAGATTCCTAAAGATTCCCAAGCCTTTAAGAAGTAAACCCAAAGTGTAAAAAGCATAACATCTCTAAGCTGCAGTGTTTCCTCTTGTGGTTTCTCCGCAGTGAACAGAAACTCATTTATATTAAACATGTAGACCTCCACCTGAGAGTAAGGCTTTTGTTGGTGAGATTAGTTCATTGGAGAAATGTCAGGACTTAATGTAACAACAATGGCCGCATTGTGCTGCCTTTGTAACAATAACACAGAAAAAAGGTTAATTAACTGTTGCAATAACAAGTCTAATGGGAGCGCAGCACAGAACAAGTGTTTACATCAGAGTCATGTTGTACCTGTCGCAGAGGCCTTAACTCTGCTCAAACCAGATCCACTGCTGATTATGTAACACAGTCCAATAAGTGTTAACATGAAGCACAACCGGAGGACCTGCTCTTTAAATGGCCATGTTTTATCTAAGGTCTGGCCCAGATACCAATTTTATCATGGCAGAAAGTTGCATCTTTAAGTGTATTATTTGTGGTCCCAGCTGATAAACTGACAGAACTACAGTAGACAATGCAAAGATGAGCCAGGTTTCTCAAAGACTTACAATAAATAAGGCATCAACGTCCGTCCTCACTTCAGACTCTGAATTCTGCCTTTGCACAAACCGTTTCTCATGTGTAAGCAATACATTCTGTGTAAAGTACAAATTGTGAAATAATGCACAAGCTGCAAGAAGCTATTTGACAGAGTTAAACAGTATTTTGACTATTGTTTAATCAACCAGAGCGGCCATCCTTCGACCAGCGGATGGGCGGTTCGATCCCCGCTCGAAACATACCAAAACATCATAACATCCCGCTCTCCCCCACATACTGTTGTGTCCTTGGGCAAGACACTTAACCTACATTGCCTCCAGCGAGTGTTCTGTAACACTGGCAAATAGCTTAATGTATGTAGAGTGCTTTGAGTGCCTGCTACAGTAGGAGGAAAAGCGCTATATAAAAAAAAAAAAAATAACTCATATAAATAAAATAACTCATAAATAAAGAGCTCACTGATAATGTATAGAATTATCAGATGTCTGAAACTGGCACTTTAGGGACATGGCCGGACACGCTGGAGGGACTATGAATTATTACATTGGAGGAAGTGTCTGGGAAGAGGAAAGTCTGTGTTAACAGTTGAATATGTGACCCAGGCCTGGATAACCAGAACCACTAAAAATAAATGACTTACAATTATTTCTTGTAAGTATATGCAGATCATATTTTCTTTGCTGATAGCTGGCGTAGGCTACTGTGCATTCTTCCAGTTGAAAAAAATAAAATTATAAATAAAGACCTCATTGATTATATGTTTAAAAAGCCTTTGTGAACCTATACTTTTTCTAAAGTGTGAAAAAAGCAAATTATAGTGACTAGTGAGTGTTGGCTTTAGAAAAAAATGTTAAAAGAGATTTTACTGAAGAATCAAGTATGTACCATGTTTTTTTCTTCCTTCAGATACATAGATTTTATTGATTGTGGATAAAAGAGTCTATACTCATAAAAGCAATTGGGTTTATAATTCCTTGCCATGTTGCTGAACAAACCTCTGAGGAATATTATTGTGACTCATGTTTAACTTTCCATCTTTGCAATAAGTGCGTCCCAGTCTGTAAATTGCTGGTGTTGCTCCCTTGAGGCTTTTACAAAAAAGGAAAATCAATGTTATTGTTGGTAATGGGCGCAGATTAAAGCTCCTTACATCCTGTTTATATTGCTTACATTGCACATACAATACTTCACTGCATGTTACAGCGGCAACGACAAAGTTTTCTCCTGTGAACGCACACACACAGTTGGCAGCTCTGCCAGGAGGCTTCGAGTCGCTCCATCCTCCTGTATAGCTTTATTTGTTTTGTCATGAAAGCAAATTTTTGAAAATTGACACTTGCCGTAACGAGCATCTGTTTTGGCCATCTGTGGAGTATGCAAATGAAGCCAATGAATATTCAGACAGGACTCGCTTTAGAGCCACAAGTCCTGCGGCTCGCTTACAGTTGGTGGAGAGAAACGCGAGGACCGGCGGGACGGGAATAAAATAAGTAAATCTTCTTCCCCCCACAACTCCCCCCTCTGCTGCTCCCTAGTTTAAGCGACCATATGCTAAATGAAAGCTCTGCTAATTTGGAACAATTTATGAGCTGACAGACGTGTCCGCAGTATTCACACACTCCCAGGGACAACTGATCCACCTGCTCTTCTTCTCGTCCTCTTACAGTCCGTTTGTTTCTTCACATCTCGTCTTTCCTCAGACCTGTTCACACCTGGCAGTGAATGATTATGAACTTAATAAATATGAACCATCATATTTAAAGTGTCTAATTCTAAGCACCTCCAAAACTAAGAAGAAGGCCATTGACTTAAGGCGCAATAGACCCCCAATACAAACTGTGACCATCAGTGGAGAAGACATTGATACAGTCTCCGTATATAAATACCTGGGAGTGCATCTGGAAAACTCATTCATTTTTTTTCATTCATTCATTTTCTACCGCTTAGTCCCGTTAGGGGTCGCGGGTGACTGGAGCCTATCCCAGCAGCTTTGGGCCTGAGGCAGAGTACACCCTGGACAGTGGACAGTTAGTCGCAGGGCTGACATTTAGAGACAGACAGTGACAAACAACCATTCATTCACTAGGGACACTTTAGATTTGCCAATTAACCTATACATGCATGTCTTTGGACGGTGGGAGGAAGCCGGAGTACCCGGAGAGAACCCACGGTAACACAACACATGGAGGACATGCAGACTCCTCACAGAAAGACCGGAGTCGGCCGAAAATCATCTGGAAAACTGGTTTATAAAAACTTTAGAGACTTATGGACTTTAGAGAGAGACCAAAGAAAATAATTTTCCAAGAAAGCTAAGGTCTTCTAATGTAAATGTGAAATAAACTGCTGCAGATGTTTTATCAGCTAGATCATGCTGCAGACTGTTAGGGAGTATGTCTATTTATTTAAAATTTATTTTTTACTCCAGTTATACTGCTCTCTTAGAAGACAACACCAAGTTAAAATGAATTCTGTTCTCACAAGAGTTTTTCTGTTAATTTATTATTGAATTGTACTTGATTAAGATTGCTTTAGCCACAATCGTGCTAAGCTTTTGTAAAGTTTCAGTATCTGACGTTATGATAGTCAAACACAGAAGATGTCATTAACATTAAAAAAGACATTAGTGAAAGCATTCTTGTCACAGTGAAGTCAATTCTCTCCATGTATGTTAAAGTGTTGAGCGTAATGTTAGGGTTTGAAGTAGGGTTGCTTATGGCACTTGTGAATATTAAGCCCTGAAAAAAGACAAATAATTTAACATAGTGCCACTTCTTAAACACCAAACAAAGTTTTAGTTGACCAAAAATTGTGCCTTTAGAAGTATATTACTTTGGTCATTATGTCACAAGCAGTCAATATTTTTGGAACTATGACCTTAGAGTGAGGCTGGACTTTATCCTTCCACTTGCAGGGGGATAAAGTAGGATACAGTGGGCATTAGAGTTTGACATTTAATGCCATATCTGAACTGGTTGCTCTTGTTTTGGAACATCCCTGTTTTTTCCTACCCCTCATTTCTCTCTTCCCTCATGCTTCATTTCCATTTCTGCCACTTTTCTTTCCCTTTGTGTCTCTGTCCCAACAGCGAGGGCAAGCGATGAATAATTCAGAGGCATTGCAGGATGATAATGGGAAATTAGAGGTGCGACTGCACATGGCCTGTGTGTGTTTGTGAGATGAGTTGATTCATTTGGGCCAGGAGGCAACTATAAAGGGCTCTTTATCTGTATAAATTATGTCAATAAAATGACACTTCTGCTTAAAGTTGCCGAGCGAAGACGAGTGACAGCCGACTTAGTCGCGTCGGGGTGATGGGGTAATGATTGCCATTCGGTTGTTATGTCAACATTATCGCTGCCTGCCATTACAGCTATCAGTCAAAGCCGGGTTCTGAGAGAGTTCAAAGAAGAGGGGAGCCTCGGCTGTTTGTGAGCAGCTTCAGTAAAAAGGGCAGCTTGAAGCTGTTTTAATGCAGTAAAAAATTTCTATAAAAAATAGCCTTTTTTTAAGGTTTGAATTTGAGATTTATATTATGAAATAATAAATGTCAGAAACAGTCACCTGTTTCTGTCCGAGGTTGTGGTATTTGGTCTTGTGTTGTTTCGTGACAGTCGTCTAAATACCAGGTTTTGTGGACTTTTTGTACTTGTCTTGTTGTTTTCTTCTGGTTTGTTTCCAGGACCTGTCGTGTGAATGGAGGCAGTGGAGGTGAAACTGTTTGTTTAATTGTGCATACACGTCCCATCAGTCTGCAGTCGTGTCCCCAAACTGACAAGAGATCTGTTTCTATTTCTGAGAGTGTGAACTGAACACAAGTCTTTTAAATGGTTTGTGTGAAGAGCGGCTGTTGAAATGTTTAGTTTAATTGTGCATACAGCTCTGTCTCTTATTTCTCTCAGCTCCTGCCTGTCCCCAGAGGTGACAGGAGAACGCATCTCTATCCGTTTCCCTCTGAATGCAGTATAGCTTTGCTCTATTGGCTGCTTTGAGTGCTTCTGCCGCTGCGGGCGAGCTCATTTGCGCTCCTCCAGGGCTTCATTTAACTAACTTACAGACTAAGCTCCGCAAATCCCTCCAGCTGGAGGTGCACAGAAACACAGGCAGCTGTCACTGCAAACTGCCCAAGTCCTTTTCAGTCCCAGGCAGACACTGACTGTGTCTGACTGACCAGAGGGACACTGCACTAAAGGGACCTCCACTGATCCTTCTCTGTGTGGATTCATCACAACAAGAGAAGGATATAAGAAGTCATTTCCATTGGAGCTGAGGTATACAGTGAAAAAGTTTTAAGCAGATGTTAAGAACTAGAGTAAAGGTGGCTCACCTGGTAGACCACATGCTTGAACAACCCAGAATCGATTGCGGCTCGGGTCATTTTCCTGGTATCAATCCAGGTATTAGTTTGGAGACTCTGGTTAAAGTAATGGAACATGCATACAGACATAGGATGGATACTCTACTGAACAATGTGGACCATCCCCTGTATTCTGCTAACATCTGAGATTAGTGAGCTGCAGGACTCAATGCAATAACACTGTTCAGTCAATCAGTCTGTGGCAGATAAATATTGAATCAACCAGTCTGAAGAGACCCAACACCGGAATTTCCTCTTGGGGTTCAAATAATTTATGGCATTGTGTAGATATTTGCTGGCACAACAGTACTGTAAAATTACTTTTTGCCACTTTTTTTGTTTGATTTTAGTTTTGTTTTTTGTTTAGCTTTTAAGAATTTGACCAGGTTACAGCAAATTTACTTATTGCGTCATGGAAAGGCGTCATGGTTTTCTGTAGATGCATGTCACACTCACCTGTTCTCAGAGGAGCAGCCCCCAGGTTATGGGATGGCAGCTTTCCTTCCTGCATCATTGATTCAGCCCTAGAGTCACCCACAGATTTCCCTCTGTTTTCACTGTCCATCTCTCACATCCTCCCTGTGACCTCGAGGGAATGACACTCCTTTTATACAAGGCCCATAACCACCTCCCAGATGGCCCTCTCAGGCTTCCATATATTCCTGTAGCCAATAAAGCTGTGGACAGCGCTGACAGAAACTGGGCCCGCTGGCTGAGCTGTAAAGAAACTGCAGAGGACCCCATCAGTGGGGGACGCAGGACTGCTCTGTCAATGGATACAACCTCTACTCTATGTTATTTTGATATTTTCTATATACGTAATAAAAATGCAATCAAATGCACAGGGCACAACCAGGCAATAGTCTGATGATTAATGAGGATCACAGAAGTGAAGGGACAAAATGTGAGAACTTGGAGAGCATAAGAATGGTTGGGTAATGTTTGAGGCGGTTTTACTGTTATATCTTGGATAAATAATGATTATGATGAGTTTGTTCAGCACAAACCACAGTAACACTTTAGATTAGGGTACACATTTTATCATGAATTCATGCATGAGTACAAGCATAGGGTTAGGATTAGTGTTAGGGGTTTTCAGGTAGGTTTAGGATAAAAATATGATGAAAACATGATCATTCCTGGTGAATAATGAGATTTTAATGCATGAGTCCTGCATAAATTAATGCATGAATTCATGATAAAAATGTGCCCCTAATCTGAAGTGTTACTCAAACAACAAGCTTTAGCCAATTGCATGCTCACATGTCTACACTATTTGTCAACCTTGAATCAATGTCTTTCTTACAGAGAAAGTGCCTGTTTCAGCGCTGGATGCTTTAATGAGGTGAAGATAACTGTGGATCACATTGGCCTGATGCTGAACTTACAGATGAAGTTTAAGATAAGCTCTAAACTTCAGTTTGATATAATGTCTTTGTATTTTGCAGTTGCAAATTGGTCTAGTTTTAAATTTTTTACTTAAATAAGGTTGCTATGCTCTTGTTGGGGGGATAAGAAAATTTGGGGAAGTGCAGCTTTAAAGGTTATCTTGTTGAAGCTCATCAGGTTTGTAGATGACACGCTGGTGATGTGCCCCATCAGGACAACAGTATATCGACCTGGCTACCTGCTAAAAACCCCACAGGCTGAAGGAAGGGAACATGTGTTAGATGCCATATTGTTTTGTTTTTTAACATTTTTAAGCAATGGTGTTGTAGTAGTAAATTTATTTTTATTTTTTTATTTATTCATTTTAACTTTTTTTTGCTCTTGACCTAGTTAGTTAGTTGCGATGACCCAGTTAAGCCGCAAACCAAAGTGACATTTAAGATTTTATTAATAATCTATAATCCTTTATGATCATTTGGGAGCACAGTAAACCTCCATATTTTAGTCTGAAAGGAGAAACATTGGCCCATACCTTATTAAAAATTCCAATAAAGTTTAAAAAAATACAAGCGATTTTAAATGATAAGCTCTCAGTGTCACTGTGACCAACTGAGATAACCTCCATTGTCTAGTTTGACAGTTGCTCTTCAGATTTACAGTGATCTTTCTTAGTGCTGACAACCTAGTACAACAGATTTTAAAATGTATCATGTCAGACCTCGGCATTCACCGATGGGACAGAGGCCTCCAAAATCCTGTCCCCTTTTTCTCGACTAGTCATGATTAAAACATAAAACCTCCACATGAGGACGCTTCAGCTGCAAAAAAAAAAAAAAAGTGTGAATATTCATGCTTCTTGTGTCTGTCTGTCAGTGGAGCTTATGAAAATGTAGAAGTCATTAAAGTAATGAACTAAACATGATTGGGGTGGACAGTGAATTAAGGCCTGTTTCTGAGGAAAGCTGTGGCTCGGGGCTTGTTATTATTATTCATAATGTTAAATCTTTAAAGCTTTTAGATGAATACAGATGAGAAGACCCCTGTGAAAGTGCAGTCAAATGATGGCACCGCTGTTGGGAATGAAAGAAATAATCTCCATATTGACTCAACTCATTTTCTACCACTGACTGTACATAAAACACGACATAGATACAGTTTTGCTTCCAACATCATTTAGCTTCACAAACGGGTACAATGCAATGTTTTTTTGGTAATTTACATAACACACATCTTGAACAAAGTAAGTCAAATTATACAAATTGAGCCTGTTTATAGACTGTAAATGTTTTACTGTTTCTAACTGTAATTCTATCATTCTTACATTAGGTGACACCTCATGTCCGTCCTTGAAACTCATTCAAAACCATCACTGTTGTGTCTGCACTGTGAACCAAGATTTTCTGACAAATAAGTGGCCACTTACAGTATCTGTAGTCTCTCAGACCAGCATGCTAATCAAAGACAGCATGCTAATCAAATAAATGATGCTATTGTTTTATTCTAGGCGTGTTGACTAAAGGTGTACGAACGTAGATAGTACTTTATTTTACACAAGAGTCACCAACTTTATGGCTAACTTCAATTTGAAAATTGAAATTCCCATGAGGAGTGAGGAACTACTTTTTACATATCATATTGATGTTTCAATAAATGTTTATTCAAAGTCTTTGTCTCATGGCAAAAAAGCTCAGCTCCCTACTGTCTGTCATAATGCCCATAAATAACAACTCCCCCATCAGGACTCATACTTCCCATTCAACTCTAAACGACAGTGAAACCAGAACAGCCTGGTCCAATCCCAGTTTGTTTCAGGTTTAACCCCTCCCTCTGAGAGATATATGCTTCACCTTGAAGCCTACATCTACATGCCTTTGTTGGAACCATTTCTTCATCTCTGTCTTTAAAAAGAAGGTTGCTCGCCAGGCATATGTTCAAAATGTTGAGCTTTTTGATTAATTAAATAATTAGTTTCTTTAGTTCATAAAATTTTATCTTTGTAATTCTTTCTCAGCTTCAGAATAAAAGAAACAACTGAGTGTGTCCATGGATTCATAATTTTGTAATGATGCAAATATCATTAAAAAGCTTTGCCTTTGGCGTCCATTAAAATTAGTCAAATACCCACAGCTATGTCCTGAAGGTGTTCTCGCTCTGATGCTCTCGCTCTATTTTTTCTAAGTTACAGTAGCATTACAGTTTGTCTGAGAAAAGTAAGAGGGTATCAAAGTTTATCTTTGTTTTTAACTGGCACAGGTGAAACAAAATGTCTCACAGAAACCATATATGTAAACCCATCACCTGTAATAATCTGACAACCAAGATGTTAATAGATCCATGAAGTCTCAAACTGTTTTTACTGTTACTGTTTTTTGTTTTTATATATATATATATATGTTTTGATTTTTTTGGAACTATATTGGAAATGACCTCTTGAAACTGGGAACATCCAACAGAAGGTTTTGGAAATGCTCTGTTAAGCCTTCATGACGTGCTTCTTGTCAAAGTCTTAAAACAGATCAACGCATTTTCATCCACACTAAGATTATTTTCCATTTGCTCACTTTGTGCCTAAAGCTGGCCCGACATTTACCCATTCTGGTAAATGTTTGCAAAGCTCCCTAAATCTTAATATTTCATATAATTATCCTATGGTTGTCAGAGTTGTTGATCCAATCTGCTCAAAGGTTTGTTGGAGCAGCTCTGATTTTTTTTATATTTTTAATTCATTGTAATACTATTGATGGCAAAATCTTGCTGTTGCCTTCACTTTTGGCCTAAATGTAAAGTTATCACCGACAGGTCAGATCCTTCCTTCTACGTAAAAACGCTGCACAGATAACTCGACTCCTGGCTTAACCTCAACTGTGTAAACATCTTCTCTTGTTCTGGCTCCGTACGGAAATATGCAAGGCATCTTATTCTTACAGAAGCATGGCCAGACTTGAAGGTTCACACTGTGTTGAGTGTTCAACCGTCTCTGGGTCCCATATTGATGGTAATTAAACTTAAACTCCTTCTTAAGATATCCAGAAAGTCCCCAACCTGTCCTTCTCATGGGCAGCGCAAACATACTATTATTATTACTTTTACGTATTTTGAATGCTCACATTATATGTTGCTGAGTAACTGCCCACATTTTGGTTGGCATGGCATGGTGGTTGTAGTGGGCAGTGCTAAAATCTGGGGTTGTATAAAGTATTTTATTGGTCACTTTAGCTGTTGTTCCAGTGCTCCTGTCTGCTCAATGACCACTAAAGACTCTTTTCATTACAAAATACTGAACTACTACTTTTAATCCTTTGCCTGACTGTTAAAACGTTACATAGTACATGGTTAGATCTTCATAAATTTTCTTGCATTGGATTAGTTTTCAAATGCAATAATTGTTTGTACCTTCTAACAGAAGCTGAAAGAAACCTTTGCTGTGAACAAGTTAAATGCCTCACAGTGTTTTGCATTTTTCTCCTCAGCCTCTTCGACCTCCTATTTATATTTACAGTGGGAGTCCGACAGCTCGCCACGGGTCAAGGCCCAACATGAGGAGGGAGATTAAGTCGGGGCAATTAAATGAGTCAAATTTCCTCAGCAATGTTTATTATCCTGCCCTCAGTCTTGTTCGGGGGCCTATCTGGTGAAATATGGATGCACATTCAATATTTAACATAGGCTCATCAAAGTGGGT
The DNA here is from genome assembly GCA_024416835.2 of Perccottus glenii. NCBI lineage: Eukaryota > Metazoa > Chordata > Actinopteri > Gobiiformes > Odontobutidae > Perccottus > Perccottus glenii. The sequence goes on along the minus strand of CM044561.2, from coordinate 22,738,581 downwards.
CATTACCTCTGTGGTAGAAACAGGGATCAAATCTGTCCTTTTGTGGGCGCTAAAGCATTCAGGTTTTACTCTACATTAATTACAATTGTGTCATATGTTTCTCTGTAAGAATTTACAACATGCAAACCTATCAATCTTAATTCAGTAGTATTGCAGTTGAACAATGTCTTGTATATTAAAATAGGGGCACAGTGGCTCACTGATAGAGCGGTCGTCCTATAACCAGAAGGTTGGCGGTTCGAATCCTCCTCTCCCCAGTTCATGCTGTTGTTGTGTCCTTGGGCAAGACACTTAACCCACCTTGCCTCCAGTGTCCGTAGCACTTGTTTATGAATGTGTGTGTTTGGTGGTTGTCGAAGAAGGCTATGAGCGTCGTGTGTATGGCAGCCCCCCCCTCTGTCTGCCCCCCCGGTGTGAATGTGTGTGAATGGTGTAAGTGGAAGCACAATGTAAAGCTCTTTGGGTGCCCGAGAAGGGTGCAAAAAAGCGCTATGTATTTTTGTGTAAATGTGTATGTTGCTGCAAACTCCCCGTTGCCCCGCCTTCGTCATTGGAGACCAAGCGGAACAGTTGTGTGCGCCTGGGGTGGGCATAGCAGCGCACCTCAGTGTTGTCTGTGTGCAGTAGCATAGCCCAAAGTATAATACAAGGTTTGAGCCTTGACATCAGCGCTGTGTAAGGTGTTTGAGAAGATGGTCTTGAGATTAGGGACTTCTTTGCTAATTATCAAAATGGGTTCAGAGTTGAAAGGAATGCTATGGACTCTGTGGCATTGCTGGACTGAGAGATACGGAGAGCTATTATCAATAATGAGGCTGTAGTCGCAGTATTTCTAGATATTGGAAAAGCATATGATAGCATTAGGACGGAGAGATTACTGATCAAATTGTCTGAGGTTGACACTTGTGGCAAAATGTTTATTGGGTTAAGGACTTCTGAAATAATATAACAATTCAGGTAAGAATTGAAGAAGCTGGTATTTTCAGTGGTCCTCGCAGGGTTCAGTCATCAGTCCAATATTATTGAATGTCATGATCAATGACATACTGTATTTCTTAATGTTAACCAAGGATGTGAGAGATCTTAATTCACGGATGATGGCGCCATCTGGAGGAGAGACAGAAACCTGGAATTCTTAACACCCTTAGACAAAATAGTCTAATGGGCGACAGATGGGCATTTTGCTCCAAAAGCAATTATAGGATTTTCGGCTTTAAAAAGAAAACCCCAGACATGACCCTATATACTGTATGTATGGATGCCTCCTGGACAGGGTGAAAGTTTTTAAATATTTAGGAATGTGGATGGATAAAAAGCCATCATGGAATATTCACATTGAGAAATCAGTTTTTAAATGTGAATAGATAAACTTTGCAGTTTGACTGGTAGTGACTGGGGAGCAGATAGATCAACATTACACATGATCTGCAGAGCCATAATTAGATCATCCCTGGATTAAGGCTGTTTTATATTTGGTGCTGCAGCCAACTCAGTTCTTCTGAAGCATGATAGGGTCCAGGCAAAAGCCCTAATAATCTGCTGCAGAGCATTTAGAAGAACTTCTATCCCCGCATTGTTTGTCAAAAATGGGGAATCCTTATTTGCTACTGGGAGAAGCGTCCCTCTTCCTTCCTTCTTTCCACTGGTCTCTACTCAAGAGTTTAGAATGATTTCATTATTTTAATAATTTCATTTAAAACTAGAGGCTAATTTCAAGCTAAAATGAATTTACTTATTTAATATTTATGTGCATTAAGTCTTATCTGCATTAATTAACTCATTACAGTGTTTATTGGTATATTTTATTATTATTCTTCCACTGTTGTTTGTGACTTCTTCCAAGGCTTTTCACCTGTTTGAGCACATTTTTAATGGCTGTTGTTTTTAGTTTTGTTTATCCTGAAACACTAAATAAATGGATGAAATTAAATTCAAGGCCTGATCATTTGAGTGGAATTCCAGTTTTAAATTGTCACCAGTCTCCGTCAAGTGTAACACTGCGTACAGACAGCAGTAGAGTGACCTAAAATATGTGTTTTCTCTGGTCTAAAAAATGAGTATGGCTCTAAACATGTGTTCCTCTGTGTCACTGTTCGGCTCTGAAGCTGCTCAAAGCTGTGGCTGACCTTAGTACTGTACATGCAGCAGAGACATTGAATGAAAATGAACCTCATTATCTATTTGTTTGACTTTGACTCTCCCCATTCCCCAATACTAAATAAAAACGAAAAACTAAATGACATAATTAGAAATACATAATTTTATGTGTACGTGGTGAAGACTGCCTTATCTTGAACTACTGGAGCCCACCAGTGATAAAGGCTTGAGTTTCCTGTTTCACAGCGACATATTCACGTCTCGCCAGGAAAAGAACAGGTGTAACTAATAGCATTAATGATTATTCAGTTTCCGTTCTGCCTGTCACTGAGCCGCCAGGCATTGCTAACGCGATTAGCAGCACACGCCTGACACGTACACATCCTGTTTAAGTCCTGGGTCTGTGAAGACAAAAAGGATTTCAGAATACAAAACATCTATTGACAATGGTTTGATTTAAGAAACTTCATTTCATGCATTAACAAAAATGACACTAATGTTCAATATCCATATCTTCAATGCAGAACTCTGAATTACAATGAACTAGAGGTTATGAATTCTCTGGTTACCCGTCCGTTCACAACAGTCACTGTGGGTGGATGTGGCTGAGCACTGCATCAGCTAGTGACTCCATCTAGTGGTACAGATTGATATTACAGGAGGCCACAAATTGTAACTCTTCTGTTGATCTCAAAAAAAAAAAAATAAATTCCTACATATTATTCCTTGTCTGTAAAGGTTCTTAGTCATACAAGTGATTTAGAAGAAAAGGTTAAAGCAAAGGCATCTGGACTAGGTTTTCAAGGTAAAGACGTTTTGTCTCTTATACCAGGAGGCTTTATAAATTCTGAGATCAACTGGTAAGAGAGCTGAGCTTTATCTCTAAAAGAAACTAACTCTAAAACTCCTCCCTCTAGAGATAAAGCTCAGCTCTCTTACCAGAATTGAAAAGGTCTCCTGGTATAAGAGATGAAACGTCTTCACCTTGAAAACTTAGTCCAGATGCCTTTGCTTTAACCTTTTCTTCATATTATTCCTTGCTAAATTTCTTGCCTAAAACCGAGTAGCATGTTTTGCGCCAATACTGAACTGGAATTAAAATTAACTACCAATTAGATAACAGCAGTTAAAAATCCCAACAGTTCATCTGACATTTTTTAAGTGTGTTACCTTTAGACTACAATAAAAGAAGGAATTACAATCAACTCTGGACTTTATAGTCTCTCTGGGAATATTTCACATCAGTGACAAGAGGATACTCTCGTGGGTCCTGCAGTAGCTCAGTACTCCATCTAGTGTTATAAAGTGATATAACTGGATGGTTGTGTGACTTCTTTTTGGCATAAAAAAGTAAATTGAGTTATGAAAGTTTTTAACAAAGGAAGGACTTTTTAAAAGGTTGTGTTTTCTGTCACCTAAAACACTGTTTGTGATGCACTCCATTTAACATACACTACAAAACAGAAAACTATGAGGAATGTTTCAACTATGTAAGGAAATTATATCCAGTCCAACACTTTTTCTTCACAAACTACTCTATAGAGGCTTGAGTCACACTGTGCTCTGTTATGGTCCATGGATGTACTACGTGTTACCCCCCTCTCAGTCGGTCTAATCCCTTAGAACTTTGAACTTCCCACAGATATACACCCATATTTTTTTACCCCCAACATGTGAAGACACACAGCGCCACACTATCCACCCGCAGTGCTACGAGCGTCTGTGGCAGGTGCCCCGCACTGTTTCCTGCCACAAGATAAATTCACCCGGACAGCCATGCAGCGCTCCAAACGTGGGTCGAGGCGAGCCCTAATGCTGTTTACAAGACTATAGCTCCAGCACTGACTCACCACACCAAAGATTAACTTAATCTTGTGTCACAACTGCAGTGGGAACGGCGCTTTCATGAGCTTAAACCGTCAGAGGGTTTTAAAGACACGACCAAAGTGAATTTTCTCCAAAAATAAAGAGGCGTATAGATCGTTGTTCACAGAGAGAGGTCTGCTGGGTAAATCTGCATTATGTGTCTTTGTGTCTGTTTCTTTGTTCACAGAAGATACATGCATTTGCATTTAGATTCCTACATGAACAATCCCAAACAGGAGTCAGTGACCGTTACCTTCCTCAACATACAGTGTCCAGAAAGTACAGAAAGTGTCATTTATATTAAACAAAGCAAATGACAGCTGTGGCATTATCCAAATTAACAGAGGTCAGTAATTTTGATGCTTAACATTGCTTTATATATCACACTGGTCTAATATAAAATCAAACATAACTGCTTATAATGAGAGGTGGTCTTTCTGTGAGGAGTCTGCATGTCCTACCCGTGTCCCTGTGTGGATTTTCTCCATCTTCCTCCCATTGACAAGACAATTAAACTATATTGCACATTAACACCTGTTCCAAAAGAATTTAATGTAAAAATTTCAAAAAGCTTTGGAGAACCCGACTCAGAAGGAGCTGCCTCCAAAGTAAGGGTCCTGGTTATTGGAAAACCCTCTCAGTCACAGTCACAAAAAAAGTAACATAAGTAAAATAACAGCATCTTGAAATTGTTTTTGAATTTAGTTGTTTCTTACCAAAGACACTTGTTTTCATTCCAGATGCTTTTGTCTTAGCCTTTTTTATCAACCACAAGTTCAGTTGGCAATCCATTTCATCCATTTCTTCTACACTTCTTGTCTTTCACCAACCTTCAAACATGTAGCTCCCATCCATCTCTAACGCCATGAAAACACCTGTCCCATGCGTCCTTCCTCTCCCAGGATTTCTGGGTGCCTTTTACTAAACTCCAGGACACAGAGCAGCAGCCATTTATCACGATAGTAGAGCGAAGCCGCACGGGCCGTAAGTACTGAGGCGGCCATAAATCTGAAACACACGGGGGGCATGTTTCAGTCTGTGCTGGAGCGGGTCAGAAATGTTCAGCTGCATGTTCATCCTGACAGGACTCAGACGGCCTCCAGAGTTTGGCTTAAGTCCAGAGCTAATTAGAGGGACATTACTAAAACATAAGCAAAATGAAATTTTTAGGTGTTGTTCAGCATTCATAATGTTACCCTTTGATGGTTTTATCCTTTGCTTCGGCCTTCATTTGAATAAAACAACTTTAATCAATGTATCATGTGTCTGAGGGTTTGCAGAAAACAGATTTCCTTTTGAATCAATGTAAGCCACAGATGTATTGCAGTAGCAAACAGCTGAACAGCACTTTCATAGAAAAGAACAGATGTAGAGCAAGATGAGTGGAAAAATTAACAAATAACAGTTAAAAGAACAATTTCCAAAACACAAACAAGTAAATACAACAAATATAATTAAATTACATTTTCCACTGTTGATCATTGTGAACGGACATGTATTAATCCAACATGAAACTAGCGAAACAGATTAACACTGACATTACAGGATGCAATATTTCTGCTCAGGAGTTTGCAGATTGTTAGAAAAGGGCCCAGCCTGTTGGCTCGTTCAGGGACAGCTTTGTTTGCATGAAGAGAGTAAAGACTAGAGCAAGTTCAGCAGCAGAAGTTTAGTTTTACTGCTGCGCAGACACACAACACTAACTACAACATTACCTTCAAGAACTCAAACAACAGTTCAGGCCATTTAAACCATTGCTGCCCTAAACAAAACTACTCCAACTAAAGAATGCTATGATTTTTTGTATGAAATTGTCATCATTAGTTAAAACTTGACTCATTTTGAGCGAGATACTTGAGCGAGTTGAACAGGTTACTCCATTATGTGCAGCGCTGTGTGTGGACATCTCTAAAACAAATTAGCCTCTCTTTTGGTGTAACCATCATGTAGGTTGGAAGATGTAGAAGATTATACCTTGGAAGTAGAAGATTTTAATTTAATATCGAGTCATGTACTTTGAACCTGAAAGACAGATGCCTATTCAATATAAAGAATTAGTCTGGTCCCTCTTTATTTGACTTTGATATTCCTGGAGATGAAACTACTGCAATTGGACAAACATACAACCAATCAGAATTCAGAGGTCAACATGTGCAGATGGACCGAGACAATGTGAAAACAAATGAGATAAACTGTTATGATCGGTCAGGTCATATTGAGCTCAGTAGAAGACGGGTTCAATGGGAGTAAAAAGGTTTTGACTTAGATTTTTGAGTCCAGTACTTCATCCCGGGCCAACTGTCCTCTCTGGGCTTTAAATGTACAGTATACTGTATGATTCAAAATAGACAAATGCAAAGAGCAGTGATTAGACATTAATGAAATCATCAGTTCTATTTTGTTCCTCTCTACATAACATTTTACAGAATCCACCTTTAAAGTGGGCTTTTAGTAATTTGTCATTCAAAAAGTGACCCCATTCTTCTGCAAGAAAGAAAACTCTGCAGTAAAACTTTCTTCTCACTCTAAATGGTGCCATTAGTCCTCTTTAATATATGACTGGTAACTACTCCATCCTGAGCACTTAAGCAGGAACGAGAGCTCTCACATTACGCTCAAAGAGCAGATGAGAGAGTCGGTCTGAGAATCCAAACCAGTGGATTAAAAATGATAATACGAGAGAGCAGGGACAAGCGTCTGAAGTGATGAACATAAAAGCATGTGGTGAGAAGGAACAGTGGGAACGGTGAAAACATTTTATCTCTCAGTGGACTCCAGACACGACGCTTAAATCAATGTAGATGTCTTTAAATGTTTTGTGGGTAACACTTTATAATAACTACACACTATTAAGTATAAGGTGAGTCTTTGTAACAACTTAATTCATCATTTACAAAGCATTACTCCAACATTAATAAATACTGCTTACTTATTTTTAGTTTTAGACCTGAGTAATAAGCTCATGTATCGTGATACTTCAGTACATACAGTTTATTACTTTATTCAATATTAACTACATTTATATTAATGCTTTACTGCTGCTTAATGGTGTGTAATGTTTTTGTTTTGTGCATTGCCTTTTCAACTTCTTCTACTTACTCTTACAAACAAATATATTGTAGCTACAGCTGGCAGCCATTTGTAGTTTTTTTATGGTTTTTTTTTCAGCCCTCTTACTGCATTGAGAGGGCTTCTCAAGATCACCCTGGCCCATTAATGTTGACTGGTGAGCCTTGCATTCCTTCAACAACAAACCAGGACAAAAACCATTTACATGTCACAGAAAAAAACACAGTGGGAAATCCTGCACAACTCGAACATACAGTATGTACTCCATCTATTTGTCTGTATAACCTCACAAACAGGAAACACATTATCCATTCACTTCAATCAGAAAACGACTCCCATAACATTGTGACTGAGCAGTTAACAAGTGAAGTGAACAATGATAATGCCATTACATTCCCTGTGTGTGGCATCTGTAAAGCTGCAAGTTGACATTTTGTCTTTGAGGTTTATATTTCTGAAACAAGAACTACTACAGTCGGTAATGAGGGAAGTCGGTCAACACAAGAAAAGGAAACAAATGTCACAGACTTTAACACAACTTGATTTAACGTATAAATAAATACGTACAAGTATTATGTAAAGTCTTTTTGCACCATTTATTATTGTCTTCTTGCTTCTTGACAGTTACAAAAAAATAAAAGCAAAGAAGTTAAAACAGTTAATAATGGAATCAGTTGAATAAAGACAAAAGACTATTACAGTGCACCAATAAAGTGACTTGTTCAATAGAAAAAGAAAGTTCATTTCAGACGGACACAGTTCCAAGACGATTGCAAGAAATAGTTTCATGAAAACCGTAATAATAACAGAATTCAAGTCTCTATACACTAAGTCACTTTCACAGCTACCATGTGTTTGGACAGAAAAGAACCTCAACGACTGAGGAATAAACCACTGATTGGTTTAATATGAGCAGCATTTTTCAAAATAAATGACAAACTTGGGAGCCTTCAAATCTTTTATTTTTTGTTTTGTTTTCATTCTGCCAATTATCAGACAGTTGTGATGATCGCACACTTGCAGTTTTACGACAAGCGTGAGGCCCTGTCATAACAGCAGCTGAATAACGGATAGGAACAAACAGACACAATTACTTAGCAGCTTGTCGATTCAATTAGTCAACTGTTTTCATGCTTTAATCACAGTCTTTCTTCACTGTCTCTCTCCGGAAGTCTCCTGAAGACAACCCATCTCCTGCCTGTTTCATGAAATGACAGCACGACCACTATCAGCTACCAAGACAGGGGCACCCATTTACCCAAAATACATTTAACCAAAGTAGAATAATGAAAAGTAGAACTGGAGGTAATTGTTCTTTTTTTAGACCGTTGTGTGGGGCTTGTCTACAATGTCTCTGCAGTGACTTTGGGACAACACAAAGGATTTTACTGCAGGGAACTAAAATGCTCAATGAAGAGGTCACTACGCTCTTGTTACATTCTTGTTTTACTGATTGAATACTCCAGCAGTTTCCCTCTCATGGATGAGTTTGTATAAAAAGGTTGAGTTGATGAGACAATTGACGGTTGATTTTTTTCTTAATGAGGACTGCTGTGTCGGATCAAGTTATTAACTTATTTCTGCTGCAATTTCATGTAGCATCCACAATGTTTTTAAACACTTCCAGGTCTTTCTTTGAAAATACTTTAACATTCAGTTTGATTTCAGCTGACAGACGTGTAATCTACAAACATACTGAAATCAATGGGCATTATATAAGGCTTTTAATCTTTATTTTGTGATTCAGAAATGGACTCTATTCTCCAGTCTTCAAACTTTATCTTATTTGTCAGTACTGAGTCATACATTGTTCTCCAGTGAAAAGCACCTCTGCTTGAAACTACCACTTAGTCCCGTTAGGTGTCGCGGGTGACTGGAGCCTATCCCAGCAGCTTTGGGCTTGAGGCGACAGACTCACTAGGTACACTTTAGAGTTGCTGATTAACCTGTACATACATGTCTTTGGACGGTGGGAGGAAGCCGGAGTACCCGGAGAGCACCCACAGTAACACGTGGACGACATGCAGACTCCTCACAGGAAGACCAGAGTTTTGAACTCACGACCTTCTTGCTGTGAGGCAGGAGTGCTAACTACTCTGCCACATGCACCCACCTGTTTGAAATTAAATAGTTTTAATTTGTGTCACGTTATGTGTGAACTCAGTCTTTTGCATTATTTTGTGTTATAACACAATCATTAAATCATTAAAGAATTTTCCTGACGATGAGAAACACCTCAAAGTCACACCTCAGTTTCTATTTTTGATCTTGTTAGTGTTTTGTTGTCAGGAAACATTCACTATGAACTATGAAAGTTATCTTACTCATTCTGGGACAGACAGTACTAAGTTTTAGTCTTTAAGGCGTAAATGCACAGTGGAGTGTGAAGACTTACTGTCTGGAACAATGACTTCCAGTCCAGATGCATGATGGGATACATACAGAACACAGATGTTTCTCGGTTGTTTCCTGAGTGAGAGGCCTCAGCAGGATCTGACAGCAGCCACTGGATCTCAGCAGCAACAACTGTCCACTGTTTTACATTATTTACACACAAGTCTTCATTTTGTGGCTGTATCCGTCACATATCCAACTAATTACAGCCTGGGCGCTGTACTATGAAGCTGGATTAGGAGGTTAGCGGGGTAAGTTTAGAGTTAACCCTGGGTATTTGGTATCACAAAGTTGGTTCACTTTCTATTGAGGTAGGTCTCAATAGAAACTTTGAACGGCTAAACTAATCCGGAGAAGGTTATATATGATATGTGTCGTAGATGTAAAAGCTACAGATAATTACTATAGGCCTTAAAAAAAAACTGTTAGAGAGACATGTAAACCGGTTTCCTGTGTTTGATAAACAAACTCTCAGGCAGCCTCTTACCCACTAAATAAATGGAGACAGAACAAACAAAAATACATACGTACTTTCTTTAATGTCACTCTTGTTAAGTATTAATCACAACATATTCCCATAGTTGATAAAAACAAGCTTGTCCTAAATATTCTGGAGGTCATTGTGCCTCTTAAGCACAAACGACGCTCCTGAGCCGACTAATGTCCTGCCACAGTCTCTGTTACAGTCTGTTACAAATGAGGACATTTATTACAGTAAATAATGCCTTAATTAGCACATGTTCAATGGCAGCATGAGTTAATGTATCATGTGTGTTGCTGCATATTCTCTGTGTTTTATTTTTGTTCATGGAAATGAGCTTGTCTCTCATTTACGCTTCTTATTTAGCATTTTCTAGTCAAGGTAAAAAAGCTTGGAGCATATGTTTGCTTCTAAACACTACAAGGATATAATGACACCGTGAGGATGACACATGTTCTGTACAATCTGCTGAGATAGAAGCAACCAAATGAAAAAAGGGTGTATATATTGTACATATAAAGATAGAAAGACACAAAAAGCGCTTTTTTGTCACTTCAATCTTTTTTCGGGAGGATTACTTTGAAAGAATTACCGACCAAAGTGGTCCTTCTCACTCCAAATTCCCATAATGCAACATGAGTAATTAAAAAATGGCAGCACAAGTTTTCACTGTTTAGTTTAATTATAGTATTCTCCCTGTTGTACTGCATCAACGTGAGCATTTCAAGCACCTGTAGTTTTTGAAGTTAATTATTTATGTTGATGACAGGACTGCTCTTTTTAATACATAGTCTTAGCTGCTGTCTTGTCTCTTGTTTCTCGCTTTTTGTTCACTCCCTGGTGCCACAGTGTCTCATTTAATCCTCTCTACGGCGTCAAAATTATTTAAAAAAAGGCATCCACACATCTCCAAGCTTTTCACTGTGACATTGTTAAAGGGTTGACTTAATCCACTTTAAAATGAATAAATCTATTTTCTCCTGAGGCTGTCCTACAACGTAAAGCATTTAACCAATCAGACAAACATCCCTCAGGGCCCACTTGTTGTTGCGCCAATAACAAAGTATTTTTTTTTTTTACAAAGCAGAACCTTTTATAAGCTGACTGACTAATACAGGTTTTCCTCGATTTTTGACATAAAACCATATCTTTCTAATGCTATTTAACAGTTGCTTTGGTTTTTAACGTTCATAAAAATAGCTGACATCTTCACAAAACCAGGCTCAGAGACACATGGCAGCACTAATAAGCACAAACACATTAATACCTCGGCATTTATCCTCTGTCTAAACACATTTACAGGCTGCCATTTACCAATACTGATGCTAATATACCTGTCCGTATTAAAGCTGACACCTGGCTTCATATTCTGCCTGTGACTTGACTCGTGACCTTCACTTGCTCCTCCCACCCGCTGTTTAGACTTATTAGCATCTGTTCGGAAAGCGGTGACAGTGCCGCCACAACAGCTGCCGCGATGAAGCCGACGAACTCTTGAGGGGACACCTACCCCCTGTCCCTGCCTCTGACTCCAACTTCACCGTGGAGGCTGTGGAAAAGTGTCCGAGAGTTTGGTCTGTAACAGAAGGTCGTCTGGAAAACCAAATTGCACCAGTAGTAAACTCAAAGAAGTGTCACCAAATACCAAACCTTTACTCTCAAATATTTTAGTTTTAACAAATATTCATGAGAAAACAGTCTTTTTAAGAGAAATAAATAAAAGAAACACAAGAGGCTAGTGACTAAAGCTGGAATTCACCTAAAGCTGGTTGGTAGGTGTTACTGTCAGGCCTTGATGATACTAGTACACCAGTTCATTCAAAACACATTTGAGGCACATGAGCCACAAAAAAAAAAAACAGTAAAAAAAAATCTACGCAAAGACATTATTGAAAAATGATTGGAGTGTATTTTAGTTTTAGCTTGTTTTGTCAAAAAAAAAAAAATACAAAAAAAAGGGATTGTGGCATGCACTGTAGCTGCAACAAAGTGAGTACAAAGTGCTATTGAATTTTATTTTGCTTCACTATAATTGGTTTTGGACATTCAATGTGTAACCATAGCGACTTCAACTCGATACCTGTAGATAGCAGACAACTTCACTAATTAGTCTGTTTGTTGTCAGCGCTACAGTAGCCCAAAGTGCACCGCATACTTATGAATAATGATGGCTTTGATCATCTCAGTGGAAACGTGGCAATGCTCTGTGATAATCCTGCGTAGATACCCAGGGGCCATGTCAAACTGTAGCTGCTCCAAACAACTACCAAAGGTCAACAATGTAAACAACTTAACAAACATTAAATACAGCTTTCTGCTCAAGATCTCACCTTACACACAGCCTTGTGGAGAATTGTACCTCCTGTTTTTTCTGTGCATTGTGACATCTCCCAGAGAGTTTGTAAAGAGTGTTTTTGATTGACGTTTCAAGGATGTAAACTGTGGCTAACAAAGACCTTCTGCTTTTTGAAATAAACAGTTTCCTTCATAACTTTAGGGGATGACCAATGGTAGACTTGTTTTGGACACTTTGTACTTCTTTTGAAAATAGAAACTCCTTCATAATCATGTCTTATTGACCCTCTCTTTGAAAACATGAACAACTTCTGCTTCCAAAACACACACCAAACATAAAGCAAAAGTCATTTGTGTGTGTTTTTTATGCTTGAGGTTTGTTTTTCATTGATTGTTTTGAATGCTTCTCGTCCGTGAGACTCACAGAAACAAAAAGCTGTACACGTAAAGCTTATTATGATTGAGAATAATGTCGACTGTGTGAATGTGGAAACAAAACAAAGACGTTTCAATCAGCCGCTGCTGTGGTGGGCGTCAGAGCCACAATGGCGTCGCTCGCTTCGTCGTGTCTGTTCTTTGTGCCGCTCGCCGAACCCTCGTCGTGCCCTTATGCTTGGCTTTGATGAGGGCACCGTTGCCGCACAATACAACAGAAGGCAGCAAGGATAAAGGAAATACAGCAGGGAAGAGAGTGACAGACACAGCTTTTACCACTTTGAGCTGTGTAAACTTAGATGAACTCATATTTCACCTTTTGTAAAGACTCAACAGCAGTAAAAGTAATGTTGACTGAATAGAAGAAAAGTGGTGAGGAAAACTCTTAATAACCACAGACAAGTCTTTTTTTTGCAAGTCCAAGTCAAGTTTAAGTCGTTTGGTCCAAAGTCCAAGTCTCTTTGAATACGTAGCGTAATGTAAGTACTGGAAACATAATACTGCTGTCTTAATAATAAACCTAGAAAAAAGGGAACACAAAGTAACTGAACTGTGCTGGGTTCTGTGGAGCTTTAACTCTATAGATTATAAAGTAAATGAATGCCAAGTGAAAAACACAAAAACAAATTAGAGACATTAATATACAAAATTTACACGCTCATTTGCTAGGCCGTAGTATTCCAACAACTGAGTAAACAGAACAATCTGTTGATGAGTGGAGGAAAGCCCGGAGATTTTGTACTGTGGTTGATGAGAGCTGCGGAACAGCTGCACCTGCCTGCTGACCACTCCCACCAGCCAGAAACCACACCTAAGAACAAAAATGACCACACAAGGGAGACAAAGACTAGGGAAACAAGACAAGTTTGTTTTACAATACATACATTGAACTTGTAGATGATAACTGAAAATGTGTTATTTGCCAATTCTATATCCTATATTTTGTTGTATCCGCTAAATCTACAGAACAATAAATAAGATAAGTTTTCTATTTTACATGCTTCTAAAGAATTTTTTTCTTTTATAGTAAACCATAGATAGAAATAAAGATTATTAGATGCAAAGCCAGCAACAAAGAAGAATAAAAAGCACACTAAACGGCCAACACAACTTTAAACATAGAACGTTCACTTGTACTTTTCTAACTCCCCTATCCGAGTGTGTTTTTAAGTGTCTAATAAAGTTTGAAGTTGTTGTCTTTATTTGTACTCCACATCTTTCGCAAGTCTTTTGTTGTGTTAAACTGTTCAAAGGCGTAACTTATTATAAATGGCAATGTGGCTGCCATTAGTCCTATGTCCAAATATTTACATTTTTGTTTTTTTAAATGATCAATCCTCAAACCCCTTCCAAATTGTTTGGATCTCAGCATTTTCATGTTTGCTATGGTTAAGTCTTGGATTGGAAAATTGTGATTCAAATCACTTAAATTACAGATGCCACATTACCAGTGTCTCAGTTTATTTGTTAAAAGCCTGAAAACTCCAACACTCACTCTGTGTCGGCGATATTGGGGATAAAGCTGTTTTTGCTGCTGTGAAGGCCTAATTGAAATGCTGCAGTGGTTTGGCAGCAGAGATACAGAACTATTAGCTCTAGCGATCTGTCTGCTGAGGTTGCAGCGACGCTTTACGGCTGCGCTAAAACATAAACATGTGCCGGGCCTGCGCTGGTCAAGGAAACCATTTCATCACCTGCTGCAGCTGGACAGCAGCAGGAATTATGGGAGGAGACGCAGAGGAAAACACTGGGGAAGAGAAGCAATTCACAGAATGAAGATGACGAGAGAGTCTACTGCAGTGAAAAACTACTACTACTACTACACTACTAATACATGGAAGTAAATAATGGAACAGAGAACATTATCAGGTATCTCGTCTCTTTTTATCCAATCAAAAGAAAGAACTTAATTAGTCTCAGTGCAAACAATGGTTGAGCAGGCACAGCGTATAATCAACCTTATAGATGATTACAGTTACCAGTGGCTGATTTTATTGGACTCATTTATCCACTTTATCAAACTCAGTCTTGCCCTGCCATGGTCTTGGTCTTGTCTTGGTCGCACTACACTCAAGCCTCTTCTGTCCAGAGGCAAATTCATTTGTGATCATTTGTATTGAACCTCTAAAAATCCAGCCATATTTTGTTTTGTGTTGTCACTTTACCATTATGTACATGATTGTTCAATATCAAAAGAACCACCTTAACCAAAAAATCAAAACATAAAAACATACAGGAGGCACTAAAAAGGGTATTGACATTAACATAATTGGTGAAATCATTAACAACACTCGGGTGTCTCCCAGTTGCTCCCATAGATCAGGAAAAACTGTTTGTGCATGAGGATATTTTATCAAACTGCCCCGAGTCGTCCCCGAAGGGAAGCCTTTAGTGACTGTGTGTGTTGTGAAAAACCAAGGAGGATAAATCTATAGTCACCAAACGCTTGTGGTTTGCAGCTGTGTCGGAAAAACAATGATGTGCCCTAATGAACTTCTGTCTGTGGCTTTATTTTTAGCCCTGGCCTTTGCTTTAGTAAAGGTTACATTTAACACTGAAAGACAAACTAATACTGCAGACCGTTTTTAAACCTATACGTATTAAGACACAAATCATTTAACTGCTGTCTGTGAAACGTCTGCTTTACAGTTTATTGGAAGTTATATGTTATATGTTGAGCTAATGCTGGTAAGTGTTGAACGCTGTTGCAGAGCAGGAATGTCCCCATTGTTTTCCTGGAACTACATTTTGGATTTTGGAGATGTAGAGTTGAGACTTCTATCATTTTATCCTATTTCGATTTAAACATATCATCCTAAAAAATTGGATCCCAAAATGAGAATAGTTTAGAACCACTGCCCTTGAGTACTCGGGACACTCTCGCCTCAGATTATTTTATTACTTACTACAACTAAGTCCAAGTGGATATTTTCATGGCCATATTTCTTTTTTTACAATAGTAACCAATCTTATTTGAAAAGGTTTAGACTAGAATTTATGTATTTCTGAAAACAAACAGACAGGTAACTTCCTGACACTAATGAGAAGTGTGATGCTGAGAACTGAACGACACTGGTGTAGTCTACATTGGTCAAGTCTGGATTGTAAATGTACAGACAAAGAGAGTGGTGATATTTAAATGTGCTGGAAGGCCATAAAGAATACATTTAACCATGGAAGCCGACAGCAGTACAGAATCTCACCCGGTGTGTCTTGACTGGCTCAGGGCATTAATGAACTATATTTTGTAATTTTTAAAAGCAAACTGACCAATTTTACAAGATATGTTTATCGTTAAGACCCCCGCTACACTAAAGGGGAACATAACATAAATACAAACAACACAAAGTTATTCAGCACAACTAAACCAAAAAGGGAAACAAGCCAGGACAGCAAACCACTGGACCACCATACCCAACTCTCCTCCCTTGTCCCTGCCTAACGAATAACTAACAAATAACCAACGAATAACTAACAAATAACTGCGGCCATCACATAAAGAAGTAAACAAAAGAAAAAGAGGAGCTGAAGGGCTAAGCAGCGTGGAGCGAAGCAGAGAGAGTCGCCGGCACAAACAGCCGCCTTATAAAGCAGCAGCCAATCAAAGGCTAGATCACAGACACACCCATTCCTCCTCCGGGTAGATACAAAACACACAGAGATAAATCCATGGCAAAGGTAACATTCATACACACATATAATGTATATAATGTATGTGTGTGAGTCGTGTCACAGCAGCAACACACAGCTACTGCTAAATCTGTAGCAAAATGTGTAAATACATTAAAAGCTTCATGACCTGAAGCAGTAAAAAGCTAGTACAGTTAATTCCCTTCAACCTTAGAGTGACCATTTTGATAAGTTACATCTTAAAAGGTTGGTTTTATTCGTTACAAAAGAGAAGCTTTGAGATGCTTCTGGCTTGTAGCTTATCTTGTCCCGAGTGTTACAATCTTCTTACGGTCCTCTGACCTTGCAAATCTGATTAAAGCCGGTGTGAATACATTTGACTGATGGAAACCACGGCGAACCTGCCTCTGTATTTGTATCTGATTTTAATTCAGTGTCGCTCCACGGGGCGACACGCTGCAGAGAGGTCAGCTCTGTGTGGTTTGGCACAGTGTCTCTCTGGGAAAACTCAGGGTCATCGTGAATCAAACCAGGAGTCAGTGTCCGACCCCTGAGGCTGATCACACACACGCACACACACCAAACCCACTGCACTGACAAAAGACCAAAGCTAACTCAGAGGAACACGGCTCCATTTAGTTTGGCTTTTATGTTTGAGGTTATTGTACCCACATTATATTGTTACCATGATTTAGTGATAGATAGATAGAACTTAGAAAAGCAAGAGTGGACACCTTTTTTTGCAAAAAGACCAAGACATGACCGGGACCAGATTGTACCAAGAGATTTACGGCACACTTAAACACCACCACCTTGTATCTACAACCGTGTTGCCATGGAAATGCCCCAAATGTGTGAGACACATCCAGCATGGGATTATAAGTAGAAAAAAGTTTATTGGCACCACACACAAGATGGAAGCCATTTTCAATTTAACACATGACCCACTTCATAGCCTTCATCATTTATCAAGGCTTTCTCCTCCTACATTTTGTATCTGTGGGACTTCAAACTTTGTCAACATAATCTATAAACATGCCTTAACAAAGGTTATCCATGGTTTATCAATACGATGTCAGGTTTGGCTGTGACAGGGCGACCATTCAAGGTTGCAATATGGTTACTTGCTATGAAGACTTGTATGTCATTACAGTGAAGTTTGCACTTAAAGCCCCGAGGACATGTGCCTCTGTGGTCGCAAGTAAGTAAGTAAACTATTTATATAGCACCTTACACAGACAGAAATCAAAAAGTGCTTTAGATTAGATTTAGATTAATCTTAGTTTAATGTTCTTTAAACTAAACTTACTTTTATTACTTTTATCATTACAAAGTGCAGCAGCATTTTTAAATTAAAGAACAATAAAACACAAATACATATAAAATACTATAAAAGATAAAAACTAAAAGCCAAATCAAAAGTGTCTTCAGCTGCTTGAAAAGGGGGGCAAGAGCCGTTATTCCCACTTGTGGCTTTCATTTTTTATTTATATTTTTATATTAACATAGAAACATCATTGTATTGATAGGACAATGATTGACAGGACGAGTTGAACTAAAAAGTAATTTTCAACTCTGAGACAAGACTATGTACGAGAAGTCATTTACTCAACAACGCCTAGGTTTTGTTTCACATTTGTTTACACGAGGATGATGTTCTCTCTCCCCAAATCTATAATTACTAAACTAAAACAGAGGCCTTTGAAAAGTGATCTTAAGACAGGTCTCTTGTCAAACTAAACTCGGACCGTATTAAAAAAGGAAGTCTCCAAAATCAAAGACAAAGTAATGTTAAAGTCCCAATGCAAAAGTCAATGGCAGCAGATCAATTTAGGCACAAATAAATAGAGCCAGTGCTTTTATGGTAAACCAGACAATTGTTTTCAGTTTACACAGCCTTGTAGTTGAATGTACTGATTGTAGTGTATATGGGACCACAGACATAATCACAATGTGTTCAGACTCAGGCTGAAGATA
Organism: Perccottus glenii; assembly: GCA_024416835.2. Taxonomy (NCBI): domain Eukaryota; kingdom Metazoa; phylum Chordata; class Actinopteri; order Gobiiformes; family Odontobutidae; genus Perccottus; species Perccottus glenii. The sequence goes on along the minus strand of CM044561.2, from coordinate 22,720,337 downwards.
AATGGCTTCTGGAGGGAACTTAATGTTTCCTTAATCTGCTCCCCGTCTCAGCCAGTCGCTCGAGCAGAAGAAGAGTGTAATTTAGAATAATTATTGTCATTATATCACTGTCACTAATCTTACATTCGGATTTCTTTTCCCCTCATAACCTCTAGTCGTTGTGAACAAGTAATTATCTATTCTTTTAATAGGACCTGACTGAGGTTTTTGCAGTGACTCTGATGTTTTTAATAATGGGACGAGTAGATTCCCTGCTCCATGTAATTACTTACTCCCTGACCCAGCCGGACCACAGCACACAGCCGTTTTAATATCACCATTATCATTCTGGCCAGCTTTTCTCTTTTCATCTGCAGACAAAAGGCGGGGCTGCTACACTTGTCGTGGTTTTACATCTCGACTGTGCGTTCATATAGGACTGACATTAACCCACGTAGAGCATATTTGAATAGCTGTATTTGTGTGGGAAAGGTTATGCTGGTGGAACTGACATGTTGAGGAATAAACCTACAATTATTAAGGTTTATTTACCTCGCTTCTGTTACAGCTACAGAAAGGTCCGGCCTTTCCTGTTTGATCTAAACGAAATACACAGATGTGAACGCTCTAGTGGAAAGTGGTTCGGAAACAAACAGCTGGTCTTTAGTCTCCATTGCGCAGTTTGTTTGGAGTGTGAAAGCTTATCTGTAGATAGTTTGGGACTAATTTAACAAACAGAAGAGAAAAAAAAGAGCAAACAAAATAAAAAGTAAAGTGTTTAAAGACAATGTGCTCCATGCAACCAACTGTTTCTAATGAGCTACATATAACAGGATTAAACAAGTTTTAAACAAAACATATGACATTACTGCTCATTTTATTAATAAAGAGGCTCTACTGAATCCATACCAATAGGTTATTATATTTTTTAAAACTGTGAAATGAGCCACTGAAGTGCAGTTTTTTAAAAAGTGTAGTGAGAAACCAAGATCTTGCAAACCTCTTTTTCCAGCTGGAGGCAAACAAAGATATCATCACATTGGGACAACTAATCAACAATGAAGAATTTGTGGATTTTGACAAATCTTTTAAACGAGCGCAACTATTTCTGATATATACAACTGAAATCAAGTACAAATTAGATAACATGGGTGAATCATTAGATCTAGATACTCAATTCCAAAGTGCAGCCAATGGAAATGGAACAGTCTCCAAACTTTAAAAGGTACAATGCCATCATTTCTTTGATTGTTGCACATCCATTATGCTATAAATAAAGCTATAGAAAGTCAATCAAATTATATCTCAAAATGTGTGAGATATAAAATAATACAACTTAAAATATTGTTTAAGTCATGCACCACCCCACAGACAATCTCCAAAATGAACAGTAATGTTTCAGATTTGTGTTGGCATGGTTGTGGCATGACTGGTACCCTCATGCAACAAATGTCGCATTGCCACAGCTCAGAAGCTTTTGGATTAAAGTTACAGATTTTTTTATGTACAACACTGAATGTGAACTTTGATTGATGTCCAACAGCTGCCCTTCTGGGACAAAATGTAGAAGAAGTTCTAAAGCACTGCAAAAATATAATTGGATTAGCATTTCTTTCAGTAAAGTGCACAATCCTGATGAATTAAAATGTGCAACGGCAGAACTGTTTCGATATAGACAACTGGGTTAGCAATTATTTGGAACTGGTCTCCATGGAGCAAGCAGCAACAATGTATTTTGAATATTTGTAAGACCATGTTCACATTACGAGGTCTGTAATAAAAATCACTTCTCCATCTATTTAACACTACTGTCTTTATCTCAGTCGCCCATGTAATTATGTGACTGATCTAATTGTACTCATTATCATCCACATAGCTCCAACTACATCAAACACTGGCAGATGTCCAATCAGTGCAGACTCATAGAAACATCAGTGTGGGCATTATACAGGCCATGAACTATGAATCTAGTTTCTAAAATAAAAAGAGTTGGATTGAATTGTGTGAATACTTTTCAAAGAGGGGCTGTAACAGGTTTAATTGGTTTTAGGTGAACACAATAAACTTGGCAGAATGTACATATCACTTTTACATCACAGATATTTAAAGTTGTCAAACCCAGCTCAGGTGTTAATGATGACAGTAATAATGGCTCCACTGTGTTTAATCACCCACTGAAATGTGTGACAAGAATTTGGCTCACAATGCAAGGACTCCATGGAAAATGGAAAAGTACAGTAATTGAATCCTTTATGTTGTTTTCCTAGTATGTCCTTTATATATATAATATATCATTTTAAATGGATAAAGACTATCAAGATCCACCAAATTACATTTCAATATAATTGTGCTCCTATAAAAACCAACACAAAATTTGGTAAAGGGGCAAAAACTGTTGGTCACGATCTTCTTGGTTTATGTTTCTGTGAAAAAGCAGGTTGTTAAGGTTTGGAAATAATTATCTAAAGGGCTGAAATGACCATCTCTGCAGCATTAGCCAAGGTAAAAGGGAAGATTCAGATGTTAATCAGATGCCAGTGAGGTTAAAGGTAATAAATAATGCACACTCACTTTACAGCAAAAACATTAAAAACAGACAGTGACAAAAACAAACTCAATAGCATTAAAACAATTATTAATCTACAATGAAGAATGAGAATGCAGATTGAAACATTTTGAGTTGGGATTTATATGATTCCAGCTGATGTAACGTGGATTGGTAATGAATTCTATCTGTAGGAGACCAACAGAGGAAGAGCGGAGGGCACAGAGGGTAATGAAAAAGGATGAGGTGGCAGGTTGTAGTATGCCTTTAATGCCTTTAACAATGTTCAACATTAAAATTGTAAAAGGCAGGTTTCTAATGAGAAGTCCAAAGAACATGTCTAAACCTTTCCAATAATACTTCATCTTGTTCCCTTCGTGCTGCCAGACCCCGAGCTCCAGGTAATGGACTGTGTTTGAACTGACACTCCATTAAAAGTGTCCGCAGCAGCTCTGAGGCCCAGATATCGAAGAAGTGACTCCTTTTTACTGATCCAAGTGTAGCTGACCTCATATTCAGTGTAGGTCATTCAAGAGAGAAACTAAGAGCCAGCTGCATAAGACGTTCTCACTTTTATCTGAGAGGGGAGGCTTCAGACGCTATATTATGCCACGTGAGCAGATAAAAGACAAAACTTCCAAAACAGGACAGTGAGTGCTAATTAATAAATGCAGAAGTGTGTAAGTCAGTTGTAAAGAACAGGATGAGTGAGATGCAAGGTGATACTGGGACAAAAAAAGGTTAGTCACTCATAATTGTTGTCTAGTTGTAACTTTTACCTTCAGAATAAAACAAATGCTTGATTCAATATTATGTGTCACTGGAAAAAGCAGTCACTTACAGTTTACTGTTTAAATGCAAATTTTAGTGTTTTGTTCCTCTATAGTGGGAATGACAGACACATAACAAAAGCTTAGTCTGTCTAGTGCTTCATCACAGAAGATGTGAGTCACTGTGTTTTTTAAAGATATATATTTAGGGAGTGTTTGCCTTTATTGACAGTAGGTTGACAGGAAACGGCATTGGGCAAATGACCCGCCCAAGATTCAAACCGGATCTCCCGGGTATTTGTGTTTTTGCAAGTGCTCTACAAACTGAGCTAGGGCGCTCCCCATGAGTCACTGTGTTTGTGTAAATACAAACTGTGAATACAAACAGAATGCAATGATGTGAAAGTTTCAAATTTAATATTTTATTCAGAATACAACAAATATAACATATCAAATGTTGAAAGTGAGATTTTTGAAATTTAAAGCTAAATATTGGCTCATTTTGGATTTCATGAGAGCTACACATTCCAAAAAAGTTGGGACAGGTAGCAATAAAAGGGAGGAAAAGTTAAAAGGAAGTTAAAAAGTTAAAGGACCAATTTGCAACTTATTAGGTCAATTGGCCCCATGCTTGGGTATAAAAAGAGCCTCTCAGAGTGGCAGTGTCTCTAAGAAGTCCAGATGGGCATTCCCCCAAAGCTGCAGCGAAAAACAGTGGAGCAATATCAGAAAAGAGTTTCTCAGAGAAAAATTGCAAAGAGTTTGAAGTTATCATCATCTACAGTGCATACTATCACCCAAAGATTCAGAGAATCTGGAACAATCTCTGTGCGTAAGGATCAAGGCCAGAAAACCAGACTGGATGCTCGTGATCTTTGGGCCCTTAGACGGCACTGCATCACAAACAGGAATGCTACTGTAACAGAAATCACAACATGGGCTCAGGATTACTTTCAGAAAACATTGTCGGTGAATGCAGTCCAATCGGGCCATTGACCGTTTATAGCTAAAACGCCATAGGTCAAAAAAGAAGCCATTGTTGAACATGATCCAGAAGCGCAGGTGTTTTCTCTGGAGCCATGGCTCATTTAAAATGGACTATGGCAAAGTGGAAAACTGTTCTGTTGTCAGACAAATTAAAATTTGAAGTTCTTTTTGGAATACTGGGTTGCCATGTCATCCGGACTAAAGTGGACAAGGACAACCCAAGTTGTTCTGAGCGCTCAGTTCAGAAGCCTGCATCTCTGATGGTATGTAGTTGCATGAGTGCATGTGGCATGAGCAGCTTATACATCTGGAAAGGCATCATCAATGCTGAAAGCTACATCCAAGTTCTAGAACAACATATGCTCCCATCCAGACGTCGTCTCTTTCAAGGAAGACCTTGCATTTTCCAACATGACAATGACCACATACTGCATCAATTACAACATCATGGCTGCGTAGAAGAAGGATCTGGTTCTGAAATGGACCAGATCTTTCACCCATAGAAAACAATCGGTGCATCATAAAGACCAAAAAAAACTTAATTGTGGTGTGTGAAATTGGTCTGTAGTTAGTAATCAGGCCTGGCACTAAATGCAGGCCTGGTTAGGGACCCCTGCTTTAATTTAACAGGATCAGGTAATTTTATTGTACAACACAAACACAACAAAGGCACCAAACAGTATTACATTTTCGGATTATAGTCATTTAAAATAAGATGTCTCTCTGTCGCACACCAGCGCTGAGAATAATTGTCATGCCTCTGAGCAGAGATTGAGTCCTGTCTGAAGCGGGATCAGTCTCAGACAAACCCTCAGGCGGCAGTCTCCCGTTTTCAGAGTCTAACAGGATGAGTCGGTCTCCTCCAAATCACTCGCCAAATTCGGACGACTGCAGGGCCAATTATGGCAAAGAAGACAAACCTAAAAATACACTCGCCAAACAGCAGCTTATCAGAGGCTCGAGACGCAGATCAAAGTCACAACAAAGAAAAACGAGGAGAGGGCTTCGAGACAGACGCCTAAAAGAAGGATGACGAACGACAGAAAGAACAAGAGGCTGATTGATCGGAAAAAAAGAGAGAAACAAAACAAGACAGGTATGAAACGCTCAGATCCGAGACTCAAGGATTTCAAAGCGAGAGTTTTCAGTTTCAGGTTTGATGGACAGAATAACTCCCCTGAGTTGAGATAAAACAGTGCAAATCACAGAGAGTGATAAAATGTGCAGAGGAAAGAGACAGAGCGAGGGTTTGAGGAGTGACTTAAATGAGTCGCAGTAATGAAGTATAGAAGTCACAAGGAGAATAGAAACATCAGTGAAGGGTTTGTGAGTTTAATGCTGCGAGGGACAAGTGCATTTGGACTTCAAACATCTGCTATGCGTTTTTTAAAAAGCTTTTCTAAGACTGAGCTGGTTTCAATGTGGAGCACATTTAAGTGCTGAGATGAAAAAACTTTAAGACTCAAGGAAAAATACACCTTTATGTGAAGTACAGAAGAAGTTTTTTGTCAGACGGATGGAAAATGAATACAAAAAGATTTCAGCTCAAAACTGGAATGAATGTATTAAAAAACTAAAGATGTGATGTTTGTTGTTAACTCGTAGTTAGGTTTTTTTAGACCAATTACTGAAAACTAAATCATCTTAATTGTAATTCAACACTTTTAACTGCAGATCTTTTTACTTTTTACATTGAAACAATGAATGAAGAACCTATATTGTTGAATTACTCTTGCCTAAAAAAAAAAAAAAAGCTGCTGATTAATTCAACTGAACTGAATTAAAAAATTGGTTACTTTCTAATAACTTCCATTTTTTATCTTCATCAATTTTTCTCTCGTTTTATCTTTACCCCACTGTTGCTTTATCTATAAAGGGTAACTTTTATCCAGTAGAGGGCTCAGATCCCTCTACAGACTCTCTGTGTTGTTACAACAACGGCTTAATACTCACAGATGTTGATTGTTTACAAGTGGAGACTATCCAAACCAACAAGTTTGGCAGAAAAAAATACAGTAGTGTATTTTGTATTTTGTACAAATACAACCCTTTTTTTCTATTTATTTCCTATTAGCATGTAAGTTAAAATCACTAAAATAAACACTTTAGACAACCTGACTCTGCAGAACCATCTGGACTGCTCTCGTTGAAAGCATTTGCAAAAGAGCAGGTTTTTAAACAAATACCTGATTGGATTTATCCTCAGCCGTTTTATCCAATCAATGCAGCACCATGTTGTTTACACTCGTAATGGTAAAACAGTTCTATATCTTCAAACCTAAAACACACCCAGAGTGCTCGCACGGTAATTGGTCACACCAGAAAAGTTTGGCCAGAGATTGGACCACATATATTTGGCTTGGAGCAGCTCAAGATGTATTTTTGTGAGCTTGTAAACTTCCAAATTCTGCGAGAATCCAGCTACAGCGCAAGGTTACACTTTAGAGTCAACTAGAAAAAAAATAGTAAATATTAGGCCTCCAGTGATTTGTAGCTTGTTGCATTAAGCTGCTGTTGCCTTACATCAACGCCCACATCAATAGAGCAGCTAAATATTGAATCACCAACTAATGTTCTCTACTCACTCACTGACAGCACACACACATAGTTAGTCCATTGCCAAAATGATCTTGCTTATGCAGAGTTTAATTCTCATATTGCTATTACAGTATATTACAGTATATTTGTGATAGATCTATTGGATCTAACCTGTACGGTTCCTGTCGCTCCTCTGCCATGGTCTGTCTCTCAGATCATAAACATCATGGCCACTGTATCACCTTCTGAGAAAAAAACAGAGGCAGCAGTCCTCAAGCACTCAATAAAACCACAGCACATTGCTTTGTCAACAGCAAGAAACAACAGAGAGATAAGAGTGAATGGAGCAAACATCAAGAGTGTGGCTCAAAGTGACGCTGGAGACAAGACACTGAGCCATCAGTCAACACAAAAACATGATATAGAACGGGAAAGATGAGACATATTGTATTTTTAAAGGAGATCCCAAAACTGAGCACTACCACTAGGACCAGTTTATCGGTGCTTCAGTGCTGTCCCCTCTCCACTGCCCCACACTGGACTCACACTACCCTGAAGCCTGACCTAGCCCAGAGCTGGGGTACCTCTTGTGTCTGGACCTGGCTTTATGCCCAACCTTTAAGAGTTCAAACTAACAACTCTGATTCTGAACTGCTTGATTTTGGGTAGCATATGTGGCACAGTTGCCTCAAATTTAGTCCTGGTGCAGTCATGCTTTAATTCTGAGTTTCCTCAGATTTAGACCATGGTTTAAAGTCCCAGGTTATTCACTGCCCTGGTTGAAGTCATGGTTAAGAACTGTTTTTTGGAGCATAATTAGCGAAAGCAGCTTCACCAGCTTTGGACTGAACACGAGGTACGACAAGGAGAGCGGCTGATGAGGAGCGGAGAGCTCTTGTTGGCTTGTATGTGTTGTAGATTTTTTTTTTTTTTGTTAAACAACAAGAAGCATTCAGAAAACTGTCTTTTAAGGGTTCAATGCATTCGCAAATGGACTCACTGAGCCCATGCCAACAGAGTCAGCACAGGATGAAAGTGAAGAAAACTCTCCAACAAAGGCTTTAATACCTTAAGAAGGTACAGTTATCTATTGTCAACAGTGAAAAATACAGTGGCTGGTCCAACAATCACATCATGCCAAAAAGCTAGGTGTTATCAGAACCTCAGATACTTACTTTTCACCTTAGATAATCCCAAATTGATAAGATGACGGCTGAACCAAAGTAAAAACAGCAAATTTACACCACATATGGAGTCTGATTGGTCAAATACTCTCTGCTCTAAAGTTCAAAGGTCCATTGACTTTTGTCTTTTGATATGAATGGTCACCTTTTAGTGATTCATTGATTGACTTTCTACAGCTGATAGTTTTGTCTCTGCTTCTTATAGATAACCTTTGTACATGTGTTAGAAGTCTGGTTGCCTTATCTGCCTATTATCGCCTTATCTTAAAGATATTTTCAATTTTTACTTTTGCCTTTAACATTTTACATTTTAGACTATATTTTTAAAACAAGATTCAAATGTGAGCAGCAAAAAATAATAGACATCACATTACTTTAGATTTTAGAAAGTGTCAGGGATGCATCCTAAAGAAATTATATTAACTTTGGAGCAGAAACAATGTGACAGCCATAAATCGAAACATAGTCATTCTGAGATATGCATGTCCCACTCTCTTCGCTCCCATCTGTCCCATCACTCTCCACCATTTACTGCAACAATAACCGGGGCTGTCAAAATGTCTGTCCAATAGGATTCAGAATTTTACATTAAAATATAGAAGACATGATTTAACTTCATTTAAGACATTTCAGAAACACTTTTAGGTGTCTTTACAAAATGAAAATAAATGTATTTGTTTGGGGCATCTGCTTGTCTAAGGACTAAAATGTCATTGGTGAGTTATTTGTAAGGGTCTGCTGCCTCCTTGTGGTTAAAACATTCACAGTTTTTTTAGTTTCTGTGTCGCACCTGAGAGAAAACATGATCCTGTCGCACTGCAGCAGAAAATGGCAATTGATATGTATCTTGAAATACAGAAATCAGATTAAGAACTGTGCTAACTTTTTAGATTAAATCCGTTTTTTGGGGGAAAAATCAACATAGACTACAAGGTCTGTGACGGTTCTTAGTCATCCAGGTCATCTTGAAGAAAAGATTAAAGCAAAGGCATCTGGACTTGGTTTTCAAGATGATGTTTCATCCCTTAGACCAAGATACTTTTTCATTTCTGAGGTGATTGGACCAGAATGTTGTGTTTGTGGCTTTTCTGTGGACAACATTCCGGTCATTCCGTCAGAAAACTGGTCCACCCTAAAGACAAGATCCCCTCTCACAATCTGTTCTGCTGTTCAGTGAGGAGTGTAGTGGCAGATACTGTATGTCGGTGAAAAAACACAACAGCTTCACAAGAGGATGTATCAGCACAGAATCCTGGAGGACCTGAGTCTGCAGTCCACCTCCACCTCAAAGAGAAAGGACTTTCTTTTGAGGACAGCAATGTCCGAATCTTGTCCAAAGAGGCCAGATGGTTTGAGAGAGGTGTGAAGGAAGCCATTTTTGTTCAAATGGGAAAAGCTTTCTTTGAACAGAGGAGGTGGCCTAAGATTTATTTTGCCAAGTATTTACAACAGTGTTTTTAAACCTAAACTAAGACAGTTTCATTCTATAATGACAACAACACCTGAATGGAATAGTCACTAACTAATTTCCTAAAAATACTGTTTGGGGTTCTACACCACTTGAAGAAAATAATGTGTCCAGGTGCCACTTGGGGATGCTACAAGATGAAAATATATTTCTCAATTGAGTAAAATAAATGTGTATAGCATAAAAATTATGTGGGTTAAACAATTCAATATGGAGTCTTACATAATTAATGAGGAGAGTAATTTTTAAAGTACGTTGTGTAAATAATCATAACCCTAACTTACTTATACATATATTTAAACAATATATTTACTCTACTAAAGCCGGGCCAAATTTAAGCAGTAGAGTTTCAGTTTGAGTTAGTTTCAGTTTGAGTAAAATATTAAAGCAACTATTATGCTATTTACTTTAAGCTAATGTTCATTCATTTTCTCCCGCTTAGTCCCATCAGGGGTCATGGGTGACTGGAGCCTATCTCAGCAGCTTTGGGCCTGAGACGGGGTACACCCTGGACCATTGAATTGAAATAATAGACTGACCTCAAGTGGAGAACTTGTGCTTTATTAACAGAAAAGGGATTGTACAGTTTTGACCTTTGATTGTAAGAGCAGTATTTCTGATCATCTACAGCAGATCTCCTCGCAGCGAGTGTGATTCAACAGCACAGTGCATTTCTACCTACTCTCCTCTCTTTAAATATGGACATGACGGCTCAAAACAACGGGCAGACGCTGACAGCATACTGATCGAGAGAGGTGGACTCCTGTGGCAGTATGGCATTTTCACTGACAAGATGCAAAGAAAATATCTGAGAGACCCATGACAGACAGCAAAAAGAACATATAGGTTTTCTTTCCTTCTTTGCCATAGTTACAGAACATGAAAAGGTGCAAATTAAAACTGCTGATAAATGATTGACTGAGACTTCACCGAAGCCATAAAACACAAAACAGGGACATTTCAAACTCCGACATTTCTGCATAGCAAAAACAGGAATCACAGAGGTCGAATATAATCTAAGGACAATAGAAGCCTCTTTTCTGATCTAGTAGCACTTCTTCTTATCCTTCAAAATGGCTTAACTACATCCCATTCTCGTGAAGTTAATAAGAAAAAGGCAAATGTGCAGGTTTTGTAAAAATAAAAATAGGGCTGTGCCATCATTCCAAGCACTTACATTATACAACAAAAACTCTCAAATCCCATTCAAGACATCAGACACACTTCTTGGCACTCAAAGTAAAAAGAATAAAGGACTGACATTCTGTCTTTTTTTGTCTCTGAAGGAGTTAAGAGTGGTACCTGCCCCAGTAAAGAAATATAGCATATAGTAGAATATCCATTATGTCATTCAGATTTTTAAAGAGAGAAGTCTGGGATTTTGAAGTAGACTTGTGACTGATAGTTTAAAGTTAATATTGGAACCATATAACCAAATAATTAGGAAATTAACAATAGACTGCACACTTCTGCCAAGTATTTATTATTTTTTACAATTTACAATTAGGTGATAAACTGAAGAAACAGTTCATTCTGATTTTGTGATAAAGCTACTTTTGCATGGTTCAAAATTAAAGACTTGATCAAACCTGCCTCTGCTAATGCACAATAGAATGTGTGGTATTGGGTTAAATTACTTAAAAGTTGCAGGAATGTGTTTGGCTGCAGCACAAGGTTTATAGTCCCTGCTTACATTTACAATAATCTCATGGTCTTCCACATATTTCAATCAAAATCAAGTCAAAATCGGAACTTTAAACCAGATGCAAATACTAGTGTCTGTGGAGAAACAACAAATTCACAAATAGCCTTGCATTTCTTTATACTTACTGTACATTAATAAACTTTCAGATATCACAAGTTTTGTCAAATGTTTTCATATATGGTGCAGTTCTTGTAAAAAACTTTGTGGATTTGTACCATCAAAAAAATAAAATAAATGGTGGTACTTGATGTTATATTTTTTTACCTCCAAAGGTCTCCTACTATAAAAGGTTTGGCAAGGTATTCCTGAGGTGGTCGGCCTGTCTGGCTTTCCGTTGACCATCTTGGTTTCAAGAATTATTTTTACACTCACACTGCCACCCATTGGTCAGCCACTGTAACAGACTAACGCACTAGCGTCCACAGAAGTGGTTATATGCAACATCTCAGTCAGAACCCATGCACATACAAGAAAACAGTTTTTAAATAGCTGTCAACTGTAGTGACCACTATGCATGAAAGGGTTAAATACATTTACAATAAAACTAATATGGATTATAGAAAACGAATTTGTAAAAACACAGACAGAGAGGCCCCTCAAAAACATAATTTAAACTCTTCAAAAACATAATTTAAACTTTAAACATTGTCAAACAAGCTCCGCAGCAGTTTGACAATGTGACAGGTCTGGTTCCTCTCAGCGGGGGTTAGAAAATGTAGTCCCGCGTCATCTTCAGGGACGGCATGGCCTCTTTGGAGTTGGTATCGAGGTGGTGGTACTCCACGTTGTTACGGGAGCAAAGGCTGTCCCTCCAGCGGCGACTCTGAACCAAGAGGAAGAGCTGGGAATGGGAACATGTTGGAAGGTTAATACTAAAGAAAATTTACAAATCTGTCCCCTTCTCTTGATTATTACAAGAGCAAATGCGTCTATTTGTCCATGATTGATTCATCAGATTCTGTTTAAAAGGTGAAGCAAATGCAATTTTTTTTTATAACGGTTAAATAGCCCAATATTCAAACAGACATTGTTCTTAGTGTGAAGTCAGTGAACATGGCTGTACCTCTGCAAAAAAACAAACACAATTCATTTTCTGGTATCCTGTCCCATTTTATACAATTGGGAGTGAGATCTCCTTTAATCGTCTGTGTGTGATGTGTTATGGAGTCTAATGGAACCAAACAGAAAAGCCAAAACATTCCCAGACTAGTATTTAGAGCTGCACAATATATTGCAATTTTTTTTATTAAAGCTACACTGTTCCATTTTATAGACCTTAACATTTTGTCCTTTTCCTACGTAAAAAAAACAAAACAATCGCAGCTAAGATTGCTATACCCTTATTTAAAATATTTATTGCACATTTTTCCAATATCGTGCAGCCCCAGTTACCTTTTGGCAATGGAAACATGCCGACCTGTACCATCCTGCTCCAGTGGAAACGTTTGCTCCGTAGTTTAGATTTTGTTTGCACTGAGGTGCCCAGTGTGCTTTCAAATGTCTTCCTTATTAAAAAGAATTTGTAGCTATATGAACAGAAGCTAATAATACAATAATATAATAGCAAAGCTATTTTATATAATAGGATTTCAGAAGGAAATTCAATGACCCTAAAGCTCACCTTCCTCTTGTTGTGGTACGTGATGTAGATGATGGCCACCAGAAAAGCCAGGATGACCAGGTGGAAGAAGAAGTATGAGTTTTCATCCTCGGCGTCAATGGGCCGCGTCACAACCGAGTTTTCGGGCTGCTTCTGATCCATCTCAGTTTGCTTTTTGACTGCTGTGTCAACATTAGTCTTCAGGGACGTGTCGTAATCGCCCAAAGTGTATTCGTCATATCCATCGTCAATGTACTGGCCATCTGTGACGTCACCGACTCCTGTGTTTATCTCAGAATCTGGGTCAAAGTTCAGATTGTTGCTAGATTTGGTTACAAGGTCATTCCAGTTGTCAATGTTAATTTCTGGGTGAGCAGTAAGATCAGACACCTGTTCAACAGTCGTATTAATGATTTCTTGAGGATTAGGATCAATTTCCGTGTTGTCTTCAGATTTAGCTGTTATGTTATCATTGGAAGTTTCAAAAACAGTGACTTCAGTATTATCTTGCTCTTCTTTCAGTGTTGATTGGATGTCTTTTGCCGGCTTATCCTCAACGGCCTCAGTTTTTGTTGTAGAGTCATTTTGAGCTTGTGTTAGGTTACTCTCAGGCTCTGGGGCAGCTTGGGTTGGCTCTGGATCTTCTGAAACCTTCTTGGGAACGTCTTCTCCACTTGTAACCGGAGCAGCTTCAGACTCGGTCCCGGGTCTAGGGGCTGCGTCAGACTCGGTCCCGTTGGGGGCTGCGCCAGGCTCAGGAGCGTTGGGGGCTGCGCCAGGCTCGGGAGCGTTGGGGGCTGCGTCAGGCTCGGGAGCGTTGGGGGCTGCGCCAGGCTCGGGAGCGTTGGGGGCTGCGCCAGGCTCAGGGGTATCCAGATCGGTTCCTGTTACGAAAAAAGAACACAAAGAACATTCAATCATTGCTGGAAATGACAAAATGTCCAAGGTAGAAATTAAAGGGTAAAATGTCTTTATGCTATAAAGATGCGATAGATGTTATATTAAATAATCAGTATATCTTGAAGTTCAGCCATGTAAGTATTGTGACAATGCTTGAATTGTGATATTATATATCTGCATTGATTAACAAAAAGCAGAGCAGGAGTGCCATCAAGAACCATTTCAGATTTGAGGCAGATGAACATGGAAACAATGACACTAGCAAGCGTTGCAACAAAGTGGCGCTAATAAAAGAAGCCTCACGTCTCTGAGTTTTGTTTTCACTTTAAATGAACTCAATAATGTTTGCGCCTGTGTTTACAGTCTGTGTGCACTTATCAATAAACCTGAACCAAGATTGATATCAAAATCTATTAATTGTTTAAATCGTTTTTAGGTATTGTGGCAACACTATACCAGATTATAGTTTAACAGCTAAATTTCATCTGTAGTCCTATATTGTACATGTTTTTTTTTTTTAATAAATGGTAGGGAAAACCAGAGCACCCAGAGAAAACTTGAGCAGAACGGGGAAAATGCAAACTCCACACAGACTGGCCCTGCCCTGGATGGGAATCAAACCCAGGACCTTCTTGCTGTGAGGCAAGAGTCCTAACCACTGTGTGCAGTTCTTGGCATTTCTTGACTTTCTTTTTACTTCCAGCTTCCCATTGACCACAGCGTCCATCAAGTTTAATGCAATTGATCAATTATAACCTTTAGGCATTCAGTTTTTCTGATTGTTAATACGTTTTTCTTTGTTAATTTCGTAGACTAGAGGCCAAATCAGGCTGGCTTGATTTGGTAGAATTCCAACAAACAAAGCCAGTAGGAACAAGACCTAATGCGCAATTCACTGTCTTTAAAACCCATGTTAATGTTATTTTGACGTGAATATCTAGTGTAATTGTATACAACAACATTTACACAGTGCACATTATTATTATTTTTAAACACAAAATCATTTCAGATACAAGTCCTTCAAACAGTGTAATCATAAACTTTGATTGCCAAGTTTCCATAAACTTGGGTCTGTCCTCAGAGACCACAGTCTCTAATGTCCTCAGGCCAGTTTCACTCCACAACAACAGCACCTTGTTTAGTTCTTTGAGCTCCTAAAATCCACTGTCATTAAAACTTCAAACCTTGTCCTTAAATTGTTTGGTTTATAGCCAAAATAGTCCCTTGTTGTTATGCAGAAATTGTAAATGTTAAATACATCTTAAAATTTAAATATTTTCCTTCCAAATGCTCCAAGTCCATTCAGTAAGTATTTATAAAAAAAAAAAAAAAGAAAAAAACTATTCATGATTTGTTGCTGATTGAATGAATGACACCATTTAAGCAGCAGGCGTTCACAGCATTTGCTACAGCGGGACGGGGAGGAGGCTGCAGTCAGGACGAAAACAGGGGAGAGACTTGGAAGAGAGAGTAACTAGTTCCCGGGAGAAAAATGGGGCTATTCATAAATATGTGCAGCATCCAAGAGAAATAATCAGTCAACAGGAGCTTATTTGTGTCAGCTGAGGGTTCGGGCTCAAGAGTGTTAGGGCCTGATTTGTGGGTCTCACACTGACACCATTAAATAACTATTTAAAAATTTAAAGACGGCTGCTGCATAGACAACCTGGTATTGTTGTCATTGTTTTTATGTTTTATATTTTTTAAACATGTAAAAGTAGTAATGTGGGTATGTCATTTAATTTGATGGGTTAGGTTAGGGTTAAAAGACACACAGCTCTATGGGCGAAGTTTCACATCCTGTTTTCTTTAAACCACTATCAAAACATGGACCTAATCCAGAAAAACATGCAACCTATTTACATAAAACACAAGTCAGGTGGCATTACTTCTCTAATTTAAAAGAGTGTTAATAAAAGTAGACACATTAAACATGTCTACTTTTACGGAATAGACCGCTAAACACATAATAAAAGTGATCAAGCAGACAGGAGCAACACCACATAGACAAAACTGTACGCTGATCTAAAGTGAAAATTGCATTTTAACATTTTCATTTAAAGCACTGAACCAACCACCAGGATACTTCTGTATTAAATCACTGAGAAAAGGCTTGTATTGGTCCAGCCGGCTGTGTTGAAGTGCTTATAGAATCCAACAGTAGGTCCTAGGGTTGAAGTAAAAGGCAGTCAAAATAAAGCATGTAAATCTCTTTAAGACAACTCACTCACTTGCACTACTTGTAGTGTTTCAAGCTGTGGAATTTAATTTATTAATTTAGATTAACTAAATAACACCAGTTTAAAGTATGTAGCTCTAAATGTCTTAATTGCTGTTCTTGGCAATTGCCGCTCTACAGGTTTGTAAAAAACACCAAGTTGCAATACTTGCTTCAACAAAACTTTTATTCAAAACAATAACCAAAATCAGAGGCAGGTGGATTTTACTTCAACATCTACAGCTTCATAAAACTTGGTAATTCTTTTAAAAATTCAAACAAATAAAATGTTATAATAAAACATTTATGATACAAATAAATAAAACCCTAACTTTTAATAGCTTCTGTTCAGACTGATGCCTGTGTCCTGATGTATTACGAGTAGACAAAAATAGGCCAGAAATAATTTGATATTTCCTGATGCATACAACCCTGACACCAGATATCCCACAACAGGGAGGCCAATCCACCAAGACTGATGTTATCTGCACAGACTGAGCCAATCAACTACAACACACATTCAAAGTCCAGTAGTCCACACAAACAAGACCCGACCTGCCTGACAACTAGAGTCCCTTTACAACCTGTGCATATAATGTGGTCACCATCACTGAATGGAAACTTGAAACAAAGGGAGGGATAAAAGCTGAGGTCATAGTGAACTGACTGTGGGTTAATTAACAGAGTAGATATAAGACACCTGGAAGTCAGACCAATGGAAAAAACCATATTTTCAACTAGATGTGCTTTAATTGTGTTCTAAAATAGTAGTGGACAGTCAAAATCAGGGGGTCACACTGAGGAAGGAACATTTTTTTATTTTTTTATTTAACCTTTATTTAACCAGGATAGTCCCACTGAGATTACAAATCTCTTTTGCAGGGGAGTCCTGGCCCCATGTGTGTTTGGGGACTATTGTACATGTTTTTGGTGGTAGGGGAAACCGGAGTACCCGGAGGAAACCTACGCAGACACAGGGAGAACATGCAAACTCCACACAGAAAGGCCCTGCCCTGGATGGGAATCGAACCCAGGACCTTCTTGCTGTGAGGCAGGAGCACTAACCACTGTTCGGCTGTTTTGCAACTTTAATTATCTAAATGTTGATAAAGTGTTTATTTAAGCTTTACGTTTGATAACAAAAACTGACGCATGGCGTGAAAGTTTGCCAAATCTCAAAGATAGCGAGTAAAATAGAGTTAAAAATAACATCTATCAATATGAATCATTAACTTAATAACCAGAGAAGTGTTTACAATATGAATGTTAAGATGTCAGTACAAGCAAGTGACTATTTGGAGAACATTCTAGGCTAAATGTCCTATTAAAACAAAACAGGATGTCGCTACATAACGCTAGCTGCATAAACAATACGAGGTTGTGTAATTTAGGGCAATATATAACTTCCTCTTAGGGGCAGTTATGGTAGAAATAACATCATGTTGGCAAAATAGTGTAATTTAAAGGGTTAGTTAAGTTTGCGGTTACACAATAATAATAATAATAATTGTTATATTTATTTAGCGCCTTTCCAGAGCTCAAGGACGCTTTACATATCAATTATTCATTCACTCCACAGTCACACACTGGTAAGCTACATCTGTAGCCACAGCTGCCCTGGGGCAGACTGACAGAGACGTGGCAGCCATTCTGCGCCTACGGCCTCTCCGACCAACACCATCAACATTCTAACACATTCATACGAGGCAAGGTGGGTTAAGTGTCTTGCCCAAGGACACAACGACAGTATGAACTGTGGGGAGAGCGGGAATCAATCCTACTACCTTCCGGTTGAAGGACGGCCGCTCTACCACTGAGCTACTGCCTCTGTCATCTCCTCGTCTTCTACCTAAGCTAACTAATACGTTGTTAGCCACAAGCACGACGTCGCTAACTGTTGGAGACGTTTGTTAAAACAAGACAGATTACACTAATATTCAGGGACTACATACCTTGTAAAACTTTCTTGTCATTTAATGAGGCGGAGAGACAGCAATGGACCAACAACTGGATGAAAATAAGGATAGAAAAGCGTGAATGTTCCTCCTACATTGCCCCATATTTCCGCATGCAGCCATGTTGATGCGTGAATGACTGGTCACTGGAGGGGCGTGGTTGGACCAGAACAGCGCGCGACCGGAGGAAGTGACGTTTGTGAGGAAAAGGACAAAGAATGAGGCAGAAAAATATGGTCCATCCATCTGCAAGTTCTAAATACATCCAAGGCTGTAAGTCACATTGTTTTGTCAGCTGCTTCGTATTTCACCCAATTTTGGTTTGTGTTGTTATATAAACTATTTCATGGCCATTTAGAAATTAAATCTTACTTTAAAAATTACTTTTTTTTAAAGAAAAATTACTTCTTGAAATGCCCCTTTGATTAACCGGGAGTGGTGGTTTATAGCCTGTGTAATGTATATGCAAATGAACTGGCATCTTAAAACAGTACAGGATGTCTTTATTTGTATGGAAATATGCACTTAAAGGATGTATTTTACACTTGTTTAAAAATAAAGTGCTTCTTGCTGAATTCTGAGACCAGCCCACTTGTACTCTTTTCTTCTGACATACCCAGGCCATTTGGCTATAGTTTTTAATATGAATTTTTAATACTAACAGAATATTGAAATGTTTTATGATGCTACAACAATCTGGGAGACATTCTTTATGTTCACTTCAGTAGAATTGAGAGAACTTGCATACTTTACTGTCTGCTGAGAAGCAAGAATGGATAGCCTAGCCTTGCATCCATGAACATTTTTAGCTCATTTTATTAATCATGAGAAAGTGAAAGGCACCATCAACTTTTTATGCAACTACAATATAAAACCCAAGATGTCAGTTTGAGACTGTGCAGTTAACAAAAAAAGCTACAGTGTGTTGCTTTAATTGAATTTGTCATTCCTCAAAAGAAACTGTTGCTCCAAAAAATAAAGCATTTTTAGTCATACAAGACAAAAAAGAGGAACACATAAACTGGTCCTTGTTTAAGATATCTTTATTTAACTCAGGGAATGACAACACTGTCGAATATAATCATTATTCCCATAAACCACCTGTGGAAGACTATCACTCCTGGTCCGTTTTACTCATTTTCCTTTTATTCTTCTAAAATGTACTATAGCTCTTAGTTACACCGCGGGCCTCTTCACTTTCACATCAAAAGCACAGACAAAGTGAGACAGTAACACAAAGTACATTTTGGGTTGGAGTGTCTCTATGAGCTAGTAACAGCAACAACTAACTCTTTTACATTGCAGAATACTTTAAAGACAGACAAAAACTTTCCAGTGCAGATGAAATCGAGCTTCTTGTTGCTACTGCACCTTTAGAGCCAGGAGTGTATAAAGGCAACAGCATCATCTGGTGGTCAAACCACCAAACTGAGCCAATTATACATTTAACACAATTTCTATTTCACTTTCATGCGAATCGGAAAGAGCAGGACCACAATAATTAAAACATAGTGTACAACTGTAGTGAAATTATTAAGAGTGAAACCATATATATATACCTTATTGTCTCTCAAAATGATGAGAGACAATAAATGCTATGAAGCGACGCCGGCCAAACAAGGTCTGTGTCAGGTGTTGGGGAACCAGAGCAACTTGATGACAAATGGGCTACTGGAACAAGAACAAGATGGGCGAGATGCCATAACAAGGCTCTGTTGGAATGCTACTACCCCAGTAACCCTAGTCAGAGGGGTTACTGGAGCAGTATATATATATATATATATATATATATATATATATATATATATAACAAGGAAAACAGCAACTGCCAAATACCTCCAACGAGCAAGGCAAGTCCTAAGAAGTCAGCTCAATGGCAAGAACAAGGCACGGGCAATAAACAGCTAGGTGGCCAAAGGAAGAGATACAGATCACAGACGTTAAGACACGAAAGCTCCTGACCATGCATGGAGGGTTCCACCCCAAATCCAGGACCCTGAGACTGTACGCTAGCCGTAAAGATGACGTGCTCAGTGAATGTCTCAGGCAATGGGGAACAGAGGAAGAGGAGCTGGAGGAGGGACCATCATGGGAGGACAAACCCCTACATGGGATGTACCACCGGAACATAACTGAAGTGGCTGATAACAAGAAATCCTACCAATGGCTAGAACGGGCCAGACTGAAGGACAGCACAGAGGCACTCATCATGGCTGCACAGGATCCAATAATTTTACATTAAAATATAGAAGACATGATTTAACTTCATTTGATGTTTCAGACATTTCAGAAAAAACTTTTAGGTGTCTTTACAAAATGAAAATGCTTGTCTAAGGACTAAAATGTCATTGGTGAGTTATTTGTAAGGGTCTGCTGCCTCCTTGTGGTTAAAACATTCACAGTTTTTTTAGTTTCTGTGTCGCACCTGAGAGAAAACATGATCCTGTCGCACTGCAGCAGAAAATGGCAATTGATATGTATCTTGAAATACAGAAATCAGAATAAGAACTGTGCTAAATTTTTAGATCAAATCCGTTTTTAGGGGGAAAATCAAACATAGACTACAAGGTCTGTGACGGTTCTTAGTCATCCAGGTCATCTTGAAGAAAAGGTTAAAGCAAAGGCATCTGGACTCGGTTTTCAAGATGATGTTTCATCCCTTAGACCAAGATACTTTTTCATTTCTGAGGTTATTGGACCGGAATGTTGTGTTTGTGGATTTTCTGTGGAGGACATTCCGGTCATTCCGTCAGAAAACTGGTCTTTTTTTGTTTGTTTGTTTATTTGAACATGTAAATAAAATTAAATTTAAAAAAATACAAATAAAAAATTTATATACATACAGGCCTGCATACATATATTAAAATAACAGCCAAATTAAGTCATGTACTTTTCAGCACAATCTTTCCATATTATTGTAAATAATTCAAATTAAAAATTCTCATGTTCAAAAGGAGTAGGAAGAAGTTCATAACAAACTTTTCAAGTCCTACCCCATTTCTCTATTTTTATCCTTTAATTAAATACAAACAATTTGATGCTTCACTTATATATACATCTTTATATACATCCTATATAGCTACCTACCTTCTGTTCACATAAACCTATACATAGATACAGATGAATGCACACACTCCCATTTTTTTCTTCTTTCTTTTCCATTTATCTATAACAAATCAAATAATAACACCTCCATACTATACTTAACATGTAGATCAATGAACCTGTATACAATACTATAGCCTCAAGTCCTTTTCGTATTCATTTAGTATATTCAGTTTAAATAGTCTTTTAAAATTACTTATTGTTGTACATGATTTCATCTCTTCACTGCAGCTGTTCCATACAATAACTCCTTTGGTTGTGATGCAATTATATTTAGAATTTGTTCTTATAAATTTCTTTTTAAATACATATGTTCCTCTTAAGTGATGATTGCTCTCTCTCATTTGAAACAACCCTTGAATACTGTCCGATAGCTGCTGATTATTTATTTTATACATAATTTGTGCAGTTTTGAAGTCAACAATATCTCTGAATTTTAGTGCTTTTAATTTAATAAACAGTGGAGTAGTTGGTGCTCTATTGTAAGGAAGTATGAAGGAACAATACAACATATACAATGTTTGCTGATTTAATAGGTAATTGATTTTATATAATATAGCAATTGATTTGGATATTTTAGCCTTAATATAATGTATATGTGGCTTCCAACATAATTTTTCATCGATTATTACTCCCAAGAATTTAAGTTCTTTTACTCTTTCTATTTCAATATCATTTATCCTAAGCTTTTTGTTTACAGTTGTAGCACGATTGCCAAAAATTATAAATTTAGTTTTACTTAAGTTCAGTGTTAGTTTATTTGCGTCAAACCAGCTCTTTATCTTTTGTAATTCATTTTCCACTGTATCCAAAAGTTGTTCCAGATTTTCTCCAGAACAGATTAAATTAGTATCATCAGCAAACAAAATGGTTTTCAGTGTTTTTGACACCTACCATACATTATTAATATACAAGTTAAACAACAATGGTCCCAACGCTGACCCCTGGGGGACCCCAAAAGTAATTTTCTTTGACTTTGAATTATGGTTTTGCAGTTCAACATATTGTTGTTGATTATATAAGTAGCTTTTTAACCAAGAAAGTGCAGTCCCCCTAATTCCATATTTTTGTAATTTCATAATCAAGAAATTGTGGTCTACTGTATCAAATGCTTTCTTAAGATCCAAGAATATCCCTACTGCATATTTTCTTTGTTCTTTTGCTGTTGTTATTTCTTCCAAAAATTGAATAAGTGCATGAGAGGTTGTCCTATTAGTCCTGAAACCATATTGTTGATCACACAGTATATTATGTTTAGAAATTAAGTTATCGAGCCTTTTGGAGAATATTTGTTCTAATATTTTTGAAAATTGAGAGAAACAGGTCTGTAGTTTGAGAGTGTATGTTTTTCACCAGCCTTATATATTGGTATCACTTTTGCCATTTTCATTTTATCTGGAAAAACCCCCGTTTTCAAAGATTGATTACATACATACGTTAAAGGTTTAACAATACAGCCAATAATACTTTTTACCATAAACATGTCAATACCATTCCAGTCAGTTGACTTTTTACTATTAAATGTTTTAACTATTTCTATAATTTCATTTTTATCAGTTTCCTTAACAAACATAGATTTATTAATATTTACATTCTTGCTTATCACATCATTTATACTGCCAGTCTTTGCAAACCCTTCAGCTAAACCTGGACCAACTCCAACAAAAAAATCATTAAATTCATTTGCAACTAAGGTTATATCCGTAACTTCTATATTATCTTTAGTCAGAAAATAGTTAGTGTGTCCATTTTGCCTTTTTTTTTTTCTTGATAATTTCATTCAGCACTTTCCAGGTATTTCTTATATTGCTTCTATTGTCCTCCAGTAGTTTACTATAATAGTTCTTTTTATTGCTTCTCATGATTCTGGTTAGTTTGTTTTTGTATATCTTGTATTTATTTTCTGCTTCTTTTGTCCTCTTCTTTAAAAATTCATTATATAATACATTTTTCTTCTTACATGCATTTAATATTTCGTTAGTTATCCACAATTTTTCATCAGATTTCAGTTTTACCTCTTTCTTTACTACAGGACAGTTTTTTTCATAAAGTGATACACACGTGGACAAAAATGTTGGTACCCTTCGGTCAATGAAAGAAAAACTCACAATGGTCACAGAAAAAACTTTATTCTGACAAAAGTAATAATAAATAAAAAATTCTATGAATGTTAACCAATGAAAGTCAGACATTGCTTTTCAACCATGCTTCAACAGAATTATTTAAAAAAATAAAACCATGGAACAGGCCTGGACAAAATTGATGGTACCCCTAACTTAATATTTTGTTGCACAACCTTTTGAGGCTATCACTGCAATCAGACGACTCCTGTAACTGTCAGTGAGACTTCTGCACCTCTCAGCAGGTATTTTGCCCACTCTCATGAGCAAACTGCTCCAGTTGTTTCCGGTTTGAAGGGTGTTATTTCCAGACGGCATGTTTCAGCTCCTTCCAAAGATGCTCAATAGGATTGAGGTCAGGGCTCATAGAAGGCCACTTTAGAATAGTCCAATGTTTTCCTCTTAACCATTCTTGGGTGTTTTTTGCTGTGTTTTGGGTCATTGTCCTGTTGCAAGACCCATGACCTGCGACTGAGACCAAGCTGTCTGACACTGGCCAGCACATTTCTCTCTAGAATCCCTTGATAGTCTTCAGATTTCATTGTACCCTGCACAGATTCAAGACACCCTGTGCCAGATGCAGCAAAGCAGCCCCAGAACATAACAGAGCCTCCTCCATGTTTGACAGTAGGGACAGTGTTCTTTTCTTGATATGCTTCATTTTTCCGTCTGTGAACAAAGCTGATGTGCCTTGGCAAAAAGTTCCATTTTTGTCTCATCTGTCTCCCAGAAGCTTCGTGGCTTGTCAACATGTAGTTTGGCATATTCCAGTCTAGCTTTTTATGATTTGTTTTCAACAATGGTGTCCTCCTTGGTCGTCTCCCATGTAGTCCACTTTGGCTCAAACAACGACGGATGGTGCGATCTGACACTGATGTTCCTTGAGCATGGAGTTCACCTTGGATCTCTTTAGAAGTCTTTCTGGGCTCTTTTGTTACCATTCGGATTATCCGTCTCTTTGATTTGTCATCAATTTTCCTCCTGCGCCACGTCCAGGAGGTTGGCTACAGTCCCATGGATCTTAAATTTCTGAATAATATGTGCAACTGTAGTCACAGGAACATCTAGCTGCTTGGAGATGGTCTTATAGCCTTTACCTTTATCATGCTTGTCTATAATTTTCTTTCTATTCTCCTGCGACAACTCTTTCCTTCGCTTCCTCTGGTCCATGTTGAGTGTGGTACACACCATGTCACCAGACAACACAGTGACTACCTGAAGCCCTTTAAATAGGCCCACTGACTGATTACAAGATTGTACACACCTGTGATGCTAATTAGTGCACACACCTTGAATTAAAATGTCCATTTGGTCACATTATTTACAGTCTTATCTAGGGGTACCATCAATTTTGTCCAGGCCTGTTCCATGAGTTTATTTTTTTAAATAATTCCATTGAAGCATGGTTAAAAAGCAATGTCTGACTTTCATTGGTTAACATTCATAGAATTTTTATTTATTATTACTTTTGTCAGAATAAAGTTTTTTCTGTGACCATTGTGAGTTTTTCTTTCATTGACCGAAGGGTACCAACATTTTTGTCCACGTGTGTATTACAACAGTCAAAAATGAATTATAAGCTTCATTCGCGTTATCTACATACACATTTCCCCAATCTTGTTTCATTAAATCCTCTTTGAATTTATTGATATTTTCTTGGGTTCTTTGTTGGGTCATTGCATATATTTTTTTGTCTTTCCAGGTCCTAGTGTAGCTATGTATGTTTGCAAAAACTGGCAAATGGTCACTGACATCATTTATTATTAAACCACTTTCAAATTTAGAGTCAAGGACATTGGTAAATATGTTATCAATTAATGTAGCACTATTTATTGTAATTCTGGTTGGTCGATGTGGGTTGAGCAAATCAATATTGAAGTCTCCACAGATAAAAATCATTTTTTTGTTATTGCTATAATTAAATATTTCTGTTATTTTCCCCTTAAACGTGTCAATATTTGATCACGGTTTCCTATAAATGCAGCTAATTAAAATGTTTTTTGATTTTTCCATTTCATTAGTACTGTGATGCATTCCATGATTGTATCTAAAGCAAAAGACATTTTATTAACTATTTTACATTGATATCTTTGGTCAATATATAATGCAACCCCTCCACCTTTGGATTGTTTCCTGTTGATGATAAACAGTTTGTATCCCTCAATCTCAACCAAATCATGATGTTCTTCCGTGAGCCAAGTTTCTGTTATTGCTATTGCTGTGAATTTATTTTCCACTTGTTTTAGGCATTGTTTGATTTTTGAAAGGTTTGCGATAAGGCTCCTACTATTAAAATGTATAACTGATATTGTGCCATCCATTTTTATGTATTTGTTTAACTGCTCAACTGTGTAATATTCACACTGGCTGTCAGTCCCAATATAAAAATTATTATCTGGGTCAATATCATTTTCAATATCTTGTGGTTTATGTTCTATATATTTGTAATGACAACAACACCTGAATGGAATAGTCACTAACTAATTTCCTAAAAATACTGTTTGGGGTTCTACACCACTTGAAGAAAATAATGTGTCCAGGTGCCACTTGGGGATGCTACAAGATGAAAATATATTTCTCAATTGAGTAAAATAAATGTGTATAGCATAAAAATTATGTGGGTTAAACAATTCAATATGGAGTCTTACATACAGACGTGGACAAAAATGTTGGTACCCTTCGGTCAATGAAAGAAAAACTCACAATGGTCACAGAAAAAAAATTATTCTGACAAAAGTAATAATAAATAAAAATTCTATGAATGTTAACTAATGAAAGTCAGACATTGCTTTTCAACCATGCTTCAACAGAATTATTTTAAAAAACAAACTCATGGAACAGGCCTGGACAAAATTGATGGTACCCCTAGAAAAGACTGTAAATAATGTGACCAAATGGACATGTTAATTCAAGGTGTGTGCACTAATTAGCATCACTGGTGTGTACAATCTTGTAATCAGTCAGTGGGCCTATTTATAGGGCTTCAGGTAGTCACTGTGTTGTCTGGTGACATGGTGTGTACCACACTCAACATGGATCAGAGGAAGCGAAGGAAAGAGTTGTCGCAGGAGAATAGAAAGAAAATTATAGACAAGCATGATAAAGGTAAAGGCTATAAGACCATCTCCAAGCAGCTAGATGTCCCTGTGACTACAGTTGCACATATTATTCAGAAATTTAAGATCCATGGGACTGTAGCCAACCTCCTGGACGTGGCCGCAGGAGGAAAATTGATGACAAATCAAAGAGACGGATAATCCGAATGGTAACAAAAGATCCCAGAAAGACTTCTAAAGAGATCCAAGGTGAACTCCATGCTCAAGGAACATCAGTGTCAGATCGCACCAATCCATCGTTGTTTGAGCCAAAGTGGACTACATGGGAGACGACCAAGGAGGACACCATTGTTGAAAACAAATCATAAAAAAGCTTGACTGGAATATGCCAAACTACATGTTGACAAGCCACAAAGCTTCTGGGAGAATGTCCTATGGACAGATGAGACAAAAATGGAACTTTTGCCAAGGCACATCAGCTCTATGTTCACAGACGGAAAAATGAAGCATATCAAGAAAAGAACACTGTCCCTACTGTCAAACATGGAGGAGGCTCTGTTATGTTCTGGGGCTGCTTTGCTGCATCTGGCACAGGGTGTCTTGAATCTGTGCAGGGTACAATGAAATCTGAAGACTATCAAGGGATTCTAGAGAGAAATGTGCTGGCCAGTGTCAGACAGCTTGGTCTCAGTCGCAGGTCATGGGTCTTGCAACAGGACAATGACCCAAAACACAGCTAAAAACACCTGAGAATGGTTAAGAGGAAAACATTGGACTATTCTAAAGTGGCCTTCTATGAGCCCTGACCTCAATCCTATTGAGCATCTTTGGAAGGAGCTGAAACATGCCTGGAAAAGACACCCTTCAAACCAGAAACAACTGGAGCAGTTTGCTCATGAGGAGTGGGCCAAAATACCTGCTGAGAGGTGCAGAAGTCTCATTGACAGTTACAGGAATCGTCTGATTGCAGTGATAGCCTCAAAAGGTTGTGCAACAAAATATTAAGTTAGGGGTACCAACAATTTTGTCCAGGCCTGTTCCATGAGTTTATTTTTTAAAATAATTCCGTTGAAGCATGGTTGAAAAGCAATGTCTGACTTTCATTGGTTAACATTCATAGAATTTTTATTTATTATTACTTTTGTCAGAATAAGTTTTTTATATGACCATTGTGAGTTTTTCTTTAATTGACTGAAGGGTACCAACAATTTTGTCCACGTGTGTAATTGAGGAGAGTAATTTTTAAAGTACGTTGTGTAAATAATCATAACCCTAACTTACTTATACATATATTTAAACAATATATTTACTCTACTAAAGCTGGGCCAAATTTAAGCAGTAGAGTTTCAGTTTGAGTTAGTTTCAATTTGAGTAAAATATTAAAGCAACTCTTATGCTATTTACTGTAAGCTAATGTTCATTCTCTCCCGCTTAGTCCCATCAGGGGTCATGGGTGACTGGAGCCTATCCCAGCAGCTTTGGGCCTGAGACGGGGTACACCCTGGACCGAAGCCTAACTATTCACCATTGAATTGAAATAATAGACTGACCTCAAGTGGAGAACTTGTGCTTTATTAACAGAAAAGGGATTGTACAGTTTTGACTTTTGATTGTAAGAGCAGTATTTCTGATCATCTACAGCAGATCTCCTCGCAGCGAGTGTGATTCAACAACACAGTGCATTTCTACCTACTCTCCTCTCTTTAAATATGGACATGACGGCTCAAAACAACGGGCAGACGCTGACAGCATACTGATCGAGAGAGGTGGTCTCCTGTGGCAGTATGGCATTTTCACTGACAAGATGCAAAGAAAATATCTGAGAGACCCATGACAGACAGCAAAAAGAACATATAGGTTTTCTTCTTTGCCATAGTTACAGAACATGAAAAGGTGCAAATTAAAACTGCTGATAAATGATTGACTGAGACTTCACCGAAGCCATAAAACACAAAACAGGGACATTTCAAACTCCGACATTTCTGCATAGCAAAAACAGTAATCACAGAGGTCGAATATAATCTAAGGACAATAGAAGCCTCTTTTCTGATCTAGTAGCACTTCTTCTTATCCTTCAAAATGGCTTAACTACATCCCATTCTCGTGGAGTTAATAAGAAAAAGGCAAATGTGCAGGTTTTGTAAAAATAAAAATAGGGCTGTGCCATCATTCCAGCACTTATATTATACAACAAAAACTCTCCAAATCCCATTCAAGACATCAGACACACTTCTTGGCACTCAAAGTAAAAAGAGTAAAGGACTGACATTCTGTCTTTTTTTTGTCTGAAGGGGTTAAGAGTGGTACCTGCCCCAGTAACGAAATATAGCAACAAAGACACTACTAGTAGAATATCCATTATGTCATTCAGATTTTTAAAGAGAGAAGTCTGGGATTTTGAAGTAGACTTGTGACTGATAGTTTAAAGTTACTAGTGGAACCATATAACCAAATAATTAGGAAATTAACAATAGACTGCACACTTCTGACAAGTATTTATTTTGTGTGGTATTGGGTTATATTACTTAAGTTGCAGGAACGTGTTTGGCTGCAGCACCAAGGTTTATAGTCCCTGCTTACAGTTACAATAATGTCATGGTTTTCCACAAATTTCAATCAAAACCAAGTCAAAATCGGAACTTTAAACCAGATGCAAATACTAGTGTCTGTGGAGAAACAACAAATTCACAAATAGCCTTGCGTTTCTTTATATTTACTGTACATTAATAAACTTTCAGATATCACAGGTTTTGTCAAATGTTTTCATATATGGTGCAGTTCTTGTAAAAAACTTTATGTGGATTTGTAACATCAAAAAAAAAAAAAAAAAGCCTAACATTGGTCTAACAAGATTTTTACAGATGAAAATTGTTGTCGGAAGAAAGCTAAATCCATTTTACTTTGTGAAGAGGCTCTGTGTTCAGCTGCTCTTATACAACCCTACTTGGTCAAAAAACCAAACTCTCTCTTTAAATCACAAGACATTCCTCAAATGAAAACAATCGTACCATTCCAAACGAAAGCCACTGCACAAACAGGTTTAAATCCTTACCTAAAAGTGCCATAGGGACTGCAGCTTTTATTATACATTTTTGGCTTTGAAAAATGCTCAGTGATTTTTATTTAATGCCTTCAATAACAACAGAATATAAATGTTATTACTACTTCTGGAGCTGACACATTCATATCTTATAAACCTAGATGTATAGTTAGTATTTCTTTATACATAAAAGAAAATAGAAAGTGTCTGAAAAAAAAAGTGTAAGGCCAGAAAACTCTCCTATGATTAAGACACAAAAGTCCCCAAATAAAATATTACACCATATGAAGTTATTAATATAGGAAACAATTAAATACATTTACAATAAAACTAATATGGATTATAGAAAACAAATTTGTAAAAACACAGACAACAGAGAGGCCCCTCAAAAACATAATTTAAACTCCCCGCCCCAAACCCTGCAGCTACAGGCGTCTAAAGTGAAGAAGAAGTGTCAAACAAGCTCTGCAGCAGTTTGACAATGTGACTGGTCTGGTTCCTCTCAGCGAGGGTTAGAAAATGTAGTCCTGCGTCATCTTCAGGGACGGCATGGCCTCGTTGACGTTGGTATCGAGGCGGTGGTACTCCACGTTGTTACGGGAGCAAAGGCTGTCCCTCCAGCGGCGACTCTGAACCAAGAGGAAGAGCTGGGAATGGGAACATGTTGGAAGGTTAATACTAAAGGAAAATTACAAATCTGTCCCCTTCTCTTGATTATTACAAGAGGAAATGTGTCTATTTGTCCATGATTGATTCATCAGATTCTGTTGGTGGAGTAAATGCAATTTTTTTCGATAACGGTTAAATAGCCCAATATTCAAACAGACATTGTTGTTAGTGTGAAGTCAGTGAACATGGCTGTACCTCTGCAAAAAAACAAACACAATTCATTTTCTGGTATCCTGTCCCATTTTATACAATTGGGAGTGAGATCTCCTTTAATCGTCTGTGTGTGATGTGTTATGGAGTCTAATGGAACCAAACAGAAAAGCCAAAACATTCCCAGACTAGTATCTAGAGCTGCACAATATATTGCAATTTTTTTATTAAAGCTACACTGTTCCATTTTATAGACCTTAATATTTTGTCCTTTTCCTACGTAAAAAAAAAACCAATCGCAGCTAAGATTGCTATACCCTTATTTAAAATATTTATTGCACATTTTTCCAATATCGTGCAGCCCCAGTTACCTTTTGGCAATGGAAACATGCCAACCTGTACCATCCTGCTCCAGTGGAAACGTTTGCTCCGTAGCTTAGATTTTGTTTGCACTGAGGTGCTTCCAAATGTCTTCCTTATTAAAAATAATTTGTAGCTATATGAACAGAAGCTAATAATACAATCATATAATAGCAAAGATATTTTATATAATAGGATTTCAGAAGAAAATTCAATGACCCTAAAGCTCACCTTCCTCTTGTTGTGGTACGTGATGTAGATGATGGCCACCAGAAAAGCCAGGATGACCAGGTGGAAGAAGAAGTGCGAGTTTTCATCCTCGGCGTCAATGGGCCGCGTCACTACCGAGTTTTCGGGCTGCTCCTGCTCCATCTCAGTTAGCTTTTTGACTGCTGTGTCAACATTAGTCTTCGGGGACATGTCGTTATCGCCGAAAGTTTCTTCGTCATCTCCATCGTAGTGGTCATCTGTGTCGACACTGACTCCTGTGTTTATCTCAGAATCTGGGTCAACGTTCTGCTTGTTGTTAAATTTGGTTACAAGGTCATTCCGATCAGACACCGGTTCAACAGTCTTATTAATGATTTTCGTGTTGTCTTCAGATTTAGCTGTATTATCATTGGAAGTTTCCAAAACAGTGACTTCAGTATTATGTTGCTCTTTTTTCTGTGTTGATTGGTTGTCTTTTGCCGGCTTATTCTCAACGGCCTCAGTTTTTGAGTGCTTTTGAGCTTGTGTTAGGTTACTCTCAGGCTCTGTAACAGCTTCAGACTTAGGACCGTTGGGAACTGCGGCAGACTCAGGACCGTTGGGAACTGCGGCAGACTCAGGACCGTTGGGAACTGCGGCAGACTCAGGACCGTTGGGAACTGCGGCAGACTCAGGACCGTTGGGAACTGCGGCAGACTCAGGACCGTTGGGAACCGCGGCAGACTCAGGAACGTTGGGAACCGCGGCAGACTCAGGAACGTTGGGAACCGCGTCAGACTCAGGAACGTTGGAAACCGCGTCAGACTCAGGAACGTTGGAAACCGCGTCAGACTCAGGAACGTTGGAAACCGCGTCAGACTCAGGAACGTTGGAAACCGCGTCAGACTCAGGAACGTTGGAAACCGCGTCAGACTCAGGAACGTTGGAAACCGCGTCAGACTCAGGAACGTTGGAAACCGCGTCAGACTCAGGAACGTTAGGAACTACGCCAGACTCAGGAACGTTAGGAACTACGCCAGACTCAGGAACGTTAGGAACTACGCCAGACTCTGGAACGTTAGGAACTACGCCAGACTCAGGAACGTTAGGAACTACGCCAGACTCAGGAACGTTAGGAACTACGCCAGACTCAGGAACGTTAGGAACTACGCCAGACTCAGGAACGTTAGGAACTACGCCAGACTCCGTGGTACCTGTTAAGAAAAAAGAACACAAAGAACCTTCAATCATTGCTGGAAATGACAAAATGTCCAAGGTAGAAATTAAAGGGTAAAATGTCTTTACGCTATAAAGATGCAATAGATGTTATGATATTAAATAATCAGTATATCTTGAAGTTCAGCCATGTAAGTATTGTGTCAATGTTTGAATTGTGATATTATATATCTGCATTGGTTAACAAAAAGCAGAGCAGGAGTGCTATCAAGAACCATTTCAGAATTGAGGCAGAACATGGAAACAATAAGGACACTAGCAAGCGTTGCAACAAAGTGGCGCTAATAAGAGAAGCCTCCCGTCTCTGAGTTTTGTTTTCACTTTAAATGATTTCAATAATGTTTGCGCCTGTGTTTACAGTCTGTGTGCACTTATCAATAAACCTGAACAGAAATTTATATCAAAATCTATTAATTGTTTAAATCGTTTTTAGGTATTGTGGCAACACTATACCAGATTATAGTTTACAGCTAAATTTCATCTGTAGTCCTATATTGTACATGTTGTTGTTTTTTTTGTTTTTTTTTAAATAAATGGTAGGGAAAACCGGAGCACCCAGAGAAAACTTGAGCAGACACGGGGAGAACATGCAAACTCCACACAGACTGGCCCTGCCCTAGATGGGAATCAAACCCAGGACCTTCTTGCTGTGAGGCAAGAGTGCTAACCACTGTGTGCAGTTCTTGGCCTTTTTTGATCCTTTTAATTCACTGTCTTTAAAACCCATGTTAATGTTATTTTGATGTGAATATCTAGTTTAATTATATACAACAACATTTACACAGTGCACATTATTATTATTTTTAAACACAAAAACATTTCAGATACAAGTCCTTCTAACAGTGTAATCATAAACTTTGGTTGCCAAGTTTCCATAAAGCTGGGTCTGTCCTCAGAGACCACAGTCTCTCAGGCCAGTTTCACTCCACAACAACAGCACCTTGTTTAGTTCTTTGAGCTCCTAAAATCCACTGTCATTAACACTTCAAACCTTGTCCTTTAAGATTAACTGTTTGGTTTATAGCCAAAATAGTCCCTTGTTGTTATGCAGAAATTGTAAATGTTAGATACATCTTAAAATTTAAATATTTTCATTCCAAATGCTCCAAGTCCATTCAGTATTTAAAATAAAAAAAAAAAAATACTAAACTCATGATTTGTTGCTGATTGAATAAAAGACACCATTTAAGCAGCAGGCGTTCACAGCATTTGCTACAGCGGGGCGGGGAGGAGGCTGCAGTCAGAACGAGAACAGGGGAGAGACTTGGAAGAGAGAGTAACTAGTTCCCGGGAGAAAAATGGGGCTATTCAACAGGAGCTTATTTGTGTCAGCTGAGGGTTCAGGCTCAAGAGTGTTAGGGCCTGATATGTGGGTCTCACACTGACACCATTAAATAAGTATTTAAAAATTTAAAGACGGCTGCTGCATAGACAACCTGGTATTGTTGTCATTGTTTTTATGTTTTATATTTTTTAAACATGTAAAAGTAGTAATGGGGGTATGTCATATAATTTGATGGGTTAGGTTAGGGTTAAAAGACACACAGCTCTATGGGCGTAGTTTCACATCCTGTTTTCTTTAAACCACTATCAAAACATGGACCTAATCCAGAAAAACATGCAACCTATTTACATAAAACACAGGTCAGGTGGCATTTTTTCTCTAATTTAAAAGAGTGTTAATAAAAGTAGACACATTAAATGTGTCTACTTTTATGGAATAGACTGCTAAACACATACTTAAAGTGATCAAGCAGACAGGAGCAACACCACATAGACTAAACTGTAAGTCTGAAGTCTGATGTAAGTGCTGATCTAAAGTGAAAATTGCATTTTAACATTTTCATTTAAAGCACTGAACCAACTACCAGGATACTTCTGTATTAAATCACTGAGAAAAGGCTTGTATTGGTCCAGACGGCTGTGTTGAAGTGCTTATAGAATCCAACAGTAGGTCCTAGGGTTGAAGTAAAAGGCAGTCAAAATAAAAGCATGTAAATCTCTTTAAGACAACTCACTCACTTGCACTAATTGTAGTGTTTCAAGCTGTGGAATTTAATTTATTAATTTAGATTAACTAAATAACACCAGTTTGAACTTGTGAAGCTACAGCTGGTTGCAAAATGCAAATAGTAATTTTAACTTAAGACCAAGGGTTGAATTTTTACAGAAATGTAAAGTATGTAGCTCTTAATGTCTTAATTGCTGTTCTTGGCAATTGCCGCTCTACAGGTTTGTAAAAAACACCAAGTACTTGTAATATAGGGTTGTCACGATACTGGAATTTCTAACTCCGATACGATACCTTCAAAAATATCGATTTTCGATACCAAAGGGAAAACAACTGTCACAATATTATTATTTTAAATTTTTTTAGTTAAATATAAATATAAAATCAGCCAAGGTCCGCTTAGACCTTAGTTAACTTTCCTCACCGTGAGGGGTCCGGAAATTTTAAATAAAAGGATATGTGTTTGAATATAATTCTTTAAAGTAAAGTCTCATTTATTCCACACCTACAGCCTCTTAAACAATATGGAGATGACTGTTGATAATCCACTGTTTTCTGTATTTTATTCTTTGGTTACATGAGGAGGATGTTTGAGTGTTTAGCTTTATAAAACACAGCTCACAGACAAAAGGAAAATACTACAAAATCAAAAGAAGCTAAAGCTAAAGGTCAGGACCTGGTGGTTTAATGACAACAGCCTGGAATCCTGCATATTATGCCTAGTACTCCTTCATGTGTGAGAACATTTTAAATACAAAATCCTCAATTCAAGCCAAATTATTTTCTGATTAAAATAAACGTTCCCTCCCATCCATAACGTCAGTGAATCTTTATTATGTTTTGCCAAGGCTTTTAAATTTTAGTTGTTTCTAACTCATTATCAGGCTACGCTAAACATGTTGAAATTTCCCCGCTGCTCTGTCCGTAACCATAGTAACCTGAGGACCCGCGCGTGTTGACGTAGCCGTCCTAGAATTGCAGGTTCAAAAATATGTTTTACACAATGCGCTTGTAATTATGAATACTGTCTTGCGGTCCAGATCGCGGTCCGCCTTTTTAAGACCCCTGATGTAGTGCACTTGTTCAAAGGCCTCTCAGATTGTCTTACTTTCAGAAACCAATAGTGCAAGTAAAAAAAAAAAAACTCTGTATCGATACTCGGTATCGAAACTTCGGGAAATTAGTATCGTATCGTTTGAGATATTTCAGTATCGATATTTATCGAAATATCAATATTTTTGACAACACTATTGTAATAATAACCAAAATCATCTTAGATTATCGCTATCGAAACTTCGGGAAATGAGTATCGTATCGTTTGAGATATTTCAGTATCGATATTTATCGAAATATCGATTTTTTTACAACACTATTGTAGTAATAATCAAAATCAGAGGCAGATGGATTTTACTTCAACATCTACAGCTTCATAAAACTTGGTAATTCTTTTAAAAATTCAAACAAATAAAATGTTATAATAAAACATTTATGATACAAATAAATAAAACCCTAACTTTTAATAGCTTCTGTTCAGACTGATGCCTGTGTACTGATGTTGTATTACAAGTAGACAAAAATAGGACAGAAATAATTTGATATTTCCTGATGCATACAACCCTGACACCAGATATCCCACAACAGGGCGGCCAATCCACCAAGACTGATGTTATCTGCACAGACTGAGCCAATCAACTACACCACACATTCAAAGTCCAGTAGTCCACTCAAACAAGACCCGACCTGCCTGACAACAAGAGTCCCTTTACAACCTGTGCATATAATGTGGTCACCATCACTGAATGGAAACTTGAAACAAAGGGAGGGATAAAAGCTGAGGTCATAGTGAACTGACTGTGGGTTAATTAACAGAGTAGATATAAGACACTTGGAAGTCAGACCATTGGAAAAACCCCATATTTTCAACGAGATGTGCTTTAATTGTGTTCTAAAATAGTAGTGGACAGTCAAAATCAGGGGGTCAAACTGAGGAAGGAACAATGATAAAGATGACTTGTATATAGCAATAAGAGTCACGGTAATATTCCCCAGCGAATGTATTACTTTAGCATAATTTTGTTCGGCTGTTTTGCAACTTTAGTTATCTAAATGTTGATAAAGTGTTTACGACCTTTATTTAAGCTTTACGTTTGATAACAAAAACTGACGCATGGCGTGAAAGTTTGCCAAATCTCAAAGATAGCGAGTAAAATAGAGTTAAAAATAACATCAATATGAATCATTAACTTAATAACCAGAGAAGTGTTTACAATATGAATGTTAAGATGTCAGTACAAGCAAGTGACTATTTGGAGAACATTCTAGGCTAAATGTCCTATTAAAACAAAACAGGATGTCGCCACATAACGCTAGCTGCATAAACAATACGAGGTTGTGTAATTTAGGGCAATATATAACTTCCTCTTAGGGGCAGTTATGGTAGAAATAACAGCATGTTGGCAAAATAGTGTAATTTAAAAGGGTTAGTTAAGTTTGCGGTTACACAATAAATCTGTCATCTCCTCGTCTTCCATCTAAGCTAACTAATACGTTGTTAGCCGCTAGCACGACGTCGCTAACTGTTGGAGACGTTTGTTAAAATAAGACAGATTACACTAATATTCAGGGACTACATACCTTGTAAAACTTTCTTCTCATTTAATGAGGCTGAGAGACAGCAATGAACCAATAACTGGATGAAAATAAGGATAGAAAAAGCGTGAATGTTCCTCCTACATTGCCCCATATTTCCGCATGCAGCCATGTTGATGCGTGAATGACTGGTCACTGGTGGGGCGTGGCTTGGACCAGAACAGCGCGTGACCGGAGGAAGTGACGTTTGTGAGGAAAAGGACGAAGAATGAGGCAGAAAAATATGGTCCATCTGCAAGTTCTAAATACATCCAAGGCTGTAAGTCACATTGTTTTGCTTCGTATTTCACCCAGTTTTGCTTTGTGTTGTTATATAAACTATTTGATGGCCATTTAGAAATTAAATCTTACTTTAAAAAAATATTTTTTTTAAAAGAAAAATTACTTCTTGAAATGCCCCTTTGATTAACCGGGAGTGGTGGTTTATAGCCTGTGTAATGTATATGCAAGTGAACTGGCATCTTAAAACAGTACAGGATGTCTTTATTTGTATGGAAATATGCACTTGAAGGATGTATTTTACACTTGTTTAAAAATAAAGTGCTTCTTGCTGAATTCTGAGACTAGCCCACTTGTACTCTTTTCTTCTGACATACCCAGGCCATTTGGCTATAGTTTTTAATATGAATTTTTAATACTAACAGAATATTGAAATGTTTTATGATTCTACAACAATCTGCGAGACATTCTTTATGTTCACTTTAGTAGAATTTAGAGAACGTTCATACTTTAATGTCTGCTGAGAAGCAAGAATGGATAGCCTAGCCTTGCATCCATGAACATTTTTAGCTCATTTTATTAATCATGAGAAAGTGAAGGGCACCATCAACTTTTTATGCAACTACAATATAAAACCCAAGATGTCAGTTTGAGACTGTGCAGTTAACAAAAAAAGCTACAGTGTGTTGCTTTATTTGAATTTGTTGTCATTCCTCAAAAGAAACTGTTGCTCCAAAAAATAAAGCATTTTTAGTCATACAAGACAAAAAAGAGGAACACATAAGCTGGTCCTTGTTTAAGATATCTTTATTTAACTCAGGGAATGACAACACTGTCGAATATAATCATTATTCCCATAAACCACCTGTGGAAGACTGTCACTCCTGGTCCATGTTACTCATTTTCCTTTTATTCTTCTAAAATGTATTATAGCTCTTAGTTACACCGCGGGCCTCTTCACTCATTTGTAAGAATGACAGACTATGTAAGACTTCACATGTGAAATAAACTATTCAATAAAATATGTTCATTTGCTATATGTAACA
Source organism: Perccottus glenii (assembly GCA_024416835.2). NCBI lineage: Eukaryota > Metazoa > Chordata > Actinopteri > Gobiiformes > Odontobutidae > Perccottus > Perccottus glenii. The sequence goes on along the minus strand of CM044561.2, from coordinate 22,682,638 downwards.
AAAGACCAGTTTCACATCAAAAGCACAGACAAAGTGAGACAGTAACACAAAGTACATTTCGGGTTGGAGTGTCTCTATGAGCTAATAACAGCAACAACTAACTCTTTTACATTGCAGAATAGTTTAAAGACAGACAAAAACTTTCCAGTGCAGATGAAATCAAGCTTCTTGTTGCTACTGCACCTTTAGAGCCAGGAGTGTATAAAGGCAACAGCACCATCTGGTGGTCAAACCACCAAACTGAGCCAATTATACATTTCACACAATTTCTATTTCGCTTTCGGAAAGAGCAGGACCACAATAATTAAAGCATAGTGTACAACTGTAGTGAAATTATTAAGAGTGAAACTAAGGAGGCTGTTCCCACTTCAAAATGCCAAACTTTCCATCCAAGGTTTTGTTCTCACATTGGCTCCGTTTTCAAAAATATGTTCCCTTTAACTTTAAAAGTGGTGCGTCGATGTTTTGACAAAATATCTTCAATAGCTGTAGCACATCTAGGGTAAATTGGGGTTTTATTTGTGAGTTCTACCTAATCGATGAACATTTTCAGTTTTATTTTGGTGGGGAATGACTGTGTGCAAAGGGAGACTCGAAACCCTTTTCCCCGGTCCCTCTATCTTCCTACGCCTGGAACTCCAGTCCCAGACCGAGCTTGTGGCCCCCAGCGTTGATGTTCTTGCCATCAAGGAGAGCCGAGAGTGTCAGCTTGATGCCTGAAGAGACAGACCAATCAAAAGATTATCAAGACCTAAGAAAATGTATTCATAAATGTAAATGTTGTGATTTATTTACTTACACTTAAATAACACCCTTCCATAAATTAAACAGAGGTGCCCTTAAGAAGTTTTTAATATTGCTCCAATAATGGTCATGAAGTTTTATTTCTACTACACATGTAAAACAATCAATGCTGGCCAAAGTGCTAAACAAGTCTCGGGTTTAAAACTAGTCTAAAAAACAGAGCAATAAATAACGAAGACAAAAAAAAAATTGTCATATATTTATATATTTATATAAATAAATATTATATATATATATATAAATAAATAAAAAACTCACCAGGCTTTAGAGTCTGAGTGTATCCCAGTCCCACCAGACTAGAGTTGTTCACCTTTGCCTGTGAAGACAACAAATCACACTGAAGACAGCAAAACCTTGGACAAATATGTAAATATATTTTATACAAATGTCAAAATACTGAGGATCAGCATTTTTATTAATATCTACGTTTTCATCAATTACTTATAGTGGTCAACATAGAACATGCATAGAACAGACGTCACTTGGCTAGTTTTTTACTTTTTTTCTTCAAACCAACTCTACCATTTCCCGCTTTGCTCTTTTATGGCATGAGATTTACTAAAAATGTCTATGTGGCACTAAACAATAAATCATGAAATAAACTAATGGTGCAGGTTGAAAAAGGAGCTGCCAAATGAAAGTTCTCAAACTTGTCAAGTCTATATGCCATTAACAAAAAGTTTTTTTAATTTGGCTTAATAACTTCTAAAATAACTCCAGTACTCGTCTCGCGTTACTCACAGAGAAGGATGCGTCGGGATCGATCTGGTACTTGGCTGCAATGCCGAAGTGAGTGTTGCTGTTGCCAGCCGTCCAGGACAGGTTTACGGCCGTCTCCAGCTGGTCATTGACCTTCTGATAGATGGAGCCTCCAAACTCAGTACCATCGTTTCTTAAAGATAAAATTACAATAAACACATTAGACTGTGCTTTGTCATTTAAAAATATAAAAAAAATATTTGAAAAAACTTTTCACACCAAGTACCATCTAAGTTAGGTTTATGTCTTTAGAGCAGTAAAACATAGAAATCTACATTTGTACACAAATGCTTTACACAGCAGACAAATTTAATATAAAATACATTTATTTTTACTCCATCAATTCTGCTAGTTTATACATTTTTATGACATTTTACTCCAAAGAGTTAGAACCCAGTTAAAAACCATAGGCCTACATCATAGTAATTTTTTCTAATGGTCATTTCATTTAAAATAATCTCAGAGATTCCCACATTCCACAAAAGAAACCACTGAGTTAACAATATTGTAAAAACGGCTTGTTGATGCAAAAGCAGCTCCTTAACTTGATTGTACTGGGCTGCAAAATGAGAGACTTCAGGGCACAGCGGGAAACCAGACTAACACCGTGCCCTGTCTCTGCTGCCTCTGTCACTCTCAGTAGTAATACAGCAAATCCCCTTCACCTGAGTGTAAAAATAACTCTGGGGCACGAAGGCAACAGGCAGACAGCCAAAAAAAGGCAAGTAAGAGGAGTAGACAAGGACAAGACTATGAAGAGCTGGACATTCAGAAGTGAGGTTCAACTATTAACCAGTGATAAGCAAAAGGCAGTAATTATTTTCTTCTTACACGTTTGTATGAAGCTGGAACTCGTCGGTCTTGTATCCTACAGCAAAGTTGCTCTGAGTGATCCGGTTCCTACCAGCCTCAAAGGTCGTCTGGTAACCGGCCAACCAGCCCTCGTACCCGACCACAGCCGCTCCTTGGATGGCAGTGCCATTGATATCATAGTTGACATCACAGCCGATGTTGATGTGGTCGCACTCATAGGCTGTCTTCACCTTACCGCCCTTCTTGCTGCAAGAACAATGTAATAGAAATGAAGGGTTAAACATCTGTTTATACAGTAAGCTTTGCTTTTTGTACATTAAATTAAGTAACATGAAGGTGCTTTATGTTCAAGATCAACACAACTGCATCTAAACCATAACAGTAGCAGAATATTCACATTAAATACACTTTTTATAATTAGAATAGGAAGTTAAAAGAAGTTTATTGTATGTATATAAAAACACAAAAATCCAAGGTCTGCACTAAGAACTCACAAATTGTTATGCAGTACTCGTAACTTTTGGTTTTACACTACAGTTTTTAAAAGTTTTTTTTTTTTCCTTTAAATGGACCTTGGTTTAGTTTGGTTCCAGACAGACCACCTCTTTGTGCTGGAAACAGAATACATGGCATGAAAATCAGTCAGAGGTTTTTACCCAGTGTTTGGTGAGAAAGATGAAATCAACTTCAACTTCAGGCCTTTAGCCAGCTGCAGGAGAAAAGTCAAAACATCAACAATGGCAAGCATAGGGCAGTCTTTGTTTAGAAAGTAAAATCAATTAAAAAAAAAAACATTTTTGAGCCTAAAGAACCCCCCTGTGTTTATATTTAATGTAAGTGACCATTAGAAATTACAACATATATATATATATATATATATATATATATATATATATATATATATATATATATATATATATATATATATATATATATATATATATATATATAAAAACTGAGTTTCCCCAGTGGCTGACCTGATCCTCGATGGTTAACTCGGTGCCCAGAGTGTTGTCTGTGTTCCACTTCTCGGTGAAGGTGGCACCATACTCCACCCATTTGTAACTGGTGTCTAAAGACCCAATTACTTTACCGGTCTCAGAGCTGGCAGAGCCTGTGCTGGTGAACTCCTACAGATTAGACAGAGATAGTGTGAGATGAGATGTAAACAGGATTATCTGGAACATTTGATTTTACAGCTGTAGTAAGAGAGGCAACAATTAAAAAACACTCTTCTCTGTAGTTTATTGCAGGATGATATACGACAGTTCATGTGTAGCTCTAAAGAATATCAGCAAAAATATTCAACCAAACTATAATTGTATACTGTTTAGTATTTTTTTCAGTCATTTCAAATCATTTCAGTAAATTATTCCTTGGGTAAGCATCAAAAACATCTCGAGACTCAACAAGAGTTACTGTGACATAAGAGTGACATAAACTACATTGTGTTTAGCTTGATATTATATTATTAAAGTTTGTCCTACTTTTATTCTTCTTTAATGTAAATTCTAAACATTAGTATCATAGGTCTACATCATTTATCAGGCGACTAAGTGCCTCCCCACTTTGTACATGTGACTTGTACCAAAAGTTATATTAGAAACTGATGAGTTAATCACTTGTCCTTGCCCTGATGCCTGAAGGTTGAAAAAGGCATGTTTGCATGAAAAGCAATGTCGCAATAAATACCTTATATCTATCCACTTCGGCATCTTGCTTCAACTAGTTTTATATATTCTTTGCTTATTTGAAGCTGCCCACAATTCCTTTAATATAAATTAAAAGTAAAATATCAGATCTAGCACCACAAAACTGCTGCATAAGGGTTTTGATACACACTGCATTTTTATATTATTAAAGATCTAGTTGACAGAGTAAACAGTGGTCGGGTAAAGCGCGTCAAACTGTCAACAAGAGGAGATCAGGTAACAGGCTCCTCGCTGTCGAGAGTGTCTTAAGCCACAATCGAAGGCTGCAGTCTGGAGCAACAGCGGCTCCGGTAATCTCATAAAGATGGGCGACGACTTACCAGTCCATTCTCAGCCTTTGTTTTCAAGTCTACCTTAATGAGGCCAAACCCTGAAGAGAAACACACAAAAAAAAGAAAATATAACCAAATATTTTTCATTTCTAACTATTAGACAATTTATTATTCATTTATTTGATTGGGACAATGCATGTTAATGAACATACATGAGACACAGCCACATGAATGTAAACATGCCATTTTGTAGCCTTAGGCTAATTTCCATCCATTGTCCCAACAGTCACACATTCACACCACACCAGTGCTGTGCCGGGAAAATAAAAGTTATTTTATTGTCCTAATGAATAAGACATACGCGGCATAAGCTGGCTAGGAGAAACTTTAAATAACCGTAAAATATAAATTACTTAATTCGATTACAGCCGTATGCAATTTAGAAATTGAATGTGCTCAAATTGCAGTTGCGATTAATTGCATAGCCCTAGTACTGACTGTAGAAGTAAGGCATGTGATAGAAAAGTGTTCCAACCGATTACAGCTTAAAGAACAAGATACACTGCATTCCCCCTTTTTAAATTGCCTTTTAATTTGCTTCCCGTTTGTCTAGTTTGTCCTGTCACAGCCTCATTTAAAAATAGCCCGAGCCAAAAAGGCATAAACTGAAAGGTAAAACATAAAACGTAAACTAAAATAACTATTATTTACTATCAGTTGACAATCTGAAGCAGCCTGAGCTACAAAAAAAAAAAAAAAAAAAATCAGCTTTTCTCAATTCTAGATATTGCTGTGTTTCATACTGGTTATTAGCAGGTTTAGACTATGTTACAGTAGGTAATGTACAAACTAATTTTATTATATATTAAAAATGGCCTTAAATAGACAGGTATTGGTTGTCGTCACTTCTCACAACACGTCACAGTGCCTCGGATATATTTGCACTTATTTAAATTATTTCTGATGTTTATCTGTTTTTTCCAAGTGTATTCTATTTTTAGAGTCTATACAACATACACCGAAATGAAAAAGGTCACAGAGCAATAAATCATAGCATGCAGTTTTTTTAATGTTGTACAATAACGCAGAGTTTTGCTGCATAGGTTCTCTCTGTAATACAGCACTAAAGGTTATCTTCTTTGGTAGAAAACAGACACACATGACTCCCATTCCTATACGTCAGTGCAGTGAAGTGTTGCCGTGGACCCTGTGCTTACCATATCCTTTTGTGAACACATCACTGGCAGACTTTCCAAGGTCAATGTAGGTGGGAGGTACAGCCATTATCTGCCACACAAACAGAATGATAAAAGCCGACTAAGAAAAGCATCAGTGATGTGTGGCGCATATCAACATCCCATGCATCACAGAGTTTAGACCTTAACTGCTGAACACATCACATTAAATAAACTGGAACAAAGAGGAACAGAAATACATATGTAAAGCCACCAATGATTTACTTACATTTACATTTAGTCATTTAGCAGATGTTTTTATCCAAAGCGACTTACATTCACCAGTGTTACATTTAAATTTTAAAATTTTAGTTGACGCTTTCATTTTGAAGCGACTTACACTAAGGTTCCATTCACCAGTGTTACAGCTGGAACACCACTGGAGGCAAGGTGGGTTAAGTGTCTTGCCCAAGGACACAACAACAGTATGAACTGTGGGGAGAGCGGGAATCGAACCGGTTGAAGGCTGCCCCGTCTAGTCAATAACAGACTAGACTAAATGACAGACTAGTCAGACTTATTGCATAATGATTGAGGGAAAAGTGCACTGATTACATTAATAGTTTAAGTTTTCAGTAGTAGACAGTCATACTAGTATTCAGTAGCAAATACAGTGATCACATTTTATCAATTGACTAAGTCTTTAACTTTTTACATTTTGTTTATCAATGTGAATGCACTTTTATCTGGTAGATTTTTAAACACAGTAATACTCTATCAAGTATTTTTAGACAAACCAGTCTGTCCAACCGTCCTGGACTAACAGTTTGTCACACAAGCCTGCTAAGCATAGATCTTACAATTTCCCCATTCTTCCTTATTTTGCAAGACATTTCCAAAGGGTAAATTTTACTTTGGCTATATAGCCGTTCTACTGTTTTAGGTACACATACTTGACACACATGACTGATAATATTCATACCCGTACTGATAGTGAAATTTGAAAAGAGGAAAAAGCACCTCAAGAGCTGATATTACACAACAGGGCTGACAAATACTGTACAAAGTGCCAATCTCTCAAAACTCTTCAGCAGAAAAGTGAAATTTCTGTTTCAAAGTGAACGCCCATCTACTGTAAGTCACCCTGACAATTGCAAAAGTAATATGAGTAACTGTTTCCCCCAGTGCATTTCTTCTTTGACAATCCGGTCCAAGTTTTGTTTTCTCAAGCATGTTAAATCCTGTTAATGTGTGACCCCCACCTTTTATCAACATCCCCATCCTTTCAATCTTTTAAGAACAAATATGTAATTAGCATAAAAGGAGGAGCGTAAAAATAAAAGTCTTGAAGTAAGACAACACTTAGACTATGAGTAACGGCCAAAGACAGTATATACTATGGAAAACTTCTGCCCATTGGTCGCCTATTCACCGATATTGTCATTATGAAAGGGCAATAAAATGGCAGTTGCATCCGGGCTTTTCCGCTTTTACTGCATAGTAAAACAATAGATTTCAGATAGCATAAACGGACATATTAATCAAAAATTAGCCCCCAGAGTTGTCATGTAGTAAAAACTTAGCTCTAGAGACCGGAGCCATCTTTTATACCAGGCTGTAAACATGATTTTTACACTTGTAAAGTCGCCATTGGATTTCTCCTTATATTTCCGCTTTTGGAGCCTACCCTCTGGTGGACGGAGGTATATTGCTGTATATCACTGATTATTGCTATATGGTGGCGCCCTTACTCGAGGCCCTTTTAAGGGGTTCCATGAGAGAGGCTTGGAAACGGCACATAAGTCACATTTCAGTTTGATTTGTGTAAGTTTTATTACATTTTGGTACAATATTGCCACAAAACTCTCAACTTATCCACTTATTGTCCGTTATTGTGTTTGATAGGGAAGACAAAAAGTTCTCATACAGGAGACCTTAATGATGTGGAGGGTCTTCAAGCTCTGGCTTTACAATACCATTTTATTTCACCAGCCATTATTACAGTGGCTAACGGTTTTTAAAAGTCACTAGCCCCCATATAGTTGTTGAGATGTATGAGATTAAATCTATGGCCTTTGCTAGTAAAATGTCTACACAAGATCTCAAATGTAAAGCACTAGCAGCACATACAGACCGTGCATGCTTTTAGGTTGTATTGGCTTCAAAGCAATTTAATGTTGGTATTGATAAAGTTGTGGTCTTAGGTTTAAAGTTACTCCAAGACCAAGGCAAACCCGTTCAAATGTTTATTCAATGATCAGTCAGAAATCCCTATGACAAAGATGCCATAATTCTTTATTCTTTTTTTGCTTTTATAATATGTTAAAATATAAAATATATTTACATGTCACATTTAAAAACTGTAAACTGCAAGAATGTATTATACATATTGCATTTCTATCAATTTTCATCCTTAAGTAAACTACATAGAATAACGGTGATCTATGTGCCACTTTTCCTGAATCTACAGTTCACTTTTAAATCATTTTAGGTGAATTGTAATTCATTCAAACCCTGGCCAACTACAAAAGCATGTGTGAAGTAGATATGAGAGAGAAAATCTGAACCCTCAGCCCGATTGCAATTATGATAAGAAAGCACTTGGACAGGAAGTGAACTACTGTCAGGTATCAGAAATGCCTATTAAACCCGCACAAGTGGTTTGCTCTCTAAGCCTTTCACCACATGCTCACACACACAAACGTGCTCTCTGCCAATGTGAGTGTGAAAGTCTTAATGGCTCTCACTGTGCCAAAGGCAGAAAGGTCAAGAGACATTAAAGGACGTGGGCTCAACCTTGGGTCAAAGAGACTGCCAAGTACACTTCTGGGACATAGTAACTGTTCATCCATGTGCTATGGGATAATTAACTACAAAGAATGTTTAACTTTTCTATTTTAGTGTACGTATAATTAGCATTTGAGGTAGTTAAATTAAAAAAACGAGAAGGATTCTGAAGTGAAAGGTGTTTTCTGAGTGTCAAACAGCCGAGACCTTCCACGCTGAACAGAGGGCAGCATCTCTGTCCTCACTGCTAACCCATTAGCATCACCTAGCCTTTAAACTTGGTTTAAGTGTAAGGCAAATTTTATTTATTATTTTTAAACCTTTATTTAACCAGGATAGTCTGATGGTCTGCACTTTACAAGAAGCTAGTTGTAAACCCGCTGACCACTTTTTAGAGTCGTGTCAAACGACCTAACAGCAGGACATTAGCCTCACGCTAACAGCACCAGGCCTGACATCTTCTGCATCCAGTTAAACCACCGGAGAAAGCAACAACTAAACCCTCTGAGTCCACATTCTGATGGATAACATCGCTGACAGAACCACGACGTGGAGAAATGCACAGTGGTGTATGAAATTCAGCTTGTCACATACCTCTGCTGCCTGTGGTTTCCAATCCTGCCGGAGAAGGAGCCTGTCAAGTGCACAAAAGGAGGAGCTGGAGCGCCGGCACGTCACGTACGCAACGAGTCACGCAAGCAGCCAAAGAGTCAACAGTAATTTGAACAACAAGATATTAAAATATCACTTCGAAAACGAATCCACTGAACAACGTCTGCTTTACGAAGATGTACAGAATAGATCATATTATTGAAGTTTTAAAAGAAAAAAAATCCTCTATAGGCATTTGATATAAAATAAGCAATTGCAAGTACATAATAAAACCAAATAAGCAGATAAAGCTAATGCAAAACAGCATGTACTGTATTAATTTGTAACACATAGGTACTAAGTGATCGTTTCTAAATTTAATTTGATATTCTTCGATACAGCAACCAAAAACGGAAATAATAAATTTTAACCGTTTAAATTTTTAACTTCATCTTTGGAACAGGTTGACGTTTAAGCTAACCCATGCGCAGTCCAGTCCTTGATGCACGCAAACTCCTCTAACATCACTAAAACCAGGCCTTTACAGCTGACTGAGGAACAGTTTTCTTCAGCGCTACCCCACATCACACTTTGACGACGCTGCTAATAAACTGGTCCGGGACAGAGGTTTATTTCCGCGCTATTATCTAACGTTACATCACATCTGGCGCTGCCGGATGAGAGAGGACACCTCCAGAGGTCATTATCTACGGGTTGAGATGACGAAAGACCACAAAAAGATTTCTTGGTTTGTAATGTTAGCCATCATGTTGTCTCTAAAACAATACAACTAGATTTATGCTATTTAGCCTACTGGTGAGTCTTTTTAAAAGAAATAACATAATTTACATTGTCAAAGATGGCTAATTTGGGCAAACAGGTATCACAAAGCATACAGAATAGTAATAGAAAATAGCAAATAAAATAATCAGTACTTAACAATATAGACAATACATATAATGCAATGTGGATGTCAGAAGGTGCATTAATACAATTAAATTGTCCAATGTTATTGTGGTCCAACTTTTTGTGTTATAATAATGAAGCTTTAACTTGAACCCAGAGATGCACATGCAGGTTGTTTATTTCAACCAACTAATGCCATTTATTGCTATACAGGTTGACAAAAGGGAAGTCATAAATGCATAGGCCTATAAATATTTAGTTAAATGAAGTTTGTAGAAAGTTGTATATTTTCTCTATTAAACAGACAAGACAGTATAATTTGCAAAAACATATTTTAATTATTCAGTAGTTGCATTTGGTACTAGAGAAGACTCACAGCTGTTTAAATTTGTGCCATGTGTAAAATGTAAACTAGTCAAATCTGTCAAAGCTATGTGTAACAGCGGACTCAGGACCCAAATGTACAACACCAGACTCAGACTGATATGATGTGTAATCTGTAATAGTAAGTAGTAGTAGACACAGGAGGTGTGGATTACTGGACATGTTCGCAACACACAGCGACGCGTTGGTACAGGAGGTCAGGACCAATGACAGTATACCAGGCTTTTCCGCTTTTACTCCAGAGTAAAACAATATTTCAGATAGCATAAACGGACGTATTAATCAAAAATTCAGATGTATTTCCTTTGCATTTTCTCACAAACTACAGCTTGTCTCTACAGGGCCACCTTAGCTGTTCATATATTCTAAAAAGGATGGTTGTGAGGTATGGAATCACAGTCTGCACTTTCAGCACCAGATGTCACCACTTGTTGGCATACTTTACGTCAGACACAGCCCAAATGTGCTAATGTGTGCTAAAATGAAAACCAATACAGAGTCAGAGTTTAGAAAGTGCTTTTAAAGTCACAATAAAAATTATATTCTGGCAAATTTGCTCCCTAACTGGAAAATTAGGCCTTTCCCAGAAACCAAGGGGTAATGTTTGTGGCTGAGTGACACGTTGTCTCTTGCGTGCGCTTCTGTTTTTTGATGCAGATGTGACTGTTTTGCAGTCTTTTGTTAATTTATATGCAAGACTTCACAGAAACTCAGCAGTGTGGTTGAGGCATGGGAAGGCAGCCAAAACCCAGCAACGTTTCCTCTGCTGCAAAATGCTCGGAATTACACCTAATTCACCAGAATTACACCTGTTGTTGGTGTTGTTTACGTCATATTTAACCATTTTAACCATATTTAAAGTGTAAACCACACTAACATTTTATAAAAATAAAAAAAGAGAGCACTGATGAATGTTGATAGTATTCAAGTGTATTAAGTACATTTGCATAATAAAATAATCTAAATGAATGAAATAAGTGTAACTATAATTATCCTTGAATGAAAACTCATGTTCTCACCAGAAATAGGTAAACACATTTTGAATAAAGCAGTCTGGGGGAAATTGATTTTCAGTGAGAAAACGTGTAGTTTGTCACAGACATTGCACATTTCTGCTTACAGTATATAATAGAGTGATAATAATATGAAGAAAGACCAGTGCCATCAAAACACAGTAATAATGCCACAATACAATTATAAATACTGCAGAAAGTAAATTTGATTCAAAATCCTTAAAAGGCCTGTCCTGAAAAGTTGGCAGGATTTTACATTGACTAATGTCTAAAACCAGTCTTGTCAGGGGTTTGAGGGTTTACTTTGCAATAAATAACATCCCTAAATTTTTCTTAATTTAAAGCAAACAAATTTGGAAAAAACTAAATCTTTTTGAATTACGAGTCAAAGTAACACTATTTATTGACTGAGTAAAACAATGTGGTTGCTTTTATCAACAAAATCTGTACTCAAGTAAAAATAGTGTTAAAATCTTGAGATTTACTCAAGTAAAAGTAGACATGCATTTTTATTAGAATATGGTGAACATGTTTAGTGAAATTTACTATAAAGTTATATTTACATCTATTGTTAAAGCTATGCATCTGGCCATCTGACATTCAGGCATAAGTGCAAAGAAAATGTTACCATTTAACACAGTGGATAAAAATACTGAGGCCTGGCTCTAATGGACCTTACAGCCATGGTCCTGTGCAGGCAAGCTGAGCACAGACAGCCAAGGTCATCATTTAGGGTTGTGGTTTGTTTTGGCCACTAGATGTCATTATTGTTAACTAAGATGTAAAAAGCCCTTTCCTGAAGACAGTGGAAAGTGACAAAATGAGTTTTAAACTATCTGTTTAAAGGTGTAGCATTTACACTTTCTTGGTTTTGTTAGCATTAACAAACAGAAATTGGAAAGGTAGTCATGTTGTTTTAATTTTAACAACTCCTTTTTGCAAGGGCCATTTTACAAAACTGTAAAACATTAAAACAGAACAAAATAAATTGCTGAATGTGCTTTTTTGGGAATTTCTGACTTGAAAGACATTGCTTTTAAATGTAGCTTCCCTTAAGTTGTTATTTTCTTCTACAAAAATAACTTTATTCTTAGTGTTTCCAAAGTTTATACTTCTATATTATAATCTATTCAGGTGTGCTTCATTTAAGTACTATTACAAATTAAGGATTTAAGATTGAAGCCAAATATGGTAAATACTCAGTCTGCAGTGAGTGGAGTCTCTATGGAACAGGATTAAAACACTGAGTTTATGAGATTATTATGAGAGCAAAGCCAAATATTTCCCTGTTTGGCAGAAAGACTTAACATTCAGCCTGTGTTTTATGAAGTAATTTGAATTTTTAATATTGTCTGTTTGCCTGAAGGAGTCACTGCTAAAGGAGACAAGACCGACTTAGAGAACTTCTTCAAACTTTGTAAAAATTCTTAAAAAGGATTATATGTAGTTTTGACATCATCAACCATTAAGTAATGATATTGTGTGAGAGTATAGACCCTTTCTTCGTTTTTCACACCAATGTCAAGATATTGGCTAATAGACTCTGGGACAAAACAAACCTCCCTTTTTAGTCAGACTGGGGTCATCTGGGGACCAGTAGTGCAGAAGGCTAAGGGTGGATTCACAACAAAAGCAACAAAATTGCTTGTCTCTGCTCAACTCATTCTATTCATGTTGCCATCTCTCTTTTAAGTTGCTGGCGGGGCGGGAGGTTCAAGCCGCTATGTTTTTGCCTAGACTTATTCCTCTTGGGCAGACCTGGGCATTTTAAGGCCCGGGGGCTGCATCTGGCCCTCGACCTGCCCCTGTGCAGCCCCCAGGAGGCTTGTGTTTAAAAAGGAAGACGGTATACATAGTACAGAACATAATACAATTGTGATATTTTTTATTTTAAAGGCAATGAAATTGACGTCTGTGCTTCACATACTGTAACTGTTGGTGATGGGTTGGCAAACACAGGAAATGGATTGTGGTAATGTCACCTCAGATTAAAAAGTGAAAGATTGATGCAGAATGCTGAACTTTCAAAAAGGCATGGACTTCAAAGTATCTAAATATAGCTTAAACTTAGGCAAAAGAAAATGTTTTGGTTTTAGTGTCTATCAAATCTTGTTCTGTGATTGGCTCTTTGGCGATGTCACTCTTGATTCTGCTTGAAATGGAGCTCTTCCTAAACTCAAATCTTCACACAATGACTAGATTTGTGTCACTTACATAACTCACTGTAACTCACTCACAGTGTTGTAGAGAAGGCCTCCCATTACTGTGCCTTTTGACGCCTCTGTAAAACATCACATTGGTTTGTTTTTGTTTTTTTAAACCTAAACTGTCACCTGAAAAATATTAATTTGTAAATTTATTCAGGCTAATATTATCCTTGTTTGTTCTCTGTCATCAAGCTCATAGTACATTACACTAGCATCTAGCATGTAGGCCTCTGGACCGTTTTAAACTCTTATCTAGTAGAGTGCAAACTTACAGTAGGCATGTCCAAAGTCTTGTGACAATCTTACTATTTTAAATCTAGTATCATTGTAAAAACATACCCAGGCGCAAAATGCAATGTATTTGAGATAAACATGGGCAACCCCTGGTGGTGGCTGCAGACAATGAATTTCCCAAAGGAGATAATAAAGGGATTTTTTTAAAGCATGATTTGTTTAATTGATGCTATTATGTTTTTCACATTTTAGTGATAATATGTTTATAGGCCTCTTGTAGACTTTCCGGAAAAAAAAGCGTTTGTAGGCCTCTGGAAAGAGGCTTTACCATCCAATCCCTGTTATCTTAGACTCCCATATCTTAAGCTCTAAAATAGGGAATGGTAAACAAGGCTTTAGTTTCCTCACCTGAAGATCTTGCACATTAAATTGTAAAAAGAAATTCAAAATAATGTGGCCTTTTTCAGCTTCAAATGTCTGGAGACTTTTGGCTTGTCTTTGGAAACCGCGACTCAAATGAAAGTGTAACATAAAGTTATTGTTAATTAGAACATGTTAAATAAGTTTCAAGACTGTGTTTTTATCTCTTTTTTTTTTTTTTAACCAATTGTTAGGTTTCCTTTTGTGATTGCTGTCAGTTTTTTTTTTCATTCTCAAATCTGGCCCAAAGTGAAAACAGTTTGGACAACCCTAGCGTGGTTTAGGAAGATTTGTGTGCACTTTTTGATGTCATTAGAGACTTGTATTATGATAAATTGAATATATAATTATATAGTAGATACAGCTATGATGGGAACTATGATTAATAACAACTATTAAAGTCAGAATTACTAACAGCGCTGCTCATAAATAACTCAGAGGAGATTCTTTCTTCACTCACCAATGTGCACAGCTTGTTGCCATTAAACAAACACTTTTAACTCATTTCCTAACGTGTATTTGGAAGTTTCCATCGCTCAACAACTAGTAACATGTTTGTCGCCTGTCAGTCGCATTCGGAGGCAGCCAAAAACTTTGTAGAGTCATATCTGGATGCTGTTCAGTTTTGTCCACAAAGCTTCAAAGCCAAAGCTTCAAACGGCCTTCACCCAAGTGTCAATCAAACTGGGAGACAACAAAAATGTTCATCAAGTTGTTCCAGGCATCACCAAAGTAAATAAAACGAATTGTAAACACATGCCGTAATCACAAACACATGGATAAATAAAGCAACATGTCATCTTTTTTTTGAAAACGGAGTGGTTCATGTAGAGTCCAAACTTTATCCCATGACTTCACTCACTTTTCCAGCTTCACAGTGGAAGTCTGGGTTAGCACTGGCCAATATTATAAATCACATTTAAACAGACCCAAACCAGAGAACCTTTTACCTCTGTTTAGGTAATAGTTTCCACTATTTCAAATTCAGAAGGATTAGTGTCGTCAAATGGTGCAGTGAAAGAGACGTCAGCATCATTCAGTAATTAAACGCAGTCCAAAGTGTAGCTCATGAAAATCACTGAGGCAAAGCAGTGAATAAGCTTTTTCAATGTAAGACACATGGGATACTTCAGTAAAATCGACAGCAATACAAAACTTGAATTCCACTAAAAGGAATAAAGCTGACCAAACAGAACAAGTGGTGCCATGTACTTTAGGTGAACTGGTTCAATCAAATCTGGTTTGGAAAGCTGTTCGAGCTTGTAATAATCATATTTTATTATATCTTGGATGACTGCAAACACATGCATTAAACAACCTTGACTTCCAGGGAAATGAAGTAACTACTTACAATTAGTAATTTTGTTGAGTTAAAGGTGAGTAGAGTTACCCCTTCACTGCTAAACTCTGCGCTGAGCTTTACTGTGTTTTATAAATTAGCCCCCAATAATTACAACCCACTCTGCTTTAAGGTGAAAAGATGTACTGGTGGTAGTAGTAATAGTCATCGTAGTAGTAGCTGTGGTGATGGTTCTCCTTATTCGGGGCTGTGTCGCGGGGGCAGCAGTACTGTATAAGCAGAAACGCCCAGACTTCCCTCTTCATAGACAGTTACACCAGCTCTTCAGGGGGAATACCAAGGGCCCCTCCCGATGGGACATGCCCGGAACTCTTCCGCGGGAAGCCGTCCAGAAGGCATCCGGAACAGATGCCCGAGCCACCTCAGCTGGCTTTGCTTGATGTGGAGGAGCAGCGGCTCTACTCTGAGCTCCTCATCCTATCCCCAAAGAACTGCCTAGCCACCCTGCAGAAGAAACTCATTTTGTCTGTCAACCTCCCGCTCCATCCTTCCCTCAATCATAAACAAGACGCCAAGATAGTTGAACTCCTCTACTTGAGGCAGGAGCTCTAACCAAACCTGAAGGGGGCAAGCCACCCTTTTCCGGCTGAGAACTATGGCCTCGGACTTGGAGGCCTGCTGAGTCTTGTAGTAGCAGTAATGCATTTTTGTTTGTCTAATAAATTAACTGACTTAACTTAGAGCAATAGTATGTAACTTTTTTTTTAAAACTCTACCTGCATCTGTTCTGCTGCAAACTCAATTAGCACTGTTACACTTTAATTTGTATTTTACATTAAGGTTTTGTTACATCAGTCAGCGTTAAAATATTTCTTTCCACTGGAGCGGTACGGCACATGTTGGCAGATTACACTCTGTTAGTGACATTTTCACTAACAGAGCTTGGCATTGATTTGTCATATCAAAATCTTTATATTCTCACCACATTTTTATTTATTTTAGTTTGTTATTGATTGATTTTTTTTCAATAAGGCTCAGCCCACTGTAAAAAAAATTGCACTTTTCCAAACTTTGGTAATCAGACATATCAGAAAAATGTTAAGTTCATCTGTGGTCAGAGAGCGACAAGGAGCTCTCTTTCTCATTGTGGGGCTGTTTAGTGCTGGAGAGTACAACATGTTATTGTACCGGCTGTGGGCTGTTGAAGGCAGATGCGGTGATGTTTATCTCTCGTTCATGGCGACCGTGCGCTGGTTAACAGACAGTTCAGACAGAGATGAGCTGATAGTGGCCGCCGCCTCGCTCCACTGACACCTGTCGCCTTGTTCAGAGGAAACTGAGGGAGTTATTCTGTGTTGCCCAATCGCATTTAGCTCTCACTACACAAGCTGCTTTTCATTAAGTACCTTCACACATGTGTCACTCAACTAGTTAGTAACAGTGTGAAATATATATATTATTTACATTAAGTACATCCTTATCCACAGACATTTATATATATATATGTGTTAAAATACTTACTATCAAACTGAGAAAAACATATTTATTCCAAGAACCATAAAAAGTAACAAATGTATAAATTATCCTAAAAGCTAAATAAATGAGATGAAATATTGTACATAAAGAATTTATATTTTAATGTACATTTTTGCACATGTTAATATGAATAATATTTAACTTCTATTTCCAAGAAAAGCCCTTTCTAAATGTAAAGCTATAGAACTTTAAAGTTACTAACATCACAAATTACTCTGTTAAGACTCACTGTTGACTGAAGTCATTATGTTCCTTCTTTGTTGTGATGTTAAATTGTGTTTTTTATCGCCGCAAATAACACTAAATCCCAAAATAGTGGGTTGTTCCCTTTGTCATCAAAAATATATTTTTGTAAGCACACGAGTAAATTGTTAGCTATGCAAATAACTGGTGAGGGTGTGTACCGGGTGAGCAGTAGAAGTTGAATGAACGGTCCTATACTGCATAGAGGTCTACAGTATATCCAGTATATCACCAATGAAGATAATGTAAGAATGATTAACAAGATTTATGAGGCTGTAATAAAAAAGCTCATCAAAACTGACACCATTTTGGTTCTGATTTATTTAGAGTGTACATTTCAACTTTTCTCTGTGACTTTTTTACATTCTGTTAATTCATTGAAAACTTGGCTTTAGTTTAGTTTTGCATTACACACTACATCAGATCTTCTTTAGTTAGACACACACATTTTTGAGGGTTATTTAGTTCTTTTGTTCATTTGGGATTCAGTTGTTTAGATATGACTTTAATCCTCTAGTAAGAGCTACTTTGTTATATTTATTTCATTGCTTTACCAGTAGCACCTGTTTGACCTTTTGTTATCCTTTTTTCCAAGTTACCCACACTTTCCTAGTAAATAAATAAATATCTTCAGTGAAACCACTTTACATCTTGGTTTGTGTGTTTTCCCTTCACTGTAGAAGAGCTAGTCTGTAACACTGTGTTATCTGAAGAAAAGGGGGACACGAAAATTCACACTGGACCACCGTACTTCACGTAACACAATACTGTAACTCAAGTCCAAAGTCTATATTTCTGTCCAAAGTGATCCAAAAGCGCTTCTATAGTCTCTTATAGTGATGCACATCTGCTGTTGATAACCACACAAACCACAGTCTTGGCTCAAAAAGAGACAAACTCAGCCAATGCTTTTACCACAAACTCTCAAACTACCATTAGACCCCGTTGCACCAGCCCAGTGTGCGCTGAATACTGCATCCACTAATCAACAGATTATATTCATATTTGTGCCCCAAGGTTCTGCGGAGACTTCAAAGAACGGAGCGACGGTGGTATCTGCCCCAGACACAGGCCCAGCCAGAGCCGGGGAAAATGCATTTCACGAGCCCCGCGTCGATGCCTCGGGTCGGGCTGGGGCTCAGGGCTCTGCACCTGGTTCAGAGCTCATCAAACCAAACACCTCTGTCAGAAGATAGGAAGAGATAGGAGCTGATTTAGAAAGTGTCTGTGCCAAATGAAGAGAGGGAAATCAAAGTATTAAAGTGTCACTCAGTTAGACAGACATGTGCAATCTTCAGGTTTAAAGTTCTCTTCAACATCTTGGCAAAATTTATCATTTAAAACTAGGATGGTTGGAGGCGCCTCAGTAGAGCACGTACAACATTAATGGAGGGACCTGGGATTAATTCCCGGCCTGGGCCTGTTTTCTCAAGGCCCCCTCTCTCTTTGAATTACGTTTCCTATTTAGCCGCTGTCTCTGTGTAATAAAGGAAAAAAGCCCAAAAATACATACACTATACATATAAATACTGGGATGGTAAACTATAGAATTTAGTAGGTTAGTATAGTCTGTATATTTTTGTTTTTTAGATATTTTGGGGCATTATTACATTACATGGATAATTCTCATGGATACAAAAAGCACAAACTGTCTCAGTTTTTGTCCATTTTTATAATCTGCTGTAATAAAATACACTATAAAGGCTTTTATTTAAGGTTCAGGCTCAAGTAGCTTGGTTCATACATAATATACAATATAAGTTAGTTACATTTGCAGTACAGAAAAAGAGAAGCATTGATACTCTCTAAACATTCATACAAGAGTACAAGAAAAGTAATTTCACAATTGCTTGATATGAATCTTATTCATAAACATGACTAACTGCAGGAACAACACTATTCCTGTACCTTTCAGACCTTAATTTTGGAACAAGTCTCTGACCAGACAACGGAGCTGAATATTGAAACTATAATAAAACTCTGACACAGTTCTGTTACATGAAGGAAAGGTTTTTAAGGCGGTATGCTGCAACAGTTGTAGTGTCGTCACATGGTTATATGAATAAAGATGGACTAGACAGTGTAAAAAAAGATTAGCCTTCTGAAATATACCCAGGCAACTCCATGTGCACTGTACATTCAGGATAGGTATATATTTTAATAAAACCTGCCTGAATATGAGAAATTGTATATGAGACCATTTTTGACCTAAACATAAAAGTGCCGACAAATAACCATGCTTTATACAACATTATTTTAAAGGGGCAGTGTGTAGTACCTGTGAGCATCTACGGTAGCTCTACAGGGACACCGTGTTGTCTATGAACCAAACAGTAGAAATAGATCAGATAATGAGTTCAGGAATGGGAAATATAAATGCTCCTCTCCAGCAGAAAGAAACTTTCAAGTCTGTTTTCAAAAATGGACAAATGTTGAGGCGTGTTTACACAAATGAACACACAGCTTTGATTGACTGGTTCCATTTTGATCAACTAAATACAATGCACCTTTAAGATTAAATCATACTGTTTAAATGGAAATCATGTGATAAAGCTCAAATAGATGAACATATTCATCTAAATGTAGAATAAGGTCAAAACCTCCACACAAAAAAACAACTCTTAGTCAATAGCACTTTGATTTAAAATGTCTCTTCCTTTCCCCTAAAGTGGAAGATATAGTTAAGGGGTAAAAATATATTTTCCATCAGATCAGTCAGGTCTTGTGTAACACTGTCCTTTAGAGACGTCTAACAGCACTCGCACTAAAGATCTGAGCAGCTTTTCAATCAAACAACATGAAGAAATCTGTCAGGGCTGGAGTCTGCTGACGGTTACAGCTAAATGCCAAGCCCACCTCGATCTAACGTGCACTCAGCCACACACCACACACTTTACCCATTGCCTCCCACACAAACAAACTGTTGACAAAGACTACAGCCTTGTTCATGTATTTCACACAATACATCTGCTTTTTCTTCAAGCTTACTCTCACAAATACAGCCTTTATGTATCAAAGTTAACATGCATATTCAAACTCAAACAGTGGCAAAAATTGCCCTAGTAGTACAAAGGTGCAAAGTGCTTGAGCACCTGCTGCTTTAATTTGTTTGGGTTATATTTACTGTTTGAGGAAACAGACACAATAGGACTCAATAGAGGTAAACATAAAGCAAAAAGCAATGTGATGAAACAACTCCTGAAGACGTACTTTTGGCTGAAAAATACTTTATTGTCATTCAGATATACATCAAGTGAACCACAGAACAAAACAGAATGGCCTTGGCTCAACATTATATCAAGATATAACAGATTATGCACCAGCTTTGTGAATGAGGGCCCCAACATAGCAATAATGAAAAAAAGTTAAATACGTCAATCCAGCAATGGACTATAATTTATGTCCTTTTAAATGCTGCTTTCTTTTGTCTTTTCTGTTTTGTCTCATCGTCTGCTCTACCTCCCTTTTTTCAAAGACTTTTCAATAATGATTGTTTTTTTACCCATTTCACCTCGGTTTAGCATGTGGGATTCCCAGGGAAGCCCAGTCCTGAAAAAAGACTGTGGCAGAAGTAGTGAATTTTCAAAATAAAACACTAAAAATCTTTTAATGAAAATTTTTCTATGTGGCCTAGTTCCAAATGGTCCACGGCCCAATTCCCGGTCCGCATCCCGGTGGTTGGAAACCATTAACAAGTGCTATATAAAGAACTGTCTGTAATATTCAACTGTGGTGCAACAAGAGTCCATAAATCATAAGTGATTGAAAGTAAATGCACAGAATTATTAGTTATCAATCATCAGAGCAGCATTGTGTTCAAAATGCTCCACTTTGTTTAACTGTTGACTATGTTTTGACTATTTTTGACTTTAACTTTACTGATCCATAAGGGAAATTATTTTAAATTCCTTGTAGAGCATGTTTGTATAATGGTGTAATGCATGTAAAATGGTTAGATCTGGGTAAAACAATGTGTATACAGAAGAAAAAGTAGAACAGAAGGAGTAACTGTGACCATATCAGAAAAGAAAAGCCCTTTTACCATATGTTGTATTTTCTATCAAAAAGTAATTTTAATCTGACCACATCTGATCAGAGCTATTCCAATATTCAAAAAGGGTTAATCACATTTTACCATTACACAAAACAAGACTTCAACAACAGACCATATGTGTTTTCAAAGATGTCCTAACTGCATCCAGATAATGTCCTATGTTATACTCTAATTCATTTGTATGGCACATTTTCATCAACTACAACACAAAGGGACTCTATCAGCATGTTTTATTGGTTTAAATTGGTTCATAAAAAGCAAAATAAACCACTTATTTATCTTTTAAGTATATCAAACCAACATGTTACTTTAATCTTTGTCTTTTCTCCAATTACGTTTTATGACAGATGTAATTCATGCAGCCTGAGACATATCTGCATCCAGTCAGGCTTTGTTTGCTCTAATGTTATTATCTTTCTGCTGTTTCTGTTTCTGACGACGCAGCCTCAAACCTCAGCCCATCTTCCCAGACAAACCCTTTTTTATAAATTCGCAAACGAGACATCTCCAGCAATAAAAATAAAAAACATCAGTAAATATATCCCATCAGGAAGTGTGACCGAAGCTCAGAAATGTGCGGTGACACATTTGTCGCCATCTCAACAGGGGCCCTATAATCTTCCCAATCACAAAAAAAACCGAGACAAATTAAGTTGTGTGGTGCTTTCAGTGTGCCATCACTATAAATCATTGCCATTGGTTTCAAAATTGTACAAGCACATTGTAAAACAACAGAGTCTGGGAGAATAATGTTAGTTTCCCAGATTGGTTTATAAGTTTCAGCTGATGATATACTGTGAGAAGGATCATTGTGTGGAAGTGTTTGGTGACAGAGCAGTGTCATTAGAGGGTTTGTTGGCTGTGAATGACTTTAAGGGAGTCAGTGTGATTGTTAAGCCCCACTGTGAGAAAGTACAGAAGGGCATCAACCACAAAACAAGAGCTCAACAATGGAACATAACTGTGTGGGCTGGAGACATTACAGAAATACATGAGACAGATCAACTCTTTTGTAATGTAAAAGTGCATTGTGTAAAGTTATGTAGTACAAATGAAAAAACTGATGGAAAAACTGAGCTAAAGCTATGTAAACTATTTTGTCTTATTCATAATTCATATTATTGGTAATCACAGTAAGGGATTCAACATCAATCATCATTTTGTCCATGTCTCATTTTCTACAAGTGACTCTGTTCAGCTTGTTGTATTTTAAAGAGGACAAGTGTGGTTTTAAAATGGCACCACAAGGTCAGGGGAGGGTCCTGGCCAATTTGCCATGTCCTTTCCTGTTCAAAATGGTTCAAAATGCAATGGCTGTCCTTTCCTGTCTTTTCAAAATGGCAGCCATTGCAACATGCACATTTTATGAACCAAAGAAATGCACAGATTATAAAACTGATGACTATGTTTTTACACAATAAAGCTTTAAAAACAATACAAACAAATAACAGAACAATAATCAGCTGTTTTTTCAAGATGTTTTAGCAGTAAACTCTAACAATGGGTTCATTTAGAAACCAACAAAAAATGATTAATGTTTACATTTTTACAACATTCTTTGTTGAGTCTATGAATACCCATATCTATACCCATACCCATATCTATGAAGACGAGCAACATTTGTGATCCAAGAGCAAAAGAGTTAAAGAGTTCCGAGCACAAGGCATTTACACACAACTTTATTTTATTCTATTTTTTTTAAACCTTTTGAACTAAAACTTTGAACGAACATCCTGAGCCTGCAGTCAGGTCAGTTTGTCAAAGTCATTGATTCAACTAAACAAACTATGATCTGTTAAAATCAAAAGTAATACAAATGACTAATACAAGGAAAGTTGAGGGAAAACCACAGTGAGAGAAACGAGGCTGCTGTGGATCTGATCCGATCTGTGTTCTGGTCTCTGACTTCAATAAAACCATCAAAGGCTGAGGTTTGGGGACGCTATAGTCAGATCAGTCTCCAACAGTTTCCCACAGCCTTTCAAGGCCTGCCAAAGGTTTATTTGTTTTAGATTAATGTAATTAACCCCCTCCTCCTCTTCACTCCCGGGTCCTGGTCCTATGTCGCAGAGGCAGTCGGCCCCAGTGAACCATAGCCTCATATGTAGACTGTCTGACACCGGCAAGATCATGTGATTCAGATTTTTCCTAGGCAGCATTCACACCAAGCCTCCCTCATGGAACCCCTTAAACCCCCTCGAGTAAGGGCGCCACCATACAGCGATATACCTCCGTCCACCAGAGGGCAGGCTCCAAACGCCTGGAGATGTATGGAGGTCAGGTTGGTGTGGATGTAGGTTCTTTTCTTTTTCTCTTTTCTTGTTATTTTGTTGTTGCTGTTGTTGTTTGTTATTGAATTTTTAAATTTTTAAAAAAAATTATTGATAGAAATGGTTCTTTGTTTTCCTTCAGAGACATTGGTGAAGTTTTTTTTGTTAGATATTTGATTTTAAATTATGTTGTATAATATTAGTTCACACTTCAACCCACTGCCTTTTGGACATTTTTATTTATATTATTTCATAAAAAAATGTATATTTTAATTGTTTGAAATGTTTGAAATAAACTTAATAAATACATATATATATATATATATAAAGTTTTTTATATATATATATATATATATATATAGCTGAAAAGTATTGTTTTACTATACAGAAACAGCAGAAAAACCCTGAAGTAACCGCCATTTTATTGCCATGTGGTAAGGCCAATATCAGTGAATGGGGAGCAATAGGCAAACAACATCCATGTTTATTTACAAGCTATGATTCACACTGACATTAAAGATCAGTGTATTTAGATCAGATTTGTTCCAGTGCATGTAAGATAAAGGTGGAGGAAAGTACTTTTGTTGGATCTAATGAAACCCACACAGATGCATGTCCTTATCATGGCGTCTCTGGTGCTTTCTGTAAAAAAGGGAGTAGTACAAAAATCTGTCAAAAAAAGAGTATGTAGCTGAGGCAATAAAAACAAAGCTGCACAAAAACAAAGCTACTGCAACAAAGAAATGTGGACAAGCCAAACCACGAGAAACACAATGATATAAATCAGAGTGAACAAGCCAGGATTTGTGTGACCTTTGTCATTACCAGGAACAGAAACCGATTAGCCAGTTTGAAAGCCTTCTGTATATCTAACCTCAGACAATACCATATACATATTTGAGTTTTCATTACATGTTTTCTCTATATAGCACTGTTTGGGGATTTTTTTTACTGTTAATGAGGATAATAAAACTGTAGATAAGGCTTAAAAACAAACTTTTGATAAAACATCTGAAAACTACACATGGCTCTTTTATTGGGACAGCCTTACTTGAGACCAAATGTTTTGGCATTTCTTTTATAGATACTAACACACAAACAGCTTAGGATGTGTTAAAATATAACACTTAACAATTAAGACTCACTATAGTTTTAGGGAAATACTTTGTTATTTTTGTTGTGGTCATAAAGACATAAGAACATTTTGTAAGGTTCACAGGTAAAATAGATTCCTGTCTGTCTACTGTACAAAGGCAAAAATGGCCAAAAAATCTTTAAACAAATAATTGATAATCTTGCTTTATAGTGTGAATGCAGTTTAAAGTGCTGCTTGTATTTTGTGAATCATAACAAGCTCATTGGCTGTACTTAATAATTATGCTCCTATTTAAATAAACTAATAGCGATAATGTCTTGGCTCATAAACTGTTCTCACATAATAACTTATTATATGTTATTTATTTCAAGGTTTCCAGGTTTTTCCCAAAGCGACATCAGCCTTTGAAGCGAGCTCAAGCATCAGTGACTCGACAGAAGTCCCAATAAAACAATGTGTGAGTATGTAATATATTAGAGCTGCAGCAGAAAATAAAACCTCTCATAAATCCTGGGGCGTTTCTGTTTCTGCTTTAAAGAGAAAAAGAGTAGGGAAACCTGAAAATGATTGTGAAAATGTGGCGATTGAAAACAGATGGAGCCAAATAATTTTTCAAAGTCTGCTACAATGAAAAAACGTCTTTCTGATTATGAGTTTGGTTTCATACAGTGTGGGAGAATAAGGTCTTTAATCTCATCCGGCAGATTGAGATAACTATTCTCATATGACTTTGGGATTAAATATTCTGTATTATCTTTTGGTTCTGGAGAAGCTGTGCTCTCATTAAACAGTAAAGTGGTCAAATTAATTCCCTTTGTTGCCTCCAGAGGTCAGTCTAGTTTCTGTACTGACCAGCTTCAGGAATGACCAATGAATGAAAACGTGGTAAAAATTACACTGTATAAAAGGTTTCTATAGCACAATTTGTACACTAAGTATTGCCAAAGTATTTTACATAGTACATTTTACATTTACAAAAAATGTTTTAAATGCACAGACAGACATTAAAGAGAGTAAAATACAATTATACAATTTTAAAATAAATAAATATGCAAGGCTCAAAAGGAACATTTTGAACTTTGGCTTCATCATTGTCAGAGTTCATCCAGAGGCTTGTCCTGATTTTTGCTGCATGAAACTGAAACGCTACTTACCGTCTTCGGTCCTGACTCTGGGCGGGAGCAGCAGGCCTGTCTTAGAGGTTTTCAGTCTGTAGCACTAACATTTCTGAAATGTATTTTGGTGCTGAGCCATGAAGAGACTCGACACAAGCAGTACTAGCTTACAGCAGTCACATAAACAAAAGTGGGATTAAATATGTTTTTCTTCTTCCCACTCCTTTTCAAGCAGATAGTGTGTGTGTATGGTTTATCGTAAAAACTTTCATGAAATCTGTTTTGATTAAATGAAGTGATCATAATAAACCATGTATATATTTTTATTATAGGAATATATTTATACTATTTTTTTTTTATATTTTTCACTTGCTTGAAATAAATAATAAAAAAGACAATCATAAACTGTGCTGCACAACATTTATTTATTGTATTTTATACATTATTAAACAGGATTGGTTTTAGAAAATATAGCCGTTTAAAGCGACACTATGTCACTTCAAGCCACTATGAGCGTGCCTCTTTACAGACTGACTGTTGTTTGTTTTCAAGAGGAAATGATCCAAAACCGGAAAAACATGTCTTCTGAAACGGTAAGGTCATTTTAGTGCATTCTGTACAATTACAACTCTGCTAGGGTTCAGTGTATCAGCCTATTTCTGCTCCCTGTGTTTGAGCTGGTGAGCGGGTCTCTCAGGAGATGTCTGCTCGTCCCGGTTACCTGGAATTGAAATCATTTATATCAGAGTTTTCTGTCCAGCTGAAGGTACTGTGTCAGTGAAATAGGCATTATTTTACCAATTGCTTGTCTAAGAACCATTAAATCAATGTATGTTTTTGGACTTTAAAATAACACAATGCTACTAGCTAAAAGTTATGCAGTGTTACTTTAAAGAAAGTTCCTGTCTTTCACTTTAAATATGAATTGATGGGTTGGTTAATGTGGGACTGAAACATATTAAATATAGGACTATCAACTCTTTCTTGATTATTTGATTAATTTTCTGTATCTATTTTATGCACATGCCCTTACAATACCTGCTGCGGCCTTCTTCAGATGTTTTTGGGACTAAACTCGGTCTCCAGCAACTTCGAGGGGCATGGAAACACTCACGCCCACTCCCTAAACCTAAACAATAATCCGTCACTGGTCTCCACATCCTCCTCTGGGCCACATCAGTCTGCTCGCTGCAGAAAAACTGGTCCCAGATCGGGGCTGCTGACTGTCAGCTGCAGGACGGAGAGCCGCCCACTCACCACTAGAAAGAGACCACTGTGGACGCACACAGTTAATATCCCTGCCATCAGAGTAAATGGAGGCTTAGGCCCACAGCGCTCTGATCTCTCCCAGGATTTGGGATGGGATGCTTTTTCTTTTTTTTTTTCCTAAGCTCCAAGGAGAGTAAACACAATGGTGGATTTGTGGAGGCTGTAATTGTGATTTTAGTTTGACTCATTGGAGGTGAATTGTCTGGTTTGTTGCAGCTGTCATCGGGAGTCGTTTTGTTTATCTGTGTTTGTGCAGACTTTCATGTAGGTCTCTGCGAGTCTCCCACTGCTGTGAGAGAAATAAAGGTCAGGTTTAGCAAATAAAATGTAGAATAGTTACTGTTTATTAATGGACTTTTGAGTCATTCATTGGAGAATGTCTCTCAAAAGGTGACTCTATTTTTAGAATAGTTGTGTACTTGAGTGTCATGATTAAATATACTGTTCCAGTAGGGGAAAATAAACTCCAAATAGTATATTGTAAAAGCAATCATTAGTGAAAAAAACAGGCTTCATGATGCCATCTACTGTTTATTACAGGGGATTTTACTCATGGGAAGTTACTCAGAAACAGAAAAATCACCAGCTTGTCATATGACGTTCCAGGAAGTGTAATATCTGCCAATAAAGTGTATTTTCAACACTAAAAATGTCTTTTAACAGAGAGAAAAGAAAGATATCGACAGAGGCCCCTGTTAGCTAATGCTAAGCTCTAAACTTCAGTTAGCTGTAATGTATTAGTATTTTGTGGAGTAAAAAATTGGTCTGGTTTTATTTTTTAAATAAAAGAGAGAGGTCCCTCGGCTGTTTTGATTGATTGATTGATTGATTGATTGATTGATTGATTGATTGATTGATTGATTGATTGTGGGTGTGCATCTAAATTGAGACAGGGACGGCCACAGTATAGTACTTAATAATTGGACCAACAGACCATTCATTAAATGTCAATGGTATCTATTGAATGTACTGCTGTTGAACAACCTTAACCAAATGTAATCCATAAACCTAACCATCAAAGAGAATTGTCATAGTAATTGTATATTATATGCTCTCACTCCTGCTTCAGTTCATATGCTTATCCACATACGCAATTACTTAATGTCTTTAGCTGTATCTCCTATTGGCGCCACGCTAATCCAAACAAGACAAAGACATCACTTTGCACTACATCTAATCACTGTCCTGTACACTTAGTGTCATACACGTAAACTTATTCACATCTAGGACTGACACGTCAGCTCATTACACGTCTATCCACGACCCTGGAGCTGAGAGGCGGGCATAATAGACACCTATATAAACTTCATGTGCTGTAAACAGCAAATCACTATGTACCATTGTTGCATGTTGTCTGATTTGTTTCATTCTTGCAAGAATTAAACCGGTCTTCCATTCCTAAATTTACCATGTGCAGTCTTCTACGTCTCGTTTGTGATCAAAACTCAATAATTATTTTAACAAGAATTTATCTGGTTACAATGTTCTTGAACTGCTGATATGTTTCTGGGATGTTGGAGGTACTTTTTTATGTTCATGTTTAATGTGTTGATCAGTGTTTTGTGGAAAACTGTTTTGACTGTTTTGCATTTTGTCTGGGCACAACATTTTGCACATTGCCCTTTAGATGTCACTATATACACTTACTGCATCTTGTAAAAATTATAAATGTAGAATTATTGGTGAGTCTTCTTCAGTACCAGAGAGTCTTGTTGTTTTAGTGTTTGCTGAGAGACTAACCCCGCCTCAGGCCTAAAGTGAAGCTGGACTCTGCTGATTTCTGGTTAATGTGGCCCGTACTGTTGTTCTCCTCTGCTGCACCAACCTCATATTAGTGGTGTGAGAGTTCACCACATTTGAGGCCTAGCTCTGGTTCTGACTTGGATGAAGGTCCTGCCCAGTAAATCCTCTCCAAGAACTGACCAGAGACTGTAGAAAAAGTGGACATGGGGATGGTGATGCAGAATTGAGGGTTGTCTCCAAGATGCCTGGATCTCAGTGAGTCCTATTCAGAAGTCAGTATTATATTACAGTCTGAATTTCTTGGGTTTATTTAAAGACTTTGATGGGATGCGTCTGAAGAATAATAATATGCAAAAAAGAGAGATATATGTTTTACATCAAGTCAAATGAACAAATACAGATTTAGAGGAAAGTCCTGTCTCTTTGTCTGAAGATGTTTGTGTTGCTCGATACACTTCCTCATTCTGTCACAATAATGAACTGCCATTACTGTTACTATTCAATCTGACACCCTACTTGCAACTACCTACTACGCTCCCAAACAGATTCTGGTTGAAATTACATTTAACCGCTATAGTTGCTCCTCCTCTAAAGCATAGGTCTTTTTTTCTTCTTTAGAACCTCGTGTTTTTGAGATAAACACAGCATCTGACACAGAGGACTTTTGGCTGATGTGAATGACAATGTACTCTCTAAAAGTGGCTTGAAAGGCATACTTAGACTGAGGTAAAAATCTAAGCCGTGTTCCACTAATGCTTTTTTGGAGTTTAGCATCACCCGCTACAGAGACAGCACAAGTTTTGCTGTCCCCAATTAAACATTGCTCATGTACAGAGCCTTAGTGCATGTGCCTTGTATGGCTGACATCACAACCCTGTCCATTTTTCTTTTACAAGCATTAAATTTACAAAAGTAATAAATTTAATTTGGCTTATTTTTTCACTAATTCTACTAATCCTTTTTGTCGTTTGGCAAGTTGTTTAAGCATTTGTCTTAATTGGTGACATCATAATCAACTGAACACTTTCAGATTTTGTGGCTTCATTTCAGAATAAAAAAAGCTTCAGTCCTTTAGCAACCCTTACAAACTTACAAAACTACAAGTCTGACAAATCTATTCCTGTAACCTCTTCAGGGATAACCACTGTTTGCGGTATCCCATTAACTGTCTGCTCTGAGCTTCTCTTAAAATGATGTTTAAAAGTTTCACTGAACCGAGTCTCAACATTTACCTTGACAGTGATGGTGGTCGCCGCTGCCAAGAGACTGGAAAATGGTGAGAGGCACATTTGGGATCTGGTGGTAAATCTGATGAGTTCATGTAGCGCCGCTGCCACAGATGTTTCATGATGTGGATTGTACTATAAAGAAATGACCGCACCTTCAGAGCGAGGCAGTGGGCAGCTCCAGGGTGTGACGGATGATGACCACACAGGCTCTGCACTCGAGCCAAATGTTTATGAGCCAAAGAAAACACTTAAGGCAAGAAAACACTTAAGGGAACTGGAAACTGTACATGTGTCTTCTGAGTGTAATAGTGGGTCTAACATGAATAAATCTAAATGGATTTTTTGCAGCGTTGGGACAATTATTTAGCAGTTCATCATAAAAGTTATTAGGTGAAATAAAAGGTCTAAGGTGGTCAACTTTTCTATCTATTGCCCTTGTTGAATAAGGTAGCAGCAGTTTTTTTGCTTATTTCGTTTTTTTAAATGTTGTGAGATACAGCTTCAGTCCTCACTATTTTTGATAATTAAATAAAATGTATTTCATACTCTGTTGATCTTGTGTATTAGGTTTTCCAGATTCTTACATTAAAAAAATGCAATATGTCTTACAATACAGTGTTGCAATATATTGTATTGTGGCATGTGTATCGTGATACGTATTGTATCGCCAGGTGCTTGCCAATTTTGTTGTAAATTCTTCTTAAAGAATACAATTAAAAGAGAGCGTCATCAGAGAGAAACTTGATAAAACTGATTTATAAAGTTATAAAGTTAACAGCAACGTTAACATTTTCCATCTGAATATAATTACAGTTGTAGTCTGAGAAGTGCAGCCTTCAGCTTGCACATTAATCTGTTGTTACATTCATACACTCTTGAAATGATCTATTTTTGTACTTTTATACAGTATTTATTAGAGAGACAGAAGCATGTTTCCCTACTGTGCATGTGACTTGATCTTAGAGCTTACGTGTAACCATTAAATTAACCGGTAATGGAAAGAAACTCAAACATCAGCCAGTGACAACAAACAACAACAACGACCTACAAAGCTAACAATAATCCACATGGATATA
The DNA here is from genome assembly GCA_024416835.2 of Perccottus glenii. NCBI lineage: Eukaryota > Metazoa > Chordata > Actinopteri > Gobiiformes > Odontobutidae > Perccottus > Perccottus glenii. The sequence goes on along the minus strand of CM044561.2, from coordinate 22,651,630 downwards.
TGTATACTAATGCTACTTCTTTTTATGCATCAAAGCAATGCAATGCAGAGATGTTTTGATATGTTTTCCATTGTGTACTTCTAGTTTAATGCACACATATACTGGGTTTGGAGATGCACACTGCAAACACAAAGAGTGTTTCCTTAGAGCCGAGCTACAGTTTTGTGGTTTATGATTGTGAGACCATGCTGCTGATTCAAATCTAATGCATGAGTCTTTAAATAGCTGCTCTACTTGAGGAGATTACACTCTTTTCATTGTTGTTTCTTTGTTTTTTTCACTGAAGTATCTCTCTGAGTGGTGCATCCTGTGGTAAGAGGTATGTGTCTCTGAAAAAAAACAAGGCTGTGTGTGTATCTCAGTGAGGAGTGAATGGTTTGGCTCCACTTCAAACGCTGCTGTGAGACTCTGCATTAACGAGGCCTTTGTTTCCTGCTTTCAGATTACAGTATGTCTCCCTCAACCCAGTGTGTTCAGGCCACGGTGACCCAAGCGCACAGGCAAAGGTCTCATCCTCCTCCCAAACAGCGTCTCTTCATCGAAACCAAAATAAATCAGAGGTATGCTCACGTTTCAGGAAATTTTGTATATTACGCTGTCTGTCAAGAGGAAGTAACAGACACAAAATCACTCTCAGGCTTACACTGCACAATAACCACTGTTAACTGACACTTATGTAAATCCATAGGTAGCTTTAAAGGTGTAACAGAGGATGTTTTTGACAACTGAGAAACCATGACTGTTTTTGAAATGAGCGGATGCGTAAGAACAACCCCTGTCCTTCATTTCGAGTGAATGCCTCCCAAATCTCATGCAACAAGCATTGGAACACGAGTGTTTGTTTACTACCAGCATTCACTGAGTCGCATGAGTGGATTCACTGTGTCGGACTCACCGCTTAGAATTATTTCCATGGTTTTAACATTTGAGTAGCATAACTTAGCATACTTAAAATGAAAGTTTGGTGGTTTGGTAATGCTACAAATAGTGGGAGTCTACCTCGCTGGACAGTATTCCCAGTATTACTCATAGTATTACCAAACTGCCTGTTGCTTTACAGTGTCAGAATACAAGTTCATATCTTTCCCAAACTCCAGAAAATCAAATATTTTCACAAAAAAATGAACATAAGTTACCTGTCCAGTAGAAATTTGGCAAGGAACACGTCAGTAGGAAGCCCTTTCTGTGCCTTCAGAGCATGCTATCGTGAAAAACAATCTCCAAGACACAATCTGGTTTTATTTAGCTCTTGAGCCGTTTTTCTCCCCTTTTCTCATATTACATAAAAGGAGATTTTCTTTTGCCACTACCTGCTTCAGGTTGTTTCTCAGCCATTTTGCAACAATGCATGAAAGTCGGGGATAGCACCGGAGCTAAACATAAACACAGTGTCTACGCATGTGCAGCAACTGGAACACGCATGCATATTGTAACGCACGTAGAAACATTGATTGACAGGCCAGAGGGCCAATGCCGCGGTGATTGCGACCATTGGCTGATGTTTTTAAGGCCACAGATGATGTATATTAATATTTTTAATTTCATTGCACCTAATTAATAGTCTGTTATCAGTTAGTAAAGGCAGTTTTGAGTAATATTGCAAAAATGTATTAAGCAAAACATCCTCTGTAACACCTTTAATATATTAAAAAAATAATATGATTGAATTATACAAAGCTGAAAATTAAAGCTTTTTCTTCTTATAGTTGTTCTTTATGTCCGCATGATAACTTTTTATTGTGCTGGCATTGTGTGTCTGTAAAACAAATCAAATGTTTTTAGTACTTTGTCATTTTTGGAATGTTTGACTGTTAATCAATATCTTGATTTTTTTTTTTTTTTTTAAACAATTTTATTAGTGTATTAATGAAATTAGTATAATAGTATAACATAGTAATATAGTTTTTTTCTCTCTTGTCTTGTTATAATATCTTACTACTTTCATTTAAATGTTCAAAGAGGTGGGCACACAATAAGTCTTGACTTTTACCTACACCCTTTCGGTCTGTGCTTGACATTTAATTTAATGAAAGTATTGTATTGTTAGACTTTTATTTATAGGACCAAAATAAACTGAACTGAAACTTCGTGGGTCTGGAACCCCTTCCACTGAACAGTGCTCCCACCGAAATGCATGACCAGACCAGATTTGTTTATCTAAAATAGGTTGGGTTTTATACACTGCTTTGCTTTCTCTGATTAGTTGTGTTTTTCCAGATTGTGTTGGAGTTTATTCTGTGTATGTTGGTACTGCTTCCTGAATTCTGATTGGTTGTTAGTCTACTGTACACAGTTGCATTCAGATCTGCAAGATCTGGAAATCAATTTTGAATCAACAGGAACCCGACTAATCCTTTAAATAGAATAGAAAAGAAGTGCAGTCTTCTTTAAACAACTCTAGAGGAGGTTTCTCTTGAAAGGATTGAATCAGGAAGCACTCCACTGCTGTGACTGTGAGTGACCTGAACTCTGACTGTAAACTGTAGATGTGCAACAGACTGGATTACAGCTTGTTTATTTGTACGGTAGCTTTGTAAAGTTCATACTACTTGCACAATTAACTAAGTAAGTTTGCCCACAAAAAAAGTGAAAGGTACCAGTATGCTGTCTTGTTACAAGCTGAAGCTCCTCTGTGAACAATGCAGTGTAGCCACCAGTGGATTTGGTTTTATTGTTTTAACTGCATTTCATTCAAACCCAGATTATCAGCAATCTAAGTTTGCCTGCATACTTTTACTGCCCACCCGCCGTCCTTCGACCGGTGGGTGGGCGGTTCGATCCCTGCTCGAACCATCCCAAAACATCTCGCTCTCCCCCACAGTTCATACTGTCGTTGTGTCCTTGGGCAAGACCTTGCCTCCAGTGGTGTTCAAGTTGTAACACTGGTAAAGCGCTTTGGGTGCCTACTAGGTGGAAAAGCGCCATATAAATAAATATAAAATATATAGATTAAAGTTGGATTTGAAAAGGTTTTAATTGGACTTCAACATGTTTTAGTTGGATTCAAACAAATTTAAGATGTAATTTGTGGGGTATAAATTGGAGAATGTGGGAAATGAATGTTAAAAACAAATGGATGTGAACACTGTCAAACTTAATAAAATACTCCCAAGTGTCATAATCTGGCCACTGGAAGCTTCTTATTCACTGTAGTGGCCCCTGACCACTTTGAGTTTGACACCTTGAGCTTTAAATGATCCAAAGCTCAAATATAACTTGATTTTCTACATTATATAAACTATACACTTACGTACATTACTATACCTTTGTTTCTGAAGCCAATTACTTCTGCAGTGGCTTGAGGTTACTTATAAAATAAAAGGAACGTAGCAGAGTCACAAATAAAGTGTTTCCAAAGTCGTGCACTGATCTCTGACGAAAGCCTGGAGATGTTTTTTCAAAGACATTTTCTCCTCCTCTGTTTATGTTTGTTGATTTCACCCCCAAAGTCCTCTTTAGATCTGTGATACCAGCTCATAAATGTTTGATAAGAGACTAACGAAGAGGTAAGACGGACTGCTTTCTCCAAAAAACAGACAGACACTTCCAGATCAAGGAAAAACTGGGATGTGGACAAGACTCATTATTGGCTGGGTATTTCCTTTTTTCCTCTGTTTTTGCTGAGCCACTGTGCACCATTTTGAGCAATTTTGCAACCTTCATCTGAATGTACGATATACTTTCTCAAAGATACAGTTTAATGTAATCTTGTGCTGTAGTTTTCCTATCCAGGGATTTTTAATTTAAACTGTGTTTGACTGCTTTAAGTGGTTTACTGTATCTCTTAATTTAACCTTTCAATTGTAAATCCATGTTTGCATCTTGAGTAAAAAATGACAAATGTGTCCCATTGTAGTTAACTACTACTCATATTTGGCAGACATTAAAATCCCAAACGTTTTTCTCTGACCTTAATCCATAGTTATTGCCTAAACTTAACACGACTGAACTCACAACGCTCTAAAACAGTGGAGTTAAATTGCTTCGTAAGTAAGTTTGTACGTTTTTTGTCTAAAATATTATATTTCTCATGTTTCTGAAAATACACTGAATTTGGTATCTGAATTTCCTCACAGTTGGCGTCTGAAACCGTGGCCGGTTGCTGGTGAAGGGTAACCGTTGCTTTGTTTCCATCGCTGTAAGCTACTTCCTTAAAGTGCAACTGTGCAAAGATGATTCAGAGGATTTCAAAGCACTGCTGCAGCTACAGGTTGTAATGGTTGTAGAGGCAAGAAACCTTCATCAAGTGACAGCAGTAAAGCGTTAATAGATATGTAATTATTAAAAAATTAATAAAAACAATTTATAGATGCTGAAGTAATATTTCTTGATAAAACTATACATGTCTATTTGTCAAGACAAAACAATAACTTTTTTACCTTGATTGACTTGATAGTAGGTCATTATTAATGCAGAGGTAATGCTATGTAAATATATTAAGTTGTTACAAATATTTAACTATGTTTCAAAGTAGTAATAAGTATTAGTAGTTATTTTAAGCTTTTACCGTTTTGTTATATTGTTAATTGGGAGGATTTTTGGTATTTATGGTTTATTCGTGTATACATTTATATGTATTTATTTATTTTGTTCAAATGTGTGCACATGTCAATTTAGTTTACATAAACTTTTACACATTCTTTTTTTTTCTCAAAAGTCTTTTTTTGAGTTTGAGTCAAGTCTCAAGGGACACAAAATAATAAGAAAAATTGGTGTTTAGCCGAAAAATCCAGCATCCATTGTAGCATCTTTACTTTCTACTTCTGTTCATCAATAAAGTGACAGAAAAAAATGTTGTCCACTTTAAAAAAAAGTCTATAATGAAAGATTATGTAAAGTGGAATGAGTGAGATTTAAATGTTTGCTGATCATTTCTGTATTAATCAAAGCCCTGCTGCTTTTCCAAACCTTAACTAACATTATTGTTACATTAAAGTTGTCCCCAAAGAAAAATGTTGTTCCACATTTAAAACTATAAATCAAATCTTTCATTCCAGTCTTGACATTTTTTCAGATGTTTTATTTTAATATGAAGAGTGAGTGTGTGGCTCCTGTCTCAGAGCAAAAGATGGAGGCAAAAATAAAACTGTTGAAAAGATTTGTTGAGGTTTCTTGTTACTGGTTGGACGCTGCCTCGAAGAACATGGTCTCGATTGTAGGAACACTACCAATGAAACACACACAAGTGGTTCCAGTTTGGAGCTGTTCACGTGGATGTGGCGCAGCCCCAATGAAAGGACATGATTTAATTACTCTGCTGCTTTAATGCGCTCGCTGTGTCTTTAGAAAGTACACTATATAATCTTTTTGAACCAACTGCAATTTATCTTTGTAAAAAAAAAAAAAACATGTTGCAGCAGGCAAGTAATGACCTAGCAGTGGAAACGGACCCTCTGTGTCAAAATAAAATGGCCGTCACTGTACAAGATGTATGTTTCTATTTAACTACTGAGGATATCAAATCTATTAAATAAAATAATAGCCAGTAAAGATTTAAGTAAATACAAAATAATAAATTGTTGAACTTGTGAAGACTAAAAGCACACAATATTTAGCTCCATTAATGCCAGCGAGTTTTATACACTGTTGCTTCTGAGAAAAGAAGATGAAATTCATTAAGGCCCTGTTCAGATCTGGAGTTAAAATGTCTAAAGTGTTGGGTGACATTAGTGACTAGACTCTTCTGTTGTTTAATGAAGCAAAGTAAGTGTTTAAAGTAACACTGTAACTTTTTACTTGAAAACACATACTGTAGCCATGACATAATATCATGCAGCCTCACAGTTAAACATGAAAAAGGAAAAAAATGTATTCATTTGAACTCAGGGTCAGGAGGACATGCTTTTAATGTCATCCTTAGCTGTTGTGTTGTACAGTATGAAACCAGCTCTAAATTCACATCAGCAGTGCATCCTTTTTGTTTTCTGTGTGGGTTGTTTATCGTGCTATCTATTGTTGCCTTATATGGTCTTTCCTGTGAAACAGATAATGTGTGACCCCAGGAACAGTTGCTGGTGTTCCAGATGAAAAGATAAAGAGATATAAGCGTGTGAGAAAAGTGACTGTGAGTCACCAACTTAAGGTCGAGCAGAGCAACAAAATACAACTGTGATCTAAAGGGAGGAGGCGATTTTAAACGGTTAAACCTCTGAGATGGGAAACCTCTTGTGTTTTGGTGAAAATTATAAATTCTTGCTTAGATCCAGCCTACAACTTCTCATTTATTACTTATTTTTAGACAAATACACATAAACATCAACAATAGTAAAAGACAGACTGTTTTATATTGTGTTAGAGACTTAAAAGTTAGCGCTGCTCCAGAAAGCGGTTTTGGAGCCTGCTTTTGCCTCTGCATTGTTGTGAGTCATCACCATGAACCTTCCTTGTTAGCATAAAGGTGTTATGAACATAAGGCGGTAGTGTAATCTTGAATAAAGGGACATTTTTAATGCCATAGACTCAAGTGGAAGAAGCCATTTTTGTACTTCCTGTTTCTTGCCCAATGGCAGGGCAAACTGAGCACAGATGGAGGAGAAGCACACTCACACACTGTTTAATTTTGATCTGGCTGAAGGTTTTGGGCATTCATGAACTAAATTGATTCTGTTTCAATTTTTGCAAAAGGAAATCACTGTTAGTTCAATTTTGGGGCAAATATGACAAACCCCACCGTTAAAACAATGACTGGTTGTGAATTTTTGGCTGTGTTAATGGGTTCAAAGTTTCTGTAAAGTCCTACTTGGGAAAAATTTGTTTTGTTCAAAATCACACATTATATATCAACAACCTTAGAGCAGAACTAGAAATGAAAGTCACACAAAGCCCAAATAAATACAGTAGGTGTTTTTGTTGTAATTTTAAGGTGTCCTTCCTTTCTTACTTACCAATCCTTACACTTTTACACTTTCTTTTCCTTCCTTCCTGTTATGTTTTTGCTAATGGAATATTATTGCATTTTGCTGTATCACCTCATGGGCAATGCGTTGGCTGCACTAATGCCATTAGCCTCAGGTGAACCGTGAACCATGTGATCATCAAAGCTTTAACTCTGAGCAAAGCATGATGGGAAACGCTGCAGAGCTCACGAGGCACAAGGCCCACGCTGCAGAAGCGCTGTCTCTTTGGAAAAACAGCTGTCTATATTTAATCAAGGCGAATAAACAAGGACTTTAAACAACTCATTTATAATTTAGATTTGCATACATTAAAAACGCTCATTTTAATCTTTTTATTAATATGCATCGATGATATTGTATAAATATGCAGTTTTATGCAAATACCAGGCCCATTTTTCTGTTTGTATTTAATTCTGTTTCCCAGCTGTGGATCGTCATTTTCATTCAAGGCGACCGACTCAGATTAAGTCAAATATTAAGTCACAGCATGGGAGTGTATAAATATTTCTCAATTAAAAACTCTGAAGCCCAGTGCTGCTACTGTAGCGTTATTAAAAATGCATTGGCGCTGGGAGAAAATAGGGGTAGGCAAGTTAGGAGTTTGATAAGACATCAAAACTTCAAGTCGACATCTTTGAACTGTGTTTTTCTTCTTCTTCTCCTCCTCCAAATCGAGTAGTTGCCACAGCAGCACTTTATTCCTGTTTTTGGAGACTTTTACAAAATCTGGGGGATGTAAGGACCAGCCAAAAACACGCTATGCCTGCGATTCTGACGAGTGCGACGTCCCCTCTGATGTTTTCACACACTGTCCTACATTCGACTGTTTTGTGGAGCCAGCGCTGTTCTGTTGAAGCAAATTACATGCTTTGTCTCAAAATGTGAAGATGAGCAGTGAGAAAGCAGCTGCATTAAAAAGACTGCATTCAAGTGAAATTTAATACTTCATCAATTGTTAATGGCAAAAATGCATTAGTTGGTTATGTATATTGACTTTGTAGATTACTGTTTTTCCTTTAAATGTGGTCAATGTTTATTGCCAGGGAAATGCACTTGCAGTAAATAAAATCTGACGTCTACTTTTTTATCTCCACATTAAAAATAGACCATTAAGCCTTTGGGCAAACAAGCATTCAGTAAACATCGTGTAGAATGTCATATGAGTTTAGGAAAAACAAAAGAGAGAATGTAACGATGGTAATGTTTCCAATGAAAGTAAAGAATAAAGAAAACAGTAACAGACTTATATCCAATTACCCACAGCACTATTATAAATGTAGGTTTGACAAACTATACAAACACTGCTTTTACTGAAAGAAAGATAATCCTTAAATGTTAAATCTTCAAAATGCAGTTGAACTATTTTTTATATTAACAATTGATCCTTTTAGGTGTTTAAAAAATGTTGGGTTTTTCTGTATTGATGTTATGCCAAATGTGCCCAATAGCAAGACAATGGCAGCCTGTTACATCACTTCGTGCCACAAGATGGAGTTATGAGGCACTGCAGAGATCAGTCCTAAGTCTTGTTTCGACTGGGATGGTACGGTGCGGGTTGGTTCTGGCATGTTATCATTACCAAAAGGGGTCTGGGGTGCCCCTAAAAAGCGCACTGTAGCACTTGGGAAACCCTTCAGCAAGGGGTCGCAAGCGGGCCCAGCTTTGTGGTGCACACTACAGGCAGCTGATTGGACGATAGACAAGGAAACAAGAAAACGACAATATTAAATGAAAATGGTTTTCAAATAAATCATGCATTGTTCTTGTAAAACGTCATATTCCAACAGAAAACATGATAAAAGTTATTTTTCCAAAAGACAAAGCTAGTTTTTATTATCAACCGCTGTTTATGGTTTTAAACAGAGTCAGTGTTGTACGGCTCTTGGTTCATGAATTTAAACATTGTTTTTATCATCTACACTGCATTAAACACAAGCAGAACCTGTGCCTCAAATATTGAATAAAAAAGAAAAGTGTTGATAAAACAATTCATAAAACTCTAAAGGCTTATTGTCAAGTAAAAAAATATGTATTTTATTTATGTAAAAAAATAAAAGGCAAGATGTTTTCTACTGTGAGAATCAAATTAATATTTATTTACTTATTTATTTATTTATTTATTATTTAATTTCTAAGGAAAAATATCTATTAAGTTATGGCAAAATATAAAAATAGCCTAGAAGTCATTTTAAAAATAGTAATAGCTAAAGAATGTTTTCAATATACTTTAACTATACTATATACTAAAACTATTCCACATTTATCAGTTTTACTTGTTTGTGTAAACCATCGGCTCTTATTTTGTGCAGGGGACCGTGGATTCGGTGAACACGCCCCTGTCAAACCCCGAACAGCGCCTGCTCGGAGCCCGGGAGCTGCAGGAAGGTGATGTCTCTTTAAGAAACTCCGCAGAAACAATCACACGCTACAACCCCCCAACAAGTCATCGGACCTGCCAATCATCCGGTCGGCGCCCTTTGATGTCGGGACTCCTCGTCTTGTCTCGGACACAAATGAGCTGTTTGCTGCAGTAGAGAAACATTAGTCCTCTACGAAACGGTCTGAGGACGCCACAACTTTTTGTTGCATGTGGTGGGGGGTTTCTGCACTTTGAAGCGAGCCCTGACTGAGGAAACTAAAGTCAAACTTCTGTATTTCCTTTCTTTCTTTATACTTTTTGGTTGATATTACGGAAAGTGTTGTTGTTTTTTTCTCCCTATCGGGTTGTGGACGTAAACATGCCTCAGCTCAGCAGCGGCGGAGGAGACGACTTGGGAGCCAACGATGAGATGATAGCGTTCAAAGACGAAGGGGAACAAGAGGAGAAAATACAAGAAAACGCGTTCACGGAGCGAGACCTGGCGGATCTCAAGTCTTCTTTGGTGAACGAGTCGGAAATAAATCAAAGTCCAAGCTCAGCGGTAGGTGACACGGACTGCGCGTACTGCCTTTACACTGACCGAGTGTGATCGGAAAGCTTGTTTTAACTTTAACACGCCGCTGACACGCGTTGAATCGAGCAACAAAACGCACTGTGTATTGTTTCAATCGCTACTACTGTCGATTACCGTGAGATAAAGTGTAGTAAAACTTTTATTAACTCACGTTATCTGCGAGTCAGGCAGCGTAGTCAGCCTCTGCGTCTTGTTGAGTGGGTTTAATCTCTTTCTGGTTGTGATTGGCGTGAGTTGAGTCGGAGTTTGTCCCTTTTGCAGGCGGTCAGACGGGGACAAGGCGAGCAGAGGGGCTTTGCAGAGAAACAACGTGAGCATCTTGACGCGGGTAAGTGTAACTCCAGCAACAAAAACACCAAAGTATCGCATTAAATCACAACTTTCTTCGGTCCAGTTTGCATCGCCACAGCTGCTTCTCTCTCATAAGAAAAAAAAAACACAGAGAGAAGCGATAAAGCCCCCCGCTGTGGCAAAGCAAGGGGTGTTTTGGTCACGGGGAGCAAACTTCAAAGAGTTGGCTTCAGGTGCACGCCGCAAAAAAAATGTCTATGCCAGTTATCTACCATAAAATATTGAACTTAGTCACGACATTTGACCCATTTCTGTGCCAATCTGACTGATATTCAACATAAATTTACATGTTTAAGGCCAAGTCAATCATGTGAAATAAAGCAAAAGACTTGCCTTGGCCTTTAAACAGTTACAATTAGATACTGGTACAACTTGTATAAAACTTTCATGTGGTTTTAGTTTTGAAACCTGTCTAAAGGTTTTTGTCTTGTCTTGCTTTAGCCTTTAACATAGAGGTCTTGGGATCTTAAATAAAGATTCGCTAAGACCACATTACTTATAGCCTATGTTTCTTGTGATAGAAAGAAGAGTGTGACCCTTCCATGTGCCAAAATCTGAATTACTTGCAGTTGTACATCTAGTTTTGTTCCTATTTAATTATTTTGTTTTGTTTCTTGTAGTGTTTCTGTGCAGAGTAACAATGATAGTTGGTTTCTATTATGTACAACAGCTCAAGAAAACAATAGCATCAAGGAATAGCATCGAGGGAGTTCATTTCCTCTTAAAGTTTAAGTTCAACAGTTTAACTTACACAACCTGGAGCTAAACACTGTTGTTGTTTTGTGTCTCCTTTAAGTTGAAGAAGCGTCATGCTTTTGTATAACCACGCTTGAGGGTAGATTGTATAACTTCTTCCTGAGTCTCTCTCCTATTGTATCAAACGCTGGTCTTGGTCTTGACTTGGTTTTAAACCCCAAAAGTCTTGGTCTCTGTCTTTGTTCATGTGGTCTTTACTCCAACACTGCTATGCTAGAATCGAAGGGCACAACATCTTTACTTTTTACTGTTACATTAGGGCACTTTAGAAAAGAAAAGGCATTTTATTGTTACATTAAATTCATATTTGTATTAAAAAAAACATTTTCCCATTTTACTTCTGATATTTGTGTGGCACATGACAATGAAAAATGCAAATGTGGCCTTTCTTTTAGTCAAATTTGGTGACTTTAAACACGAAGTTACATTTTGTGGTTATAGTCAATTCTTACATATATTTGAATACATGCTCTTTGTGGTCTTAAACAATTTAAACTGGAGTCTCGTATGTAGTGTTAGTTAAGCTGTGTAGCATAGATGACATGTAACAGCAAAATGAAGCATTTAAAAGATATGTGTAAAATGAAAAGTTGCATTTTCTAGCCTTAAATAAACTGAAATATGGTACTTAAAATGTGTTTTAAACCAATTTATGTGTACCAACATGTAACTGCAAATGAATGCAACTGATTTATAAAAGCCAGTATAAAGTCACTTTTTTGCAGTGCTGTAGCCCTTTAAAGTCTTAAGTAGAGTCTTCAAAGATATACATTTGTCTGTTTTAATTTGGAAAGTGAGGTCTAATCCTTGCTTAACTTGTGTAATTACAGACTAAACCAACACAAGTTGCACAAATATATATATTTTTCTGAATGAAGACATGTATTTTTGTTGTGTTTCTTCAACATTCTCTGAACATTCTTTGAATTTGTCTTAACCCCAGAGACCAACACTAAACATGTCACTCTCACTACAGTCGAGCGATTTCTAATATAGTTTTTGTAAAAGTGGTGCCAAAAATAAAGTGAGCAGAGCATCTTTATGTAACTGTGTAGAGAGGCCTTGTGATGCTTATTATGGTCTGTTGGTAGTGAGACATAAATTAACACATAGGCTTCAGAAGTTCACGCCTCTCAACAAGGTGACGGTCGTTCCGCTTTTGTCTCAGGCCCATTGTTGTCTGCACTCATACGAGGATATAACATGTAGTAACCAGATCGCTCGTAAATAGGCAGCCTACTTTGTATGCACATTTATTTTGGATCACAGTCTGAGGCACACGACTCACGCTCAAAGCGACACGTGGTAGTAAGTAGTGTTATTTTTAACAACTTTTATAGGCTTTTTTTAAGGTTTAGTCAAGACAATACGTCATTTAAAGCCATTATGGGATTTTATTGTTTATACATTTGCTTTACATTTGAAATACATTTGCAAACTATACGCTGAAAAATGTATTCTTTTTGTCACCCCAGTGTCGAAACAGCAAGATGGAGGCATGTACAAGTCGGCGGCGTACCCTGGATACCCGTTCCTGATGCTGCCGGACCCCTACCTCCCAAACAGCTCGGTCTCACCATCTGTAAGTTCACGTCAAGACTTAGCTGCTGCTGCTTTTGTTCCTTTCTCTCCTAATGCTTTTGTGTGTTTATAATTTGTGGTCCACACACAACATAAAGTGCATTTTCTGCTTTGAAAAGTTGAATTGAAGTTGGAGCTGAAGCATGAAGTTCAGTTGTGCAAAAAGAGATGGTTTGTCTTGTTCCGTCTTGGTTCATTCAAGTCATTTACATCAGGCTTTGTATTTTTATTACACACAATACATTTATGTTTCTTGTTTGTATTGTATTGTGCTTTAAATGGTGGATTGCTTACAAAATACTCAATTTGTTTTTATATTTGGCGTTTCAATTTAATCTGTTATTGCTATGTTATTGTACTATGAATTTGGTAACAGTTTTAAATCATTTTATTTGTTAGATACTTAGTCTAGATGTTTGACATGGCCATAATCATCTGACAAACAAATTACATATACTAAGCAAAGTTATTTCAGAAAATGTTTACTTATATATTTCTTTGTATAGTTTTCACAAATTAAGTTAATGTGGTGGTTCTATGAACTTTGCCAGTGCAAAGTGCTTGAATTATTACTTCAGGGGTAAGTTAACGCTGCTCAAGTGGTCATGTTTGAGTTTGTCATTTAGAAACATTTGACATAACATTTTCCTTCTGTCTGCTCCATGTGAGAAAAGCTTTGTTGCATCTTAATCAAGTGTGGATCCACAAAAACAAACATCATTAAGACTCATGGAAAGATTTAAAGTGTGCTGTATCACTCATGGTACTAAAATAATTTCTAGTCTCTTTTAAATGGCCAATATCATGGATAGGCTGACTAACTGTACCAAACGTGAACGCTCATACCTAATTCATATTTTGCCCGAGCCTTTGTAAAGTTGGAGATCACAAGGAGGAGGCTAAGCTGCTTTATTTTAAGAATCTGCTCCATCACGACCTGTTTGACAGACGCTCAATGGGATTTACAAAGTTACAATTGCTTAGGGTGAATTACTTCATACTGAGGCACTTATCTGATTTTAGTTTATTGAAATATAATTTGATTGGCTTAGCAACGCCCTTTCACTGGCTTCATAAAATAAGATCTGGATTACAAGGATAACAAAGGTAAGCAGTGCTGTTAGAAAAGTTGTTAGTGCAATGAGATCCTGTAAATTTTTGAAAATCTTGTACTTTGTGATATTAGTGCTTTTATTGTTCATTAAAACCCCAATAAACAGAGGTTACGCTCACATCTGTGCTCAAACATAAATGGGACTTTTAAAATAAAATGAACAAGTTATAGATATTGATATTTCAAAATAAAAGCTGCTGTGTAGAAAGACACTTAAATGTTTTACAAAAATAAGCAAATATTGTGGTATTACAATTAGTACAGGTGAAATGTTTGCTGTGAGGCGATAGTGCCAACCACTGCGCCACCATGCCAACTTGCACATTATTGCTTTTATTCACCAAATATATAAAACAAGCATATTCCTTTTCTTTGCATTTTTGTCCCATGAAAAAAGGTCAGTGCTCAAAGGGGAGTAGCTTCAGATAAACTTGAAAATCACTTGTTATTTTTGCTTAAAATCCCTTTTGCAAATAAAAAGAAAAGCCTTATATGGACATGTTAATTGCACATCATATCCAGCTTATTGCAAAAAAGAAAATGTTACATAAAGGTTTTAAAAAGGGGTTATTATTAGAAACCCAACTCTAATGTAATATACAATGTATTAATGGTTTAAAAGGTCATATTACATCAGAGTTAATCAAATAGTTTTTATACACTTACTGTTCAATCTCACTTCTTTTTACACATCTTAAAAATGTAAAAGTTGGCTCACTATTTGGCAAGCAATAGGTAACCATTGCCCTTTTTAATAGCGTAGTAATTATTTGAAACCTGGTTACAACCTCATATATAAACTTTAAATGAATGAAAGTGTTATGAGTCTTCTTCGATGTACTCTCTCTGTTCTGGAGCGTCTCTTGAAGTACCTTCCACAAAAGCTCTTGGAAACTGTTTTTGTTGAGGGAAACTTTAAAAGGGTGGGGGGTTAGGTTGTCGTTTTGAAGATAAAGAGCACTTTCTTCGCCCGTGTGTCTGGGAGACTCCACACAATGTGCACTTGTTGCCGCGTCCCTTGTAATTAGCGTTGTGCTAGTGTTGCAGCGGCGGAGCATCAAGTCTCCTTCTTTTTTTTTTTTTTTTACCTGCTCCACTTGAAAGAACCAAGAACAAGTGGGGTCTGGGAAAAAAACGCAGAGTGGGGGGGGTGTAGGTGATTACGGAGGGGTTGATGGGAAACTATACGTCTGTGAGGATGTGCGGTGTTTCCCTGAAGCTGCGGTGCTCATCGCTGTGTGTGATCCGTGTCTGTTTGTCATCACTGCGGCTCTCTGTTATGATTTATGGATGTAGGTATTTGGCAGGAGATGGAAGTGCCTGAGTCTGTCACTTATGTTTTACAAGAAAGTCTGGAAAAACTATGAAACGCCTCGGCTCGGTTTTCCACATTTCAAATCCAATGTCTTAACTGTACGGTTGCTTCAGCGTTTCTTGCTTTTGATTCATACAAGTGGATTAAGAAGTTCACAAGTGATTTTTATTTCTTATTATTACTGCATTTAAACCAGTCAATAGACTTAAATTATTTATAAAAACTTGTAATATGCATGTTTTTAAGACAGGCTCATTATGCAACATGAGTGTATTAGTCTGTGTATAACACGTGACATGTGACAACCAAAACATATAAAACTTGTTTTTAACACACTGAGAACTGAGAGCGAGATATACAGTATTGATAAAGTGTTCATGGGTCTGATGACATGATATTCACAAGTGACATGGAAGTGGTTGGTAACATGCATCACCACTGCCTTCATGTCGTTTCGTGACTGTAATAAAATATCTCACTGGGTTTTTTCATTGTAACCATCACCATGTGTTAGTCACTGTTGTGCTCCATTGTGAATGGCATATATATATTTTTCGAGTAGCTTTTAAACATGTTATTGGCTCATGGCATACAATGCTTTTAGCAATCAGTTAGTGAGACTTAATAAGGTCTTTGTGTGCTGCTTTTTAAAGTGTGTACATTTGTCAAGTTCATAAAACCAAAGGTAACAAATAACAGT
The DNA here is from genome assembly GCA_024416835.2 of Perccottus glenii. Lineage (NCBI taxonomy): Eukaryota > Metazoa > Chordata > Actinopteri > Gobiiformes > Odontobutidae > Perccottus > Perccottus glenii. The sequence goes on along the minus strand of CM044561.2, from coordinate 22,635,963 downwards.
ATTGATTTTGAGACTGCCTTATAAATAGAGTACCACACGATACAGTGATTCGGCAGACAAGCATTCACAAACATTCATGTGAAAATGTAGCCCAATATTTTGACAAAAAGAGGATTTTGTGCATTTATTCTTTACATTGTGGTACCATTTTAATGTTATTTGTCTAAAATTAACCATTGTCTACCACATACTTTTAGTGTGTGTCTATTACCTCTTTTGCAAACTAACACATTTGTTTCATAATATTGTTTTAGAGGAAAAACAATCTGATAATGATGCATACTTAAATATATTGTCCAAAAACCAAGCAGTGACATTTACCTGATGCTTTTATCCGAAGCAACTTTAAGCTCACCAGTTTTACAGCTGCAACACCACTGGAGGCAAGGTGGGTTAAATGTCTTGCCCAAGGACACAACAGCAGTATGAACTGTGGGGAGCGCAGGAGTCGATCCTCCAACCTATGGGTTTTAAGACGACCGCTCTACCACTGAGCCAGTGACTGATTAACAATTTTAAACAAAATTAAAACAACTCTCCACAGTCCTTCCCTTAAACTCTTTTCTCAAATTGTTAATCTGACTATCATTTCACTAAACTGCTGTAACAATCCTCCCAAATCCGTCTCGCCATGAAAAGAATCACACTTCATTGTCCTGTTTTTCTAATCAGAATTTAAACACCCCCATTCTTGCAGCTCTTGTATTAACATCATGTAAAGAGCTTGTAATCTCCGTCGAGGAGTCGTGCTCACAAAGCTGCGTTCGCTGGAGAGGCTTGTGCTGAGTGTTATCCCATTCAGTCCTAATGCTCCTATTACAACGCTGCGCTGTTGTCGCTCTAATGTAGATATCAGCGTCTTTTCAAGAGAAGACCACTTGTGCGAAACAGAGATAGCACTAAACTCTTGTTGTCTTTGGATAAAACCTCAGCCTCAGAGTCAGTTATTTGTATGTATCTAAGGTTTTGCATGTCGTGTGTCTTCGCCTCAGGCTTGTGTTTGCGCGTGTGTAATTTGTGGAAACAGCATCTTAGAGGGAAAACTGTGGCCGGCTGCTTGTGCCTCTAATGCTGTGGATTACAAGCATTTGAAGGCATCGTTCTTCGACAAACCCCAGCGGAGAGATTGCCATTTTCAAACCAGTTTTTCCTTCGAGGCTTCTACTCATCTTTGTCCAGACCATGTTGTTTACTTTATATCTATCCACAGAGTGCCCATAGGTGCTTAAAGTCCTTAAAAAGTGCTTGAAAATGGCATGCCCTATCTACTATATTTTTAGCATACAGTATTAAAAGATCTATTAAAGCTAAATAATAATGTGCTAGAAGATCTTAAAAATGGACCTTGTAAAAAATGCTTGAATTTGACTTTAAAACACAATGTATCATTTGTTTATCTTTTTTGTCCTTTGGCTTTACATTGTCATTGGTTCAGACCAAAGCAATGTACTTTGACCATGTTGTGGACACTTTGACTCCACCAAATATGGTACAAAATAGTAACTTTTGTACCATATTAGATACAAAACTAACTCAAACATAACTCTGCAGACTTCTATGTTGAGACAATATTGATACGATGTAGAGTTATAACTCGCTTTAGCGGTGATGTTTGCTTATTAAAGGAGAAGTATGTGGTGTGTATTTGTGATAAAATAATGATAAATCGGCTGTATATTCAAGCAGGCATCATGGTTTATGTAGAGTGTTGAGTCAGGAACATGTCTGCGCTTCAACAAACAAACAATACACTTTTTGGTATCACGTCCCATTATGACCAATCAGAAGAGAGGAGTCCCAGATAGTCTGTGTGCTGTGTTCATAGGTTTTAGGTGAAAACTATTAGCAGGTATAGAGCTGTATTTGACTCTACAGTAGCCTTTTAGAGCTAGCTCAGGAGGTTAGGTTTGGTCAGTGGCTTGTTATTTCAAAGGCATTTGTTTGAGGTAAAGAAGTTACTGCATTTTATTTCTGTTTTAGTTAATGACCAATTCAGAGTCACTTACTTTTCCTTTTTTAGTAATGGTGGTTAACTCAAGTGGAAATTGTCCCCATTACATACTGGTAAATGATATCATGCCATTATAGAGCATAGAGCCAAGAAACCAAGATCTTAAACCAAGATTAAATAAGGGATAAACCCATAACTAATGAACCAGGACTAAACCAGGGTTAAACATGGTCTATAATCATGACTAAACACAGGTAGCCTTGTTTTTCTTTTTTATGCAAAGATGGTCTCTGTGGATTCAAGTTTGAGTTCCCCGTAGCAGTACAAACAGACCCAGAATGAACTGCCTTTGGACGTGTCTGTAAAGACATACAACCAACTGCCTCACTTCAGATAAACTATGACACATGTCCCATAAGGATTATATTGCTGTGAAGAGATGTGTTGTGTTGTGTCTCAAACAGAGAGTGGACTAATTTTTGTATTTTTCATGAGTAATGGCAACTGATTAGTAAAATTTCTAGTTTTGTGATTGCTTGATTTTGCCTCTCGTGTAAAACAAAAACAGACGCTGTAAAATTTTCTGTGGCCAGTGACTCATGTAGAAGAAGTGACTGATGTCAATGGTTACATTTTATTAAACCAATAAATTAAAGTACTTTCAGATTTACTAAACACATATGGTTTCAAAGAGAGACATATTGTTTGCACCTCTGCACTACTGCACTTAGTGTAGTTTTTACAGGGCTTTTTTCTTAAAATTGTAGTTTTCCGATAAGCATAAGTGCGTAGGAACCCTAAGCCACTGATGGATATTAGTCTGCGTTTGTTGTGAAACTCTGTGATGTGGAAGCTGTGGTCACAAGCATCAAACTTAGTGAGAGACTTTCCCGGTCGCTGCACCTGAACTAAACCCTGCACTGTACTCTCCCGATCTTTTATCATGACAGTAAATGGTGCTGAGTGACTTAATGTATACTTAGTTGCTGGAATGTACAGGTTATAATATATTTAAGTTGTTTTCACGTTTTGGGGGGATTTCCTTTTGACATAATTGACAGGAAGTGAGTGGAGTCAAATGGGAAAAGCAGCCATTTGAAAGTCATTTCTTTAAAGCAACAGTGCAATGTTTACACTGTTTATCTTCTTTCAAAATGACTTAACCAAGTCTTGTTGTTGTTAAGACCACAGAGACAAGGCCAAGACTAGGATTTAGGCCAAGTCAAGACCAGGGACAGTGCATTATCCATGGGAGGAGATACAAGGGAATAGTTTTTACAACCATTGGCAAGTCAATATCAGGCATTTGGTGAAGGTGAACAGTGAAGGGTTACTGGTAAGTTATAAAAAAGTCTAGAAATGAGGAAGGTTGCATTTAAAAAAAATAATTTTCCATCCTGTTTATAAATGAGTCTTAGCTGATGTAAACATACATCTCTTTATGACTAAACCAAGACCAACACAAAAAAAAAAAAAAAGTTAAGACGTGTTTGAGAAAAAGTTGTCTTTAACCCATTTACTGCCTCTGTTCAGACGGTAAGTCAGTCCCCCCCAGGATCTTGTAATGTTGCTATGACAACAAATTAAACCAGTCCTGTGAGTTTAGTGTGACCATGCAATTCTGTCCCAAAACTGCAACGTTCCCTCAAATCTGACCAATCATCATTAGGGCTTAGAATTAAAACCTGCCAAATACAGCTTTATTAGTGGGGTTTCTGCAATAAGCCTTAGGTTGAACTTTCCTGTAGCTGATTATTCAGATAAACCTTTGATACTGACATGTGTTTTTATATATGTATGTGAAATGCAATCACAAAATCCTGGGTGGGCAAAGTTAATTTTTATGGAAATGAAGACGATTTGGGTCACAGTTGTAAACTACATGATGTTCAGACCCATGCCTCAATATTTGGGGAAGCTTTTCTTGTTTATACAGATGAATACTAACAGGATGGTGACAACGTTCTGTTGGGATATGTTTCTACTATTATTGTCACTAACTTACAATAATTTTTCTACATTTTTTTTTTTATAAAGCTACACACTTGATTAATATATATTCATTCTTGGAAAACATGAATTAAATAGGTTAAAATAGGTCTTGAATACTCTTATATGGCCTCCTCCTTCTTATTGTTCATTCACAAATTGATCACAGTTGCTGAAAAGCCCCAGTATGTCCACTCCTTTTGTGATTCCTGAATAATACGAGGTCGATCCGCTGAGATCAAGGCGCGGCGTTTGTGTGCACGTCTGGTTCTTGCCACTTCCTTGTTGCCATTGTGCCGTGGTGTTGACAGGGGGTTGTACTGCCAGCCCCTAGTCCCTGGGTAAACAATGGCAGCATCTCAGGCTGAAGCCTCACTAATCCCTTCCCCTCACACAGGAACCGAGGGGCCGCCCTGGCTCTGACGGGGCCCGATAAGAAAACCCTGACACTTGGATTTAAGGGGACTAAGGAAAGCGGCTTTCACTAAACGCCGCAAAGAGGAACCAGAAAAACTTGGACCTACTTAATAAATCTTCATAAGTCATTACAAAACTAATGCCAGTGATACTTTGTGTTGGTTTAATTCGACTTGGATGTTTTATTGAAGTAAAAAAGTATGCAAGAAAGGACCTAAATAAAACTCAACTATTGTTGGATTTCACATACACAATAATCACTAATTTATTTATCAATAATATATATTTTTGCACTGACATCCTCAAAACCTATGAACCAAACTTTCAAGCTTCTACTTCTGATAGGAATTTGTCCTGTCTGCCTTGTGTCCCATTTATGCTGAATAAGTGAGACACTGTCACCTTTTACAGTGCGGGCTGTCATTCTGCATTTAGTGTCATGTATTCAATAGATGCCACACAAGAGCTTTACACAACAGAACAAAAGCAGTAGACAATGTTAAATCGAAGCACATGGCTAATTTGCATTCATCTAAATTGACCTATTGCTAAGCCCCGCCTTCTTAACCCACACTACACTTACACAATAGGATATATCATTGACTTATCGTACACATTGGCATCATTATACTGTATACCAGCTTTAGTGGGTATCTGTAGCAGAGATCGGCGGCTCTCGGGTTCTTTCCAGACTTAAAACCAATGTGTCTTTTAAATCTGAACACTAATGCAGCTGTAACACACATTATATAATATGTTGAATTACACCTGCGTATGTGACTTATTAAAGTAGGATTTGTCTTTGTAAATAAAAGTAGTGATCTGATATGTTTGACAAGCGTGACTCAAATTTTTGTGCATGTTTCAGGTTTTAGTCTGAACCAGATTTGGCCAAAGCAAGTGTGAAAATTCTTGAAAAACTGTAACTTCTCTGTGAATCATTAGGCATTTATCTTATGGCAGTGGTAATAAATGAGTTTCTGTGGGGCTTTGTCTGCAGTGGATTGCCTTAAGTGTCTGCTTACAGCTCTATTACAGCATGTAGATGATGCTCTATGTTGTATTGTACAGCATCCATCTTTCTAGACATGCCTCGCTCCACCACTGCACAGAAAAGTTATTCTATTCTTGGCCTTTCTATCAAATCCGACCGCCGCAACAATGCACTGGCAAAGAGAGATATCCACACAGATGACACTGATAAATAAGTCACATAAAAATCAAAGGTAAAGGTAAAGTGAGTTTGATTGAAGTGGGAATGGGATGGAGATAGATTAAAATACAAATAACAACAATCTGGTTGTGAAGGCTCACGTAGAGAGACCGAGGCGGAAATATTGAAACAAATATCAGACGAAGAAGAAACCCCCCTGAAATGGCCGCGAGGTGTTTTTACCTGTAATTATTCATCTTCTGATTTCTTTCCGGTGAACACAGACAGTAGATGTTAGCAGCCAGGTGTCGGCAGAGGAAGTGTGGCTCGAGTTTGATTGGTGTTATTAAGTTGTTGTATCAGTCAGACGCAGCTCACAAAAGTCATGAGTCATGTGTTTACACTAAACATCTCTGAGCAGAAGCTTTTATTAATGCTGCAAAAGAAAACAAGAGGTTGGTGCTGTTTTGTGCCTGTTTTTCTCAAGACCACATTTCTCACAATGCCTTCCACACTGTATAAGACCCATGTCTAAAGTAATTTAGGCGTTATGCAAAAAAAAAAAAACACCTAATAACCCCTATTCTGTGATTTTGACTTAAAGGTTCCAGATCCATTTATTTAAACGTATTACAATTTCTTGAAGCAAACTAAACAAATGAGATAAATACAACAATTTGTATAAATACAAATAAATAAAATTAATTGTCATTGAACAAGAATATAAAACAAAATTCAGGTGAACCATGAGGTAAAAGGACTAATATACTTTCATGTACTTTAATTCAAACATGCCACCAAACATTCATTTTCATATAGTCAACATATGTGATTAAACATGAGGCAGAGTAAGATATAAATGTCTATTTTTCAGTTTCAGGTAGTAGCTTTGTGGTTGTTTTCAAAAGTCTCTTCTGTCCAAATTGATCCATAAACAGACTATTGTGGGCGTTGTAAGTTTAAATAAAACGAAAGCTGAAGTTTGTCCTCTCAGTACAGCTGTAGGAAACAAACATAGCTTTGACTAAAGTGTACAAAATTTTTGACAATGCACCTTTAAGACACAGAAGTGGGCCATATAAATCCTGGTTTTGGGCCTTGACTTGCTTCTGGGCCAGACTTTGGACACCATAAAAGACAAAACTGGGTTACGTTTTACGTCTTACAAAAGTTTTACATTTTTATGGATAATTTGAGGCTTTAAAAATAAACAAGACATGCTATTCGGGTAACTGAACTCAGAATCTTCTTTTTTTTTATTTATTTGTAGTTTAAATTGACATGTTTCTTTTATCTGTAGGACACAATTTCTGCCTGTTTTTGAATTTAGTCTGTGCACATTTGTTCAAAGCAGAAAGACGTTTTTCATTCCCAGATCACGTTATGACTTAATCAGGTCAGAAATTGCTCTCATTTGACCGGTCTAATGAAATGAAGAGTAACTTAAAAGGATTGTAACTGTTGCATTATGAGCTTTCTAGTCTGATCTGAGTCTTGCATCACCGTAGGCTTTAAACAAGACATGCTACGTCTGAGTCAAATGAGAAAAGAGAGAGACAAACCGGGAGCGTTTATATTTTATTTGTTGCCAGGTGAGTCATTGGCCGCTGGAGCGAGTTTCTCCTGTCACAATGTTTACAGACAGTGCCGAGCGTGGATGTCCTCGACGCTCATAGTTAATGAACAACAGCACAGTGACAGACCTAAATAAATACTTCACGTGATGATGACAAACTGCAGAAAATGGACATCCTTGAACACTCCCTGGCACTTAAATCCACGTTATTTACAAACCTACAAACCCAGCTTTTTGGATCCACTGTATTTTACACGTGACATGTTTTTACAATAGTATAATTACACACATGGTTAATTACAACAAAGGTCATTGATCAATAAGGCTATTTAATCTAACTATGTCCAATTCCTGGTGCTAATTATGCCCAACCGTGCTAACCATACATGTCCTCAATCCATCCATTATTATATTTTCCAAATGGAAGAAATTTCTTTGAATGACCACAGAGTCACTAAGGCTGCATCCACACTACACAGTTTTCTTCTTAAAGCTGTGTCGTTGCATATAAACAGTCGCCATCCACTAATTTTTACATTTAATAGAGTTCAATCTACTTTGCAAAGCTACGGTTGGTGGAAGTTACTGCTCTTGCTCTTGCACTGGCCATGTTTGTCCTAATCTTTTTGTGGTCCGACTTAGTGGGCAAAGCCTGATGAAAGTTAAGACGGGAGCATGCATGACAACCCAGACAATAATGGTTGTATTAGGATTACACTGCATTGGAAATTGGGAAACTTGAGTGAAATGTTGCCCTTTTTTTTGTGCCCAGTTCTTTTGACGGTGTTTTCTCTAAAGCAAGGATCTTCAACTTAAATTGCAGGAGGTCTATTAAGTAAAGCCTTCTTCCAACTTGAGATATGATATTAAGTCTGTTTTTAGTTGGTCAGAACTATTTTCCAGTTATTTGATATAAGTTTGACTTTCATGACCAGTCACGCTCACAAATCTTACAGGTCACTAGTCCACATTTCCACACAGTGTAAACATGTATCCTCTTGTCCTCAAAAAAAAAAAACATAACAAAAAGAGTTAAAAAATACAGTCTAAGCTTGGGTGTTTAATGCCTGAGTCTGTTTCAGTAATGGCACAAGATGGAAAAAGGATCTAGTGACCCCTGCACAAATTTTTTAACAGTAACTTTCTCTTAATATCATCTTTTCATCATCTCTCACAATAATTAGTTCACAAAAAGGTTTGTTGCTAAGAAAAATCACCTAATACATTGGAAGTGTAAAGATGGGGGGAATTCAAAGCCATTTTACTTATTTTACAGGTAAGAGAGGTGTATTTGTGATAAATGGAGCTTTATTTAAGAGCTCACATACTGTAAAGTGGAGTTCCTGTGAGAGTCTTTAGCATTAGTCATGTGACCTCTGGGAAAATAAGCCGGGTTTCATTTCCTCTTTATTACAGTCAGTACGTCGCTGAGTTAGTCCACACTCGTGCTCCACAAATAGCTGCAGTCTACACTTGCATCATCTCTGTACTTTACAAATGAGGGACACCACCGACTCGCAACACGAGAGGAAATTGAACGCACAGCAGGTGTGTTTACCGAATGAGTCATTTACTTTAGTGACCTGTTCAGTTACTAATACGATATGCATCCACTCAAATTTGTTTTGTCTTATTTTTTTGTCTTTTTTGCTATTTCTTTGGCCCTGTGGCCACTGTCAAGCAGAGGTCTAGAACTTAAACTGCAAGAGGCCCATTACTTGATGCCCTTTCCCAAATTTAGATCCAGTGTAGTCCTTACGTCATTGTTTTAAACAAAAGAATCCCAATGTATGTCATATAAATCTACATCAACTCAACTGTAGGCTTCCCTAATTGGGAAGCTGTTATAAGGATTGGTGTAGATAAATAAATATAGCCTAACAACACTTAAATAAATCCAGAAATCAATAAAAAAAATCAATAAAATATTTATCTTGCTATTAATAAATGCTTTTGTTACTGTATTTTCACAAAACAGCCTATGTGCAATCCCAGAACAGCACACGTGAACTAATACAAAAAATCTTAAAAAGGAATTAGGTATTAGTTATTAATTATATATGAAACACCCTTTATTTACACTCTCTGTCTCTGAGTTCTGGTTCTATTTGTCAGCCTTTGTCTCTCTGTCTGCTCTCACTCAACTCATTTGATCCAAAACCGCTAGTGTCTAATGAGCTGAGCTGAGCTGCATCACTTACTATAATGTAGATGTTTTATTCCTTTTATATTGCTCCTTCAATTGCACCAGTGCTTTGTCCTGTTGGGACGTTTGTCTAGAAAACTTAAAACTCCTATTGAACTTAAACAGTCAGCAAACAGTGGTAAATGTTTGCCTATGTTTTACAAACACTCGTTTTGTTAATTTGTCGCATGTGAGGGTCACTCCTGTCGAGTCAAATCAAACACAGGCAAGGCGCGTCACCGGAGTTTGTGAGGCAAGTGTCTCTTCGGCCATGGCCAGTTTGAAGTGTGGTGCAAAGTGAGACGTTACACAAAAACTCCTCATACTTAGTGCAGGCTGCGTCTGGCAGAGGCTGTGAGAGAGGGGGAGCACTCACCGCAAAAAGCCCTGATAATAAGATATTTACGATTCATTCAAAACAAATGTTGCCTATTAATTTGGCCTCAAATGGGCACTTTGGCCAAAGAGAGCAAAAAGACTGATGCCCCAGCAACAATAGCCCAAACGTCGCACGTCCCCGCTCCTTCTTACTGTAACTTTGTAAATAATCCTCTCATCTGTGATGAAGGCTACACTCCAATTAAACACTGACAAGAGGTCAACACACTAACCTGAAACTCTTCTCCTTTTGCCTGCCCCTCTTTTTCTCCTTTTAATCACCCTTTGCTTAAAAATGTTTTACTGTCATTTCTAAGAGTTCATTAAGATTCTAGAGAGCTACACTATTTTCCTATTGTCTTTTTGTCTAAAACATGAACATTTAACCACACAGTTGAAGGACAGGGTGAAAAAGTGTGTTACTTACAACATAAACTGTGTAATGGCAGCAAAGTTTTGAGTGAAACGTTTTCTAAAGCAAATCTACACTCGTTCTCTCACTCACAGTAACGTGAAGCTAACGGCAGCGAACATCGTCGGAGGACTGGAATATAACAAGAACATTCTGCGAGCGGGGCATGTATTTTCTATTGTACAGAGAGCCTTAAACAACTATATCACAAATAGTGTCTCAATTATTACAAGGAGACTTAGGCGTATTTCCCCAGGGGGGTTTAGGCCTAGACTCAGTACCAACATTGGACAGGTTTAACTGTGGTTTAGTACTGGTTCTGTCCTATTTTTATCCTTGTTCAGTCCTACTTCAGTTCTAGGTCTAGTCTTAGTTTTGCCTTTGTCCTGACTTTAGCACTGGATCAATCCTAGTTTTGGCCCTCGTTTAGTCCTAGTTTATCCCTTCCCCTTTTTTTTCTAAGGTTTTTGTCCCTGGTTTGGTCTTTTTTGTAGGTTTAGTAGTGGTTTAGTTCTAGTTTAGTCCTGAGTTTGTCCTAGTTTACTCCTGCTTTTGTCAGTGTGGTTTAGTCCTAGCTAGTCCAGGTTTAGTACCAAGTAAGTGATTATATAGTTCTATGTTTAGTCCTAGTCTAGTTGTGGTTTTGTCTCTGTTAAGTTCTAAAGAAAACTATAAACTCAGTAAAATCTTTCTTCTAATTGCCTTCAATAAGTCTATATTAGCCCTGTATACTTCATGAGCTCAAATCTCTGAGCTGTTTTGCAATACCCATTGGTAAACATGGTAAACATTTAAAATTAGTAACTTGGTAGATGTAAAAATTTTCCCATTTTAGTAATAATGCCCCAGTTTACATGACTCACTTCCCTTGTCATTATGTATGTATTTGTAATAACCACAATAGACCTTAAAAGTGCTTGAAAATGTTTAGCACAATTTTGTTTAATGTGACTTTTCACTGTTAAACTGTTTAACCCTGTCCTAAAGACAAAATGCATAGTTTTGGTGGTATTTCAGTTTTACAATAGTAATTTTGGTGTTTGTAAATAGGTTTGGAGTAGTGCCTCATTAAAAGGTAATCAACTTAATGCATGTTGTTTGTTGTACAGCACTGACAACTAAAGCCATGTTTGAACAGACTGGTTTCTTATCTAGTTCTCTGCTACAGGGCAAAAAGTTTGTCAAAAGTCCCGTACTCCAGATCATAAACGTGGTTAAAACATGCTGTAATACCAAAGACGCCTGCTGACATTTGAGCGCCTGTGCCTCCACTGTTTGCAAACAGCGCCAGTGTGACGACCATATGTGACGGTACATGACAATTTGCCATGTGCTGCGCCTCTTTCATGTGTCCCCCGTTGGAAAATTTACAGCCTGTTTATGCTCTCCTCCTGAAGTGATGGAAATGTGTTTGTGCATGTGTACACGAAGGAAACGTTTCATCTGTTTTTATGTGACAACCCAGGCTTTAATGTGATAGGGGACTTTTGATCTGTGGCAGGGACTAGTTTTTACACTTAGGATCCGCAGGATACAAAAGAGGAAGTGTCATAAAGGGACAAACAAATAAATTATTTAATGTAACCTGCATGTGATCAAACACTCTCAAGGGCTGGTGAGACTCCTGTTTAACAAAGGCTTTAAGAAATTAGATAGACAGTTGCTTTATTGTCATTGCATAAAATATACAACAAAAAATTCAGTTTCGAGCAGACGTTTTTCTGAGCAGCTGAAGTGCCAATAAAGTGCTGATAGGGGCCCGCACATATAGCTAATGCTTAATTACTAAAAACATGGCCCCTTGAAGACATCATATTTTTATAGTGTTGTAGTTAAGACCACACAAACCAAATAACTTGTCATGATTGAGACCAGAGTGTATCAAGACGTTCTAAGGATTAAGAGCGAGTCAAGACCAAGTGTAAAAAAACATTGGAAGAGATTGATCAAGGATAATCCTAAAATCTAAACAATCTATGTCCAAACTCACGGACAGATTATTTGGTAAAGGAGGCAGGGTAAAATGGACAAAGGGCTCATCCAATCACAAGAATGATCCGGACAAATAAACCAGACGGGGTCCTGGCTCCTGAGACCTCTTTGAGATTGAGACAAGACTAAGTAAAAAACCAAGTGACCAAGACAAAACCAAGACCATACTGGACGAGAGTACTACAAAGGTGCTTTCAACAAGTGTTTGAAAGTGAACACCAACATTCTGAAAAACCTTCACCTATTAAATGATTCCGTTCCAAATATTCCATAACAAAATATCTGCAAGTCAGCTTTTCTGTTACCAGTCTTCAAAGGATGGCATTGGTTTATGGAAAAAGTTTGCAACAATTTTTCCACAATGTTTTAGACGTACACTTGATGTGGTTTGTCTACATCAACAAATTAACACAAGAAAATTTGAATAACTTTGCTAACATGATTTTTAACTCATCAGCTGTTTCCACTTTTCCGCTCTTCTTCTACTGTTTGCTCTAGCTGCATATTTTGGATCATATCTCCAGCATCTGACATCACAAGAGAGTGTATTCACTTGGAAACATACTAGAAATGCACATCAGACCTTTAACATTTGAATAGTTTTCCTCAAATTTGCTTGATGTACCATGGCAACACAACCAGTAATTGATTACGTTTTCTTCTCCAAACCTCGCTCCCCGCAGCCGAACCTCCGTCGTTTTGCTAATGTGCACCTCATTGAAGCAGTGTTTATAAAAATAGTCTCCTAAATGAATCTCTGGGCCCATCCTCGTTCACCACCAGCACCAGCCCTCTCCGCCCCGCACCGTGGCTCTGCCCAGACCAGCTGGAGCCTCGTCGGCCGCATGAAGCAGCCCGACACACATGGCTGTGATCACAAACAGGGCAACAGTAGTCCAAATCCTGCCTCATATGATACTCATTTGCTGAAGAGAGGAAAGCAAGCTGCCCCCGCCTTTGGACTGAACATACAAAGTTGGTCGTTCACAAACTTAGTACTCACGTATAACACTTAATTTACATAACTTTATGGTATCTCGACACCTTTTATCCAAACGGAAAAGAGTACTATATATATATGCCATCTGTCCTTCCTTTGGGGTTCTATTGGACTCTACAGTAGCCACATGGATGTTTCTTAGCTTGGTAGATTGTTTGAGATACATTAGCTATAACTTTGGCTAATGGCAATAGTAAGGTAAGAACAATGCCAAAATGAACAACGTCCTTATTTCTCCTTATACTAAAATTACGTAATGTTTTCTTCCTATCAAGCAACAATTTATAAGTCATCACATAACACAATGACAGCTTGATGCATCAGGATGTGTATAAATGCTATATAGCAGTACAATTTATCAGACTCCGTGGACTTGTATAATACTATGCATAAGACACAGCCCTATATGTTATTGGAAATCTTGCTGTTCCTGTTATTGATGGGTGTGTAGTGTCTCGGTGCTGGGCCTCCGCTGGGGGTGATAACTTCAACAGTTACATCTCTCAACTCAGTGTCCATGTGTTAATTTTAGTGTTAATGACCGTTTTGATGCAGAAAACAGCAGAGTCAGGAATTCCCACATCACCAGGTTTCCTAAGAAGGAGCTCAGCCATGCGTCAAATTGATTTCCTACCTTTGTTTGTCCCATTTCATGTTGGAAATGGAAAAGACACCCTTCCCAACACTTACGATCATGGAAGCGAGTTGTAAAATCTGGGAAACAATCTAATGTTCGGACTTTTTAGAAATGTTCCTATGAGGAGACGGCGAACTATCAGCATTCGAGACTCAAGGCGAGAAGATTTGCAATTAGACGTTTCCATAAACCCCTGGAGAGCTTTTTTCTTACACTTCTTGTATTTGAAAACATGTCCACATTTAACATATGTTGGATGTAGGGCACTAGCCTGAAACGTCACATGTGGTAATAATAATAGAAAATTTGTTGTGAGGAGCCTTCTTCAGTTTTTTACACATTTAAACACATTTTCTTTTTATCAGTGCAGAAACAGGTTGGGGTGGGGGTGGTATATTATTATGAGCGTTTTTGGTTAAACATACATGTCCCACGTTTAAGGGAAACTCTCACCTGATAGCATAGCAATAGCAGTTTTAGTTAGAGCTTAAGCCAATCACATGCTTGCTTTCAAATAAGGTATGCTCCCATTGGGCTACAAAGATGTAAACAAGGAAGTAATGACTAGCGATAATACAGAAAAAGTGTATATGCTTTTTCTTGCTCAGAGAAACAGGGTCGGGCAAGGTTGAACAAAGCGGCGATAAGTGGTCACATCGGTCAGACACTGAACTCAGAGCTAAAATTAGGCCCAAGGGAAACTCTAAACTTTGGTTTGATGTAACTTGTAAGTCTTCTGTGGTGGAGAATTGGATATTATTATTTATTTTATTTTTTTTGCTGAGGGCCCCTTGGTGGTGGCTGCCGACAAGGAATTGCCCCACAGGGATAATAAAGTAAAAACAAAACAAAACAAAAAAGCAGAAAAGCTTGCTATGATACTACAGGGGTTCACCATGCCACCATAAGGTTGATGTAATGCAGCTTTAGTCTTGTCTAAACTTGTTTATTGGTTAAATTATTTGACATTGACTCCATTTAATTTGGGAGACTGTGCAAGAATAGAAAAGGAAACCAAAAGCATTCACTTTGTGGCTTAATGTGCAAAAAAAGTATAACTGAACTTACCTTGACTTACTTGAATGATACTGCACCTTTAATTTGAAAATCATTGAATATATTTGTAGCAGTTGGTGCAAAATAGCCTCTGTTACACTGATACAACTATAATACTGTTCTGTTTGCACCTTTACTTCACTGCTGCTGTTCTTTGTACTGCCTTTATTTAATATTTTTTTAATATGTTGTTTTTACATTTATATATTTATATATATATATATATATGTTTTTTTGAAGTGTCTATTTTACATTTTTTTATATGCTATATGTATTCTAGTAAAGTTTAGTATTTTATAAAAAACAATTATTACATGTCCTTAACACTGTGGTGAGAGAGAAACAGCATTTCCATTACTCTTGTACATATTGTTAATTGACAATAAAACCTCTTTGAATATTTGAATCTTCATTCAGGGCCAAACAGAAACCAGAGCAACAACAGTATTGTGTGCAGAGAAGTTTTGTGCTGTGGTCGAGTCGTGGGTGTGTGTCGCACATGGTACAGGACATGTACGTAGGAAACACTGTATACGCACTGGGGACAGATGAAAGGCAACAAGTGGGTGTGCAGGAAGTTCAGAACAAAAGTGATTTATTAGTCTAGATTGGTTGCCATAAAAAGAGGCAAACATGGAGAAATGAGGAAAGTTAAGAGATACAAATGAAGCAAGAGGCAGAGAGATGTAGAAGACAAGTGCATTGTAGCAGGAAGGGAGTTAGCAGTAAACAATGAGAAGCAGAAACCGCGATGTGCACCTGGTAAAAGCTAAACCACAGCCGCAGCAAGGCACCTTTAACAACACCTTTAACTGTTTCAGCACCTCACACAAAGAAACATTACCCAAGGCTTATTTAAAAAAAAAAAAAAAAAAAAAAAAAGGCAGTCTCCAGTTTTAAATATAGGAAGTGGATTTGGTCAAAGAAACCAAAGTGGGCAGCACAATGCCACTTCAAACAGGAACGATTGGATCAAATGGCTTTTTTTTCTCTCTCTCTCTTGTTTCTGGTTAAAGTTCTTTGTTGTGAGTTGATGTTGGTACATTGAGATTAGTACTTGCTCCATTTCAAAGATTTTTTATTGTGACTTTTCCTTTAACCCAGTTTCAATGTAAATGAGTAAACTCTACAACCAAACCAACTATTCATAAAGCACTTTAAAGACAAACCAGTCAAGCAAAGTACTGTACACAAAATATCAACTTTGAACAAATTTTGGACAAACTACAGATGAGAGAGTGAGGTGTGGTTTAGGCTACTCCAGTGCACAGTGCGTTGTAGTAGTTGTGCTGAGTTGCTATGACAACTGGTTAAGGTTAGGGAAATAAACAGAGCTGGAAGAATAGAAAGTGTGAATTCATGGAAATAATTGACACATTTAAAAAACTCTAACTCTTTTAACCAACTTTAAATTCTAGTAGTTATAATATAGTGTAGTGCACCCTGGAGTCTTATAGTAGTATAGTATAATGTATACACTTGTCTTGATACAATAAGTAAATGTAATCGTTACTGTACTTAAGTAGTTTTTTCCAGTATCTGTACTTTACTAAGTATTTCCATTAAGGGATACTTTTTACTTTACTTCACTACATTTCAACGTCAAATATCTTACTTTTTACTCAAGTACATTTTGCAAAATTAGTCGTTCCTTGTGTTTCCGTTAAATATTTTTGTAGAAGAAGACCTCAAAGACGCGTCCTCAGTGGGAGTGTCAGGACCGGCTCAATAGAAGCCTCATTCTCTACACGCGAGCTGATAAACACGAAAAATAACAAATAAAAATACACCTGTGATGAAGCTTTGGTATTAGTAATGGCTGACTCTGATTCTGAGGAGAACATCTACCTTTAGAGTCTTTTCAGCCGAGTGAAAGTGAGAATGAACGAGAGTGAGTGCGTGTGTAACTTGGACAGCGGCGCGGCTGCTCGTGCCTTTCTCAGCGTCTCTCATAAAGCACACGCTGTTTTCCCACATTTTACCAAACATCAGTGAAAGAAACGGGAGGAAACTAGTCGTGAAGGATGTTGCAGCTTTACCTTTAGCACCTGCAGCTTTACCTTTAGCACAGGTGTTAGAAGCCGTGGGCGTGGTGTACTGCCGTGGCGCGATAGTGACAGGGAGTTTGGGAATAAACAAAAGGCTTTATTGACAGCTGTTTGGGACAAACATGGAGAAATCGTGTTGATCCTGACACTTTACCCAGTCGAGGAGGGAGGCGATAGTCAGCGAGAATGCACTAATCAAAGCAGCGATCGTAATAAAAGTGATGGCTGTGTGCTGTGCTTTATGAGAGGTCCCACACTCTAAAAAACTACTAACTATGCCACATGGATGGATAAGAAAAGATAAAGCAACTGCAACCACACACATACAGTACATGTGTATATTTCTCATAACTATTTGCATACGTTTACTAGTTATGGTTTATTAGAAGTTGTAGTTATTCTTTATTTCAGAAAAAGAAAAAAAAAACTATTCTAATATGTTCATTAGTGTGTAAGTACTGAAAAAAACATAACCGCCAATATATAATGTCATAGTATGCAAATTATATGCAAATTAGATGCTTAAAATTTATTTACTTAAATACTTTGGGTCAGGTCTGACATTTTTCTAGTTCAGAGTAGGACTCTATCTCTTATCATTTTCAAACCACAGCCTTTTGAAATTTGGATCTCAAAATCTGTATTTTTAAATAATTCCTGGCGCCTAAAATAAACAGAGACTGACAAAATTATAAGGGCATTATAGCCTAGTACTTGGATACTTAAGTACATTTGAAGGCAAATACTTTTGTACTTTTACTCAAGTGAAAGTTAAAAGGAGTACTTTTACTTTTAAATTCTGAAGTAATATTTTACCTAGTGTATCTGTACTTTAACTCAAGTACTTGGTTTGTGTACTTCGTCCACCACTGGTCTTAATCCACTATTGTTATCTATTCAAGCTTGTTTAAACTCCTTTTGAAGTCAAGGGTTAGGTTTGATAAATTTACTTAATGCTCCACTACCCAATTTTATTTTTGTCACAGACTCCAGTCACCCCCCAAAAGCAGCTGAGTGACCTCTCCTGCCTTTAAGTATAACTGAAAAAAATTTCTCTCTACAAAATAGGCTGCTAATGCACTGCACCAAACTGAACTTTAGAGCTAACTGTAAGCTTAGCTGTGACTTTAGCGTCAAAACGACAATTATCTTCGTCTATCTTCGTCTCGTCTTTAAACATTACGTGATTTATCTCTGTTTCACGTTCCCTCCGTTTTTTTTTTTTTTTGTGCTGTTTTTCTATGTTAAAAACATTTCAGCGCTGATTATACACTTCCTCTGTTTTAAAGGTCACCATTAAATTTCCTGGAACATCATATGAGCCTTTTGTTGTTGTTTTTGTTGTTGTTTTTTCACAAATTATTGCTTTTAGAATATACTATTTGGGGTTTAAAAGAGAGGAAAGAAAATCAGATACTGTCTGCCCATCAGTTTATAATGCGTCCCACTAATGTTGCTGATTCTCCAAAACCTTAAATTATGTTGCATTGGACAGAAACAGTTATGATGACGCACTAATGGAGTTATTTGTTTTGCTCATAGCCTGTATGCACACAAACTTTATACTCCACTGACACATTTTTGTCCTTTATAATTGGTTACGGCTTTTTGTGACAGACTGATAGGCTCCATTTGCGACATGTTTACGATTCCCTGGTTGTATCCTCCCTTTAGACAGGAGCAGATTTAAAGCTACAGTCAGGCTGTCGTCAAGGCCCATAGGAGGCTCTCCATCGAGATCGTAACTGGCCAACTCCTCTGTGTCATAATCTCTCAGTCTGCCAATCCCGTCCCACTTCACTGTTTTCTTTACAAAAATACTCACGGGGTTTTAATTCAGCCAATTAAATACAGTCATAACTCAAACACAGTCGCAAACAAGCAGTGCAGAGTGAGGGACGTCCCAGCTCCAGTGAGTTTTCCCTCCAGTGCTGCATTAATCCCAGGCCTGTTTAGTGAAAGACTGCTTTCAATTAGTTCAATGACAAGTCACTGATGGGCTCTTTTGACTAAATGTACAAGATCTTAGACTGATGACTTTCTTCTTGTGTTTGTCTCATAGTAAACTTAACCACTAGGAAACGGTCAATGAAGATTTAACTTGAAAGTTGTCCTATTAAAATAAATGTGTTTAATGGATGTTGAATAGGATTTAAGCAGAGACTAAACAGAGACACTAAGGCTTTGTGTAAAAAGAAACAGAAGATGAAAAGCAACTTGACCAAAAGATATAATCAACCTACAGAGCTGGTATCTCAACAAAACTATTCCGTAACATTCTTATCAAATCTTAACCAAAACATTATTTTTTCTAAAACCCAACCCAAGCCTTTCCTAAACCTAAATAAAACCCTCTAAACACATAAAAACCTAAGGTAAAGTATTATTGGATTATAGAGACTAGAAATTGTGCATTGCCAACAATACATATCAAAAACAAGCCTCTAAACTCAAACATATTCTTTCCTTAAACTTAAGTTTCTTTATTAATTATACTAAACCTAACCTTCTTTTAAACTGTAGTAATCCTAAAAATTATTTTGTTTGATTTGCCATTGTTGTATGTTTGGCCAATTCCAGTGGTGTTCCAGCTGTAACACTGGTGAATGGAACCTAATGTAATGTCGCTTTGAATAATAACGTCAACTAAAATGACTAAATGTAAATAAACTAGATAAAAAGTCTTTGGTCTTACAATAGCACACAAACCATGGTGTATTGACAGATATTTAATTGTTATCAGCTAAAAATTGTCACAACTAAACTATGTTGTTTTCTCAGAGAGAGAATGGTTTGTTTAAAATGAAATAAACTCTTAAGAAATCAGGCACTCTTTATCAATGACTTCAAATCTGGCACTTACACAAAGCCATCTGTTTGAAATCCTCTCTGTCACATACAAAACCTTTCCAAAAATCGCCTTTCTTCTTAAACTCATTCATTTAAAATGCAGATAACTTCCAGATTTTCCATCTTTTTATATTGATATAATACACAAACCCACTAAGGGCAAACTCCTTGTTGGTCTGTGACAATAATATGGGCTCTGTCTGATACACAGCACACTTCTCAGTTACTATGTAAGCGTGTGTTTGTTGTGTACAGTCGGGCGAGGTTTGCACTGTTGTGGTTTACCATGGAAAATACAGGCCCCGAGCGGCACTGTCACCTGAACGGCACAAACACACTCTATTCTTGTGCAGATGGAAATTTTTTAAAGGCTCACTCGCTCAACTGCATCTCCTTTTTCCTATCACTGTTTTAAAAAGATAACTGCTGGAAACTTGCGGCAAGAAATTTAATCTTTAGTTAAATGTCAGTGTCTTCTATAAGACACCAATAATAAGGACATACGAACATTTGGTGATGAAAAATGTTGGGTTAAAGCAAGATTTGATTTAGAATGTTTTGTAGATGGCAGTAATGATCTTTGGCCTCTGCTTGGTGTTGCTGGTCTCTTGTGTTTGTCCAAATGCGGTGAGTGAAGGAACAGAAGTTACACATAAAATTTTTATGATAGATGTGTAATAAATGCATTTAATAAAAGGCAAATGAAATGGACTTCATGCTTTTAAAGAGTGGTAGGATTGTTCTAGAATTGTAAAATAAATTTTGTGATTAATTAATATATAAAGACAAGATATATAACAAGTATCTATATGGTGACACATATCAATGCCAACTCAGACAACATTTACATTTAGTCATTTAGCAGACACTTTTATCCAAACCGACTTACATTCACCAGTGTTACATTTACAGTTGACGCTTTGATTTTAAAGCAACTTACATTAAGGTTCTATTCACCAGTGTTACAGCTGGAACACCACTGGAGGCAAGGTGGGTTAAGTGTCTTGCCCAAGGACACAATGACAGTATGAACTGTGGGAGAGCGGGAATCGAACCACCTACCTTCCGGTTGAAGGACAACCGCTCTACCACTGAGCCACTGCGCCCAAAACAAGCTCCAATCAACTCATACAATACATACAATTCAGCCTTCTGCTTCATAGCAATACAGAACAACATTGGTGGAAGGGCTTCATAATTAAAGACATGTTTAATATACTGATAACCAGATCCATTACATTTCCTCCAAAACTTTGATTAATCTTGAAATGGAAAGAGATGTAAAATAATGGGAGTTGGCCAGTACAAGTTTCAAAGTCTATCTCCGCCATTTGATCCATACGGCTGCTAATGGTTAGCTTCTTGGCTTCGACCTAAGAACCATTATGGCTCCTGCTCAGAGTAACAGGGTTGAGCCAGGCAGCTGCTGGTTGGGGTCTCCAGGGGGAGCCATGATGCTCTCATAATGCGCCACATATTTACATTAGAAATCATGACTAAACAAATCAGCGACCACAGACACAAACATGAGCCATTTTAATAGATGCTATTAGAGGAATGCAGCGCTGAGGGCATAGCACAAGACAAGATAGATTTAAGGATCAAGTGTGGGATGGAAATTAAGTAGCTCCTTCTATCCAAAGCACTAAAATTATAGTAATATGTAAATATGAATTTACAGAGAACTAGATTTTTTACAAAGTTCTTAACTGGGCAAACGTTATGCTTGATAATGGTATGTATTATAAATAATCTCTTCTGGTCATAAGATAGAAAAATGTGTGTCTGACATACAAAATGGTTCACATCCTCAGTTCCTTCTTTGACGCCCACGGGCAAAAGTTCCAGCTGAGTTACACTTAAAGGTGCACAGGAAAGAAACAAACAGACGACAAAAGCTGATAACCTAAAGTTAGAGGTCCCTAAGCAGAGGGAGAGGCAGCCATTTTATTTTGGGGTGATAATTACACAGCATAGCCTTGTCCCTATGGTTTAAGAGCAGATGATCGATCGCAGAATATCAAGCCTCTCCGTTCACCAATGGGCAGCTTGGCATGCTTCAAAAACCACAAGCCACGCTCTCTTGGGGAACCCTCATAAGCTTTTATTTTTGTCCCAGGCATTCCAACGGACGAACAGAAATAATTGAAAGCATGTCTGACCTCCTGAACCCATCAAATACTGGGACTCACTGTAAAAAAAAGCATAAATACATAAACAAGCTCCAACAAAGCGAACACGAAATGCCCAGTGCTGACAGGCAGTCCCTCTGATGCTGCTGCACGACGAGGCCCCCTGGGTCTGTGCATGCAGCTCTGTGGTTGAACGCACCAGCGCTGGCTCTGGCTGGCTCTGGCTGGCCCTGGGATGGTCTCCACATGTGGTCAGCTCATGGTGGCTTCACTCAGAGAAGACTCCAGGGTGCAGCCTGTCAAAGCCTCAGGACCATGCACAGACAAAGTCTACATTCATTGTTATTGGATAAACTTAAATTTTATGCAGTTTGAAGATGCGAGTTAGGCATTTCATCTTAAAAAAATTTCTTACTTGCTATTCTGCAAAATAGCCAGTGCAGTTTTGATTTTACAGGATGTTCTCAAATAATTATTTAGTGTGCTTTCATATCACAAGAAACAAATCTGAAACTATTTGAATTAGGAAAGTTACCATTCACCGCCTACAAGGGACTCCCTGTGTAATAACATTAAAGGTTAGAGGTATAATGCACTGTTCTGCCACAAGTAACAGCAGATAAAATGCCAGCGCTCAGTGTAGTGGCAGCTACTCATCCTTTTCACTTTGAATAATTTTTAAGGGAAAAAAATTGATAAAACCTGTGAAATAAGAACAATATACTTTCAGGGAAACCAACAAATGTACCCTTTCCACTGCAACAGAACCTATTAGCATAAAAATGGTGCTTCCCAAAATTAATGTTGTACTTGCAAGCTTGATTTTCTATTTGATTTCATCAGGTCCCATGGTTTATTAGTAAAATTTAGGAAATGCATTGCAATAATCCCATTACAAAAATCAATATAAGTACAAATGCATCCATTAGTAAATGTTGTAAACCCCTGCAGCCCGGA
This sequence comes from Perccottus glenii, assembly GCA_024416835.2. Lineage (NCBI taxonomy): Eukaryota > Metazoa > Chordata > Actinopteri > Gobiiformes > Odontobutidae > Perccottus > Perccottus glenii. The sequence continues at coordinate 22,613,230 of CM044561.2, read as the reverse complement.
CGGGCCCCCAGTTGGCACCAGCTCTTTTTTTTATGACACATATACAGTGTGTTTGGTTAAACCTGGTGGGGAGCCTCTTCTCTGCAACACCTCTTTGAGTTCATGGAGATAAAAGCAGCTCAGGCTACATCAAATCAATGGCCCATCAATGGGAACGTCTCCTGAAGATTAAAGACAGACTCAGAGACAGACAGAGAGGGAGGTGGGGCGCTAATACGTCAAGACCTGGACTGTGCTCAGAGCTTTAATTGATCTGAAAAAAAAATAGATGGATGAAAAGGTGTTGAAACAGAGTGAGGGGTTTTTGTCACAGGATTCTGCCATTATCTATAATAAATATACATTGTTGTAGTGTAATGTGTAAAGGGTTTCTGAGGTTCCTGGAAAACATGGGGAATACTGGGGAAAAGGAGAAAAGGTCTTGGAAAATGTTGTCCTGGAAAAGCATGGTTAAAAAATATTCTTTTACACTCTTTTCATTTCTTTAATTATTATTTTTTTGTTCAGAAATGTCCTGATTTCACAACACAGGTTCAATTCTGGCTTGGACCTATTTGCTTCATTTTCTGCTCTCACACAATATCCTGGCTAGAAGGCCAATCATAATTTTTTCCTTGAAACGTTTTAGAACAACTATGAGTTCTTACAATTGTGTATTCATTGTTACAGACAGTACCTGCTATTATATATATATATATATGCTATTATGTATATTATATATATAATTTTTTTTGTCATCTTAGTTTTTGGTAAAGTCTTGAATAAATTTAAAATAGAATCATTATTTTTAATTTGTTGTTTTTCTTTTGGTATACTTCTTAAACCAAGAAGAAGGAATCAGCCCAATTCCAGATGTTAATGTTAAATATAGTGTTTTTGTTTTGTCACATCGTATCTTTTAAGTTTCCTTAGACCCTATAATATGTATGATCATTTGTAAAAGTGTACTGATAGAGTGAGGTAGATGCTAAATTTAGACTTTTTGCAGTTGTATTTGTTTAGGAACGCAAACGAGACACAACTGTTTATAAAAGCGTCCTGTGACACACACGCTGCCATCATGGTGGCACTAAACAACCCCATTTGAAAAAGTCCCTAAACCATAATTGTCTCAAAGCGCTGCCTTACATCACTGACCATCCGTCCCAGCTCTGCACCTCAGCGGCGGTTCCTTAAATCCGAGGGGGAGCCTGTTTGGATCATGTTACACAGGACCAGCGCTCTGATGTGGCTTTAGACAGAGAGCGCACAAACCCCGTCCCACAACCGCCCGGCCCGGCTCGGTGCACAGACTGTCCTGTGGTCTGCTCACTATGAAAGAATATTTCTGAATGCCGTGTACATTCCCCAAACTATATTCCCTCAACATGCGGCTCTCATTAGATGGGTTTTAGTCATAGAGGGATAATGTGATGGTGGAGCAGTGGTGATGAGTTTTTCTGGACCCAGTATCTAAAGGAAGGATAGATAATCAATATCAGAACAAGACGTCATGAAAAATGACTTATGCACGTCTTTCCTCTCATTCAAAACATTACATATACACACTTTAGTAACAGTATTAAAAAATCACAATAAACTTGAATCAGATACAACCAACAACTGCTACATTTCTCACTGTGCAACGTAAAATGTCCAAAGAATTCTTCTAAACTACAGTGACATTTATGTGATTAGAAAAGCAAAGGAATTGAGTGTGGAAGTTTATGGTTAGGGAACAGAGGACAAACAAACAAACAAAGTAACTGCTACAAAAGGATAATAACTACAGAAATGGTATTGGTTGTAGAAGCATCTTACAGTTGGCTTGAATTTTCAACACTTTCTTTAGTATTTCACTGCTTAAAGTATGTTTTAAATTCACATATATTCATATTTTACCAAGCAATTTAGTGTTTACTGTTTGTTCATTGTTTGTTTTACACCAGCCTTCTTAGACATCCTAAAATGTGAAGCTAAACGTCACCCAACAAGATGGCCCTGGTTTAAGCATCAAACTCACTCTGTACAAAAAAAGGAGTTACATGACCAAGGATTTGTCTTTTAGTTTTTACAATCTAATCCTGTGACAGTGCAATGCATTTTATAATCTAAAAAAATCAGTTTTGTATCAAGACTACTCTAGAACAGTGAGTATCAAAGCAAAGATAAGACTTTTAAGTGAATAATTTTGGATTTTGCATTATAATTTTGCATGTAAGTGCATTATAATGGAAAGAGGAGGGGTTAAAAGTGAGTCAAGAAATTTCAAATGTTGGCAACGTTGAGTCACAAAAATGATTAATATAAATTTGTTGTCTTGGCTTGTTGTAAATTAAAGACTATATTTATTGTCCAAGAAGTATAAATGTGAAGACCAAGAGCAGTCTCTGTAACTCTACTATTGTGTGAGTCCTGAGTTTTGTAAAGCATAGTTTTGAAATCTGTTTTTTCCAACTTTTTGTCTGTGCTGCATCTTTTTCTTCTCTTCTCTTTCATCTCTCTGTTTTTTTGCCTTTTCTTGCCTCTGCTCACTCAAACCCTTGAACAAACAAACAAGCAGCGGGTGGCTCGGGACTCCTATCTATAATTCAAGCCAGTCAAACTACAGCAGGGATGATTGCCAAACACACCAAGTGCATCTTTCTGCACCGTGCACTCAAACGAAAAAAGAGAAAGAGATGAGGAAAAAATGAATATGTTTAACCATTATGGCTTGGATTGGAAACACACAGAATATCCCAGCAGCGAGGAAAAGATTAAGATTTATGTTTATGGCATTTCGACGTTGTTTTGACAGAAAATACTCAATGGTTGAGCTTGTGTGACCCAATGCCAAAACAGTTTAGATGAACTTTAACCTGGTTATTTTAATTATTGTCAGATAAAATATAAAACTGTGCCCAAATATGTCCTAAAGCTTCTCGCTATAAATGTGCTTCTCCTCCAGCTGGGCTCAGTTTGTCCGGCCAGGGAAGCTGTAGGAACAGGAAGTAATGAAAGTTTTTTCTCAGTTTTTGGTGATGGTAGCTTCAGAATTGTTTAGCACAATGTGTGTGTTGATGACCAGAGTCTTGTACAAACTACGACTTGATTAAACCAGTTAATTCATTTATTCACTTGTTCTTTATAAGTCAACACACTGGGAAAATCACATGTTTAGTATTGATCTATGCTTATATTGGCTGTTGATGTAAGTTTTATTGAAAACCTAGTATTATTCGTAAGTATTGGTTATTTGATTCACTTCTGGCAACTTCCCTGTGTACCCATCAAAGTGCTTAAAGGAGAAGCACAAATAAAAAAAAGCCATATATAGCCTTGTATAGACTGAGAATTGAAATAAAGCAGTTTTATATTCTCACATTTCTGGCTTTAGAACAGCTTGTCTTGCTCACGGACACTTCAGCAGAACAAGACCAGCTGCAGCTGCGTAACAGTAACTGACTAAAGGCATCATCCCCTCTCACAGAAAATGATCAAATCCCCCGAGGCTGCGCCAAAACCATTGTGGTGGCAACAACTTTAACGATCAGTGAAGTTGAGAGGAAAACCAAGGCTGTTTTTCCAGGTGTTTTGACAGAAACTATACAGTCTGTGTTTTTTTTTTTTTTGGCGCAATTGTATTACATTAAACATTTAATCAATATAAAAACACATTTTCATCTATTGTGGAACCTAGCGCTGTGGTTGCCATAGTTACGGCATACAGCGACCAGGGACGAGCCCAGCAGGAGGTCCCACAGAGGTAAAGGGGCACGTGCATATCCAAAGAAATCGGTGGAGCCTCTGGGGTAAAGAGAATTAACTGGGATGAATACATTAGACATGAAAGAGACAAGACGAGCATCTATCATCATCAGAGCTGTCTCCAAATCATACATCCTCCTTCTTCTTTCCCTTTGGACACTGTGGACTCTTTTCTAATCATCATAAATTGTATTTATTGGCACCTTTCAGGACATCCAACAGTAGGACAATATAAATAAACTCCTGTTTGGATTCTTTTGAAAGTTGTGGTTTGGTGATTGTATTGAATGTGCATAAGTTTAACAAACACAAAGAAGCACATAAAAAAGTTGATGCCTAAATTTAAACGGCCAAACCTTTCACTAAAAACGACAGGAGTCTTTTGGCCCTTTTTTTCAGGAGGACAACATTCTTACGTCACAAATATGAAAATTTCAAAGACGAGTCCATGAAAGTTTTTTATCCCATTCATGCTGTCCCATGTGATGTTGCGTAAGCTTTAAATATAGTGTCCTATGTTAAAACAATAATGTTCCAGCTGGTTCCAAAAGCCAGTAAAACAACAATGACAAAACGTTGTCCTTTGTAAACTCATGTTCATAAAATATATTGTTTGTATCACATGGAAAGACCTACACAGCTACACAAAGTTTATAATCTCTGCTTCAGAAAATGTCAAGTTTAAAAAAGATGAACCACTATTACTACATTTTGTGTGTATTTACTGTATTGTCAGCAGCAGCAGGGTTCACAGCGCCCCTACTGGCCTTTTAAACATACAACAACAATTTCAACAGATGAGTGAACAAATATTATTTAAATAGGGCAGCATTTGCATTTTGCTGTTATGTAAATTATTTTTATGCGTCAGATGTATTTTGCAATGTAGACTTTAGTTTCAGAAGAGTAGTTTTACTTTTCCACCAGTCTGGACTGAGTTAGGGTTGTGTGAATTGTAAAATGCATTAGGACATACATTATCCCGTTTTAAGCCTCTTTTCTTTCATTAAAGTGTCATTATGTTGTGGATCGTAATCAACAATACTTCAGCAAAGATGTATTTGTGTTGTTCTATGGTAGTATGTGCTGTTTTGTGATCATTAAAAATTGTTCGATTGCTTGAGGACACAGCAATTATAAGACAAAAATTAGTAAAATATTTACTTTTAATCTTGCTATTTTTTCTTTGAACAAGGCAACATTTGCTTTTTAAATAAAAAAAAACAGCATGAGAAAAAAAAGGTTTCTATGAGTTTATGGCCATGAGACTGGGACATTACAAACAATTAACTAAACCATTTTTTCTTGTGTTCATTGAATTGCTGAAGGGTTTTTGGATACCTTGGATCACTAAAACAAATTATACCCCAGACTAGTTTTGCAGTTATCTATTAGAGTACAGCCAAATACATAAAGTCCCATTTTTGTGACAATGGTAGTAATATGAATAGACACCTGTAGCTCAAGGCCATCTGAAGGAGTAATTAGTTTGGGTTTGCCCTCATTTTAGTCAAAATAAGACCTCTGAGACCAACATGAAAGTCTTTTCTGCTGGCCATTAGTGTAGACGCTGGCCATCGGTGCTGATAAATGACCGCTTTTCGGGAACAACTACAACAATCTTTGGTGAAGAATGGACTGACAATGAAAGGACAGAGCCAACTAGACAATGCCTTAAGGCTTGGGTTTGTCCCTCGTGTGATGTGACAACTTAGACAGTCCGTTTTCTATGGTTGCTGGTTTAGACTTGTGTATTATTTGCTTATTTTGCGCTTCAAATGGGTAACCTAGGACAAACGGTCAAAAAAGTGGGATTAAGAAGCCAGAAAAGAATATTTATAGTATAAAAGTAGTCATTATTTGTGGTCTTTTCTTTAGCATATGTCACATAAATAAAAAAAGATCATTCATTCTTTGTACTTCTGAACAGTGAAGAGAAACCGCAGTGAGTCAATGGCACAAGTTAAACAGAGTAATGTGATGGAGACAGACTTCACAGAGCGTTTGATGTAACAACTGTTAATAAGTGCCTCCATGTGTCGAGGCCTCGTTTAAAGACAGCGGTTTTGTTGTAGTTTCCCCTCACAGCCGTATAAGGCTGGAGTGAGAGGTCAACAAGGAGTGTTGTTGTAGTTTGGATCAGTCTTTTCAAAGGTCTTGGTCTTGTCTTAGTCTGGAACATATCTGAATTTTAATTAAATACTAACCGTTACCACAGCTATTTATTAACTGGTCTCAATCATGCTTAAGTTATATTTCAGTATTTCTTATCTTCCAGGAGTTCTGTGGAGGTTCTCAGTCATTCAAGACATATATTTAAGAGAAGGTTTCAACGAAGGCATCTGAAAGTAGGTTTGAAGGTGAAGACGTTTTGAAAGTTGTTCGAAACCTACTTATGGCAAGATGCCTTTGTTGATTTTTTTTTTTTTTTTTTGATCTTTCAGGAGTTAACATTTAGTTGGACAGGGATAAATAACTTTTATTGACTATAAAAACTTACTTGTATCGTATTTCTGGTACATTGTGTAGTGTTCTGTTCAAATAAATGATAGAGTAAATAATTAGACACATCAAGGATATACTCAATTACATATGGTATCATGTACAGTACATTAGTCAAATATGTCTTCCCTTAATGTCTGAACACTGTATGGACTGATACGAGTGTACCCTCACGCTATGGTTAATGTAGACTGGACTAAACCACTTACTGTGGTATTCTGTCCTGCTACAGCAACGACCAATCAATGAAGAAGTTATAAACTCTAGTGCCATGTGTTGCTGGTTCTTTATTTAAACAAGGAAGGAGATGAAAAGTAAAGAAATATACACATTTATACAGTGACACTGCAGATCATCACCAGGTGTGTCTTTTACATAGGCTTCAATGCTCTCAAACGCCCACAGAGCCCATAGATGCAAACATCAAAGAGATGGCTGGCCATTAAGCAGCATGGACGATGGAGTTGTTTGCTGCCTTTGCAAAATTTTACATAACCTTTAACAAGAGAAAGTGTTTTTAAGAGCAGTCTGATGAAGTTAAGGAAAATTTGAATCCCCCAAAAAGCTAACTACCGTAGTCTTAAATTATTTACTTCAGCATTCTGGATAAGATTACTTTACAAACATATGCTAGACACTCTTGTAAGTCACAAGATGGGTTTTAGCACGATTGTTTTTGTCTATGATACATAACATCTGGTGCATTCTCAAATAGAAACATACGTAAAGTATATGTATTCCTAATTTGAATGTGTATAGTCTTGATTTGGTCCTGCTTCCGTCTTTAATATTGATTTAGCACCTGCTTTGACGAGTGGTAAGTCCAGTGACTAGTTCTGAAATCTGACCACATATGAGCCAGATTATTATAGCCCATTCACACTTTGTTCAGATTTTAATGCCAGGGCTGAAGGAAGCGTATGCATAAGTGAAATTTGTTGTGAGGGATTTTCATTTATTTTTTTTCAACCATAATGCTTTGTTGTGGCTTTTGGTGCCCATCTTTTGTGTAATGTCACCTGCACTATGCAGACATGTCACGTCAGGGGTTTTTTTCATGTGTGCTGGCATTTCCCATTTGGGCAAGGTTTGGTCTGATATTTAGGCCTGGCACCGAGTGAAAGGCATCCTCTTCTGCAGCCGTATAGAGCAGGGCTTTCACAATGAGTGAGTGGCAAGGTTTGCTCAGTCATCTCTGCAGGGGTCGGCCACATAACCTATGGACATATCGCCATGGAGCCGCGGATCTTTGAGAAGAAAAACCAAAGCTTCTGAATACAGTAGGAGGAGGAATCCTGGCAAAAGGTCACTATTTGCTTGACGTTTGAGTAAAACCTTTATCCCAAACCGCAGATAAATAAGGTCAGATAAACAGCATTGTGAAAGAGTGACATTTCCGACTCGCAGCAATCCCTCGTCTGAAACTCAAATGTAGATACCATAAAGATCCCTTTGTTTCTTGCGCCGAGGCTAATGCAGTTTTTGTTCCCACACAGCGACAGATACGGCTGTGGTCTGAAGAGCTCTAGTATCTATTGTTTGTGCGGACCAAACTGTGGAGGAAGTGCGTCTCGAAGAGGATTTATTTCTCTTGCGGCACAATCGTTTCCTTCTCAACTCTTAGTGTCAATGTTTTTGTTACAGATGATTGCCCAAGTCACAAACAAGATGTTAATTGTGGAGCATTGAAAAAAAACAAGTGGAGCATTAATTATTTTTTATAAACCGATCGTTGAGGTCAGAGAACGTAGCCGTCATGTCTGTCTCTTTCAGCTCATTAAAACAGCAATAACTCAAAAAGCCAGAAAGAAAAGTTTGATAAGTGTAGTAGCTTATGTGCCTTTAGTTTCCTCTTGTTGTTTTATTTGCTTACTATCATTTCCTGTCAGAAAGATGATGCATGTCCAAAAGCCAGTGGGATCCATCTTAACAAATAATCTACATGCACTGCAGCTAAAGGAATATTTCTGTTTAGATGTTATCAGTATATTCTGAATAAACCAGTGACTACCACTTGTTTTCTTTCACTGATATAACCCTCCTGCTTCATTTGTTTCTGTTTCCTCTCAAGTTTATGGGCTGCAACATTAAGTTGATTACAGATCACCAAGTCTAAAGTTTCCAACACTTCCAGGTTTCTTTTGTGTTCTATCACACCTGCTACTATTGTTAGACTTGCCCCCTTAGCCGATAAATTTTTTTCAGATTAACATACTGTATATGTCAAGACTACATCTTAATATTTGCTTTGACACATTCATAATCCTGACAAAATACATAGTATAGAACAATAGTTCATTTTTATGGTTGAAAAAGACGAAGTGGAGTGTTAAAATTAAATAAATGACTGTATTGCATTAAATGTGTAGTCATTTTTTGTTCAGTCAATATCTTCCTACCAATATATATATATCTAACCAATGACCATGATGTATTATAAAGGAAGGACTATTTTCTATATTACTTTAACGTAGAACACTTTGACTTTTTTGTATTTCTTAGTGTAAACAACTATAGACTTAACCCCTGTCCATTTAATAAATAGCTTTCCTTTTACATCTTGATATTTCTTATTTGTCAGGTTTACATAATATGCATACATGATGCTGTATGTACGGTTTTGAAGTGTCACATTGTTTTATAGAAACTGAAAAACAACGCAGATGTTGTAAAGATGTGAGCACACTGTTGGGCGTGTCCTGTCATACATGTTCCCTACACTGATATCTGTGTGTGTTGTGTGTAATTGGGGAGTGGGCAGCGTGTTGGGGCTGTTTGGTCCTGTTTTAAACATAGCTGCGTTGTTATGGTTGCACTGCTTTGATGTTGCCCCAAACCTCCAACTAAGAGGCTGTCATTTTGGGTCCCGGCTCTCAGAGGGCAATCACTTCCAGATTGAGACAGGACTCTGTGACTGAGTGTGACTATGCCGGGACAGGCTGTGTGGGGTCACCAAGGGCACCGGGGCAGGTCACCACAGACGGAGGGGAGTCAAGGAAAGTCCTGTTCAGACCTGCCCTTGAGCTTTTTGAGAGAATAGAGCCCACTGTAATGTAAGGTGTAAAGGGCAATCAAGACATAAAGGGGACATTTAAAACTAGAGAAGGCGTTTTTTTCAATACAATACAATAAGCTCTTACAAAATGCTTGAGGGATATTGTGGTTTAAAGCGACTGGAGATGTTCGAGGACAAGGCTTATTGAAAGGAGACTATTGGCGGCACGGTGGCAGAGTGGTTAGCACTCCAGCCTCACAGCAAGAAGGCCCTGAGCTCGATTCCCATCCACGGCAGGGTCTTTCTGTGTGGAGTTTGCATGTTGGTAATTTACTCCACACCTGTATATCTACTGTTTCTCTATTAAATTCCAGCTCTGTACATTATCCATAGTCCTCAAGCTTCTCTGTTTGGTCTTCTTCTAAGTGAGCACTAGTCCTATCAGCGCAATCAGTTTTCTTCAAATTTTATCTTTGTAAATGTACATATTGACTGAGCTGCCACTTCTAATCAGTTTTTGTATTGATTTTATTATTTATTCTCTCTACTGTTCATTACTCTCTTTGCAGAACTGTTTTATCTAACACTGTTCAAATCTTCCTCTTCAAACTCAACACACCAGGCCCTGACTTTTAACCTCTTACAGAAAGTCTTATTGTAGGCAAAGCAGCAGCTTTTAATTGAAGAAGACATGAATGTGCTGCTTAGAAACCCACATTGAAACTGCTTGACATTTACCATGAACCACTGCACAGAATAAGCCTCATACATTGTGTGAAATAATCATTGTACAAACAGGATTGCCTTGAATAGAGGCTCAATATTCGAGTTGTGATCCAAGGTTGCATTCCATAGCAGCCTGTCGATACAGTTACAGATTATTTTTTAAGTTTAAAATAAGGATTAGCAGGATCTAGAGTTTGATGATATGGTGATGAAAGGATCCAAGGTTTTAGCCTCATGTTGTTTTAGCCTTAAACCAATTTCTTTATATATATTATTTTTATGTTTTGAAACATAGCACAGAGCTAACATTTTCCCCTTTTTTTTTAAAGATGCAATTTTCCACCTAAACATAGTCTAAACCTCTCTAGAGTTACCATCTCAAACACCAGAGATCTCCACAGTTGGACAGAAGGAGCATCACCTCCAACCCATTTGGACAAAATGGCTTTTCTAACCAGCATAAGTAACAATTGACTAATGCTTTTTGGAACGCTATTTCATTGGTTGTTAGCATTACTAGCTATATAAATGTAACTGACTTGTGTCACACACCTTGACCTCTCTTTATGTAAACATACACGTGAAGGGTTATAAATTTATAAAGAAAATCTTAATTTGGTGGACCAGTTTAAAAGTTATCATGAAAGACGTGGTATTCTTAGTTATCCAGGTCAGTATCAGTCAGTTCAGGTATTGAACTGGTTTTAGAACTCAACCTACAGCCACATGCAACTATTTTACTCGTCTCTGGTTCTAGCGCAGTAAATATATCATACAATTCTTTTTTTTTATTAGCATTTTAATTCCATGAATGATATTAAGTCTCTGTTTCCTAATTGCTTGTTTGCCTTTGTCTTTGATGGGCAGTGAATTAAGTGCAATCTCGATTCATCTGACGACAAAACGCAACACTTCCCCTTCGTCTCAGATCTCTTTGTGCCAAGGCTCTTTGCTCAAAAGAGGTTTGATTGCTGCCACTTGAAAGGACTGCGTGGAGCAAGGTGAATCCAGCATTAATTCTCAGCCAGTGCTCTTGTTGTCTTTCCTTAAATCACTGTGTGCAGCAATTGTCCAACGAGAAGAGTGCGCCATCACCGTGAAACGTGAGATTAAAGACGTTAGATTCAAAAGCCTCCACAAAAGGGGGATGCTTTAATTTCCGCTTCAAATATAAAAAGAGGCAAATCTAATCAGAGAAGAATACATTAAACGTTTTTTTTTCCAAACGGACACGTAAGCACACAGCTGCCCTTTAAACATATGTATAAGTCCATCACATACATAAAGCGTGGTGGTCAGTGCTGTCATTTCAAACATGGCAGATCCCATTAACTCCTGTATTGAGTGGGAGATTTCTGTTCAAACAGCAGAGATAAAAGGCACGACAATATGCTGATGAATCAAAGGTCTTTCAAGAGAAATGATATACAGAGAGCTGCATTTCCGGACGCACTCAGAAACATGTTGATCTAATTGGAATTTTTTTAAGAAATGCTGTCTTTGAAGTAATTATATCTTTGATGTAATCAGCAAACAGCGGTTTATTATTCAGTGTTTGACTGTAGCTTTCTTCGGTGAAGGTAGTACAACCAGGTCGGAAGTGCACCTCTGTACAAAATAATTTAGTTAAACAACGTCTCATACTTAAAACAAAATGACTGAGGGTGCGGCTAAAACTATTGGGAGTATAGTGCCTTAAAGCGGGCGGAGTGGCTCAGTGGTAGAGCAGTCGTCCTATAACCGGAAGGTTGGCGGTTCGATTCCCGCTCTGCCCTGTTCATACTTTCGTTGTGTCCTTGGGCAAGACACTTAACCCACCTTGCCTCCAGTGTCCGTAGCACTGGTGTATGAATGTGTGACTGTAGAGGTGTGTTTGGTGGTGGTAGGAGAAGGTTGAGCGCCGTTTGTATGGCAGCCCCCATCTCTGTCTGCCCCAGGTGTGAATGTGTGTGAATGGGGTGAGTGGAAGCACGATGTAAAGCGCTTTGGGTGCCCGAAAAGGGTGCAAAAATGCATGCCATTTACCATTTACCATTTAAAGCAAATACGTATGTATCCTCTTAGATGGTATGCTAGAAATCCACTGGATGAAGTTTACTGTAATCCATAATTAGAGCCAATTTACACCTCAAAACTTTATAAAAACAATACGATTCTTTTGCATTATGGCCGTTTGTTCACATGAAGATGGCTAGCTCACTACAAATTCACAAACTTCAGTGTGAATTAATCTTCAGTGGCCTAACTTGTCTTGCACATTTATATTTTCTTCTACTGTATTTAAACCAGATTTTCTAACCTTTAATTGCCTTAACCATAACTCAATAGCATCTTCCATCATTATGTCCTATAAAGTTAAGTTTTGCTCCCTTTCTGTCTTAAATCATTGCATTTTGGCTTTAATTTTCTTAAAGGTACATTTAGCCAATCTATTCTCCTTTTGATGCTGTTGGCTTTGTTTTTTGGCTTTTAGTGAAAAAATTAACCAATAAACAATAAATCAGAAAATGCCAGAATTTACTTCAGAAAACCCTGTATTTACCATTGATTTGAATTTAAATTTGTTCCTTTAGCTTTACGTTGGGCTGTGAGGGTGGTTAGTTTTCTTGTAAATTAAAGGGTGGCCAATCTTTTTTTCCCTATCAGTGTCTAAGTATCTACCTGAACATATGCACTCTTTAAGTCCATGGGCCTTACTACTTATTAAATGCTGCTGCTTCATGCTTCAAACTCAAAGCCAGCTAAAGTTATTTGATCTTCGTGTGTCAGACATGCGTGTACAGACTCGCCTGCTCACTTCAGGTAATTACGTGTAAGTTTTGTAGTGTTGTGTGCGCTTGTCGGGGGGGTTAAATACAGAGGGCTCGATAATTACGGGTTAAATGAACGCTCGCAGTCAGACTCCCCAAATGTGTGTAAAAAAAGGACGATGCAGAAAAAGCCACTTCAAGGCTAGGCTAATTACCCCGAGGAAGAGAGGAAGCATCATTGGACCATTTTGTGGCTGTAACGTTACAGCAAAACAGCTACGTCGACCTCAGCACGTGAAACGCAGCCGCAGTTACTTTTGAAGCCGGCGCAGATGTGTGTGTGTTCATATACATGTGTGCACAGCATGAACAAAGAAATGGACATGGAAGTTGTGTCAAAACCTTTTAAGAACATTTAGAGATTTGGTTTAGACTTGTTGTTGCATTTAGCATCTCTTAGTTTATTACCATAGACAATATGCTTAGTTCAATAATGTATTAAGTGAATTGTATATGCCTTTGCCTTTTCCCCATTCGCTTACAGTCCTTCTCATGAGACACATTCAAAATGGCTGCTCTGTTAAATGTAAAATTTTACTTAACAGACTTTTTATCTTTTAAGAAGTATTGTCTGTAGTAATTGTAGGTCAAAGGTCAGAGCCAAAAGTTGTAGTGAACATGACAGAGGCCACAAATCTGGAAGAAACCAAAATGAGTAGAATCAAGTCTTTTGAACTTACTAATAACTCCTCACAATGGAACAGTCGCTAAGTATTAATTAATTCTAAATCAAGGGTATTATTAGTATTGTAGTTTATGTACTGCATATGTAAATGCACCCAGTCATTGTGGACATATTAAGGCAAGGCAAGGCGAGGCAATTTTAATTATATAACACAATTCATACACAGGGTAACTCAAAGTGCTTTTATTAATGTAATTAAAAAATAATTATCCTAACATCAAACATTTCTGGTCAAAGTGATTAATGTGTAATGTAACCGTTGCAATACATTTTTGTGCTCCTTTTGATAGAATCTATATATTTAAAGAGAAAATAATAATGTGCTATTTAAGTAGAAAAGTAGAAAAATTGGCATTTCCTGGATAAAACCATGTGATATGTGGCAAATAGTAGCACTTACGTCCATGGAAATGACCATGAGTGCTCAAAACAATAGCTTCACCTTACATCTTTTCAACTCTTTAACTTCTCAATCTCCTGTTTCTGCAGATTTTAATCCATACAGTCCACCTTATCTCACCCTTTACCCCTCCCTCTGAGTCCTTGACTATTCCCATCCTCAGCTCTGCAGCACTACGCCTGCTCCGTTTTGTTTTTATGTGTCTCAAGCGGTTTTGAGGCTTGATCTTAGCTGGACATTAGCTGCGTAGCATGCACATTAGAGGTGTGTGTTTACGGCCAGTGAGAGAGAGAGAGAGACGTTGACGGATAGAAAGACGCTGTTGAAAGTGCGTTTGAGTTTGTTAATGCGGTGTGCACTGTGGAAGCGCTGCCTTAAACTGATAAGGTATTCACTTTGTAACTCAGCAGGAGGCCAGCGCCCAGCCGCAAATCTAACCCTCTGTAGTGCTGATCTTACACACTTTATAAAACATGTTCAGATGCAAATTACACACACGCACGCACACACTCGGGTTGTGTGTTCATCTGTATGAAAAAGAAATATTCATATTTGTGAAGATCAGCAACTCTTCAGACTTTGAGCTTGAAACACACAAAATTACACAAAAAACAGAAAATGGACCAAAGGATAAGAAACCCAACATGGTAGCTTTTGCCAAAGTAAGAGCTGGCTCCAATAAGTCGGGTTCTCAGTGACTTTCAATCATTCATTTGTTGAGTCCAAATAAACACTCTATAAGATAAGTTTAAATGTGTTATGGCATTACGGTCAAAATATATGTCATGTCGGATCCAATTTTTAGGTAGTTATTCAAGTTCAAACATTTATAGAATTAGCCTCTTTTGTTCCTTAACAATTATAATAAAGACAATCTGTCAAACAACAAAGATCTGGCAATCTGGCTGCATTGAAAAATAGCACTTCTTTATCGAACAAGGGACGTCTAAAAAGGACAACATACTGCCGCCATAAATGAATGACATCATTTGAGCCCCTATGTGGATAATATATACACCAAATAAAAACAAAAACTTGAGAGAAGTGAATATTCACAAGATAGGTAACTGACCATCTTGGTTTCTGCTTCACAATGTAATCTATTTCTATATTTTTATTTCTAAAAATAGCAAAACAGCAATGTATTTGGGTAAAGTTATTGCTGCTCTGTACGTTTTTTTCAAATCCAGTTTTAGCAATACTACCACTAGCCATTAGCATCACTAGCTGGATAGATTGTAGCTACATTAGTACAACAAATTTTGTGAGTATGCTTTGTTCTTTGTGACTTTCTTCCAAATATAATATTCGCTTCTTGCTCCATACGCATGTTTGTTTATTTTTTTTAACTTTAACAATCCATAACAAGTTGATCACAAGTCACTGTTCTCTGTTCACTCTTCTTCTACTGAAAATGGCCAAAAACACACAAAATCCATACACATCCACCCACTGGTGGTGACAATAAACAATAAACTCCCACAGAGAGCAGAAACACTGGCCCGCTCCACACACAACACACAAACAGACTCCAGTTCAAACACATGCGGTGAAACTCGGTCCCAAGCCACGCGGTTCGGCGGCCTCCAACGTCGCCGTCGTCTGTGACATATCGTGTGTCGTTCACCAGCCTGAGCGCATTAGCAATAACTGGATTTCACGTAGGTTATTGAGAGCCATTTGTAAACAGAAACATGAAAGCAAACAGGCTTGCACGCAACCACACTTGATCATCAAAGACTTATTGATCAATGGGAGCCCCCTCCTCAGTGGAAACCAATAGGATCCGAGCCTTGTCTGATTTAATGGAGCTGCAGCACTTTCTTGTTGTACAGGCTTGTTCTCTTGGAAATGTCTCAGAGTGTTCTCTCGACGAGAACGTGACATAGAATTGACTATCTCTTATAATTTTAAACGTCTATTTTGTTAATTGTAAGATGTTATTGTCACATGTCCAGTAACTAAACATATTTCCCAGTTCAAAGTCAAAGTCAAATTTATTTGTATGGCATATTTAAAACAATCGCAGATGTCCAAAGGGCTGTACAGGCAGTGTGGAGAGCCCAATAACTGCAAGCTGAGATAAGAATAAATAGTGTGGGTTCAATTAAATACTGTTTTTGCCACAGTAAATGCAATAAAGATATGGGATAGTTGGATAAATTAAATTACATTAACAGTAACTGTGTGCTTTCCTGAATAAACATTGTGCCACAACAAGGTACACAACATCAGCTCAAGGGTCGTAAAACATTTCCCAGTCATTTAGATGCTGCATGATGTGACGAAATTAATAAAACTGAGTCTGAAGAGGAAAAGTGAATAGGAGAGTGCACAAAACCTAAAGGTGCAACATGCTGTGGAGGTTGGGTTAGGGCCTGGTGTGTTGGTGTTGAGAAATAATTCGTGTTATTCTTGTAAATTAAATGTATACATAGTTAATATTTTCTGTCTTGTGTTTTGTTCCACAGTCTAATAAAGTGTCGGTGGTGCAGCAGTCTCACGGGATGCACCCGCTCACGTCGCTCCTGCCATACAGCAACGACCCTTTCAGCCACAGCCCGCCTCACCTGCCAACAGACATGAGCCAGAAATCAGGTAAGAGCAGACTCAATAAAACACTGTCTCAAACATAGCTCCTGTTCAGTGTTAAAATGCTTTTTTTGTGAATGAATCCTTAAGGGATGGCAATCAGGCTTCACATCTGTTCATAGCATGTATTAACTTGAGTTTGTGTTATCTGATGTCTTTTTTATTGGTGAATTCCAGTGTTTCCCTCAGTAGAATAGTCAGTTACGTGTTAGATTATTTACTATCCACAAATGCCTAAATACCTCTGCCTCTGAGCTGGACTCCAACACAAATTTATCCCTATATAGCTAGTTTACAACATAAATTAATATTACACACACTATAACTACTGTTGTCAAGGTGGCTGACTAACCTTTTCTGTGCTTTGGGAAACACAATTTAGTATCTAGTTACGATGGCTTCAGCAGGTCTCTTGTGATTAATGGTTAATACAAACTTATGTCTCAATGCAAAGTCTCACCTGGACCTAAGATTTCCTAATGTGTGAAGAGTACCTTCAGAGTGAATTGGCTGTGTTCACTTCAGTTCAATTTGTTATTTTGGCTTCAACATGCTCCTATCACTTTGAATACATTTTAATGTCAGATCCGAACAGGGCCACACACCACAAAGATCTAGTCCAAAACTCTTTGTACACATCATTCAACACTTCTTCTTTTTTATCTCCTTTTTACCAAAACCAAAGTATACATTTACATAGCTATGCATATTCTTTCATTCTGTAACATACAGCGCACACATGTAGCACATTCACCGGCCCTCCTCCTGTTTCTGGAGCAGTGTGTGAAGTGGCAGCATGGCTCTGAAGTGGCCTGCTCTTCTGGAAGGCACCGCAGCCACACAAACGCACACACATCAAGATGGAAACAATTAGGGTGACAATCACAAAAGCCATCTGAGCGGCGCACACACGGTTCTCTTTAGCCAGCGCCGTGCATACAAACACAGCGATTTCTGTTTAGAAGTCGCAAACAAACACACCCTGACATTTAAACACTGGAGACTGCTGCCCGGACCAGCACACAGTGAGACGAGACAGTAACAAATCATAATTGGTTGTATGGAAAACTATCACGTCAAAGTCCTTTGGTTTGTTTCTTTACGTTTTTAACCTTACTGGAAGTCTTAAACTATGAGCTACATACTTTAAATGTAAAGGTGCTGTGGGTTTTTTTTGGCAGCATCTGCTGGTAAAATCTCCAATTTTAATACCACACCTCACACCCCTCTTTTCTACTCCCTGTGAGCAGCTATGGTAGTCTTGGAGGGACATGCTGTTGTCTATGAACAAACCAAAGGGAAAATAGGTCAGAAATTTGAAACAATATTAATATAACTCATAAAAGTCACAAGCCTTAAAAATAAAAAATAAACATGAATGCACTTATCCAATGTAAATGAAATAACCAACCAGAGTTGAAGCACATTGCACCATTTGTCATTTTCCTTTATTAGTACAGATTTAGTTTTGCAAAACCTGACAGGTGATTAGACATCAAATTAATTTAATTTCATGAACTAACTTAGAATTATTTGCATATTAATTTTTCTTAGCCCAGGCTTAATTGTGTTTTAAACAGCAACACTACAGTTAGTCTGGGCCTGTAAAAATGTATTTGTGCAATCATACTTCAACCCTTAACTAAATGTGACTTTAAATGGGGCTGTATTTATCCTGAAAGACCTGCCTGCAGATCTCACACACCGGGGTTCAACCACAGGTCAGCAGTCAGTCACATGTTTGGAGTGCACAAAATCACAATTTAACACAGCTCACAGCCATATAATCAGTTCTGATTGGACCAAACAGATTTCATTGATCTTCAAACATTGCCTGAGGTCAACACTTACACCCGGAGAAGTCTCGAACAAGATATTAGTGTTTGTTATTAAGACACACTAACCTAGACCCTGACCAGGTTATGACCTTAACCAAGACTTTTTTGAAACTTTGCTTTTTTCCGTATACATGCAAACACTCGTTTACATGCAGAGCTTACACCAATATGCTCATAGAAGCTCGATTAAATCCTCACTGCGGGACTTCTCACTTTGTATTATTTTGTGTAGTCTTGAATGATATGTTCTACAGTATATTGTTTAATTGAATACCACAAAATGTATATACATGATGCACCTTTATGAGGCTTTTCATCCAATTGCATTCAAATAATAGTCATAAATCAATTTGTTTTGATCTTGTCCAGTCTTGTTCTAAAATTATGAGTCTTGATCATCTAAGGCAAG
The DNA here is from genome assembly GCA_024416835.2 of Perccottus glenii. Taxonomy (NCBI): domain Eukaryota; kingdom Metazoa; phylum Chordata; class Actinopteri; order Gobiiformes; family Odontobutidae; genus Perccottus; species Perccottus glenii. Next base: position 22,594,544 of record CM044561.2, on the reverse strand, counting down.
AACTAGGACAAGTAAAAATGGCACCAAGATGAGACAAAAACTATAAAAAGCTATTAAAACTCAAGTTCAAAATCCTGAGAACTACCTTACTTTCTATTATATATTTTCTCTAATGAGAGCAGAGTTTAGAAAAAGAAAACATTAAGAGAAGTTCTTATCTCAGCTGTGATTAGATTTAAACAGAGAGTGACCTCAGGCAGTCTCTGGAAACCCCCTTTTCCTCTTTTCGTCTGGTCTCGACTCCTGGCTGTGAGTCTGTGAGTGTTTCTGAAGCAGGTGTCCGGCTCTGTCATTAAGAGTTGAGTCACTGCCCTAGTCACTGGTTCTGTATTCACTTCACACACACACACACACACACACACACACACACACACACACACACACACACACACACACACACACACACACACACACACACGTCACACCTGGAGGTAGTGCTAAAGCTCCATTGTCTCTGAACTGGGCTAAAGGACGGTCTTACCTCACCGTCTTCACTACTCAGAGGCAGACGCTCAGGTGAAGCTTACACCATCTCTGACGTCATTGTATTCAATAGTGTTTTTCAATCTCCAACAACAAATCCAGTAGCTTAGAGGCTGATCTTTCATCACCACTTTATACAATGGGACCAAAGGATCAATCCCTAAAAAAAAACATCCATTTCAAATTTTGTATTGCTTCTTAAGACTCTTTTACATGTAACTAATTATTGCTACAGATGAAATGCATGTAATTTTCATGTTAGTCCAAACGCTGTCTTTGAATAGTTATTCAATAATTATGTAATTGGTTGAATCTTAATAATTGAATTGATTTTTTTTAAACATGTAATGTAATATTTAAATTTACCCCACAAACAGGACTTTTCTTAACCATACTTGATTAAAGATTCAAAATTTAAAACAATTTTTTATCATAAGATTAGAAAGAATGAACTTGCGATACAGAATGAGTCCAATACATAAATTCTTGTTTTTTCCCCATCCCCCACCTCAGCCTGCCTCCTACCTTTGAAAAAAATAAGCACATAAATAACCAGATCGGATAAAAAGTGTTGCATATTTTTCTGGGATTCAAACCATAAACATACTGACAAAATTACTTATCCAACAAAATTGACAAATTGCTAATTTATGGAGCACTTTCCATGGAATACTATAATGTTTTAAAGTACAGATAAAAAATACACATAAAGCTAAATCAAATGTCAAATATTTGGTTAGGCAACATGGTACCGACCCCAGTTTTGGAGATTTTGATGATTGACCTCGCAAAAAAAAAGTGAAAAAAAAGTGACTCAAAATTATGACTCATTATGCAAATACAATGCTGTTATGTCAAATTAGAAAAACAAAAAAGGGTTGATGAGTTTCTAATCATGCTTTATACAAATTTACCTTGATGCATTTATATATATATATATATATATATAAATGAAAGACTCGGACTCAAGACTTGTGACAAAAGTAAAAAGTGCATTAGATTTAACACTTCACTTGTATCCACACTGTAAAAATTAACTCATACTATTACTGTGAGCTTTGAAGTTTGCTCCCAACAGTAATAGCTGTTCCCGGAGTCATTACTGTAACAAAGCAGCTTCCTCTGGTCTTTTATTTTTTCACCGCACTGGCTTCTTGTCAACTCATTTAAAACTCTGTGAAGCTGCAACACTTTCACTCTCCGTGGTTGTCGTCGCCGCGGCATCATCAGAGCATGAACACTATTTTGAGACTCTCACTTTTAACATGTTGTGATACTGAGCTCACGCAGCGTCACTTTTGACTCAAATGGTTCCCCCTTTGAAGTGTTTTCCCCGGACGCTCGCTCGGAGGCCGTGAGATACTCGCTGTAGTTGTTATTAAACTGCGGCTGTAAAAAACAAAAACAAGAGAGGGGCATTCCAATGAAAAGTGCCCCATTACTGCTGTTAATTTCCCCTTTAGGGTTTACCAAAAACTACCAGGACAAAAAGTGGCAATAGTGAAGACAAAACGTGACTAAAACTGAGTTTATACTGACTTCAAAGTGGCACTGATCAGATTAGTGTAACTCAGTGTGAACAGATGCAGAGCTGATGTATTTAGGGATTTTACATTTTGTTAAATTATCATAAAATCCTGTAAATGATCAAATGAATTGCTGAGAAAAAATGACTAAGGCCAATGCATATCCAATCTCTTATAGTACACATTAAGCACCAGTTCCTGTTCTAAAACAAATCAAAAATGTACCTTCACAAGACAGGAAACAGGATTATAGTATATTTAATGTAGAGGTAGTTTTGAGAAGTAATGCAGCTGGTTAATGGACAGAGATTGAAACTGGGGGTGCTGTGCAACCGCATAGAACCCCAGGCCTTTTCAGGACACATGTAGTGCATCCTCAAACACTATTCCTTTACCACTGCCTGCTTTTCTGATCAGATGAGAATTTCTTTAAATGTGAACAGGGAAGTTTCATCTTTTGACTTAAAACAAAACTTCAGTGGTGACAGTTAATCAGCCACAATAACATAAATGTACTGACTTTTTAATCCAAAACTCTATTGAACTCAGTAAAGGTGCCATTAGTTTCAGAACTTTCGGTTTCTGTGGAACTGCTTTGAACAGACTTTCAGGTTTCAGACAAAAGCATAAAGAATTAAGAATTCCAAGCACAGTCCATAACATAAATACCTCATTACTGCAAAGATCAGCTTGAGCAGGTCCCTTCTGGCTGTTATTTTATTCAAATTCAAAATTCAAGTTCAAAATGACTTTATTAATCCCCAAGGGGAGATTCAGTTGTTAAGTTTCTTCAAATTAGTTGATTCAGTTGAGTCAAAAGGATTTATCACAGCTACAGTACAATGAAAGCTTGAACCTTTATGTGTAATAAAAAGCCAAATTAATTCTTGGTTATGACATCATTAGTGCCATTAATTACACCAGATATATTAAATGTTTGCCCCCTTATTATTATTTGGTCTTGGCATTTAACTTTATAATGCCTCAAAGAATAAATAGTCAATACAGGAAGGACAGAGAGCATTGAGGGCGCAGCGGGACAGACCGAGGACCAAAGCGGTGAGACAGGCCCACTGACTCAGCCACATTCCTGACGTATAGATTTATAGCGGACCGGGTCCCAAACAGGCCTAGAGCTGCGTCCAAATTACAGTCATCCCAGCACATTCCTGGGCGGCAAACACAAGGTTAGCAGCCTGGGCCGCGCTAAGTGCTAGGTGCTGCCTGTTGACAAATGACTTCCTTTGAAGAGATATTTGTCGAGTGAGGGCACTGAGGCGAGCTGTCTGACACTCTTTTGTTTGCTAAAAGTAGAGATGAAGAAACGCCATATTTGTTTTTTGAGTGTCATGTTTTGGTGTCAGTTCATGTAAGTGTTCTGTTTTTTTTGATTGTGGGAACGATGAGCATGGCTCCCACATTGTGAAGAGGAAAACCAATAAAACCAGCTGGCGACATGGGATCATAGTCTATGTCAGTGAGCGATGCCACACAAGAGTTATTATCAGGGTTTAAATGTTCATTAGTTTGTATTTTTGGTTTGGTTTGGCTTTAGTTGATGACAGGGTTCCCACGGGTGCTTGAAAATATCTGTATCATTTTTATATTAGAGCCTATTACAAGACAAAAATGTGAAATTGTTTTAGCTTTATGCTAACTGACTAAATTGTTTACGTTAACTTTTATTTAGTTCCCTTAAATTTATAGATATACAGTAGCTTTATCAGTTAATGAGGATGTTTTTATTGTAATGTTTGTGTTCTGTCTTAGCCTATTGCAAACTCTATTGATGGATTTTTTAAATAGTTTATTCTTATAATATGTGTGACAGAAAAAGCACTAAGGAGCATTTTTTTGTGTCATTATTGAATCTTAAAAACGTTAAGTTAGGCTCTTGATCTCATTAGTGACTGCAGAACTACATTTTGTGTGTATATACAGTATATAGGATTTGTTTCTTTAAGTTCTCTCCTTCCACCACTGACGAAAATCAGCTTACATTTTAATCTGATTGATAGGGTCTTGTTTGCCTGCAGCGTAAACGTTTACTAAAATGACCCTGACCCTCACTTAAAGTTGATGGGAACAGAGGGTTTGACCTATTTTAAAGCTATCAGTGCCTTTAATAACAGGTTCCCATGCAGAGTCACTGTCCCAGGGCCATTGACCCTCTGTAACAAGTGCGTCCCAGTTTATTTAAGACTGGTACATTTAATAACCTGCTCTAAAGTGTCAGTATGCTCCAGATTAGGGCTGTGTTAATGAGCACTAATGACTGTGGTTTTTATTTGTGTGTTTGTCCCACAGGCATTCACAGGCACCAGTCCCAGGACCTCTCAGGGTACTACCCCCTGCCTCCGGGCGGCGTTGGACAGATCACTTCCTCCATGGGCTGGTGAGTCCCGCACAGAGACACAGACTAGACAGGGTGCAGTGAATTAGAAGTGTCTTTTTAATTTGCAGATACCTATTTTTAACTGTCCTTCTTGCACTGGGACCTGGAGGATTGAACATTTACAAACCAGGCTTAGGTTTAGTGTCAACCCTGTCTCAATTAAAAATTTTAACCAATATAATGAACATAAATTAACATTATTTGTGTAAATTGGTCCTGAAAAAAACAGTAGAATACACATGAACACCAGCTTATGTCGGAATAAGAACTTCAAAATTTGGGTAAAAATTTGTTGACCAACTTTTAAAATGACATTAAAAACTTTATTAGACCCTTTGTCTTAATACATTTTATAATATATGATTAGTTTAGTTATTGTCTACATTAGAGTGGCCTGGCCTTCAGAGAAAAGCTAATACTTTTAGTGCAGTAGTTGGCATATCAAGCTAATAAATGTGTCCTTGTGTCCTTTTCCTAATGAAAGCTACAGAACCAGGTTAAAAAGGGCTTCCAAACTCAGAAACTGTGACCTGCATAACTTTTAGTTTTTGTCAAAGGACATTTAACTGGTCCACACTGGCTCATAAACAGCTGTAGTGGCACGATTGTTTTTTGTGTAATAATGTGATCTGATTCAACAGCAACAAACAATCGAACCAAATTGTAATTATTCATAATATTAAGTGTTCAAGTAGTTTTGTTATATTTTACGGTTTAGAACTTTTCTGTCGTTTATTTTGATGTTATTATTGAGTCTAATTTTCTTCCGGGTCTGATCGTGCTGCTACACTCTTAAACAGTATTTGGTTCAAGGTTACTATGGTAACGAAAGGCTCAAAGTAATTTTCTTGTGAACTGATGTTGTTTTTGGCTTCCTCTCACTTTGTTTCTTTGTCTAAACCTAGTCTATGAAATAAGCCGGGGGCGGCAGTAGCTCAGTGGTAGAGCGGCCGTCCTTCAACCAGAAGGTAGTAGGATCGATTCCCGCTCGCCCCACAGTTCATACTGTCGTTGTGTCCTTGGGCAAGACACTTAACCCACCTTGCCTCCAGTGACTGTAACACTGGTAATGTAATGTAAGTCGCTTTGGATAAAAGCGTCTGCTAAATGAATAAATGTAAATGTAAATAAAGTAGAGTAGTCAGAATATTCTATAACAGATAACTTTATTTATATTTTAATCATAAAAGTGGTCCTGTCCTTTTTAAATATAGCATAGTTTATCTAATACTTTAACTGGAATTTCATTAAAACAGTCCTTATTGCGATCCTGTTTTTATAAAGTAACAAAAACTGTAAAACCAGTCTAAACTACTGTAGTTTTATAAATATGGCCCCAGTATCGTTAGTGACTCATGAGTACTGTAGTGTTTACAGTGTAGGCTACTAACAAAGCACACCATTGTCTTCAAAAGAACAGAGCAGGTAAAGTTTGGTTTTCAGGGAAACTGTGAACGAGGAACAGTGATTCAGCAGCTTTTATGAATGACAGCAGCTGTTCTCTTGTGGTTAAATGTGCTGAGTCGTGCAACTGAAGTCAGGACTGATGATTAGTTGACAACATTTAACTGGATCACATGACCTCACATCAGTGTCGGGATTAATGAACATTTTACCTTGACTATTTTTCATTAACCTTAAAGCCCTTGTACTTGATTGATAAGGTATTGTACTGTTAGTGCTCTGAACTTTTTTCCACATTCAGTAAACTGTTTGAAATGTTTAACCTTGAAATTTTCTAGCTTTTCATTTTGCAAAACGTCTCTGCTCATGTACCCTCATTTCACCTTCAAACATCTGCCGTTCATGACCCCGGGGTCAGTCGTCCATACATCAACGTTTCACCTGAAGCCTTGTCGCCATGGAAGCCACCTTTCTTTTGAAAACACAGTGTTTGGGGAAGCTCACTCTGTTGTCGCCTCTGGACAAAGAAATAATAAACAAGAGGAATGTGAAGGACAAATGGGTGAAGAAAAAGATGAAAATGAAAGATTATGGGGAAATATTAAAAATCTTTATTAGAAAGAGAGGTTTGAGTGGTGTAGAAGTGTTTTCTGTTAAATAAATATCACGTATGTGTTGAAAAAGGACAGATTATGAATGGGTTTTGAAAATCTAGAGTTAAGTTTACCTTTGAATACACAAATAAGGTCCCAAATTAGTTTAAAATCAAGTCTGGAGAGAGCTGGCCAGTTATTTAAAAACTAATTGCCATTCAAAACTTATAATAATGTAATGTAATGATGTAATCTTTAAAATATGACAATCATTTAAATTATGGTCTCATAGCTACACTAACAGTTATCTATCAATATGTAATTTATTTGAGCTGCTTCCCTGAATTGTTTTAAAACTACAAAAAGTTTTTACACCCAAATAATAATAGTTCAGCATATTTAGAGTAGAAACTAAACACTTTGCAGAATATGTCCACATCTTTACACTCATAAAACTAAAACTTATTCTACTTTTATGCCACAACTTACATATAAACTGTTTAGAGCAGGAGTGGGCGGCCTGTTGGGCTGTTCGATGTGGCCCGCCAAGCATTTACTAATATTTTATTGATGATTAAACTGTAAATACCTTTCATATAGGCAAAAAAACCATGTTTTTATTGACCATAAGTAGAGTAGAATCAGGCAGTCTGAATTAAAATGGCCTAAAACTACTCTTCATTCATGTTTTTTTAATAAAGTTGTTAAAGAAACCAACCTTTTTGTTGTTTTAATGCCTTCTGTGCATATTTTGAACTTATTGTGATATTTGTTTTGAGTTCATGTGTCTGTGTCCTTTCAGATTTTATGATACATCTTTTAAAGGCTAGGCTACAGCTGTTTGAGATTGAGTATCTGATTTAACCATAGTAGCAGATAATCTCAAGCTGGGTGTAAAACTTTAAATATCAGGCTCCTGTTGATTCTTTTTAAATCTATTTTTACAGCCTGCAGTAGACAAATCTCTGCAGGAACTGTTAAATGTCACAGATTTGAAATAGGAACATAAAACGTAGTTATACTGCTACATAGACACTTTATATGTATCCTCATAACTCTTAGCCCCTTGTATTAATCATCTTTGTTTCGGGATTACGCAAGCGATTACGAGTAAAATGTCACACAGTTGTTCCGCTTGTGCCTCCATTGTTCGTCCCTGACCACCTCCATATGTCCCAACCACTGGGGGACTTTTTATTTTGTGTCCAAACTAGAAGAAACAGGGGATTATGGGACTGTTTTGTTTGTTTGTTGGAAACAGAGAGCGCACTGGCGGTCGCTATGAAGGGATAAGGTTCTTATAAACATGTTGCATTATTGAATAGTCTGTTGAGACAAGGAGGGAAATTGAATTTTAACTTGGAATTGCCCACTGACATGAGTCTGCAGGACTGTCTTGGTTGATCCAATAAGAACAGATTTACTTGTTTGAAGGGATTCTACATATGGGACATTTTGCCATAGAATAAAAGTAATGCCAGTGAGAAACATAGTGTATACAAAAACACTTTGCATAACTAAAACTGGCAAAGTAAGGTATGCTACAAGGACATTAAAGGAAAAAAATCTAAAATGAAAACTATTGAAAAGAAACTTGAAGACATTGAGCAATGGCAATCGGCCTGAACTGTCTTCTCCTTTGGAAATTAGTTGATTCAGTAATACAAGTAAATATATAGTGAATGTCATAACGGAAACTCTTTGTTTTGTGCAACATAAATTAGCATCAGTGCAATGTGAAGATGCATAGAAAAAATTAAAAAACAGAATAAAACTTGTCGTCAAGCACACTTTTTTAGTTTCATAACTAGCATTTTCTTTTGTGAAAACAAGTCATTTCATTGGTTAAGGCTTTATAAAGCATCAAGGCAGTGCAAGATTGGACAATGTTCGAGCAATGATTTAAGTAAAGCTAATGAGGTTTATGACTAAAAGAGTCACAGAAGTTAGTGATGCATGTGGGAGCAGTTTATTGCAGCAAGATTAATGACCAACGTCTATGACAGACTTGATACATGTCATACTTGACTTGATATGACTATGAGTCTTTTTAGCTAAGAAATACTTGTTAGGGAATTTAAGCAGGTCTTTTGGCTAGAGGAAAATTTAAACCAATTGTAACTTGTGTCAGACTCAAACACAAAAGTCAAGTCTACAATAGAGCACCTCTTACAGTTTAATTTCCAGCATAACTCTGTCAAATTACACTTTTGACAAGGTTTGAGTTGTCGTCACATTGTCTCTCCTCCTCAGAGTCCCCATGGGTGCTCTGAAATCCTTCAAAATGCTTCAAAATGCTTGTGGTAAAATAGTTGTTTTCTTTTAAGTAGTTGGGTTTTGGCTTGAAAATGCAATTATGAGAAATTCAAGATATTAGTATTATACAGTAGCTAGTTCTTTTGTTTGTAAATGTCGATTTTGTTCATGTTAACTGGTATCGTTTTGTCATGATATTCTGTTCAATTTAACCTCTTAATCACCTACAATATAATATACTCTGGCCCTAATAATTCATGCATTAGTATAAACAAATGTGGACTTCACCAAAGCTGTAAAGTGATGAAAGGAAGTCCTAAAGGAAAGCTACAGAGAGAGTTTATTTGAGATTTAATGTCTCTAAATCAATCTTCTCCAGCTGGTGAGGTCTTGGTAAAGCCAGTATGAGTTATGTGTACAGGAATGAGATATGAGCAGGGTATCTCTGTCTATACATTGGGACATAATGATGATCCAGTGACAGGGGATGCTCTCCATATCAAAGCCTCTCAGATACGTCCCTTCCCCAGCCTTGGCCTCCCACTGAGTTTGTAGAAAGTGTCTTTGTGCTGTTCATATTGATGAGCAGCTGTGACGAGCACCGGTCCAGACTCTCCACAGGGGAGCACCGTGCATCACAGCATCACATGAGGATTTTACAAAAGACAGGACTAATTGTATCTGAAGAGTCCATTGGATAAAATCAAAGAGGCACTAAGCTGCGAAACTAATAGGGGAATGCTTTATTTGATTGTTTCATTTGAAGCATGGGGTGTGTTTGTGCCAATAAATAGAGTAATGCACACGAGAGATTATAGTTATTCTCACCAATGGCTTGCTGTAGTTCAGTCAGGACCACTTGAGTCAAAATTACCATAGACAATTCTTTAGCCTATTTTTATAACTTTTATTTGCATGATTGTTAAAGTTTACATTTGGCGGTATGGCTCTGTTCTAAGTTACCCATACTTTCATGAGCTCCATGAAAGCTTGTCAGGTAACAGCAGCAGCTTCTGGGGAAAATCTCCCATTTAAAACTGGGAGAGCAGCAAATAAAATTTCGTTTAGAACAGAGCATGCATCAATGAAAACGGTATGACATTGATTAAGTTAAACAAAGTTAAGGAGGCGATACGGGGAGGAGGTGGGTTGCAAGCAATGCAGTGGAAGCAGCCAAGCAGCAGACTGAAAATGCACTTAAATAGGGCGCCCTGTTTGAACGGACCAATTGAGTGCTATAGCAATCAGATCAGCTGATCTGGGTGTCAGCTGATAGCAGAGCTTGACTACGTGGCCTGCCTGAACTGACGCTGAAACGCTATATTTATAATATTCACAGTAAAATAAATAAAACAAGTGTAGATAAAAGTTTGACTTTAGTTGTTTTTATTAAATAGATATTCTACTTTAATGTATATATTTTTATTCTACGGTTTTCTCTTGGGATTTGGCTCTTTTTTTATCCCTTTATTTTTGGTAGCTGCCACCAGGGGGCGCCTTGGTAGCCTATTCATGTCACTAACACAACTAAATATGCACACTCGATTCCTCCACTCCTTGGAGAAGGAGAGATCAAATAAACATACATTAATATATGACATTTTTTCTTTTTGTTTAGACAAATATAAGGTTCACAAACATCAAAATGTATTATAACATTTACAGATGAACCATTGCAACTTCTCTTGTCTCGGCTGACATTGTCATAAATGAAACAGAGAGAGACGCTTGTCCAACAGAGCGTGCAGTAGGCGGGGTTTTTTCTGCTCACTGTTTGACCTCCGCATTGAAAGCTCCGGTGTATCCTCGCTTATGCCTCCTCTCAGAAGCCTCCTCTGGCTCCCCTCCCGCTCCTCAGAACACCGTTAAGAGCTTTAGGACAGCACTAAAGATGCCATCTGGAGAATAACTTCTGGTGCAATCAAGAAGTAGAGGCATTAAGGAAGCATATTTAGAGAAATGAGATCCATGCTATGTTTTGATGTTAATGGGAGAAACCGGAGTAAGCGGAGAACATGCGAATTCCACACAGACATCGAACTCTGGACCTTCTTGCTGTGAGGTGACAGTGACAGACCACTGTGCCACCTTTCGCAATATTTAAAAAATCAATCATCGTCCATTTCACAAAATCAGATTAAGATTATGGCATTTCATGTGATAGATGTGTGTCTGTAAAAAACAAGGAGAGCTTTAAATCCTATTGTGGCATCACTTAAGAAAAAGCAGTGAGTGAAGTTTGACCAGTGCAAATGTAAGCTAGTGAAGAGTCTGTCTTTTATTCATCCAATTTAATGGATTCAGAAATTGCAAATGTTATTAACTCAATATTCAACATATTCAACATCCTTGTCTTAATGTTTGTTTAACATTTATAGTAAACAGCAGAGAAAGAAATCTATTGTTAAGGTTCACTTGTTTTTCTGTAGTCTGAAGTCTGTAGACACCAAGAGGCTTATGTTCATTTAAGGTTTAAACAGAACAAGAACTGTAACTATAAATACAAGTACACACATGAATCTGATTGGTTAATCAGATTGGCTAAAAAATGAATTTCCTGATTGTTTTTACTTTGCATTATTATTTACAAATTTTAAATTAGAACGTGTATAGGGCAGTAACATTGAGACTAAACTGTATCTGTCCCATTACCTCTTCTCAGTTAAGATGTCCTGCTTCACGGACATTAACACATTCACTGTTAAAAGCATTTATTGAGCCTCTCTGTGCCGTCCCGTGACAGGCAGAGTCAGCCCGTCTACCCGAGCCTGTCCTCCTGTGGATTCAGGCAGCCCTACTCTGCAAACCTCCCCAGCTCCTCCTCATACTCCAGGTAAAACAGGTCCGGCCCGGGCCCAGCTGAAACCGAGCCGCTGCAGCAGCCGAAACAAAGAGCAGCCCCGCTTCACAAACTCCTCCTGATCACAGCACGTTCATACCAGACACATTTGAACATTAGGTTTACTGATCGTCTGATGTCAAAGTGCTGTAAACAGGACAAGTTTGGCCAAAACAAGCTGATATTAAGCATAACACAAAAATCTGAAACACAACAAATGTTAGTTTTTGCCACAGTCTTCTTGTTTGTTTTAAATCCAGACAAATACAAAGAGCCAGTGCTTTGTTTTTTGATGCTTTGTAATTATTTGTGACCTTGCTTCAACTTTGACAGCACTACAGTCCAACAGATGCTTAAACTGTTTTCCTAATAAGGTGCTTGCTTCATAAATGTTCTGCTTTTCAAGTTTGTCGAGCTTAGGATTGCATATTTGTGTTATTTTTGTGTGTTTTTTTAATCTGAGAGGAAGACAAGCAAACAGTGGGAGTTGTGCACAGATAATCATTGTAAATGAAAGAGTTGAACGTAGGACTTACCAAATGAAGATGGCGCCATCTAGTGGAGCTATATGTTAACATCATTGTCAGGTTTACACTTACAGGTCCATCTCCGAGAGGTTTTTATTATAAAACTTCATACTTTTAGAGCAACACTGTGTACATTTTTACCTCACAATATGGATCCATAAACAGATTTCTCAAAAAATTATATTTTCTTTTACACAAACTGGAGGAAAATGACACCTTTTTCATTCACAAAGTGCAGCTGGTTTGATAGATATTCCATAAAATGTAACGTGTTATGGTTAAGCTAAATTTGATTGTAGTGTTTTGTATCTGCTTTGCATCTTAAGTAGTCATTTAAAATGCTCAGTAAAATCTAAATGCCTCATAATTTGCCAAACATATATCAACATGCTTGTAGGTGGTTGTTATGGCGACCAACTTTGATGCTTTGGCCTCTTTGCTTTGCAGAAACGTGCTTCGCTGCTCACTGTCGTCTCAACTGTTGTTTAACCAATTAGTTAAAGATATTGCCTTTTTTTTTCCTTCTTCATAGGTTTCCTCACTCACTGATGCTCGGCCCGTCGGGGATGCACCCCACAGGATCCCCATCCAGCTATAGTGCCCCCCACAGGCAAACAGGAGCACGACCAGTACGACCGCAGCATGTATGCGTAAGTGACACTTTTTCCACTTTACAGGTGATGTGATTGGAGGAAGGGGACAGTGTTAATGCTCTGCGTGAACCCACTTCTGTTTGTCTCTATCAGGAAGCAACACGTGGAGGTCAAACGTGAGAAGGAGCCGAAGAAGCCCGTCATCAAGAAGCCACTGAACGCATTTATGCTTTACATGAAAGAGATGAGGGCAAAGGTCATTGCCGAGTGTACGCTGAAGGAGAGCGCCGCCATCAACCAGATCCTGGGACGAAGGGTGAGGAAGGCATTAAATGAAGATCTCAGGGTACACAGAAGGCCTGGAAAACCAAAGATATTGTTGGGAAGTTTTAAAAAAATATGGAACTATTGTAATAAAATACAAGAATATTTCGTGTTATATCTCTTAACTTTAACTGGTTGTAAATGGTTTTAGAGTGTTTACAACCAGATTTAATGATGTTTTAAGTGGTTTAATTCTGACAATAAAGGTTCATAACAGGATCTCAAGCAGTTTTGAGCAGTTGATCTCAAGACTTTAACCGGTTGTAAATGGTTTTAGACTATTTACAGCTGTATCTGAGTACATTATAGGTGGACAATTAAATGTTTTGAACAGGATTTGGACAGGTTTATCCCACATTTTAACCAGTTATATATGTTTTTTGACAACTTACAACTCATTTTGAAGTGGTTTAACTTGGACAATAATGGGTGGTTAATGGATTTATAACTTTATAACTAGTTTTGTACTGTTTGATCTCAAATTAAAGCAATTTTAAATGGATTTTAGACGTTTCGACTGTATTTGGTTTATCTCTGATGTAACTTTATTTCTGTTTGTTGTTTGCAGTGGCATGCGCTGACCCGAGAGGAGCAGGCCAAGTACTACGAGTTGGCCCGAAAAGAGAGACAACTCCACATGCAGCTGTACCCCACATGGTCTGCACGGGACAACTACGTAAGAACCTCCTACTCTCACTTTACCCTGTCCCATTTCATTCATTTGAAGTACTCCTGTTATCAATTAAATTAAATAATACAAATTATTTAAATAATTAAATTGGGTTAGTCACATTTGATTTGAACTGGAAAAAAGACGCTACTATAAAATGGGTGACTAGTAAACTGTGGCAGGATGTTGGAGGGACAGATGCTATAAATATCTTGTAAAGGAACTTTAAAAATGAAATAAAAGAAATGAGAATGTTTAATTAATAATTTAAGTAGGAAAAACTTAAGCAGATCTCATGTTTTTGTGTTGATCGGCCGAGTGGCTGCTGTGTGCGTCTGATTTGTCAGTTTGCTGTTGAACTCTTGCAGGAGGCGGGCCTTAGCGGGGGCTCGGGGGAAAACAGTAAAGGCGACGGGGTAGGGACACGTCTACGGTGCATTTATGCCTCTGTGCTGCACACCACCTGCTGCATGAATGGGATTCTGGGTGTTTTGTTTTTTTATTTATTTTTTTCATACGCATGCACCTGTTTGAACTCTTAACATCATCGGCCATTTTGACATCTTTACAGCCGATGGATGGCCATGCATGTTGTCATGGTTACTGTATCACAGAGGCATAAATTGACCTGATTTGCTGAACTAACAGAGCGAGGGCTGCATGGCTGACCTCACTGCTTCAGCTTAGGTCTTAAAACTTTATTAATGTAGATGTCAGCAGTGGTAACAATTCCCTGAATCTTTTGGTGTTCATTTGGAGAGGCCTCAAAAAAAAAAACAAGTAGCTAGGATTGACATCTTCATTGTTCCAACAGGAAAATTGGTCCTGGCTTTAAAGGTTGAACGCAGTACACAGCATTTTAGAAATAGTAAGGTTTGTCAGGGCATTTAAAGAACTTTCTCACTAAGTGTATTTTTAAGTTGTTTAGAGAGGAATAATTAAATAATATAAGCTAGGATGTTAAAGCCAGTGTAAGTCTAAAGGAAATGCCTTAAACTAAATTGAATATGTGGGAAAAAAGAAAGTCTCAAGTCACTTCCAAAACCTTTTTAGTAAATCTGCCATGACCTTAAAAATTGCAAAAAAATAAATTGTCTATATCAGTACAGAGCATTTTAGAAATAGGTCCAAGAAAAGCTTGATAGGGCATTTGAGGTTATGACACAAACATTATTTGTCAAAATAAATATGTGAATTTTAAGCTGTCTGGATCTAAAGGAAATGCTGTAAATTGACTTAAATTATACATTTAGTAATTTAGCAGACACTTTTATCCAAAGCAACTTACATGGCTTCCATTCACCAGTGTTACAGCTGGAACACCACTGGAGGCAAGGGGGGTTAAGTGTCTTGCCCAAGGACACAACAACAGTATGAACTGTGGGGAGAGCGGGAATCGATCCGCCTACCTTCCGGTTGAAGGACTTTAACTTTCAAAGCCTTTTCAGTAAATAAGACACATACTGTATACAAGGCATGTCTAGACAGCGTATATGTCTTGTCATAAAGCAAATGTGAGCTGTTTTGGTATTGTAACCTCTGTCCAGACGAGAAGAAAGAACAAGAAAACGGGTTGAAGAGATAACTTTTTGACCTCAGTGCTGCTCACCACACAAAAAAAACATATTCACCCCCAAAGGGTCTTTTGAGTGTTAAACCTGTCATGTGTCATGGCTGTGGCTGCTTGCATGGAGGGGGCTTTGGTGCATTTCCTGGAGAAAGTCTGCTTTGTCTTTTTTGGATGCTCCTTGTTCAGTTCACATGTATGAGCTCATATTCTGCTTGCCTTTTCTGCTTTGATTCACACATCAATGATTAAAAAAACAATCAACCGTAATAAGGGATTGATTAAGGGAAGTGGAATAACCTGAAAAGGCAAGGTGTAGACAAGGTGTGGGAGCTTATTTATGCAGCAAGTTTAAATCAGTGTGCTTTAAAGAGAAGTTTAAAAACAGATAATGGCCAATACCACCACAAAGTAGTTAAGAGGGACAACATAACAGGTAGATCAGGTTAGTAATTCCAGTTCTAGCCTGGACTTTTGCAGCAAAATATGCACAAATAGATTACTCCTGCATGTTTGGGGCTTGATATGCTTTAAGTCAGTCAAATGTAGTGATTTTTGGATGCACTTTATATTCCAGCTTGGTATTATCATGATAATAGTTTGGTAATAAGAAAATTATATAGTAATTATGGTTAGCTATAAGGTAATTTCCATACAATTGTAAACATGTATAGCTTTTTATAACCATGTAACCACTAGGAACTTATATGCAGGACTGGAACTACTTAATAATTCACCATAATTACCATAACATAACTATTTATTATCCTATGATTACCTCTATTCTATATATACTGAGCTGGAATGTAAAGTGCTACCAATTTGTTTTATTTAAATTGGGTTAAATGTGTTGTGACATTATCCTGGATAAATAATGGTTAAATGAAAAAAAAGATAACTGTTGAGCCTACACTTAATGTAAATCCAGTAATGTTTACCTTTTAAAACCTAGACTAATTGTTTGTTGAATCCACTCTGATGACAAACAGGAAGTACAGCACTGTACACCCCCGCAGCTGTGGGGGGTTCCTCCTGCAGCGAGTCCTAAAACAGACTCTGTATACCTCACTGTAACATATAGAGACACATATAGACACAAGAGGAGCTGCTGTAACCACAGAGTCAGAGCTGAGGGGCGCACTTTGAGGCGTAGGCGTTGTTTATTTCTGAACCACATCCTTCATTTCAGTCGAATATGAGACTCAGAACTAGCACTGTCAACAACAGGCAGCATAGGACTTACACTGGCCTTACATAGTCTTCTATAAGAGCTGGCTGTGTATTTGCCCATTGCCATTGCTGTCCACCATGAATGCCAGTTTTCATAGTAGAAGAAAGTAGAAGAAATTGTAGATATCGCCTTCTCTGCTTTCTCTGTTTTCACTTTATGTTGAGCTCCTACTGCTTCCTACTGAAAATAGCACCTAAACTGTACTTAACTGTTTTAACTCTGACAATTAAAGGATTTGGACAGGTTTATTTTGCATTTTACCTGGTTCTAAATTATTTTTTTGAAAGCTTACATCTCGATTTTGATTGGTTTTGAGTGGTTTTACTTGGACATTAACTGTTTTTTAACGGATTTAAAGGGGGTTAAGAAGGTCCACCTAAGTATAAAAGATAAACAGACTGTCTATGAGAGATTATATGTTAGTATCAAATGTGCAATATCTTTCGTTTATTCATTTATTTGGACGGGACAGTGCATATTCATGAACATACAATGCTGTGTAAATATGCCAGATTTAGCAAGAATGCTAATTTCCATCTGTAGTCCTGGACATAGAAAAATAAAATGCTATACAACAGACATATTCACAATACAATACATAGTCAGTCATAATATATACTGGACACAACACTTTTGTTTTTGCCCCTGTTTTTCATGAGTTGAACTCAAAAATCTAAGACTTTTTACAAGTTTACAAAAGGCCTATTTTTCTCAAATAATTGTTCACAAATCTGTCCAAATCTGTGTTAGTGAGCACTTCTCCTTTTCCGAGATAATCCATCCACCTCACAGGTGTGTCATATCCAGACGCAGATTAGAGAGCATGATTATTGCACAGGTGTGCCTTAGGCTGGTTATCTAACTCAGAAACACTAATGTTAATCTAATGTCTGTGTTTTGTTCCAGGGCAAGAAGAAGAGGAGAAAAAGGGAGAAGCAGCAGGACTCCCACACAGGTAAAAACACAGTATATACAACTAAAACCTTACTAAATTGAAGACTATAGAAAAGAATAGTCCTGGTTGAGTTTGGGTTGAGTTTGCGTTGGCGCTCTGTGGCCCTCTGTGACGCTGGTTGGTGTCTCCGAAGCAGGATGTGTCTTACGTCAAAGCCAAACACCCACTCAGTTTTCCAGTTACACAAATTACAACCGTTTTATTTTCTCAACCAGTTTTTAACTGTTTGTCAGGGAAAAGTTGCAACATGACAACAGGTTAGGTAGTAACATACATAACAGATAGGATCAGTGTCCAAATCATATAAACCCAAAGCCTTTGAAAGATTTAAAACTATGACCAAGTGGAGGAATTTGTCCAAAGTAGGTAAATGTAGGTAATAAATGTCAATATAAGTTAACATGACATTAAACATGTTACAACATGGAAATATATATAAAGACTAATTTGACTACACTGAGCTAAATTTGTCACATTAACCTCCCCTTTTTTACATAGTATTATGTGGGCGCAGTGGCTCAGTGGTCGAGCGGTCGTCCTTCAACCGGAAGGTAGGTGGTTCGATTCCCGCTCTCCCCACAGTTCATACTGACGTTGTGTCCTTGGGCAAGACACTTAACCCACCTTGCCTCCAGTGATGTTCTTAACACTGGTCATTATTGTAAGTCGCTTTGGAGAAAAGCATCAACTAAATGAATAAAAGTAAATGTGTAGTATATGTGTATTTCAGGTCATAGTTTATACTTTATTTAAAGATACTAAAACTTTAAAGATATTTTCCACATTATGTTGCTACCATAACAGTGAAAAATTGACTCAAACAGAATTGTACAGACAAAAACTTCAAATATAAAGCAGAGAATTGTACAGAACAAAAACTTCAAATATAAAGCAGTTAGTAAAGTATATATATATATATATATATGTATATATATATATATATATATATATATATATATATATATAAGGTCTGTTACTGACCCAGGACAGAGAGTTTTCTCTGAGCAGCCTACATGGAGATGGTATAAAAGTCTCCTGGAGCCTGAACCAACATTACTGTCCCTGTAGTCCAAAAGCAGAGATACAGGTTCCAGATTCAGTGTTACTTCAGTGTCTCCAGAACATCATAAAACTGCTTTTTAAAATACAAATGTTGATTTACAAATACAAATGTTCTTTTTAAATACACAAAATGTGAGAAAGCAGAAGGAAATAGAATATAAGATTGATCCTAATGATATTTTAAGAAATAAATAAGTAGAGCACACTTCAGAAAGATACTGTATGTCTCTGTACTAACAAAGCATAGCTGTTCCTCTTTCTGTTAACGTCCCACTGACTCTAACACAGTCTGCATGAATGTGGTGGTTCCTGCTGTTTTGACTCTGTGGCTCCTGCTCGTTATATATGCTTTGTTCTTTTCGGCTGACACTTCTCTCTGTGCTCCTCTCGGTTTTTGTGCATGCCCCCGTTTACACTCAGACCCAGGCTCTCCTAAGAAATGCCGGGCTCGCTTTGGCCTCAACCAACAAACCGACTGGTGCGGCCCCTGCAGGTGTGTACCGTCGTCCCAATTATCCATCCCACCGTCCCATGACTTTTCACTTCCATAACTTCCATTAAACACCTCCTATTAACCATCTCACTGTCAGACTACGCCACCCTTTACCTTCATAGTTTCAATCAGCCAGCATCTTATAGAGTTTATTAAAATAAAAGTTCAATAGACAGTCAATGAGATGTCTGTAGTCAAGACCACATTATCAAGACTGAGTCAAAACCAAGGCCAGTGAATGATACAGGGAACAGCTCCAATTAATCTAAAACTCTACAAGTTCAGTCTTAAAGCAAGTCCAATCAAAGTAATCGTGTAAAAAAGTGGTTGTGGTCTTGGCCAGCTTTGACTAAAAATCTTTATGTCCAAAACCAAGACTAGAGTAAAATTGAGTTTAATATGAGCTCAAGTCTCTATTTTAAGTGAGATGGGGGACAAGTCCCACACACTTTATTTTTTAAAGTGTGAAATGTTTCTCACCACATATAAACAAAAAAGGATTATTTTAGTTGTTGTTGTCATGCTTTAATAGCCTGAAAGTATTTTTCCATTTTTTCAAAGGCATCAGAAACAGAAAAATTTATTTAATTAATTTCTTGAGAAAGTCTAAGCTAGATTGTCCCCCTCACTTTTCAAATGCCTCCTACACCTAGGTACAACAATCAGAGCTCGATTAAGCCTTCTCAGCTTACACCTTTACGTCTGAGTTTACATGAACGAGAGAGAAAATCCAATTCACAAGTGTCTCCAAATGTTATCACTACTTCCTTGTCTGGTCTAAAGCCCAAACATAGAGCCACACTAAGTTTTTTAGCAGCTTAGACTCGAAACTACCACAGTCTGTAGCAGCGCGCCATCGTGGTCCCCTGCATCACGTCATGGAAACCTAACAGTACAAGTTTCGGTTAGTGACAACAAAGAAACTGGTTGTGGTTTGAGCAAATCCTTATCACCGCAGCCCAAAACAAGCTCACATTGAGACACAAGCCCATCCCCCTAAACCCCATCTTCTGCTTTTAACCCCTCTCCATTTATTCGATGTGGTAACAGCGCCTTTTGATGGTGAACTCTGACATTAAAAAATCACTTTCTAACGCTTGTCTGCCCTCTGCTCGTTTCTCTAAATATGGCTTAGCGCCTTTCCTTGCGGTTAGACCTGGTGACTCATAGTGTAATCTGGTAATGATCTATAGATCTTACAAAAAGAGATCCTTGTGACTATTATATAGTACACTATATATAAAGATGGACAAATGTCCACCACTGTCAACCACATGGGTGTAGCAACCATACTATTTTTTACACCACATATAAACCAAAACAAAATTGTTATTTTTGTTCGTGCCTGAACAGCCTGATAAAAGTATTTTTCACCTGTTTAAACTATAGATCTTACAAAAAGAGAGCAAATTCCTCCTTTGCCCTTCGTCATATTAAATGAATCCTGCAACCACATCAGACATATTATAGTCCAGAATAACTAAAGCATATTGTGTTTATACATAGAATAAAAATCGGAAAAAAAAAAAGGTATGTTTGTTTTAATCTGTCCCAAAACAAAGAATATATTATAGTAATACTGTAATGACGTAGTGGTCGTTCATGTAAAGTTTATATAAAGCATTACACATTTTTAACTATGATTATACAGGCATTAGTATAATCAATTATTTTTAGTCATTTAGCTTTTTATAAATTATAAATGCAGGCTTCATAGAAGATTTGACCATTTCAAAAATCTAAAGGTTTGTGAAAGACCATAGATATGTTAAAATATTGAGTAAAATAGCATTAAAAGAGTTATAAGCTTTTATTGCAGTATAATTTTGCAAAAGTAACAACTGCTGGGTTATGACAAGTTTTAAGGAGGGCAGGAAACAGGTTTGTAAAAACTGGCATAAACGTGTTAAAGGTTACGATTTCCGTTTACGTCTGTACAGCCTTACTGTGCAAACATTGTGGGTGGACTTTAATAATTCAAAAGTAAAAGTTATTTTGGAATTATGAAAGTTTCAATGTGGAATTATAAATTTAATATAAATGAGATCATTCTACTCAGCTTTAGCTTGACTATTTTCATTTTCAGCACAGCATTTCCAGAGGTGGGTAGTTACTAAGTACATTTACTCAAGTAGTTGATTTGCCTTTTTGAAATGAGAACATGCCCTGCGACTAACTGGCCACTGTCCAGGGTGTACCCCGCCTCAGGCCCAAAGCTGCTGGGATAGGCTCCAGTCACCCGCGACCCCTAAGGGACTAAGCGGTAGAAAATGAATGAATGAAATGAGAACAATGACTAAAATTCCTTTTTTCTTTTGGCAAAATTACAAACTATAGAAGTAACTTATAATATTGAATAGCACAAGATGTTTAGGGTTCATCTGAGGAGTTTTTAAATAATTTTGTTGACTCCTTTGACTTCTACTTGTTTTAATATTTTAAAGTGTTTTAACCACCTCTGTCCATTCACTCAGTGTGTGTTGTGAGTAGATCAGTGATGTCTAAACAGCTTCATCCATGTTTTTATTCATATTTCATGAATCATGTGTTGTTCATTGTTGCTGTGTCTCCGTCTGACGTCTCCATCCACACTTTATTCACAGATAACTCTCTCTGACTGTCCTTAGGAGGAAAAAGAAGTGCATTCGTTACCTTCAAGGAGGAAGCTGTCCCAGCCCATCTTCTTCAGATCTAAGTGCCATAGACTCTCCCCTGCCCCATTCCCCGTCCCGCCACCACCATCACCACCGCCCGCACCAGCGTATCCCGTTATCCCCCGGCTGCTCCCCTCCTCTTCCTCAGTCCCAAACCTCCTCGCCCTCGCCCCGCCTTGTGCACACGCGCTCACATGCACGCTCGTCGCCGGAGCAGCCCAAATACACTCACGCTAAGCAGACGCTGTCGGCCGCAAAGGCAGCAGGACTCTCGCTCAAAGTGCTTACAGAGACTCACTGAACCACGCTTTTATCATTAACAGAGTTCAGTTTAAAGTAAAGAGGAGACAGAGACTGGCAAATGTTAGACACCCTTTTAATCAAACACTGTTTAGGCTGCATCTACACTAATGCATTTTCATTTTAAAACAGAACATTGGCCATCCACTCCAGAAATTTGGATTTTCCTTTGACAAACATTTTTCACAAATTAAATTATACCATATTATTTCTATTTAAAAGTGTAGTGTGTGGTTTTTGGCGTCTGGTTGTAACATTTCAATTCAACAACTAACATTTCAATTCAAATGAATGCGCTTTAGTGTAGACTATGTTCAAAAACGTTTTTTCTTCAACTCACTTGGAACCTTTTAATTGCTGCAGTGTATACATATAGACAGCCATATTTTTGTAATTTCAAAAAATTTAACAACCATGGTTGAAAATGAAAACCATGTTTTTTACAACTCACTTGTGTTATCATCAGCAGAAAGTTCAGTCTGTGCCGAGACTTTTTAACCCAAATGTAAGGAGTTCAAGAAGGTCATGTACTGTTTAAAAATGCAAAAAAAAAAAAAAACAAATCTAATTATAATTACCATGCTTTAGAGTGATATTGAATTTAGAGTGCTATTTTTCACAAATAATGTATTTACTAAAAACCATACCATTGTTTATAAGAAAGACTCTTGACTCCGACCTTTGACCTCAAATGAAAAGTTAGGAACCTAGACAAACGGATCTGCCACTTGTTTGACCAGATGTAATAGTTCAGTATAGCCTCTATGAGCTACTAATGTCTAGTTAGGGTGTTCCCCTCAGCAGAGGCTCATCAGTGCACACACAGTTTGGAGAAGCCAACAGGAGCAATGACAATGGGACAGAACTATCCTGTAAATGTGGCCAGAGTCAAGTCGTTTAAAATGTAAAATATGGAACAACTTCAAACTACTTTGATTTCTGTTTAAATGTATTATACATAATAATTGCATGCTTGTGGGTGAGACAAGTAGTATCATGATAAAACTGAATAAGATGCACAACACCAAACTTCTTCCAGTGTGTGCAGACATTTCAAGCTACACGGGTATTTATTTACTAATTATTGCTGTGTAGAGTATTGTGTACCCACTACTCCTTGAGAAATGTCTTATATGAATGTGCACTCATGCTTTGATCACATGACTTTTACAACACAAAATCTGTGTTAACTTTTAGCCCTGAAATATATTCTCCAATAATATTCTTCAACATGAGATTGATAGAATCAGGCCTATCTCACTGACACAGTGCCCTCAGCTATCCTGTCCTGGGCCGTGGACTCGTTGCAAGATGTTACATGAGTGGCACACTTTACAGCTGAAAAAGAGCGCAGAAATAGACCAATACACTGAAACCTAGCAGAGTCCAAAATAAACAGATGCGTTTTTTTTCTTCCAAACTTGCCTCTTGAATAATCTTTTCTTGAAAACAAGGAACGTCTGTAAAATGGGGTCGCTGTCATTACAACACAGAGTCTAAATGTTTTAAGACATTACGCAATTCGATCTCTGGTCATACATAATGTAAACGTGCTTCTCCAAACTGGGAGTGTGCTGACATTTATCTACAACATTTATGTAGCTAAATAAAATAAAAACACATCTCATAGAAGCCCTTTTGATAAAATATTGAACTACAATAGCAGTTGTGCCATTTTCTGCCGCTTCTTTGCTTCAAGTTTCCAGCAGCAGCTTAGGACTTCACCTCCATAAATCCACAGACTACATTAAAGCCTAACCAAACTTGTGCAGCAGCAGTATGTGATAATGAAACAGTTCTCTCTTTTAGGCACTTTTCAGGCTGTTGCTGAATGAACAGTTACAATCTCTGTTTTTATTTTATTTTGAATCCAATGTGTGGTGTGAGGGTTTTTTCTCTTTTCTATTGTATTTTTTGACTGATTGTTCTGCAGCTGTGTAAAGACCAAATGGGTACTATTATATTTCATTGTGTTGTAAAGTTTTATAAATGTCAAAGTTCCCTATTATAAGTATACTTTTATATGTTTTTATGTAAAGCGGGAAAAAAACTGTATTAAAAAAACCTTGTTTAGTTTCCACTGTTTCTTAAAGCAATACATTTTGTGTTGTCCTCTTGTTCTGAACCTGTGCATGTTTGAACTAAATGTAAGACGGATACATTTTGACTCAAAAGCTGTTTTTTTCTTGTTCTGCTTCAAACTGCTTTAACAGCTCTGCGGCTGATACCTGTCCCGTAATGCGGAGGGAGTTCTTGTGCTAGAAGTGAATAGCGCTGAGGTCAATGGTCATTCCTCTCTGGGAGAATAATAAAAACTTAATTTGTCTTTTTGTATTTTTGATTACTTGTTTTGTTTTATGTAATAAAGTGTTTTAATATTTGTCACTGTCTTTTTGAAGCATAAAACAGAAAGTGTTAAGGGTCACATTTTGCTTTGGCACAAGATCAGATTAGAAAAAAAATAAACTTAACATGGGAGCATGTAGAGGTTTGGGAGATTATTCTTTTTACAGTATTCATTAGGGAAGGATATGTATGTAACCGTTACATCGTTTGTCCAGCAGAGGAGGCTCTTGTGCTGAAACTGAAGAGCTCTAAGGTTTGTACATTGGCAGGTAATAAAATCTGATCTTAGTATTTGGGATACAATGAAAGTTCCTGCTGTAATACTGGATTTGTTTTTTGTCAAATGCTGGAACAGTGGTTGCTCTTAATTATTTTAAAAAGAAAACTGACAACACACACTAGGCTTAGGTAAACAGTGCCAAAATGTAGTTTTCAAAATAATAGCTGCTTTAGTGTAATGCGATTTAAACCTAATTAACAAAATTGACTAGATTTGAATTTGTTTGGTAACAATTATCACCTAACCTGAGCCTAATGCCATTCTGGCTACACCTACACAAGACCATGCACAAGTTTCTCTTCATCCTTAAGAAAAATGACAACTTCTAACCTTTTTGTACATTTTATTTGCTCCTTCAGTGTGTTCAATCACCCCCAAAAATATCAGGTTTTAGAGAAACTGCTCCAACTCAAAACATCAGGAATAAAGATATCCAGCGCTGCACTGTCACACTCTCACTCTTTAAACAAGCATCAAGTCCAAACTACGAGCAAACAGAGCTTAATCTTTTGTCTTTAAAACAGGCCTTAGATCTAACTCTTCAAACACCGTTTCACAAAAGCATTTACAGAACAAAAGTAAAATATTCACCCTACTTTTCTTCCAACTTTTAATATTTAAATCATCAACCTTAAAAAAAAAAAAAAAGACAGTAAAAAAAACAACCACGCCGTCTAATAAAGTGGGGTTTATGAGAAGTGTCTGCTCATTTTGCAAGACACGGACTATTCATCTCTGAGAACACAACAAAAATGTGTGGAAACAAAGAGCTTTATTTAAATTAATTACACCACGCAGGAGGCAAGTTAAAATAGTCATGCTATCGTTTGCAGAAACAGAGAGGAGGGAGAAGAGGAGCATCGGGGGTAACGTGGTTCTACTAAATATACTAAATGTAAATATTAACAAGTATGAAACAACGCCAGTGCAACCGGTTTTTCAGGGACAATCCTCTGCAGTGTGGGTTGTGATGGCAGGCTCCCCTTTTACTTCTCTTCACACCACTGGTTCTCTTTGCGTACCTGTGCGAGAGAGGGAAACGGTTAACAAAAAGAAGAAAAGTCACCCTTTTCCACAATTTAGTTTGGGACATCACGTCTTTTACTGATTTAGAAGGTGCACCAAATCAAGGTCACTCTGAGCATCCCATCATTGTGCGACCAGAGTGTTAAGTAAAAGATGAGCTTAACTTGGGGGAACATCTAGTGCCAAAATGTCAAACTGCAATTTCATATCTCAGGACTTCTTTCTGCATCTATGGAAGCCCTGCAGGGACATGTCTACAAACCATCTAATGTAGTTCTTCTGTTCTCTGTTAAAAGAATATATTGAGCTAGCTGTGCTCTGGTCAGCTACAAGTACAAGTGGAAAAAAAATGCATCAACAATGTTCTATTGTGACTGACATACCAAACTGAACCATACAGAGCCTCTTCGTTAAAATTAGAGTCCTTTTTTACTGATTGTGAGCCATGACTTACCTGGGCCTCCTCCTCCTCTGTGAAGTCATTTTTGATATTAAAAGTCTTCCTGATCTCCTCTGGGGTCTTGCCTTTGATCATGTTGGCCACTGTCTTGCATGTGACGTCTAACAGGCCTTTGATGTCCAAATAGTTGGCCGCCTAAACAGGACAAAACACAGACTCAGAAAATTAAAATCAGTTGCCAATATTTTTATATTTAAATTAAAATACCTCAAAAGTGACAAAGACTGAGTTGTTCCATTACTTTGTTAATTGATCAAACGTTGTCATTAATTAAATATGGGGACATTTACAGTACTTCACTGCACAGGTCAGATATGTAGACAAAACTCTTACTGCAACATGGCTATTATCAATTGTTTAAACATCTTCAGAGCCGTTTATTTATAAACTCTAAACATACATGCAGGGGTTACTAAAATTATAAAGAAATCCTCATTTATAGAGTACAGAAAAACAATGTGACACTTTATTCCTGTGGACATACCTATGACAAAAAATGTAGACAAGACGGCCTTCAAAAGTGTCATCTGAAGCACCTGACTGGTCACATATTCACTATTTTTGAAACAGTAAAACACCCCCAAATGAGTCTTTAGCATTATGTGCGCATAGTTGGACCCACTACTGTTTTTTCAGTCATATTTACTTCACTGTGCTGCCTTCAACCTCATTTAATCGTTACAAGTAAACAAACCAAACAACCAGGAGGGGGGTTAATCAACTGATGCCGACTTATGTTTCATGTCCTAGAGGCCCCCCACAGCTGGACACTGCCATTACCCAATCACAGCTCAGATTACGGGTCACACGTCCCTCATGCTGCTTTTTCCTGTTGCTTTTAAAAATGTGGCACAAACCGGTCACCTTCCTGTTGTTGCTCTGCTGTTGACCACACTTAAGTGCAAACAAAAAATGTCTGCAGCAAAAAATGAACATTTAAAGCCACTAGCCAACAAAATTGGCAGCTAGAGAAACAGTTTTTGACAGGAAGATGACTGAAATGTATTTTTTATTCATTACAATCCTCAAGAATGAGCTCTGCTATTATCACATTGGCCTAAAATCCAACTTGAGAACTTTATGCCATGAGATAAGAGTACTGACCTAAACAGCTCAATGTATATTATATTTAAAGCATTTTTTCTTAGTTCTTTTGGACATGCACTCCCTTCTGCCTATAGATAAGCATTCTAGTCTTAAAAACATCTAAATATTGGTGGCCAACGGGTGCAGTATTGGGAGCTTTTTACCAGAATGAGCTCGAACAGTGTGCCCTGGTCCACTTTAAGGAACTCCTGGTCCCAAACAGGAATATCATCTGTCCTCTTCTCCTTGTTCTCGTCGTCCTCGGGGGGAGGAGGGTCGTCTTTGTGATGGGTGCACCACTGAATAACCTACGACACAAAGCAATAAATAAATAATAATAAAAACTAAACACTTAGACACTCAAATATGTATGGCATTCACAAAAAAAAACATCTCAGCAGAAACCCCTCTTCAGAGTTAGTTCACAAAGGGATAGACAATAGGAAATAATACACAGAGATACTAGAGAAAGCTCCAGTTAAACCACATCTCTTTAACTTTTAGGATATCAAATATTACTTAACTGATTATCTAAAAAGCTTTCTTTGTCCACACTATCTTTTTATTTTAAAACTTTTTTTACATTACTTCACTGATTCAATGCAAACTTGTGTATTGACTGCTCAAGTAACTTTTCAGATTTGAAGGAATAATGGCATTTCCTTGGCGGCCAATTACACATCAAGCTTAAGGTTGCACAGGATTTC
Organism: Perccottus glenii; assembly: GCA_024416835.2. Lineage (NCBI taxonomy): Eukaryota > Metazoa > Chordata > Actinopteri > Gobiiformes > Odontobutidae > Perccottus > Perccottus glenii. The sequence continues at coordinate 22,566,767 of CM044561.2, read as the reverse complement.
ATGAGCCATTTGAGACACTATAGGTCATGATACAGCCTTTATTGGGTCATTGTCAGAGGAAAAAACAGTATGTCATGATACCTGAAAACAAATTATTAAATTGTACGCCACACACCCTATTTTTATAGACCCTTCCACACGCAATGATCAAAACATACATCCCAAATGCAGGCACAGAATCAGTGGTATTTCCCATTAATAGGAGCAAAAACACACACTTAAAGACACTTTAGAGGTGACAAAATAAAACTTCAATGCATGCAAGTTTAATGACTTCAATACTCTACTGTTGGACTTCAAGCCACATGTTTCACTTCCTTTACCTCATACATAGCTATACAACAATAGCTATGTATGAGGTGTATGGTAATCTCATAAGGCAGATCTACCTTTAATAAACTTTAGTCGTTGATGACTTTGAAGCAGGGGTTTTAAAATCAGTGTATAACTAAAAGTCATCGGTTTGTTGTTAACTGGCCAAACCAGTCTCTAATATTCTACCCACTCACTCACAACACACACAACTACTTTCATTCACCATTTGACCAATCATCTTTGCAGAATATTCTACCCACTCACTCACAACACACACAACTACTTTCATTCACCATTTGACCAATCATCTTTTTGCAGAATGTATGCTTTTGGTGTCTGATTGTCTTTTGGCTTCTTGATAAAATGTGCCACTCTGCTCATGTCGTTCACAAACAGTAAAACAGAGCACTATTCATACATAATAATGGTAGGTCATGCTTATATAAACCGTTAATTTTAGAAATATAAACCTTTCTACATTTGAACAAGTTACCATCTTTAAAAATGTTTCATGGTTGTTTTTACACATAAATATCCCTTTGAGCCCAAGTTAACAAGTGACCAGAGGCAAAACAACACACAGCATTGCTGCAGTGCAAAGTCAAGTCAATTTAGTTTCCAGCATTTGACCCAGTTCAGTCAAAGCCAGTAAACATCTGTTAATCACTTCTAATCAAAAAGCATGGGGTGTACCTTTTTGAGAATGGCAGCGTTCACATTTGGGAGGGGGACTGGGTCATCGTCTCCTTCATCATCCATCCCCAAATCTGTCAAACGCACACACACAAAAAAACATATCAATTTAATTCCATACAATGACATTTAAATGCAAAAAAATGTAGATGCTGGCATTTTTCAATCCATCACAAAACTCCTACCTTCTAACATAGTCTTGATAGTGACTGACTGTTTGGCTATTTCCACGTCCACCTCGAAAATCTCCCCATCGGAGCTCTGTAACTTAATTGTGGGCATTATCTGGAGAAAAAAAAAGAGATGTGTGAAGACGTTAGTTAATTGTATAACTAATGCACACAGCCACGAGTGAAGATGCAGTAAACATATTAACATTGGATAATGCTAAATTAGTTTGCTCATATTGCCCATGTCATCGACATTTAGCTATAACACACAAATCCTGCAAGTTGAAAACGTGTAAGTTGAACTTTAAAGTCGTCCTCATAACAAAACTAGCTAAACCAAAATGCTATGCTAACACAGAGCTAACCAGCTTACTGCGGGAATGCTAACCTAGTAAACAGATAGGAAATGGTCGCATAAAGCAACATATATTTAAAAGGTGTTAGTTTATAATATACAAAATACATACACAAAAAGCCATTTCAACAAATAAAACAGACTAATATAAATCAATAACAATAAGCCTGATAAAATAAGGCGGTCGCTAGCGTTACAATGCACAATGAATGCTAATACATTGCTAACACCTTTGCGTTGTCAATGAGGCCTTAGCAACGGCATTTATTCTTTCCAAAACGTAACATGTAAATATTTCACCAAAGTTATTAGCGAGTAAAAATTAAATTCCCGCGTGTTAATATGCTCACCGTAATTGTTTGCAAGTCGTATCCAGAGGTGAAACGCCTCTGTAGTCTACAACAGGGCCTGAGAACGCGTAAGAACTGGGCAGAGTCTGAAGTCTTTCCGGAAAAAGCCGAAGCCACGATTCGGCTTTTTCCGTCGGGAGGAGGTGGGCGCTGGTTGTAGGGCAAAGGTGGAGAGAGTATAGCCGAAATCTGTCCTCAAGTAAAAGCACTGTTACTTTATAGTCTTTGAAGTAGTCGTCTAAATTATATATATATATATATATATATATTACATTATTATTATTATTACATTATCTGTGTTAAATTTAAATAGTTTGCTGAAGCACAGCGAGTTGGTTATGAGCTTGTAGTACATAGTTTATATTTAGCTGAGAGAGAATCACAACCCTTCACATTAAAATCAAGGAACCGCCTAATTAAATTGAATGTGTAAAGGACAGAACCATTTAAAATATATTTTAGTTTATTTTAATACCATTTTTAAGGTAGTGTTTTCATTTGACATTGTAATATGATATACGTACAGCATGTGGTTCTTGTAATCATTGTGTTTGAAACCTCTGAAATACATGGTGCATTACTTCCCCCTGCCAGGTTCTATCACCTATTACTTATTACTATTAAGAGATTTAAGTGTGAGATTTAAGCAAGACAATGGGTTGAGTTACTTTCAGGTTTATTACACAACGTTTGAACATTCCACAACAATCATGCAGGAATTAAACATTATCGTAGTAAAAGCTTTACAGGCTTCAGTCGCCAATCACACTTTAGGAATATTAACTGGGCTTTACATCGTCTCGACGACACTTGAAATGTGAGGTAATCCTTTTCACATCCTCATTTACAGACAACGGACAATGAGCTGATGTCAAAAAATAAAAAAAAACACTGACTGCTTTCTGTGTCTGGTGTCAGCACTGACAAAATGTACCTATTCTCTTCAATAGTCTGCCTTAATAGCATGTGTTGAAAGGAGTGCATTGGGAAAAAATACATAGTTATCATATGGAACAGCATTGGTTTTACTCATGATATTCTTACAAGAAGTTAACAAGTCTGTTCATGGAGTAGATGCTCATTTTCAATCTGGTATTTGAACAAGCGGCCAAAAGAAATGTCAGTTCAAGTCCACACTGCAATACAGAATATGTTTCCATTGCTTTACCTTTGTTATTGGTAACCCTCTATATATGCAGTTATTGAAATATTTGTTCCAAACAACATATTCCATAGAAATAATGGTGCTCCAACGCTTCAGTATGTTTGTATACAATATAATTAAAATGCTTAAGTGGAATCATCATACAAAATAACAAACATTAAAAGCCCATTTTAAAATGCCATGAGTCAGAAGTGAAAATCGACAATGTTATTATAACTCTGGGCCTAGACCTAGACTGGACTTCAGGATTACACATCAGTGCACATTATGATACAAAAACTATATTTAAAATGCTTAAGTAGCATCATGGTACAAAATAACAAAGGTGTTGGATTAAAAGCAGGGGGCTTGAACTCAGTCTGGAGCTGTAGTTTCCAAACATTAAGTTAATTAACAGTTAACAGTTAAATTCTCAATACAATGAACATATAAACTGACTTGATATCATGAAGTTGTGTTTTTAGCTACCAAAATAAAGGCCTAAATTTGACTGCAAATAATCGGATGCTCATGAAACCATACACCTTTAGCCCAAATCTGGTAGTTTGTAGAATACAGTTTCAAAATGCCTGTCTTTAAAGCCAAAGTAGGCAGAGTAGTAAATTAATACTGAAAAATGCTGCAAATGCCTGACACCTTTCGTACCAAATAAATGAAAAAAGATCCAGGTTTACATTGTTATTAATATTTTCTTAAACCATTTTTTGTCAATTTAGAGGCTCAATCAAACAAGTGCTTTCCGTCTACACTGTACAACATGCTGTGATTATTCTGTATCGGATACATGCATGTTACAGCATACTCTTTGGTAAAGGAGGGTGACAAAGATGAGTTTAGTGATAATTCTGTAACTCTGTAACACTAGACACAAAAAACAGATGATAAAAGGCCTTCGACACGAGTATCAAAATACAACAGGAATAAAAATCGATAGTATCAAAGTTACCACAGTACAACACATACTGATTATTGCACCAAATTAACTTTTTTTAATGTGTATTTTTAAGCTAGACTGAACTCAACCAGGGCTAGAAGGTGATACAAAAGTGGTCATATTCTAAAAATATACAACTAAATTCATATCTTAAAAATAAAATGATCAACATCAAAGCAAACACTGCACCATTTCTTTCTCTCTCAAGCCTTGAGTAAAGTCTGTTATAAAAGCAAGTTTGATTAATATAGCAAAAAAGATAATTTAAGAGTGATTTCTTTGTTTAAAAAAATTGGAGTCTCCTTTTAAAGGTCGGGTGTGTATTGTATAACATTTTCTGGGAACACCTAGTGACAAAAATAAAATAGCAATTCTACATTCCTTTTGAACTGCTACGGTAGCCTTGTAGGGACATGCTGTTGTCTATGAACAAACCCAGTGGAAATAGGGCAGACGTCACTTTCTACACTGTGAAAGAAAATCAATTGAGAACATAATGTTATTTAAAAAAAAACATGAAAGTGCTTCTTTTCCAGCAGTGCACAGTGCTCTGGGTTGTCCTCTCTGGGCAACCGTAGCAAGAGATACAGGAAGTAACATTCTTTCCACTAAATGTCTATTTTTTGAGGCGACTATACACAATTTAATACTTTCTAGTTTTGACTGATGTGATCCATTTGGTTCAACTAAATAGTACAAAGTTTTACACTTAGCTCCTTTAAGGGCAGTTTTTTTTTTGGTAGCAAAATGATGAAAAAACTGATTAACATAAATAGACCATTAAAGCTTTGACAACAAGAAAAATACAGAATATCAATGATATTTTTCAAATTATGTCTTGCAGTCAAGACAAAAACAAATTATGTAACGCTGTGAGAAATATGTGCTTTAATGTAATTGCTGTCTGTAAAATTAGATGGTCACAACAGGACTAAAATGACCTCATTAGACTCATCATAAAAATGAGAAACTCAAAAGTCAGACATTAACGTAAACTGAACTTTGGGTTTCAATAAAAATTTGACTGTGTGAGAAAGTAAACTAAATTGAGACACAGTGTTATATAAAAAACAGAAACAGAATTTTACATGATTACAATTTCAACCAAAGTTTACTGTATATGCTAGAGCTTTCGGCAGAATGTAGCAATATTACTTTTGATTATTATGATAAAAATGAGACATTACAAAAGGGACATAATGTGAAAAGCCACATCACAGACTTAGTTATGTACATCTACAGTATATTTAAATGCCATTGAGCAAGGCACTAACGCCTCACATGACAGAAATAAAGATTAAGAGGCCCACGTTAAACTAAAGAAACAAAAAGTGCTACATGTAGAGTGTGTTACATTGTAAAGTCAAACCACAATGCTCTAAGGTGTTTCCTATTTGATTTTCTCACTTTGACAAAAACATTTGGGAATGACTTAATAAGACGGTGTAATAAGAAACAGTCTGTAAATAAACCACTCTGTCTATAATACAGGTGCAGTCCATTTTGAAAAGTGTTGATGATCCGTTTCTAGTCCCTTTGTTTAGTTCAGGTGTATAAAAATGCTACATACAACAGTTGTGATCTACGACTGTTAATCAAAGCCCCTTTATGCAACATTTATCTTTTTTTATTAAAAACACAGAGGAAAGTGAAGTGAACCCAAAGACATTAAAAATAATGGACAGTGGAATCTCATGCCGAAGTGAGGGCTAGATCCAAGGTAACAATAACTCGTACTTGTCATAGATTGGATTAAGGAGCCAGAAGGAATTAATATATATATTTAGTAATTTCTTCTGGCTCCATAAATATCTTTTTGTGGCTCCTGTAACTTCTTGAGTCTGTTGAGAGTTTATATAGAGGACATTACAGTCCCTTGGTCCATTATTTTTACAGTCTAGAGATAAGCTTTTTTATATGCTATACATCTTCATCAGTAGCACTGTAAATAAACAGTATATATAATGTGGCAGGCATACAGATGACAACAACGACAACAACAACTTAAGAAAATGTCCACATTTTTTGAAAAAGTTTACAATCGCCCCCAGTGTCCAGTTAGAGCCTATGCACATGCGTCTCTGTCCCGCTGACAGGGGCTCGTCACTCTGTGGCTGTTTTCTCTTTGCAGGACGCTTCACAGAGGATCTCTTTGTGCGGAGGGAGAGGGTAGGGGAACGCCGCCCCGCTGCATGTGCTGCTGTAGGTCAGTTTGTTGAGGCGGGACAGGCCCTTGATGCTGCCAGGGGGCCGTCCAGGGCTCACCTTGTACCCCGCTGCCCTGGTGGTGCCCAGAGGCCGGCCTGGGCTGGTCTTGAAGCCCGCAGCTCGTGTGGTGCCCAGCGGTCGACCCGTGCTGGTTCTGTACCCCGCCAGCTTCGTCGTCCCCAGGGGTCTCCCGCGGCGCCCGCTCTTCCCCGTGTTTTTGTTCTTCTTTTTGGGGTCGTCCGGTGCTTGGTCATTGGTTTTAATTGTTGTGATTTTCCCAGATGACAGAGGGTCCACCACAAGCACGTCCTGTCTCGGACACACCATTACCTTGTGGGGGCTCTGGACCGGGAGGGCCATAGGAGCTAGTGTCATCTGGAGAGACGTGGGCGGGGGAGGGGGGTAGAACTTGTTGGGCTGGGACGTGCACAGGTCAAAGTGGGAGGCAGCATGGTGTCCGTCCTCTGCAAGACACGACGGTCGGCTGTTCATGCAGAAGTCAGCGGTGGTCACCTGGCGCATCATCTTCTGAGACAAATATAAGAAGCATTAGTTTCATGCACTCACAGTCTGGGACCATCAAACTGTTTTAAATTTGTCAATTTAATAAGATTATATATTACAGTTATAATCCTATGAGCTAATGAATCATTGGTAAATCTTCTCTAATGCTAAACCGGTCTTGGTATCATCTCGGACTTTAAGTTACTTACTTACTCTTGTCTTGGTCAAAGAGGTTTGGAGATTTTAAACTGAGATGAGCCAAGACCACAACTGATTCTTGTTCTTGTGATTAGATTAGACATGAAGTGTAAAAATACATTGTTGTGAGTTTTACTTTCATCCACTTTTCACATTTCATTATAGAACTATAAGACCCTTATTCTAATGTAAATACTGTGTAATTATTATGCTCTGAAAGGTGTTTTGTAGGAAAAAGACTGTACCACCATTAGTATTAAGGTCACTAGCTGCAGTATGTGCTTATCAATTTACAGCAAACTTATTTGGCTTTATATTTGAGCCAGAGGCTATCTTACTGCCAGCATCCCTGTCACTTCTTCTCACAGCCCTTCAGTGTGAAGGAGTAGCTGCTGTTAGCTTAACAAACTGTCATATTCCCATGACCTTACTTAATGTCATAATCCTTTATCTCGCCCATTTCCTGTTTTATGTGCTCCCTTTTGACCATTAAAGGCAAAACATGCAAACAATCTAAAAATAAAATCATCCTTATATCAAAACATACACTAGATATTTCAAATTAAAAGTCTCTAGACAAAAAAATAAAATAAAATAATACACAATCTATTTCTTCAATCAATCTAACAGTGGCTTAAATTATGTCGTGTACTTGTTTTAATTGCGGATACATAATATTGAACACCTCCTAAATCGATCATTTTTATGGCCTGGTGCGCTCTAATAACACATTAATAAACCTAATGCAATGGCAGAGTGGCACAGTGGACAATGTCTCCTAACAACAGCCCAGATGATGATGCTATCTGTCTCCTCTTTTGGGCAAAGGACACAAGATGCGACATGCTTTGGACTCTACTATTGCAAAGCTCGTATTTGTACATTATTCCATATCGATTTATTTCACAAAAACATGCACATTTAACCTACATCTTTGACTCTAGACGACAAAAGCTCGTCTTTTCACTGTGGCCAAGCGGTGGACAAGCCCGACTGTAATAAAGGCTCAATAAATGGCGTCAAAGTGGCACAGAAACCTGGGTTATTTAAACCCCAGAAAAGCCTGTGCTATTAAGCTAACCAATCCATTGTCACATTAGCATTGTTGCATTAGCATTGACCTTACTGTACCTCGATTGTTTCGCAGATCTCGGAGCAGAAAGGGTTAAGGAGAAAAATGATCTTTCGTCTCTTAAACCGTAAGTCCATCCATTTCCCCCCAAATGTTTTTTTGTTATTCCACCTCAGGAAACCGACAGGCTACATTTAAACCTCTCACATCGGATTATTTAGCCGTAGAGGCGAACAAAAAGCCCAAATACTGCAAATAGAGGCGGCTTTATTTGCAGGCTCCAGAGGTTTGGAACAGAAACGCAGCCATTTTCCATTAAAAATTAATAAGACGGGAGAGCGGTCTGAGCATGCGCACTGCAGTTAAACGGAATGGGAAGGTTTTATTCTTTCCTTTCCTCTCAACCTTTACAAACCATTAACCATGCTTTGAAATTACACTCTGAAAGGCTTCATTTATTCATTCTGCCACGTTACAAGTCGCTAAAACTTCCACAGACTATATTATTTGGCTTGGTTTGCACTTCCCCCTTTTCTACTAATAAATAATAAACAGTGCACGGCTGTTTAATAATTCAAAACAGCCACAAACAGATTTTAAAATCCAAGTCAATGCAAATGGATTTAGTAATGTTGACCTCAACACATTGTTTTGTTATAAGGAAAGAGGTGTTCCTAAAAAACTTACAGCACAAGGCTTTGACAGTTTATCAACATCAATCATTTTTTACAAAAAAGTTTTTAATATTCAACTGTCATCACATAGACATATAGAAACAGAAGTGTCCAAAGATATATGAAGGTTATATGGGCAAAAACAATTAACCACTTTGCAAGTTCATTAATAATACTTCAAAAGTGGGAGTGCGTCAGTGTGAGTCAAAATAAGAGAATTAAAAAGATACATAGTCAGGTACTTTTTAAGGATCCAGGCACATAGAAAATCCAAATCAAATCATTATGCCCTGAAGAAAACCAGTAGGTCCAAATGCATGTGTCCCTAATAACTAGGGTACTTTTTAAAAATTAATCCTACAATGTACATTACAATTTTTCTTTGGGGAAAAGAAAAAGGCCTAATTCTAACAAAATTGAGCAAGATGTTAAATATTGGTTTGGAGTTTATATTGTTTAAACTCTTTCTCATCTGAATATGCATACAAAAAAAATGTTATGTTAAAAGTTAAAAAAAAGTTATGTTAAAAGTTAAGTTTTATCTTAACACTTCAGAGCACAAGGTCTTATCTAAAAACTAGAGACAAATCTTTTACTGTAGCAGCCCCTGGACTGTGGCGCTTCCTCTCAATATCAGAGGCGCTAACCCTTTTTAAATATGAAAAACACACAAACACACAAGTTGTGGAGATAATTGTGGGATTGGCTACTGCAGTTTGAATGTGTTTTATTGTCTTTTATTTAATATTGTGCTGTGTAATTTTTTGTTCAGCTTGATTGAACTTAAGCTTTTACAGCTCTGGTTCTGATCCCAAAAGTGGGTCACAGGAGATTTCAGTTGGGTCGCCAAAAGACCAAAAAGTTATCTGAAAATATTTGTTAAGTAGCTTAACTTTTTATTTGTTTAAAAGGTTAAGCTGCTTTTGTAAATTGGAAAGGGTCAGGAATGACAATATGCAAAAAAATAATCAAAAGCACAATTTAAAAAAACTATACTAGGAAAAATGTGACCAAAATATCTATAAAATCAATTAAATTGTACTAGAAAGCAAGAAAACCAACAAAAAAATCTAAAACATTACCAAAATTACAAAAGAATATACAAATGACCCTAAAACATTCAGTGGGAAATTGGTCATGTATTATTCTGTTTTCTGATATGATATAATATTTGATATAATATGGGTCTCCTAAAATTGAACCCCTGTCCTCATCTTTGGGGGCCCTCAGCACCCTTACCATTGTGTGATAAAGTATAAAAACATTTAAAATCTGAGCTTATAACTGTAGACTTTGAAATCTGCAGCAAAAATAAAATCAAACTGAAAAATATATATTGCAGAGAGTTTATTATAAAATTATGAGTTTTATCGACACTGAAGGGCAGCAAAACATGTTTGTATTTATGAGATTCGAGACACAAAGTCAATGCCAAGTCAAAGAATATACAGAGGAAACCAAAGGAAAACCACATTTTGAACGCCAATCAATGCGGACGTCTTTAAAAATATATACTAAAATATTCATTGTAGCGACATAGACATCACTGACGGATAGAAACACCTTCGATGAGTCTCGGTTCATCCTTTACAAAACTTTGTACCGTCCTTTGCTCGTCGGCTGGTAGGAGTTTTGCTGTGAAAGAGAAAAAAAAGAAGAGAAATTGTTAGGTTTCATGGACATTTGGTGAAACAGTGTGGATGTAGCATTGTGTTTAAAAAGGGAAATACTTACTAATCTGATGAGCTCCTCTTTGATTAGCCGTGTGATTTCTGTTTTGGCTTTCTGTACCGCCAGCTCATTCGCACCTGAAAGAAAACATTACAATTAGGGCTGCGTGGTATGAAGAAAACACACAATAACAATAGGACTCTGATAACTACACTTTGTCATAGTAAAGGTTTAGTTGAATTATATAAACAAAAACAAGGCTCTTATAATATACAGTATAATATGTGATATTCTGTGCAGCTTTACTGCCAATAATAAAGAAATTAAACCTACTTTCAATGGCGAGGTAGATCTTGCGTTCTCCCTCCTTGGGCTCTTTTCCTGGAGGGAAATACGTTCCTCTGATGGTGATTGCAGCCTCCGAGTACTCTCCAATTCTCTGCAGAGCCTCTTTAGATGTCACCTTCCACCTGGCCGTCTGAAGAGCAGGACAGAATTAAACACATTTGTGAAAAGAGAAATTATTATTATTATTATTATAATGGATTTGGATTTATATAGCGCTTTTCAAGGCCCTCAAAGCACTTTACAGAGTCCATTATTCATTCACCCCACAGTCACACACTGGTGGTGGAGACCTGGAAGCCATTCTGTGCCGACGGGCTCTCCAAACTTCAAACATTCTCACACATTCATACATCAGAGCTGTGGCACTGGAGGCAAGGTGGGTTATACGTCTTGCCCAAGGACACAACAACAGTATGAACTATGGGGAGAGCGGGAATTGAACCACCAACCTTCTGGTTAAGGGACAACCGCTCTACCACTGAGCAACTGCGCCCCAAATGAGCTGTTCTTAAGCTAAAGTAGTTTCCAGTGAGAATTAAAACCCCTCAACAGTTACTCAGCCTTCAGCAAAACCCAACTTAAACTGAAGTCACACAAAGCGTAGTTATCAAAAGTTAATTCAATTGCAACTAATCTCCATTTATACATGAGTTTACGTTGTATACACTGTAAACTCCTGTAGTGGTGCTGACCTGTGGGAAGTCGTTGATCTCCAGCTCCTCCTCATATCTCTTGACAGTCTCGGTCTGGTCGGTCGCCGCTCGCTCCTCCTCCAGCTTCTCAACGGGAGTGTAGTTGAGCTTGGCATTGATCTTCTCTGCCAACTGCTCAGCGATGGTTTTGGCCGACACAGACGGCGTCATGATGGTGCCACCTCGCAAGATGGCATTTGTGGCCTGCTGCATCACATCCTGTAGAGACAAAAAAAAAATTATGATTATTTAAAGCTACATTAGAATATAAAAAGGCGCGTGTGCCAGGTAGGCCGATCTCTTACCTGAGCCTCAGCGCCCAGATTCTTCTGAGCGTTGATTTTGAGCGCCAGCTTCTTGGCCATTGCTAGTTTTTGGATGTTCCCAGCAGAAGGGGGTCCACCAGCGCCTGGTGCTCCCCCAGTAGCCGAAGATGTGGTGGAAACAACGCCCGCTGGAAGAGCCGCTCCCGGAGCCGTCAGATCCTTCACCCTCTTCTTCGAGTTAAACATGCTCTCGATTTGCTCCTCGATCTGATAAGGACCAGATACAAGTGCGGATAAGTCTACCAGGATATTCTGTATTTAAGTGGACTTTGCTTGAATAATGTCCAGTTCTTAGTGTGGTTTCAAGTGTATAATTTAAAACTCACATCAAGAGCTCCATCTTCATCGTCTGAGTCCTGGAGTCCCAGGGCAGCTTTCTGCAGCTTCTTCCTCTCATTCGCCAAAGCGTGCTCTGTCTCATCAAACTTAAAGCCTTTTCCTGAGAAGCCACTACTGCTCTTTATAGTCTTTCCTTCCTGTGTGGAAACAGAAGGCACAAAACCGCTACATTAGGGCACACCTATATCCAACATTACAATATGTTTCATATTTGTAGTGACTAAAGCTACTAAAAAGGAGCCACTATTTTTTTGCTTTTTTTGGTTTTGCTCTCCATTTTAAGGCATTGGAGATCATTTTAGCTGAACAGCCTATACTTTTTTGCACCTCTTTAGGTTTTCCCCTACTCCAATCAACTTTTTAATCAAAGTACGCTGTTCTTCTGAACAATGTCTTGAACGACCCATTTTCCTCAGGCTTTCAAATGCATGTTCAACAAGTGCTGGTGGCTTCATCCTTAAATAGGGGCCTCCTGATTCACACTCGTTTTTTCGCAAAATTGATGACCTCAGTGATTGAATGCCACACTGCTATTTTTTTAACACACCCCTTTCAACTAATTGCCCAGTTGCACAGCCTTAAGAGCGTGCATATCATGAATGCTGGCTCTTGTTTGTTTTCTGAGAATCTACTGCAACTACTGGTAACTTGTTTGCCACTTAGCAATAAAAAATATACTAAAAACCTGGATTATTCTGGTTAGTCACATTGTACTGCTATTAATTTGAACAATACTGTAGTTCAAAATGGCTCCACAAGAATTATTTTACAGATATGTACAAATGTATGATAATTATATAATATGACATTATACATGTCAAATATATAATGTTAGTATGTATGTTTAAGATTGATAATTCATATGTGCTCCTATTTAAAACATCTGTTTTATACACAGATCAAGAAAGATTACATCTGTCTTTACTACAAACTTGTTTAAGTGTGCGGTGCAAACAGACTCTGGTGCTGTTAGTGCGGTTCACTTGGATAAGTGAGAACGCTCCAGACGAACCTTATTGTCACCAAACAGAGACCCCTTCAAAACAGAGGTATCTGAGCACTTCCAAGTGAACTCTGGTACGGTTTCATCCAAGTGTGAACCACAGACGAGCTCAAACAAAAGAGCCTCATAAATTTACAACAAAATCATCACCTAATGTTTAGTTTTCCACAAGAGCGAAAAAAAAAACATACCAAAACAATATTGTTCAACTAAATAAATTGAGAAGAGGTCAAATGTGAAACATAGAGGAGCTAAGATGCTATAGTAACATTTTATATCAGCATTTGGGCTAACAGCACCATCTAGTGTCTTCCTGGTCTGCAGTTTAAAATGCCCGCTGTGAAAACTCGCTGGACCGGGGCTTTTTCTTGACGAACCAAACTAAAATTGATCATTTTCTGTTTTGGTGCGAACTAAATAAAGTAGACTACACAAGTGTAAACAAACCCTAAATGAACCTAATCCTGTAAATACAAAACAGAAGCAGCTTTGTTAAACTGCTGTGTAGGCCTTACCGCTTTCTGTTGATCTTTGAAGGAGGCCCAGAGCTGCTCCAGTTCAGGAGGGACAGGTGACCCGGACAGCTCCAAGGCTTTGATGATGTCTCCTGCGTATCGAACCTGATCCTCAGTGATGAAGGTGTAGGCGTAACCCTGTTGTAAAAAAAATTAATAACATAAGACAAGAATTAGACCGAGAAGAGCCTTTTGTGAAGTATACGTTGAGCCGGCCTTAGTCCAGACCTTGTTGCCCGCTCGTCCCGTGCGTCCGGCTCGGTGAACATAGTCCTCGTAGTGGTTGGGGCAGTTGTAGTTGACCACCAGGATCAGGTGCTTGACATCTAATCCTCTCGCAGCAACAGAAGTGGCCACCATCAGACGACACACACCAGATTTAAAGTCGTTGATGATGCTGTCTCTGTCATACTGGTCGATTCCTAAAATTTAAAAAAGGGGTTAGATTCTAATAATAATAATAATAATAATAATAATAATAATAATAATAACAATAACAATAACAATATTATATTATATACAGCAGTAATAGACAGTAATAATAGAACACTTTTTTCATAAAAAGAAATGTCCCTTTTACGCGCTCCTCAGAAATTTGTAATATGCGCACTGTTCTTTGTTCACAACACGATTTAATTTCAAACCTCTAGAATCAAAGATGGCCACTGATATTTTCATTTCTAAATTAGTATACAATAGCCTTGGAGACAATATTTAAAAAAGAGATTTGGCAGCTCTGAGGACTTTAAATAGGGAATAACATAATGTTGGAACTTTCAAGTAAACAGAATAAAGTGTAGAGGATATCTTAAGTGAGAAAATCAGTTGCCATTAGTGCTTTTACTGCTGCTAAATTGTAAATATGTGTACCTCCGTGTAGAGACAGACAGGGATAAGAGGCTTTCATAAGGTCTTTGAGCAGGGCGTCTGCATGCTCCTGTTTGTCCACAAAGATAATGACTGAGCCCTTCTCCTGGTAATGACCCAAAATTTCCAGCAGCTTCAGGAACTTCTGGTCTTCCTCAATTACCAGCTAAAATAAATACAGATTAAAAATGAGCAAAACTTAGTACAATAGGTCTAAATGGAACAGATATTACATTTAAAATATGAAAGGGATAACTCACCACGTGTTGTTCAACGTCAGAGCAGACCACGCTGCGACCCCCGACTTGGACCTCAATGGGTTTGGACAGAATCCTCCGAGCCAGTGCCTCCATGGCTCTGGGGAAAGTGGCTGAAAACATGACGGTCTGGCGGTCGGGACGCACGTTATCCACAATACGCATCACCTACAGATGGAGGAGTCACACAAAACAGGAGGTTAGTCAAGTTTATTCTTGTTCAAATTGTGTTACTTAAGTCAAAACAAGAAAAATACTAACATTAATAAAGAAGAGAGTAAAAAAAAACAAAAAAAAACTTTCCTCATTGTAGTTAAAAAGCCCCATTTTCATTTCATGAATCTGTAGAAGAGCAGCTAAGGGGGTATTATTAAACCATTAACAGAGAGCGACAAAAGTCCAGATGCTGTGACACAGAGCAGAATGTGAACATCATTGACTAGTTCCTTCATCGTGTGGAGGAGATTTTAGTTGACTACAGCCCAAATAAAATTACCTAAACTACTAACAAAACCTTTTTTAAAAGAAAACCTGTGCTGTAGTTGGACAGTGTTTTACTGTGGCTCACCTGTGGCTCAAAGCCCATGTCAAACATCCGGTCTGCTTCGTCCAACACCACGTAAGTCACTCGCCGCAGATTTGTGACGCGACCTACCACCAAAAGGAGAGCAGCACAAGGAGATAAATTCACTACTAACCCTTTAATAGTGCTTCACATCCTGCCTTATTCAAAACACTTCTACAAAATTATAAGGTATTTTACAGACGGCATAACAACATAGTAACTGCATTTAAAAGCTCATTAAAGTGGCCACAGCTTGTTTGTTTTTTCTTTCTTTTTTGTGCGTACCATCTCAGGGAAATGAGGGACCTGAAAAAGTCACATAACAGCCTCAAGAAACAAAACAAGTGATGGAGCCACATCAAGCACTAAGTGACCAAGCTTCTTTCACCTACAAGGGAAACATATTACAGATTACCTCGCATGTGTGGAAGCAACAAGTCCCTCTTTCTACAACTAAACAATCAATGACTTTCCAACAAATAGCTAAAATAGTATTGTTCACTAGTTGTGTTTCCATACTGTTTTGTCTACTACATTTAGACATACTTTACTAGAAAGCAGTAGTAGAGCAATAATAAATATGTAATTAGTTATAAGTTAATATTAGTAAACGGTAATGCTTGTAAATAATACAAATAGACAGTTATATAAGAGTGTTACCGCGACTACTGCTCGGATATATATATGCACGCTCGTAATGCAGTGCAATTTGGCAATTAGTTGAAAGGGGTGTGAAAAAAAAAAATAGTGTCTGCCGTTGACTGTACAAACCCAAAACTATTTTGTACAAACGTTTTTGTTTCTAGGATTTAGCAATCCTGTGAATCACAAAACTAATATTTAGTTGTATGACCACAGTTTTTTAAAACTGCTTCACATATGTGTGGCACCTCTCAGCTGTTATTCCACTCCATGATTCTTTAACAACATTCCACAATTCATTTACATTTCTTGGTTTTGCTTCAGAAACAGCTTCTCGATTAGATTAAGGTCCGGGGATTGGGCTGGCCACTCCATAACAGAACCAAGACTTTGCTCGTTTACTCGTGTGTTTGGGGTCATTGTCTTGTTGAAACAAACATTTCAAGGGCATGTCCTCTTCAGCGTAAGGCAACATGACCTCTTCAAGTATTTTGAGAAATGCAAAACTGATCCATAATCCCATCATGATGCTTGCTTCACTGTGTACTGTGGCTTCAATTCATAGTTTGGGGGTTGTCTCACAAACTGTCTGTGGCCCTTGGACCCAAAAAGAACAATTTTTACTCTCATCAGTCCACAAAATGTTCCTCCATTTCTCTTTAGGCCAGTTGATGTGTTCTGTTTTTTTTTTCACAAAATTGATGACCTCAGTGATTGAATACCACACTGCTATTTTCTTGAACACACCCCTTTCAACTAATTGCCCAATTGCACAGCCTTAAGAACGTGCATATCATGAATGCTGGGTCTTGTTTGTTTTCTGAGAATCTACAGCAACTACTGGTAACTTGTTTGCCACTTAGCAATAAAAAATATACTAAAAACCTGGATTATTCTGGTTAGTTACATTGTACTGCTATTATTTTGAACAATACAGTATATATATATAGAGAGAAATTTTTGACCAAAGGTACCTTAAACGTGTAATCTTTTTTTTATTTCCAATCTCTACAAAGCCTTTCAGAGGCTAATTTACAACAGTTTATGGAAACACAACTAATGTGCATTTACATACTAAAGGTTTATAATGCTGTGAAACTCTGTGTTTTAAACCAATGAAGTTTAACAGACTAGGAAATAGTAGAAATATAGTCCAACTATTTACGCCCTGTTCTTAATAATTTAATAAATAATCATTCCAAATAATAAATCACATATTTGTTTTATAATCTCTGAGCAACTCGTTTGTCGATTGACGAGGCAGCTTTCGTCGGACCTACCTGCGTCTGCCTTCATCTTCAGGAAACACACCAGTGTCTGTCGCTTTGACTGAGCCCAAAGGGGTCGAAATAATGTCACAGTTTAGTAAGAGGTACTGACTTAATCATTATGTGCTCTTTATAATTCATGCATTTAAAGTTAAAAGAGTTCAAAACTATTAGAAAAACACAGCTGTGAGGGGAGTGGTGGGCACTGACCGCTGTTGGCGCCGAGCATGTCGATCATTCGTCCAGGTGTGCACACAATAATCTCCGCTCCTCTCTTCAGCTCAGCAATCTGCAGAACAATGTAAGCAGACTGAATAAACACTAGAATTATCTGTGGGCAACAATTCAACCTAGAGTTGTAAACTGTCCTTTTGTCAGTTGATAACATCTATCCAGAGATGCAGAAGATAACATAAGCACCTAAATGTTTTATCTGCTTTTGTTGGTAATCAATGTCACAGAAAAATAAAGACGGTCAGGAGAGAACATCACTTTGTAAAGTGTTGGTTTTTGACAACGAAGCCATTGCTTTGCCGTCTGTTGCTTCAGCCAAATCCGTGGTACATATTTAGGCAGTCCTTCAATTGAAATAAGTGAAAATAAAACTGATTTCAAAGTTCCAGGCAGGAAATTAAAGAAATTTTAAACAAACATTTATTTAAAATGCTCTTGCTTAAATAGAAGCTAGTCACTTGTGAAGTTAGTGAGACGGACTTAGACTTAGGGACATTTACAAAACAAGATTTGTTTCTGAACCAGTAGTTGTTCTCCTGTAAGTCAAACATGTAAGGCACCTACCAAATGCTTAATACCCTACATTTATAAGCACTTCTCATGTATAAAGCCCATAATAACCTGCTACCAAAAAAATACAAACATTGTTTAGAGATCGAGATGGGGGTTATCAATTAAGAGGGAAATTTATATTCATCATAAACAGAAATTGTGCAAGCAGGAAAATATTTTGGATTTTAAAACTGTGTTTGACCATTAAACTAAATATAAACATGTTTTCAAGGAATACAGGGATGAAGTGTGGGTGTGATAGACACGATTATTTTATTTTATTATTGTTATTATTAAATGTATTAATTATTGATATTGCTCTTATCACTATTGTTAACACAAACTGTGGTAGGGGTAAAGGTAACAATTACATTTACTTGTAAAGAAGCAGATTAGTTTAAATATTCATGCCAGGAAATTTATTATTTTTTTTTTTATTATTATTTTGTCTGTTTGTAGTCTTCCGTCATTGTAAAGCATTGGGTTTCTGTTCAAAATAAAATAATAAAAATAATAACAATAATAATAATAATAATAATAATAATAATAGGGCCCCAAGTTAATTTAAAGTTTTTCTAAGAATAATGTGGAAAACACAAAAGTACCTGTTCGCTGATACCGGTGCCTCCGTAAACACACACCACGCGCAGTCCCAGGGGCTTGGAGAACTTCTTACACTCCTTTGTGATCTGCAGCGCCAGCTCTCTGGTGGGAGTCATGATCACGGCTGTGGGACAGTGACAATAAGAACAGAAAGAGCAGTGAGTTTTTCTGAGTACAATGGGTACAAGAGTTTTCAAATGAGTGGCACGTACAGATGGGGCCCTCAGACTCCTCCAGGGGGCGCTGGTCCATGATGTGTCTGAACATAGGCAGCAGGAAGGCAATTGTTTTTCCGCTGCCAGTTTTGGCAATGCCGATGAGGTCCCGGCCCGACATGATGGCTGGGATGGCCTGGGCCTGGATTGGAGTGGGCTTCTCGTAGCTGTGTCTGAAGACAATACAGAAACAAACACATTTTGTTACTTATTATACTTATTATTTTATAAACAATTATATTACTCTTTGTAAAAAATAAAATAAAAACACCCCTGTTATTAACGAGCTAACGCTAACTTGTCATGCTTGTCAAGCTGGATAACGAGTAAACACCAGCAACAGGGACATTACGTTCCTCACTTCAATACGGAACAAAAGTAGGATTCTGTAGTGACTTATCCTGCTGTTGAACTCTCTTCCTCCTCATCAAAGACTCCAACATGTTTGCGTTTCAGGTGCTGGATCATTGCCGTGGTGCTCCCGTGCCATGCCATGTCGCTTTTGCATATTTTGCAGTTAACACACCTTTTCTGTTTATTTAGTGTGAAATGCTCCCACACCTTGGATGACTTGGGGCGCACAGATTTCTCTGCCTCTGCCATGTATCTTTCCTCTACCTCCGCTCTATTTATTTTTTTTGCTCCGCCCCGTCTATGAAGTGCGCCAAACTCTGCTAGCACTAGCATCAGTGCGCGAGAGAGACCGAGTGTGTTCATTCCGCTCCGCGATCAACTAAAGTTTTTATTTTTTTACATAATAATCAAACATCTCTGCATCGCGCAACACAGCAAATCGATTATGAAATTCGTTGCCAACTCTTTTAGTAATCAATTTTAATCGATTTAATCGATTTGTTGTTGCAGCCCTACTGCCAAAATACAACTCTAAGTCAGACTCACCTCTTCATAGAGCTGAGGATCTTCATGGATACGCCACACTGAACCCAGGTCTTGATGGGTTTGGGGCAGCCTTTTCCTTTCACAATAATGCCCTCCAGCTCAACCCGATACGCATTCACCTCTAGATTTAAATTAAACAAGAAATTTTTAGTGTAGGTTATAAATAACGTTACTCTTAGATGCGTTTGACAAACCTTCTTGGGTCATCTTGGCGAGCTCGGGCACCTCCACGTAGAAGTTTTTGCGATACGACTCATACTCGATTTTTCCGTGGTCCACAGGCTCTAGGACCTTCCTCTGTTTGGTCTGAAAACCGGTCAGAGCCGTCTGCAAGTCCACCTCCTCCTCCTCGGACGAGTACTGTCAAACACATCACAACACCAGTTAATTATCTCAAAACAAGCTAAGAACAATTTGAATGAACTTCACACATAATGGCTCCAGACTACATTTTAGGGGTCAGAAAACTCTTTCTTCAGTGGATCTTGATTATCTTCCAAACGGAATACTGAACTGATGCAGAAAGGCAACTAGACCTCAAATAGTCCACCTTTACAATACAACTTTTTAACCACTATCCACAATATAATCACAATACAACAAAAGACACTAATTTATAATAAATCATTAGATCTGTAAATATGTCAAAATATACTGTTTTGTGCATTCATTCTTTGCATCGTTAATACAGGTTTTTTTTTTAATACCAACATCAGCTCTATTAAAATCTACAAGAACTTGCACTGGATACAAACGGCACAGACAAGATCCAGAAAAAGTAAAGTATGAAGTACAGTATTTAAGACCTTTCCAAAGGGGACCCTGAATATGATTGTAGCCCATAATTTCAAATCTTACGGAAGAACTGATCATTTTACTGTCATTGTTTTTATCAAAAGGTCATTTTATTTATTTATTCTTATTTATGTGCTATAGAAATAAACCTGCACCATGTCCTATTTGACAGGATTGCGAGAAAAAAATAATTTGAATTGGATTAACTAACATTTTACATTTAAATAACTGTTTTTTAAACAAATGGCTCTGCCCACTCACACCCCCTAAAGGGAACAAGTGGGAGAAAATGAACAATGAATGAATGATTTACCTCCATTGCGTCCTGGTCGTTTTCCATCAGCTCTCCTTTTTTCTTGTGAACGTTGGGGCCTTTCTTGGTTTTTACCACTGTCACCACTTTTGTTACCGTCATTGCTCCCTTCTAGTTAGGGAGTAAAAATATTATCAGTTAAAGTAAGTAAGAGCACATCTAAGTCAATGATATCAATATTTCTGTTAAGACATTATAGAATTACTAATACGACCCTTATTTTACGGTTCAGTAAAACACTAAAACAAATAGATTTCAACCCTGTTTTGTCTTACACTCACCTTGTCGTTGACTCCTCCCATGTTGAACTTCTTCACTTCCTGTTTGACCTCCTCCATGTAGGCGTCTAGAGGGTCAATGTCATCCTCCTCCTCCTCCATCTGCTGCTCCATCGGCGCCTCTTTGTCTTTATCCTCGCCGTCTTTCATCTCCTCTGAATCTTTGTCCTTCTTGTCCTTCCCTTCGGCGTCTTCATCATCGTCTCCCTCCATTGGGGCTGTATTATCTTCATCATCGTCTGAAACAGAAGAGTTAGCGGTTATTCTCTGAGTCAGCACTTTTCACACGGCCATTTAAGTGACATTAGGGGGGTTATTTGAAAGTAGGGTGGTATTTATTCACTATACTTGTGTGTAGATAGCATATTGTTAGAAATAAATAGAAACAAGCTCAAAGATGCAGTGTACAGTGTCCTATTATGTGATGAAGGTTATAGTACAGCCATAGGAATACTGCAGTAACAGTACATTAACAACATATTTTACAGTCTTAATACTGTAGTGCCTTTAGCTGCTCACCGTCATCATCCTCCAGGCTCCACTTTTTGCCCTGCTTCATTTCCTCCAGCTCTTTCTTGATCTCTCCAATGTTTTCAATGGCTTTCTTCCTCTGCTCCTCTCTCCATTTTTCCACTCTCTCCTTCCTTTTCCTCATCTCCTCCTCCAGTTTATTCTGGTCAAAGTCTTGCTGTAAAAACATCAAAGTAAATACAATTGCAAGCTGGAATATGTGCTTAAAGATGTTATTACTTGTATATAGAGTCTTCTGTGTAACGCTCAAACCATTGAAACAGACAAGATGCCACTGTGGTGTTAACTTACATCCACAACATTTTTGTCATCCTCTTTCTCCTCTTTAATCTTTTTCTTTTCAGGTGGAGCATCAAGGTTGTCTTTCTCTTTGCTCTTTGCTCTGTTGAAATGAAGGGAAAATCCATAAAAAAAAATAACTTAAATCTTATCAGGCTCACATTAAAGTCACATTTATGTTTAATGAATACAAGACTTACTTCTCATCGGTTTTCCTGCTCTTGCTGCCGGAGCGGGATCTCTTCCCTCGGTTCTTCCTCTCTCGACTTTTGGACCTTCGCCTGTCTCTGCTTCTTGATCTCCTGGACATGAATGCATATGGTTGAAAATATTAACGTCTGTTAAAAGGCACAAAAGGCCCATATTTAAATCCTGCCTTGAGTAAAATATGTCCCACACAACTTTCATAGTTTATGTAATTACCTTTGTTTTCTCCTATATACTGTCAGTTTGTGGTTTACAGTTGATTAATAGGTGCTCAACAATTATTTTACGCAATTTATTGAACAAAACAGTGAATCCTCCTTAAAATAAATATATTTAAATGTATAAATTGTCAAAAAACTGAAATAATAATTAAGATAAATAAATAAGATCAACAATGTAGTGCACTTCCACAATCTTGAAGAAAGCAAGTGGTGCCATGCGGTGCAGACACCACCGTTATCTTGCATATAATGTGTTTATTAATGTGTTCAGGCCAAAATACCGTGCAAAACAAAATGGGACAAATTCTCTTTTTTTTTATTACAGAGGTTTTATGATTGTTGGGAGCCGAAATTGAAAATTCGAGTATTCCACAGCCCTACTACAACAGGTATTGCACTTTATCATTTTCCTCCTTTCCATTTCCTCCTCTGAGTGTGTAGCTCACAGAACCAACTATTAAGTTGGAGCCAGGCTTGATTTGATTGTAGATTTTTTTTTTCTGACCCTTTGCTGTACAGTTGCACCTTCACCGCACACTTAACCTGACCTGGCTCGTTTTTTGTCTCTGGAGCGGGACCTGCGGCGCTCTCGGCTCCGGGACCTCTCCCTCCGACTCCGGTCTCTTTCCTCTTTCTTGGTCCTTTTGTCCGGAGAGCGGCTTTTAGAGCGACTTCCTGAACGACCGCGGGACGTGGATCGCTTCCTGTAATGTCTGAGGAATAAAAGGCCAGAAATGAGACATTTAATACAATTTAGCGACCGCGTTATACCTGTAAGAAGTTTTTGAGTGGACTGAGGTTATGTATGGCCCCCGCTAAAAGTAGTTAGGTAACAGGCTAACGCTAGCAACACTGATTAAAACCATCTAAAGTCAATAAATTTACCTTGTGAATAGAATGAATTAAACAAATATACGATTGAACAACCTACCTTGATTCACGTCCCATTCTGTCAGTTACAAAAGTGAGTATTTAAAAGACAAAAACAGATCACAACAACGCCACAGCGCAGCGTTGTTTTTGAAAAGCAACGTCACAAACCTGCGACCCTTCGTTTTGTTGCGTTTTTAGCGGAGGGCGCCCCCAGCGGCGGGACGTCTGACTGTCTCAACAAGAGTTAATTACATTTTATTATGTTTTCTATTTAAGAAACCTTTAGTAGACTTTTTGCACTACATATGCACCAGTTTTGTAGCACAATAAACTTCATAATATTGTATCTACTTTGTACACAGTGCGTTGGACATTTCAGTCATTTCAAATTTGGTTGTTAGGTCTCTTCAGATAAGTTGAGTCAGGCTTCATCTGTCACAGACTGATTGATTGTACAGTGTTATTGCAGATGGAAAGAAGGAGTTTCATCTTGCAGCTCACTGATCTCAGATGTCCACTGGCTGCTCTCTTTTTTGCATGTTCTCCCCAAGCTTGGGTGGGTTTCCTCCGGGTACTCCGGTTTACCCGATCAACATAAAAAAACATGCTAGGTTCCCTTAGGTGTGACTGCTGACTAGGAATTTCTTCACAGGGATAATAAAGGAATAATTAAAAAGACTTTATATATGATGGTTTAAACTGATCTTTATTATTTAAGGCAATGAAATGCATAGTATCTGACAAAAGTGATAGAAACTAAAGCAGTAATTATGAATAGATATAGTCAGATAAAGCAGGTTTAAAGGTCTCCCTTTTTTTAAATATAATTCTTCGCTACAACTTTTGTGTCATTTCTGTAAAGCACATTGCATTACTTTGGTACATAATGTGCTCTATAAACACATTTTCTTCTTTTTCTTCTTTTTCTTCTTCTTTTTCAGAAAAATCTTTTCTAGAAAAGCTAGTGTCAAACATACACATTTCAAACCTCACACACCTCCTTTTTTGTGTCTGACCAGCAACAATATCATAACATGGACATGCCATGAACAAATCATGTAGAAATGTGATTAATCATGATTTATAGACCCCTCAGAGCTTCGACTAATACATTCTTCAGCAAAGTTTTACACACTGCCCTTTTAAATTACACTATTAACTAATAATGTCTAATAACTAATGGGTATATATGTAGCTGGTGTGTAAATATAATGGGAATAAATAGTACCCTATATAACCGTGCTTGTACAGTAGAAACATGTTTGTTTTTGTTAGGATCCCCATTAGTTGCCCATTTAATGGCCACTAATCTTCCTGGGGTCCTCACTAAAAAAATAAGTTCCTCTTGCCAAAAGTAAAACATAAAATGCACAATAACAGTTATAATAAGTACAGTTATAATGGTAACAGACATATTTACATAATTAAGAAATAAACTAACACATTAATTTAAATTATAAGAACAATAAAATAAAAAAGAAAGAATAGATTTTTTTTTAGTGTTTGGCTTTCACAAGGTTATCTGCAATAACTCTCTTGTTAGCATTCTCTTGAGTGTTAATTTGTTTTGTACTTTATGTGTGGCAGCTAATTTCAGTTCAACATGGCTCTACTTGGACTTTAGACCATTTGTCCTGGGGTGAGAAAGCTTTAGATCATTTCCTACTGCCTGTCTCGTTGAATAACTGTGACTGTTATCAACAAAAACTAGCTGAAAAATAAAACATTCCAAAATACTGTAAGCCATAATAGGTCCCTAGGCTATCAATGTAGAGTGAAGAGGACTGTCTCAACCAAGAATTGACTTTAAGAATTTCTAATCATTTATTTCAGTGAAGACTAAACCAAACAGACAATAATGCTGCAAATCTTTATTATTGCATTACAGTTTTCTAATGCACTGGTCAAATGAGTCCGAGAACAGAGGCAACGATGAAAGGCAGAGACAGGACGGAGGAGCCGGGTTGAGCGCTGGAGGAGAAGGGCAGGGGGATGCAGAACGGGGGAGTCAGGGAGCCCAGTCGCCCGTTGATCAACACTGATGGAAAACCTCTGCGTTTGGACTGTCCTTCAGAGTTACGACCAAAGAGACCTGTCCACGGTGAACGTTTGGTTGGTCCCTGAGCTGGAGATGTTTTCTTTTGCTTTTTGTCGGTGTTCTGTAAGAAAATGGACCAGTCAGGGCAAAAGCACTACACACATTCCTTAGGGCTTTTATTCTTTAAAAATTTTCTTCAAGATGTCCTGGATGACTGAGAACCATCACAGACTTACGATTTTATATAAACTATATAAGATCAAAAATGACAGTTGTGACATAATGTAGTGTCCTAAACGTTTACCTTAAAACTATGTTTAAAAGAGGCCTAAGCGGTAAGAGCTTTCTAACCTTAAAGAAGTTCTTTCTGAAGAATCCACAAAGGCCTTTGTGGCGTTTCACTTTCGGATCATTATCTTTAGGCTTGTTTGTGGGACGCCCTAAGGTGGACTGGTCCAGTGATTCTGGTTCATCTCCTTCTGAAAAGGCCACATCAGAAGTTTCTGAGTTCTCTGTCAGCTCTTCTTCTCCAAGATCTGAAGAGGACTCTGAGGACGAAGAAGCATCCAGAGATACTGCGTTTGAGATCCGAGGTAGTCTGTTTGTGAAGGCATCTCCAGCCCCTGACTCTAATTCACGGATGAGGTTCCAGAGAGTGTTTCTGAGGGTTCCAAATGCATAGTCCAAATTTGAGTGAAGACAGTGGTCTCCGTTATCAGCAAACATGAAATATAAGGTCCAATCCTGGATAAAAAATATATATATATTAATATATATTTGTAACTTTGGAAATTAGATTGAAAAAAAACAAATACATTATGGACGTATGTGTGCTCAAAAAAGCCCTTTTACATATGCACAATGCTCCAGACTTTAGTAGCACTGGTGTGAGGTGTGCAGATGCATGTTACAACCTGAACTTCAGCCAAAAAAACACAAGACACTACAAAAATATACCATAAACCTGCTAGTGAGAATCACAAACTGTAAAAATCATCAAGTTAAATTCTGAGAGCAAAACAGAGCAGGAAAAAGTTCTAAACTAAAAAGAAAAACAAAAAGAACACACTGAAAAAAAACCATCAGATAACAGAAACAAATTAAACAGTTAGTGACTCAAACACAAAACAAAGAAAAGGTTGTGGACTTTTGTGCATTTTTTCTGCTGTTCCTACATCTAAATTTGACTTACATGTGCGGACATCTCTGCCGGTGTTTGGGTTGAGATGGTGCAGTTCAGAGTTTTAATATAACGCAGGTCAGAGACTGTGTGTGCTCACCCAGAGGCAGCACCGTCTGAGAATGAGCTCTGAAAAACACACAACCTCCAGAACACACTAGTGTCACCAAAGAACAGAACGGAACCTGATTACTTTTGAACTGGTTTCTACGGCAACACAATTTATGAAAAAAAGTACAATGTATAACTGGTCAAGAGGACTTACATCCTGAAAACTATTAAAGGATCAGTGTGTAGCCCATTTGGCGGCAACTTATTGACCACTAAGCTCCTCCCCTTTCATTAATTCAGACAGTCTTTCAGTTCACTTCTGCAGCACTCACTGTGGGATCTGTTAAAGCTGTGTGCCGTACATTAAGGGAACAAAATGGCTTTGATTTACACAGTTGCCATCAAAGTTATATGCAACTCTAAAAAACTTAAGTAAGAGCAATGGAATAGGAGTAGCTGTTTGTGAGCAGTGTCCTCAGTCTCTGGTATAGTCTAGCTTATACAGTATTGTTAAAAATAATAGCAGTACAATGTGACTAACCAGAATAATCCAAGTTTTTTGTGTATTTTTTATTGCTAAATGGCAAACAAGTTTCCAGTAGGTGCAGTAGGTTTACAAAAACAAACAAGTTAACAAGACTCGGCATTCATGATATGCACGCTCTTAAGGCTGTGCTATTACACAGTGTGCACAATTATTAGGCAAGTTGTATTTTTGAAGATTAATTTTGTTATTGTACAACTACAGTGCTCTTGGTCAATCCAAAACATTAACAAACCCTCAAACCTAAACATTTAAGTAGTAAAAGTGAAGTTGGCTTTCTTAAGAGAATATCTACATGTACACCATTATTAGGCAACTATTAGTGTGCTGAATTATTAAGCAACTAAATAATAAAAAAAAGATTTTCCCATCTCACTTGTTTATTTTTACCTGTTAAAGTGAGATTAATAAACAAACTCAAAATTTACAAATAAACATTTCTGAAATTAAAAATAAAAAACCTCAGTGACCAATATAGCCACCCTTCTTTCGATAACAGTCACAAGCCTTCCATTCACGAAGTCAATCAGTTTCTTGATCTGGTCAGAATCAACTTTTTGTGCAGATGCAACCACAGCCTCCCAGACACTGTTCAGAGAGGTGTACTGTTTACCTTCATTGTAAATGTCCTGCTTAAGAATGGCCCAAAAGTTCTCAATAGGGTTTAAGTCAGGTGAAGAAGGGGGCCATGTCATTAGTTTTTCATCTTTAAGGCCTTTACTGACCAG
The DNA here is from genome assembly GCA_024416835.2 of Perccottus glenii. Lineage (NCBI taxonomy): Eukaryota > Metazoa > Chordata > Actinopteri > Gobiiformes > Odontobutidae > Perccottus > Perccottus glenii. Next base: position 22,539,094 of record CM044561.2, on the reverse strand, counting down.
CCACGCAGTGGAGAACTTTGATGGATGTGATGGAGCGTTGTCTTGCATAAAAATCAAAGTCTTCTTGAAAGACGCAGAGTTTTTTCTGTACCACTGCTTGAAGAAAGTGGCAGTAGGTCTGAGAGTTGATTTTGAGGAAAAAGGTCCAACTAGCTCATCATAAAATAATGTAAACCATTAATACTGAACCAACCACAGACCCATCCATCTGGTCCGTCAAGAGTCACTCTCATTTCATCAGTCACTCACAAAACCTTTAAAAAAATCTGTCTTCAGATATTTCTTGGCCCATTCTTGACATTTCAACTTATGTGTCTTGTTCAGAGGTGGTCGGGTTTCAGCCTTTACCTTGGCCATGAGAACTGACACTCCAGGTAGGTTGCAGTTGTGGAAGGATAGAGGATAATGAGTTCCTGGTAGCTTTACGTTTGATTCTTCACAAATCTTTGGCGGTTAATTTGCGTCTTTTCTTCTCGACACATTTCTTGCGACCCTCTTGACTATTTGCTACAAAACGTTTGATGGTTCTGTGATCACGCCCCAATATCTTAGATATTTCAAGAGTCCTGCATCCCTGTGAAAGAGTTTTTCCAATTTTTGATTAAATCTCTTTTTTTGCCCATTTTTCCTGAGAAGAAGAAACTCCTAATAATTATGCACACATTGATATAGGGTGTTGATCTCCTTAGGCCACAGCCTCCCTCGTTACACAAATACACATCACCTGATATGCATTAAAACCAATAAGGATTCAAGTTTATACAGCTTGGAGTTGGAAATTATGGATAAAATTATATGGTCAAAATAATCACTTGCCTAATAATTGTGCACACAGGGTAGTTGAACGGAGTGTTTTAAAAATATAGCAGTGTCTGCCGTTGACGGTACAAACTCAAAACTATTTTGTACAATTGTTTTTGTTTCTAGGATTTAGCAATCCTGTGAATCACTAAACTAATATTTAGTTCAGTTTTTTAAAACTGCTTCACATCTGTGTGGCATCAACTTGTGGCACCTCTCAGCTGTTATTCCACTCCATGATTCTTTAACAATATTCCACAATTCATTTACATATCTTTTACATATATTTATTATCTTTTGGTTTTACTTCAAGTTCTTGATTGGATTAAGGGACTTTGCGGGGGATTCTTGAAAATAGATTAACTTCACACAGACGTCTTCTAACTGTCACAGTACTTACAGGTAACTCCAGACTGTCTTTGATCATCCTGGAGCTGATCATTGGCTGAGCCTTTGCCATTCTGGTTATTCTTTGATCCATTTTGATGGTTGTCTTCCGTTTTCTTCCACGTCTCTATGGTTTTGCTTTCCATTTTAAGGCAGCCTATAATTTTTTGCACCTCTTTATAGGTTTTCCCCTCTTCAATCAACTTTTTAATCAAAGTACGCTGTTCTTCTGAACAATGTCTTAAACAACCCATTTTTCTCAGACTTTCAAATGCATGTTCAACAAGTGCTGGTGGCTTCATCCTTAAATAGGGGCCATAGGATTTTAAATTAACCTTTAATCTTAACTCGTTAATGCACTTATCCATTTTCTCCTCAAAAGGTTTTGTTAGCGTCACATTGACAGGTCACATTGTTCGTATTTAAAGAACTTTTAATATTTTTATTGGCTCCAACGGTAGCCCTGCAAGGACATGGCTTTGTCTATGAATAACTGGTAAAAATTGGTCTGATGAAATTAGCAAAATTTCAATTAGTTATGCAAAATTTCATGTTCAGAAATTACACTGCTGAGGAGTGTGCTTCTTCTCCAGCAGTGCTCAGTTTGGCCGCTCTGGCAAATTCATACAAACACTATTTATCCTAAAAAATATCTTACCAAAAAGTCTCAGCCACAGCTCAACTTACAACACACATTATTTATTTCTTTTAGGACTGTTTACATCAAGTCATTGCTAATTTAATTACATAAGATCAATATGCAAGAGCCATTACAAACAGTTATTCTGTAAACATTATCAAAAACAGTCAATCAGACAAATCACACCAATTTATGTTACAAGTATATTCACAGTAATAAATAAAAATGTGGGGTTTAACGGCACAGAGGAGTTTGGATGTGAATGAAGTAAAACAATCCTCTCAGCTGCATTAAAGACTGTACAGACAGCTTAAGAGCATCCTTTCCTGACTGTGATAAACTAAACAAACACTGGATACTGCGGTTTAAGCCAGAGCCGTGCAAAATATTACACTCCACATTCAAACAGTATATGTAAGTGCCTTTTGGCTTATCCCCAGTAGTTATCATGAGTAGCTTGGCAATGTTTTTATGCCGAATGTCCTTCCTGCTGCAACCCTCTCCATTTGCCCGGGCTAGGGACCGGCACAGACTGAGTCCATGGCTGGAGTTGCTCTTTAAGGGATTCTCTTTGTCCACATCAAAGAGGAGCTTACATTCAAATGCTTCTTCAGAATTTGTGACATAAGTTCATAAAGTCGATGGACCTGCAGAGAGAGTGAGTCATTTAAAGGTACTGTTTCCTACAAATATTACTTGTTTTTTAGGTTTGGTCTTATATTTGACTTACACAATGGGTTTTTGCAATGTCTTTTCAAAATGTTCATCAGCATCCATTTTAATGTCTGTCTCTTTAAGTGTCTCTTTTGTGGACCTTTTATATGAAGAAAAACGTATTATACTCATTAAAGTACCTCGAAAATGCATAATTCTTCAATTCTCACTTAATAATTAGCTATTATCACATATTTCCATTACATCATGGATCAGTTTTACAAGCTAATCCCTCATATCAAAAGTCATTAAATCGGTGTAGTACCTACTCTCTCAAATCTCGTTTTAGACCATACGACTAAAAACTTATGAATGGTGCGTTAAATGCAGTAAGTTTCTTCAAATATAACTTAACACCACAACTAAGCAGCTAATGGTAAAAGTAACGGATGAGTCTTAATGTAGACTGCCAGTTTTACAGAGACTGGAAACACTGAAGTAAACAGGGATTTGGTGTAACTAGCTCAAGAATAAACAAAACCAACGTAAGATAAGGTGAATGATTTAGAACAGGGAGTTACAGATTAGATTAGTTAATCTGGATATATTACTGGATATTTTGTCCTTACAGAAAGCCAAGCCTCATCTGTTTGAGGCATTATTTCAAACTGAAAAGACACAAAATTATTTCATACCAACTCAAAGTGTGTGGTTGAAAACTGGTTGATTCTATATCTACACACAAAGTGAATATAAGGGGCGTATGAATGTGTGAGTATGTTCAGTTGTGGTCAGAGAGGCCGTAGGCACAAAATGACTGCCACGTCTCTGTCAGTCCAGGGCAGCTGTGATTACAAATGTAGCTTATCACCTCCAGTGTGTGACTGTGGAGTGAATGAATAATGTGAGCGCTTTGAGTCTCATGTCAAGAAAAGCGCAATATAAATCAAATACCTTATTATTATTATTATATATTTAGATGCTCTACATCAGTGATAACATCTTAGAGTTACTAACTTTTCCTGCCTCTAACACACAATTACACCGACATGTTTACTCGCTCCTATTATGTGCCAAATAATAGATAATTCAAGTTCTCCATTTTATTTTCTTCCTTTCACCTGTCTGTGTTCCTAATGTTATAGCTGATTAGTGAGTCATGGTTTAATTAAATGTATAGATGAAGATTTGAAATGTTCCCATGAACTTTGGTTTCTGGTGGCTCATATTTCAAAATGCTAAAATGGCACCCCAACTCAAATTTTTCATTGCCTCTTATCCTGTTTGGTAATTTTTTCCCATTGATAGTTTAGTTTATTCAAACGTCCCGGGCGCCATATTTCAAAAGACCAGAAGATATGTGACCCAACTTCCTGATTCCCTTGATAATTTTTGGTACATAGTTTTGATGCATCTTTAACTTTTTTATTTTTAGCCTAATTCTTTTCTTATAATTACACTTTCAACCATTTCAACCCACTTTAAAAACAATAAGGTAAGTTGGTATGAGTTAATCTTTAGTTTGTGAGTAGTGTTTCTGCTTTTATGTCTAGTTTTTGTAAATGCCTGTAAACTTATATAAAACCTATATTTTGCAGCATTGTCATGATTATTAAGTTCAGTAATATTAGCAAACTTCAAGGGACTGCCACGTTTCCGATCAAAGACTACAAGCATCTGTGTCGGTTCCACATTGATGTAATCTGACATCACCATTTACGTAAATGGCTTTGTATAGTCTTCAAAAATTAAACAAATTTTTTTAGCCCAGAAAATACACATCAGTAGACTTTTGGTCACAATCTTTAAACCCTGAAGCAGTGAAGAGCAGGGCTAAGCTGAAACCAGTGTTCATGACCCACTGTTGACCACTATGAGAGGGCTCAGAGGTTGCCACGGTGACGTCAGGGAGTCTCCGAGCCAGAAATCAGCAGGACCTCATGCGACAGGATGAAAATGAAGAAGTAGACGCAGAGGTCGGCAAAGACGTCTCCCATTCGTCTGTAAGTGTCCATCGAGCGGTTGATGACCTCGGCTGGGATCCCAGATAAGAGCAGGGCAGCCGTCAGCACAGTGGTCTGGCTCTTCCTCTCCACCTGAAATATAGTATTTTGTGCCCAAAACCACTTAATATACATATTTTGGACATTATGTGAATGGTAAATGTTGCTAAATGTAGGGGATCTTTTAATTGCAGTCTCAATATAACAACATTATCAACTCACCTTTGGAAAGTACTTGGACAGTCCCATGTAGGCCAGCTCCAGAGTCAGAAAAGGAGCAAATATTGACTAGAAAGAGGGAAAAACATCATCATGGTTAAGGTTACAAAATGAACGTTGTGTTATTTAAAGAATAAAGTCAGTATAAAGAAGTGTTTTGAGGATCTATTTTCTGGTACAGAAGAGAGAACTCATTAAAAGGTGTGTGCAGAACATCAAAATGGCAGATTCATTTCTCCATTAAGAATATTAAATTATTATTTCAAATAGAAGACCGCAGCAGAAGGGTGCATCGGAAAAACTCACCAGATATTTGCACACAAAAACTCTGACAAAAACTGCCAGGAGGACACTGCCGATGAGCCTGAAAATTCTGAAGGCGTCAAACTCCTCAGCGTCCGACCCTGTGTCCTGCACCGGCTTCTCATTGGCCAGTTGACCGCGCAGCTTCATTGCATCATCAAAACGAGACAAGTATTTTTGGAGACCTCTTTGCGGCGACCCACTGAGCTCCTCTCCACGGGGCATCTGCCTGACCCCCTCCAAGTCGTCCTCCACAGCGCCCTCCAGAGGCTTGCTGTGGTCGGGCGTCCCGCTGCGAGAGTGGCCCGATTCAGAGAGGAACGGAGATGCTCGCGGGGAACCGGAGGAAGACTGCCACGACTCGGTCCCGTCCAGGTCCAGGTGGAAACGTGGCTCTGTGGAACGACGAGACGCTCCTGGAAAGACATCAGAGACTAGAAATATTGAGTTGAGTCCCTTGAGACTGGTCTGGATCTGTAGTAAACCAAAGACTAGTGGAGGCCAAACCTAGACCAAATGTAGAACTCAAGAAAGAATTACTTTGATGGTTAGCCACCTTATTTTATTCTGTGTACTTTTAACCAATTATAAAGCAGATCAGACCAGGACTAAATCAAGCCTAAACCTGAACTAAAGAAACACTAAACCTAGAACTAAAGAGGACTAAATGGGGGATTGAAGATATCTAAATCATAATTACACAAGGCCAGAACCAGGGCTAAATTCAAGATTAAACGATATAACTTCTCAGTACATTGTCATGACTCATTATTAATCCCTGACAAAACGATAAGGAGGCAAAGGATCAAATACGTAGATTTGACATACAGCTGTACGATTAAAAATAAGAACAAGTCACAGCAGCCCTATGAATAAGCAGAATTATACAGACTTTTATGTTGCATACCATTGTTGGTGTCTGTATCGCTTTTGGGTTTTCCCACGATGCGGTTCATCCTGTCTTCAGAGTTCTGGAGCAGTTTTCTCCTCCGGATCTCGGATCTGCGTTGCGCCGCCGACAGAGCGCTGCCGGCGGGCTTCGTGTCCTCCACAGGCATCGGCCTCCCCTCCGCGGCCTCCATGGCGGCCTGATGGCGGCTGAGAAGAGCGCTAAACACGGTCTTCACTCACGTGACACTGCGCTTTACCCTTTAGCTGCTCGATAGAGACCTCACAAAAGGCTCCAAACACAACAGAATGAACATGACTGGATGGACGTCATCAGGACGCACACTAATGACGTCGTCAGTGACTTGGCAGAAAGAAAAAATGGACACCTAGTTAAAGAATATACACAACCAATGTTAAAACTACATTCGTGACAATTTTTTATTTATATAGTTTAATTATTTTTATTTAAAGACAAGTGATTTAGTGATAATGTGCTACTCCATTATCAACTCAGCAATAATCAGTCCATAAGTTAATATTAAGCAACTTTATTTTGTTTTTAAGCTAAGAACTTGTCTAATTCCATTCCTGTACATTGCCCTATATATAGAGATCAATATATATATATATAGCGCGCGCACTCTCTCTCTATATATCTATCTATAGATATATAGATCTAGATATCTAGATATCTAGAGATATCTAGATATCTCTATATCTAGAGATATCTAGATATCTCTATATCTAGAGATATCTAGATATCTCTCTAGAGATATCTCTAGAGATATCTAGATATCTCTCTAGAGATATCTAGATATCTCTCTAGAGATATCTCTAGAGAGATATCTAGATATCTCTCTAGAGATATCTAGATATCTCTAGAGAGATATCTAGATATCTCTCTAGAGATATCTCTAGAGAGATATCTAGATATCTCTAGAGAGATATCTAGATATCTCTAGAGAGATATCTAGATATCTCTCTAGAGATATCTAGATCTAGATATCTAGATCTAGATCTCTCTAGATATCTAGATCTAGATATCTATATCTATATAGATATATCTAGAGATATCTATAGATATTTATATATAGATATATGAACATATATATATATATACACACACACTACTATATAAAATATAGTGAGTCAAAAGTAGTGCCCAATACATCTACTTTCCCTTTCTGCATGAACGGTTAGGGAAATCCTAATGTATGAGTGCTTTCACCTTTTAGATATCCAGCAAGACACAGACTCCAAGTAAAAAAAGTCTCAAACATTTTATTTTCTTAGCGTCATTTCACCTTAAGTTTATACTAAAATCATCAGCATTTTTAACCTTTATATAACGCAGTCTTTTCAATATACAAGTATCAATAAGCATGTTTAAAAGATCACAATGGCTTTGTTACGTCTGTGTTAAAGAATTTCCCATATCCTATTATATTAAAATATTTTATATATAGTCCGTCTTTAAACAGAAGCTTAAGAATAAAAAGTGAGTTCCCGTACAAGGCAATTAGAGGATTTAATCAGATTGGGATTTTCTTAAATTAAACAATCCAGAGAAAGGAAAAGAAACAGAGCGGTGATTTCTGAATGTCAAAAGATGAGGAACCACAAAAAGACATTAAATAAAAAAAAAAAAAAAAAAGAAAAGGGAGAAAATGAACTCCATCCTTCCCGTCACTGCAGAGGTCACACATTTGATGCAGCGGACGTCAACGACATCTGCATGGCTTCAAACAGCAAGAAATTCACAACAGAAGGTATAACTTTGTTGACACGCAATGATAATGACAATAAAAAGCACACGTTCTGTATTTAGAGAGTTTGTTTTTTTGTTAAATGGGCTTGCATGAGCTATTTGTGGAAGTCTTTTACCCCAGTTGAAAGACAGAGCAGTCGCTTAAAAGTACAGAAGCATCACAACAGAATCAGGTTAGCCTTAATATTGAAGTAGCATTGCCACTCAATTTGTCTGGGATACCTTTCACAGCAATTTCCACTCATAGCGTTTATCTTTCAGTAATTATCCTTTCTCTAATTGGTTGTACAACTATCCAACTTTGTCTGGGAGGTGTTGATTGGTACTGCCTCCTTAAAAATCCAACTCAAATCTACAGAGACCGGACTAATTCTTGGTATAGAATTAAAAAAAGGCTGCCCAGGCTATAGTTGACATATCTTTTTAACAGCAAAAGTCCTAAACAAGACAGTAATTAGCAATAATTTGTCTGCAAACAATGATGAAAAACAAGATATTTGAGATTAAGGCATTATTATTAATGTACATCAGTAAAGCTACATCCCTAGAGTTATTTTGTTAAAGATGTTGCAATACTAGGGTAAATGTAAATAAATTATAGACTGTTAACCTATATAAATAACTGTTTAGTCCTATGCTATGTTAAACTGTAGGTCCCTGAATAAGAGCTTGAATGGAGAAATGCAAGCAAAGACTTATTTTAGAAGGTCTTTTTAGTCAACGTGATGTTCCGGTGTGGCTTATTCTGTGGACTTGAGAAGCAATAGTTGGATTGAGTGAATAACAGGGTAAATTAACAATCTTTCTACATATACCCCATACAAACCCACACTTTAAGTCTGATATTAGTTGTACGAGTACTTTTTGCACATAGTTTAGTCTAGAATAAATGTTCAGAAGAGGCACAAAATCTGGCTCCTTCACAACATGCCAATAAAATCTGTATATGGTCCATTTTTAAATACTCAAAATGGAAAAAAAGTGGTATCAAGACATCCTTAATTTACACCTAACAACTTGTTTTAGTGAAGAACGTGCCTCTTCAACAGAAAAACACTCCACACATCTGTTTGCCTGGGCTGTATCTCAAAGATACCTCTGATAGACAGCATTGTTCTATGAGAAAAACACTGATAATTTCCATTATTGACAGATAATCAACAAAATCTCTTTACAGTTTGTTTTATCTGATGCATTGCTTCAGCTGGATACAAAAAGTGCCAGATGAACTTCATAATGGATTTATTAGTTTCTCAGATTCCTCGTTTGTCAGTCACCTTGTTTGGATTCGAGTGACGTTTCACTTAAGTTCTGTTCAGCTGAGGTTTTTCACAGAGAGTTGAGCCGCGGCGGGACAAGATCAGAGAGTGAATCAGGATCAGCCTCGCCGCTTTCGCACGTTCACGCTCTCACACTCGGACCATTTACAAATATATTCACACAAACATACAAGGGCTTCCTCTGCGGCTACTGGTCGCACTGGAGATTTATTTGGAGATTTGCTGTTGGAGGTGGAGCAGGAACTCGTAGTAGGACAGGGCCGACTCTGTCCGGTCCTCAATCATGTTCTGCAAAAAGATGGGCTTCAGCTGACTTTCGTCCCTAGAAAAAAAAAATTGGAATTACAACATAATTATCTCAAACTGTAAGAGCTTTAAACAAGATGAAATGTATAAAAACTAGATTATGAACATGAAAGGATTATTGTAGAACTATTTTGGGAAAAGATTTTGTAAGAAAAACAAATAACATCCTTTATCCAAGTGAAAGTAAATAAAGTCAAGTCAAACTTTATTTCTAAAACAACCCGAGTGGATCAAAATGCTGTACAAGCAGGAGAGATAAAATAAAAGTAGTAAAATATGACACGTTACAGGTATATAAAATACAACATGGATCAGACAAATAAATAGAGCTAATAATTAGATATTTAATAATTAAGTATCACCTGACATTCAGTCAGGTTTATGAAACCTTGTCCAGCCCAATCATAAATCTTTAATAGTAACTTGAAAACAGATTCCGTTTGTACTATTGAAGTCTGATCCTCACCTGATGATGTGCAGAGTCGGGGCGAACGGCCTCTGCTCCTTCAGCCAGCCAACGAAAGATCTAACTCGCTGTGACTCAGCACTGTCCAGCTCTGGGAGCAGATACTGAGGGAAAATAAAACAACAGTGTGAACAATGCCATTTTTCCTGAATGCAGGAATGTTTAAGGGATTACAATAACCATTAACACAAAAAAAGCTACAGTAAGAGTCAATAAAATGGCTGCTGTGGTGTTTCCTACCAGGTTTTCAGGCACAGCAGCGTAGCTAGGGACTCCCAGGACTTGGGTGAGGAAGTTGGGGTTGCAGTTTCGGCCAATCCATAAATACATGACCTAGAGACAAAATAAGTGGTAATAAGAAAAATATCCAAGAATTTCTTTACCATTAGGCCATCTTCCCTCACTCTGGCTCATAAATTGTTTGACTAACGCGAGTGCTTCCAACTGAGCTCAGGGCACAAGTACGTGGCATTCACAGCATGTGTTCAATGCAGCCACTTAACTGTTTATTTGACAGGGTTGGTGTACAAAGCATCATATGTAAGCTAGCTAAAAGAAAGTTAGTTAGTTAGTAAATAGTTTCTGGTACATTCTTCTTGACAAAAATAGCATTGACACACGGCTACAAGAGGTAACAGTGCTCAGCGCCAGAACAGACTTGTGGCTGTGTGAGTGCAAGGCAGTGGGGGACAATTCTACTCAGGCACAGCATGGATCAACTGGCTTCAATGCGATTGTGTCCAAGTACCGTTCCAACATCCATGAGGAAGGCCCCCTCTCTGTTGAGCTTCTCCACAGACAGCTGCAGCACTCGCGGCTGTGGGATGGTCCGGTCGTTGATGTTCAAAGCCCCCTGAAAATACACCAATGAGATGAGTAAATTATTAACATATTCAAGTGTGTTCAAGTGTATTCAGGGAAACATCTGACAGACAAGAGAACACAAAGAACTCTTATCTTGGAGGAATAAAAAAAGGATATAACCCAACTTACAGAAAACCTTTAAGAGTATAAACACATTTAATCAACTTTTTGGGTGAATTGTTTGTCAGTAGGCATTTCTTGACAATATAATTTTTAAATCCCAATTAAGTCTATATTCTTACACTGCCTCTCACCTCATCGGTCAAATCGTCGACTCTGTACAGCGAGGGGTGGATCATCAACATGGCATAGGCCAGCGGCTGGTATTTAAGCTGACACATGGCAAACACTCTGTCGTCCAACCTGGTGCTAGTCCCAATTCTGAAGGCTCTCTGTAAGGATGACACATGAGCAAACACATTATAATCTAGACAGTTGGAAGTTTTCAATGGGCTTTAGTCTTCAATCAATCTTTCTTTATATGAAAGTGTTTTCCATTTAATACAACAACTAAATACTAAAAAACAGAATGAGTCACAGTGCTTAAAAGATGTGTAAAAAAACTGAGACCATGAGAATATGTGAGGAAACAAAAGTCAAAATGAAAGCACAGACCTGTTTATGCAGAGCGAGGATGTAGAGGGGGAACAGCCTGAGGCAGGCTGGGGCGAGCAGACCGGGCTGCTGAATGGATAACACAGACTGTCTGTAACACGCCAAAGAGTCGATGGCAGCGTTGGTTAAAGCATCTCTAGCGTCGCTCAGACTCGCCGTCACTGAACGGTCCACAGCTAAAGAGGAAGATGAGACAGAGTGAGTGACTTTGTGCTCCTAATTTTCCAAGAAAACGGTGTGCTGTTTTTTATCATCTTTTTCTCTTAAAAATATAAACACAATTTGAAAATAATTTTAGCGCAGATAAAAGTGAGGTAGTTCAGTCCTATTCTTTTTATCCCATTTTTTGGGGGAGGAAGCAGGAGACACCGACAACCATTCATTCACATTTATTCACTAAATGGGCCAATTAAGAGATTATTTTATGAAGGCATAGGGTGGTCACACCATTTAATTTAGATTTATCTTGTGTTTGCTCAATGTTGAATTTTGTACAGTTTACTTTTGTAAAGTTTACTGACTTTGTACCTCACTGAGGACAAACACTTAAATAAGATCTGGATTGAAAACAGCCCTACACAGATAAACAGACTTTTCTAATTTCTGCCATAATTCAAAAGCAGAAAAGGCTGTGTTTTTGTGAAGTAGATGTGAGATGAAGCGGATGCTCAGTGTGCTCCGGTCGCCAGGCAACCGCAGCTGTTGCCACTTGCCGCCATCTGTCAGTGCTTGTAACACAAGAGCTCGCTGTGAATACGTCCTACTTTTTTTAAATAACGTCGATTAAAATAATGAGGAGTAATTTCATTCTTTCTCAGTTTCCAAGATTATCTAGAAACCAATAATTTATAGTTATTTGAAGCAGGATGAGGCTATTGGTGGTATAAAAAGATCCACAATAACCTTTATACAAAAAAAACTTCTGTATCAAAGTTTAGTTTAGACTTAAGTAGAAGTGGTCTCAAGTTCGGTTTTAAAATGGCTAACGTGCCATGCATTATTTATTTTCATTAAATGGCAATGTTTTATTGTGCTTTGAGCTTAGGTTTTCTAACTGTAAGTTGCAAATAAACTTATATTTATTTAAATTTAAACTTAAATTTCCCACTTAGAGACAACCTGTTGTGAGTCAGACAGTTTGCAGGAGCCTTTTCACTTTAATGTTCTGTGAGACACTGAGGGGATGTAATAGAGCTATGAAGGGACTGCGGTACCCACCCATACAAGCCAACAGTCCAGTCATGGCCTGGACATCGGCTCCAGCAAAGACGTCCGACACAGAGTTGACCACAGGCAAACACAAAGTGTGGACACGGATCCTCCTTTCTCCTGTAAATGGAAGTTGAAACAGCTGAATATAACGTGTTGTATTAAATTCCATGTTGTTAGTGTTTTTGCAGTGACCTTTGCTGGAAGTGTACAGCAGTGCGGCCTGGAAAGAGACGGCCTGCATGTCGACCAGGTTTTCCTCGATGGACATCTGGACAGCAAAGCCGGCATCTGGGTTCACGTTCGGGAGCGACAACAAGTCTGTGGAGCGCACAAAGAAGTTTCCGTGGAAAGTGTGGATGGACAAACCTGCAGACAAAGGGAAATAAAAAGTACAATTAAGACTCAGTAATCGTGTTTTTTTTTATATTCATAAATAAAAGAAGTGTGTGGAAATGAAGGAACATATTTCATAAACCAAAATGAACTAATGAGTGGTGCAGAACACAAAGTGGGCAAGAGCATGTTCTTGTGTCAAAAAAATAAAAGGTTTTGTAGAAAAATAAAAGTGACAAAATCCAAAATATGTTTGAGCCAACCTTTGGTGCAGCGTATTCTCATGACTGCCTCGAAGCCGATCTTTCGGGTTAAGTATCTCTTTAGGTCTTTCTGGAAGCGCTCCACCTGAGCGGGGTTGTGCTGGTGGTGGTACGAGGGATAGTAGTACACACTTCCTGCTGAGTATCTGGATATGCAGCCTGAGAGAGAGAGAAAACAGACAAAAAGAGGTTAGACCTCTGACTCTTATCCACAATATCTAAAAAGACACACCTGCCATTTTTGTTCTTATGACACCAACTTAGAAAAGACTAATCTCTCCTCCTCACCTAGGGGACTCATTGGACATGTTTTTGGGTGGGAGCGGAAGCCAGAGCTCTAAGAGGAAGCCGACAGACATGAAGGGGAGATGCATAACCTCCTTGCCTCTGTTTGCATCTTAATATTGCTTTTATTATTAAATTTGTAAATGCTCCTAATGTATGAATTTTATCAAAAGTAAAAAGAAATTATAAATAGTGTAAACTTGAAAGAACAAAATACATATTCTTCACGCCAATTTCTGGTAAAACAAAATAACAAAAAAATAAAAATAATAAAAAGCACGTGGACTGGTCAGAGTCAGAAGAGTATTGGTCCTCACCGAGCGATGCCAGGTCGCAGTACTGCGCACTGAGCAGGAACAGGTCGACAGCCACCTGTTGACCCGAACAGTCCAAAGCCAGCTTCTTATAGAAGTCTGTGGCTGGAGATAAGTGCTGGATGTCCTGAAGGAAGACAACACAAAAAACATGGTTCACAGACATTTAACCATTTATTAACATATTCTTAACTCCTCGATTACGATTCACTGAGTGTCAACAAACAAAGTTTACAGGTTTGCTTATCATTCTGATTTAACATACTATATGGAATCTTTGCAGTAAACATTACATTGTCTTATAACCTATTACCACTTCAAATGCCCTGGACAGCAGTCATATTACCCCGATAGCCCGCCCATTGAGGCATGTGTCCGTACCTTGGCAGACGCTCTCTGGTTGGGGTCTTCTCTTGACTGAAGAGCCCCTGCTCCCAGGTTCGGCAGCTGGGTTTGAAACACAGTCATTCGACCTCCGGTGGGTGACAGCAGCTTGAAGGCGGCCTGTAGAGCCGAGCCCAGGGCGGATTGGGTCTCCATGGTTTTCTCAAATAAAGTGGGCAGGCTCTTCAGCAGGTCCTGCACGAGCTGAGAAACACAGGACGAGGAGTAGAAGTGGTTTAAAAGGCTTAATATAATAATAATATTCAGGACAGCATTTTCTCATTTACCGTCAAATAATTTACAAAAAAGGGGCAGTTTTACAATAATTTATTTTGGTCAAAAAAAGTAAAGAAACCAACAACTTACAGCAAACAAAAAAATAGATATCTAATCATGGTACAAACAGCATATTCTTTTTTTTTTTTTTTAGTTTAGACCAAAAAGGTGATGAAACTGTTCTAAGAGAAAGTCCAGAGGCATTACCCTTTAAGCCTCAGGTCTTACTTATGCAGACCCAATAAACTAGGGATGGGCATATTCCACAAACATTATATTCAAATATTTAAGCTCATTTTTATAATATTATTTAAATATTTGTTTATTTAAATTAAGTTTAATGAGAGAGGCGTTAATTTATTAAACGTATTTCTGAATGTCATTTTCAAACAAACATATTGGGGAATATATTCAGAAACAAACTTACAGGCACCATATTTTTTTTTGTAGCTGAAAATTAAACTGTTCGCAATTGTGATAACTTGGATTTACCTGAAAAAATTTTGTTCAAAGTAAACTTCGCTGCTTTTTGAGAGGACACCATGACGTTCACGAACAAACCAAGTCTATTGAACAAACTATGGGAATGGCGTTCCAGTTTGGCTACGAGACGTTTTTTTTTTAAACACAGATCCTTTGCTGTTCCACTGAGTGAGTGGACAGGTCTGTGTCACCTCTGCCTCCTTCTCCTGGTCACTCAGCAGCAGAAATGAACAGAGCAAGAACAGGATGCGCTGTTTGAATTATTTTACTGCAGTTACCCATAACTCAGTTGTGATCCGTGTAAAACAAACCTGTTTGCTCATTATGGATTTATTTCATTTATGCCCAGCAAAAAGTGTGTAAAGTAAAATAAATTAATAAAATAAGCAAAATTCAAATAGTGTTTTTATTTTTATATCATTATATGTATTAATTGAATATTCATGCCCATCCCTACAATAAAGTAGTTACAGCATGTTACCAACCTACTAGGGCTGAAACGATTCCTCGAGTAACTCGAGTAACTCGATTACAAAAAATATTCGAGGCAAATTCCTCTGCCTCGAAGCTTCTTTTAATTTATTTTTAAGCTCCGTCAGTTTGTTTCGCAATGATTTTTTTTTATGTGACACAGCGCGTTTACGTCACCCGCAAAGCGGAAGGAGACGGAAGTAGACGGAAGGAGTTAGCAGACTAGCAGTGTTTTGATTTGAGGGTGCGCTGCACGCGCGAGCTGCAAAATGGAAGGGATTGATAACAATGAGCAAAAGAAACAAACAGGAGAAAACGACTCAAACTGTCCAAGGTTTGGGTTTCATATTAAAACGTAAAGAGAACATTGTGGCGTATGTGTCCATTGCAAGCTCGAGCTAGGCTAGCATACCACAACAGCACGAAGGCCATGCTGCAGCTGCAACAGAAAACATCCACTCTACTCAGACCGGAGCACCGTCACCCAGGACAAGGTAAATTCAATGCAGCATTAAATAAATGTGATTACTAGTCAAGATGAAGGCTGTTAAATCAAGTATGTTAACTATGTCATGGACAACCCTCGTTGGGCAGTACAATTATGTGAAAATAAACCGCACGCGTTTGCAGAGGGGTTACACCACCAGATTATTTAACAGCAGTTTAGCTATGCCACGGCTACCAAAGGACTTAATTTACTGCAAAAACAAGTTGTGATTGGCTTTTACAATGAAGTATACTAGATTATTTATAATGTGAAAACATGCATGTTGGTTATATCATTTACAGTTTTTAAATATACATTTTAAATTTATTTTACACACACAAAACATTATCCAATGATTGTATATCGAACATTGCATCTTGTTAGTTCTCGCATATCACATTTTTCTTCAATATCGAGCAGCCATAATACAAATTATTTTAGTATTCACAAGTATTTAGTTTGATTGCCATGAATAGTATTTATAAATACACAGCCATGAACTTGCTGTATAATAATGATATTATAGCTTACTTAGTAATAAATATCAATAATTGATTTGTTTTTTTCACCTCTTTTTCAGTAAATCATCACAGCTTCGTATGGACAGACGTGCGGACAGCTACTTCATGTTCCACTGAGCAGCTGAGTTTTCAGAGAGCATTCCAAGAAGAAGACTTATGTTCAGAACGTTTAACTTTTAGTTCTGAAAGTTAAGTTGCATGACTTAAAAGGCAGTGTTTTTGTATTATTATTATTATTAATTTAATGTGTGCCTTAGTTTTGATACTTTAAAAAGTAATTAGAAAGTAATTAATTTTATTTGTTTTTGCATCTCAGAAAATGCTTTATTTAAAACCCCAAATGAATGGCACTTAAATGCACTTTATTTTTATTGTTCACAGTACAAGTACAGACAAACAATGGGTAATAACTAAATGTTTATTTTTGATGTATGCATTGCATTTTATGCATTTAAAAAAATAATTAAAATTTTCTTTTTAAAAATGAAACGTAGTTGTTCTTTTTAAGAGACCTAGAGTCTTATTTTCTCTTCCATATTTAATATTGCACTTTAATTAAGTAAAAATACATTTTATCCGATTACTCGATTAATCGATAAAATATTCGGTAGAATACTCGATTACCAAAATATTCGATTACTACAGCCCTACAACCTACTATGTGTTGTTCATAAAGAAAAAGTAAACCCAGAGTTTGGCTTCGTAAATGACCATATATGGGTGGTTGAACAGTTGAAAGTCGAGCTTGATAACATTTCTTACCTCTTTGCTTTCATTGAGGTTTACTAGAAGGCTGTCAGGTGTCGGTAAAAATATATCTGTGGATCACAAATTTACATTTAGACATCATGTACATATTACTTTTTATCTTAACGGCTGTTGTGATGTTGATTAAGGAGCATTGTCCTTGTTGAAAAAAATATATATTTGTCTATGTCTTACCTTCAATATCAGAAACTATGAGCATCTGCGGCTGAGAAAGCCCCTCTTGAAGGTTGTAGAAGTGGATGGTGCTGTCGAATGTAATGAAGCCCACCTTTGTCCGAGAGTCTCCAGGGAGACTAGAAGAAGAAGACACGGGTAACTCTCAACTCTACAGACATAAACTATACGGAAAGACTTTATAATAACTACACACTATTAAACATTAGTTAAGTATTGGAAAAAACATAATTTATCATTTACAAAGCATTACTCCTACACAGTGTTGCCACAGTTACTTTGAAAAAGTAACTTAGTTACGTTACAGATTACTTGATTTAAAAAGTAACGTAGTTACTATACAGATTACTTGATTTTAAAAGTAACTAAGTTACTTTACAAGTTACTTTATTAGTTACATTCAGCAGCTGTCGACAACATAAAAATGACAACTGGTTTTGCCAACAATCACTTTATTTATAGTGTTTTTTTACAGTAACATCAACAATCTATCTCCTGACAATTAAAGTTGAATTTAAAAACTATTTCCTGAAAAAATACATGTTTTTTACAATAAATAAAGGCAGTCTCTCTTGACTTAACATAAATACTTGTTTTAATAAAAAATAAAGGCAGTCTTCCTTTGTAACTAACTCTAAGGGAAAAGTAAATAAGTAATAATTTATTTTGTACTTTATTGTATTTGTCTCCTCTGTATGTAAATGTAATGAGCCTTTTATTTCCGCTCTATAGTGGAACGTTAATTTGAGTGTAGAAAAGGGGGGGACTGGTTAGCGAGACGCACATGCGGAAGTCAGGAGGAAGTAATCTCATCTCGTTTTAAAACGCTCCGAAATCATTAAGTTCTAAAGGAAAGGAGTGGATAATTAAGCACCTAGCTAGAACGGGAACAAGGTATGTCTTTCTTGACAAAAAAATGACAAAAATAGTAACGCACAGTGACTTGGTTAAGTAACTTTAATCTGATTACTGGTTTGGAAATAGTAATGCGTTAGATTACTCGTTACTGAAAAATGTGGTCAGAATAGAGTAACGCGTTACTAAGTAACGCGTTACTGGCATCACTGCTCCTACATTAATAAGCATCATTAAGTTATAAACACTGTTAATAATGTTAGTCTTGAACAATAAGCTCATGTATAAATAAATTGATAATTCAACATCTATAAATTGTTTTCTACTTAATTCATTGTTAAATACATATTAATGCTTCACTACGGTTTAACAGTGTGTAGTTATTATAAAGTGTACAAATATACTATACAGTGTACAGATCAAAAAAACTAAAACATACATTGTTTGAGTTTTAAAATTCAGACTAAAAATCTTCTTATTCCAAATTATGTCTAAAGGTATTGACATTTATTATTTTTATTTAGTTACTGGTCTAAATTGTTTTATTCTCCTAAATTGCAGATTTTTGTTTAACCATAACTTTGCACATAAAGCACACCGAGAGTCCCTGGTGTATGAAATCTGCTCTATGAATAAAACTTGTCACAATGCGCCTATATGACAGTAACGTTTAAATATAATACTTACGCATTTAAGTTGTCCAGCAGCAACTGACAGTAAACGTTCAGGTAGCCCGTTTCAACTGCATTATGGGATACATCCAAAACAAACAGATAAGCAGCTGGTTGTGGTGGCCTCAGCTACAAAAAATAAATAAAAAAAATAAGACATTTTATAGAAAGTGAATAAATAGTTTTCATTGTTAAAGGATATAACAGTCAACCATGAGATGAAAACATGACACGAGTTAAACTTTGAATTGAGTTTATGTTAAAATAAGTGCATTGAGGGCAGAGTGAACGTACCATGTATTCTGAAGGAGCAATGAACTCAATGGTGGCGTTTTGCACTTCTGGTCTTTTGTGAGGCTCTCCGTACGCTCGGCTCACAGGGTTGTACATAAACTCCTCTGGAACTGAGCAAAGAAATACAGACAGATCAGAAACAGGGTTTATCCAACTATAGCCTATTTTATGTTCACTGTTTGTTGAGGAATATTGCAGTCTTTCTTCTGTCCCTGAAATGGGGAGGCTGAGTTAGCCATGTGCTTTTTACTTCTGTTTTCTGTATTTATTACTTTACCTCATTGTGTCAGGAGCTTTTGTGGCCTTTGTCATACTATTTCTTAGTCACACACTGTGCCATTATATACAACAAGTTAAGTGTATTGTAGGCTATGATTTAACTCTGAGTGGCAACAGGGGGTTTGGAAAATGAGGACAACTGGGTCAAAGTCAGTGCAGTTACATGCAAGACATTCTAATTATTGTCTTAGTTCGATTATAAAAAGCCTTTTTTAAGTGTGTGTAAACATCTTACTGTGAATGGGGTGGAGGGCACAAGGTATTTCTGATTTCTGAAGTCAAACCAACACACCTGGCGGTCGCTTTAGTGATTTTCTCTGTGTTTGCTATGTGCTTTCATCTTGTAAAGTAGTAATACCGTTGAAATTCATAAATTAATTGTTTATTACAGGATAAATTAGCCAAAATTATTTTGGTGGCAAAATAATTAAATGCTAATTATCAAGTGGCATAATCGAGCTATCAGCATAATCCATGTCACTAACTGATACTATACTTGAGTAATTTTCTGAAGCTGTGAGAAAACTGGCAAAGAGAATCTTTGGTCAATGACGGTGAGATCACTTGTCTTTTTAATTTTGTCACACTGCGTGACCTACACTCACAGATTTAAAGCCACAATGAAGACAGCATGTTTTCAAAAAGATGACATGTTAAATACTGCCAATAGGTCACACAAGAAGCCAGGAGGCAGGAGAAAACTGGAAAGTGTGGCATGTGGCAAAAAATGACTGATTGAGACTGGATATTGGTGAGAGAAATTAACACTAATATTATAGATATACCTAAACAATAAACACTATATTAGATGTACTTGGATGAAACCCAAGCTTGATATCAGAAGCTGTTGCGAGTACAAACCTGTTTGTGGCTTTTACCGAGCATGTGTTGCAACTGTTGTTTTGCCGCTGGGATCAATAGCTTTGATAATTCTCGGGCTTGTATATTGCATTCTTATGTCGTTTATGTTGTGCTTTCTAGTGAATTTTGACTCAGAAAGAGGTTTTATGTACCAAGTTAATGCACAGGCTTTTATCTCTCACCATCATTGACCCGATAGCACAGATTACACTTCCACCGTCGCTGGTCCAGAAACGACACAAAAGGATTGATGTAGGTTCTGCAGGAGCGACATCTGACGATTGTGCTGGATGTCACCACAGGAAGTTGCTGCAAGAGTTTAAAAAAAAAAAGAAAAAGAGAAGAAAGTTATTGAGAGGAGCCTGGAGGAATAGTCTGTTTGCTGTTTCTGACATCATTCTCACACACACAAACACTGAGTCATGTTTAAAAAAGACCGACAGGCATTTTAGTCAAATCTTAATTTAACAAGACCTCCTTTCTTGGAAATTTGATGCAGAAGTTGGTTCAAGAAAATTATAATATTTTAGAACTGTCCTTCATGTGATACTTCCAAAACCTGCTTAACTTCAATAATAACTCATTCTTAT
The DNA here is from genome assembly GCA_024416835.2 of Perccottus glenii. Taxonomy (NCBI): domain Eukaryota; kingdom Metazoa; phylum Chordata; class Actinopteri; order Gobiiformes; family Odontobutidae; genus Perccottus; species Perccottus glenii. Next base: position 22,518,376 of record CM044561.2, on the reverse strand, counting down.
TTTAAGTTATTAGGTACTTATTTACATGACTCTAAACGGTTAGTAGAGTGATGCAGTCAAGCTGCTCGACTGCTTTAACAAACTTGTGAAGTTAAATATAACTGATGTGTGCACAGTACCGAGAGGTCTTTGAACGGGTGGAGCAGCAGGCCCAGGGGCATCTTGGCTTTGTTCAGGATGGCCTGGGTCTGAGGGATGCTGCTCAGCGTACAACGGAAAACTCTGGAAAACAAACACAAGAATTTTACATTTACATTGGATATTTGGACTCTGTAGAGAAGAAGATATATACAAGAAGTGGGTCCTCAAAACATGGATTAGGCTGTGTCCACACAAAGACAATATACACCAATAGCACAACATATAAAATAGCCATAGCATTATCCATTACTTTCAGTCAAAATAAAGCAGTTTAAGATTAGGGGTAGGATCATTTACACGCAACACAAAGTCTTGTTAAAATACGCTCTAAAAAACTGCTCTATTTAAGCACATGGCTAATGTGCTTTAATCAACAAGTCCATGGTGCATTACATCAATACAATTCTTGATTATGTCCATTTCCTGCCACTTTACTAAAACAAGTTATTTTGGCATGACCCGTTTCTCTGGTAACTTTTAGTGTTTTTAGGATCTGCAGTCTCTTCAGCCTTTATTTAATCTGCTAATATTCCAGCAGCAGCTTTAGCCACAACATTCATAATGATTAGGAAACTAAACAGAAATGGTTTGTGTTGAATTTTTTATATAACTCATAACTCATTTTTGACATAAACCCGAATTTATTACTTAGTTCTTCTAGTTGAGGGAAATGGTTTAGTTGGGGTTTAAATAGCTCGCTTCTGGAAAAAGGAGCGCTCCCATCGATCCACACAGCTGTCAATGGAAGGCTTAATAGCGGCTGAATGCGCTAAATACGTCTTTTAACAAAGCAAAACATCAAAAATAAATAAATAAATAAATAAATACAGAAAATGGAGGCAACAGGGATAAATACCATCATTTCACGTAGTGTTTAAGGAGGAGAAGAAAATTGCCGTACTGATGGTACGATAAGCTCTTAACTTGTTGAATTTTATGTGTATCTTGAGCAGTGTGGTACAAAAGGCCAAAATGCAGTATTAGTTGCCTTGTTTAGATAAGGCAGTCTCTGGTTTGTGACTCACTCAGGATTGCAGTTGACTTTCTGCAGGTCCTGGGGCAGGCAGGGTGTTGGGGCGGGGATGGGTCCAGGGGGCAAAAGGTTCCTCTCCTGCAGCAGGTTGACAACTCGCAGGGCCTCCGGCATGCTGGACTGGAGACTCATGGCCGCCATAGAGGGACTGAGCTGGGCCGGGCCGGGAGGCTACAAAGAATTAATTACAAATTTATTTATGTGGTACATAATTTTTAGGCTGCTACTGTCCTGACGCTGAGGACATTTAGTAAGTAGTGCCTTATCAGTGAACTCTATCAATTTCAAGTTTTATCAGATGCCACGTACAGTTGCTATGGTTACACGTAACATCAAAACGTGTGTGGCGTACATTTTGTAGCACAGCTGTCAGCCAATTAGAAAAGAGTATCCAGCCGGACCATTTTAAAAACAAAACAGTTTACACAATGGCCCTGTTCAAACATTAGAAATGCAAACACTTTAGTTTACATTTGTTGGTTTTGGCCTATTTTGGTCTAATTTCAAAATACAAAATATAATGAATGCCAGAATTGTAGTATTAAACAATATTTGTACTTGCATTTTATAATTTATCATCATTAACTTGGCTTTGTTTTAACCATAAAACATTTACAAATACAGTCTTCACTGTACTAGAGATGTGACAGCCAAGAGAGGAACTGTTTAGAAAAAAAAAATGAGAGATAATGGTTCCAATTGCCATACTTTGTCATTGCATCACAAAGACAAAACAAAATACCAGAGCATCCATCAGTCACGCCTCAAGATTTATTCTTAAATAAATGTAGTTAATTTAAATATGGTTTTAGTTGAGCCATAAGCTGCTAAACTAAAACAAACTAATACTACTTGTTCTTATTTGATTGTTATTGACAGAAATGGTTATATAAAGTTCAAGCTCGTCTTTGATGTTTTCCCAAAGCAAATGCCCAAAAGCTCCAACAACAGAACTCTGTAGCCTCCCTCAACAAACACACAGCTTTCATTTTTAGATACTGTCCACTCGACAAACACAAAAAACAGAGTTGCTTTAAAATGCTCTAATTTCAGGACGGACGTGTGGAGAGTCTGACCTGCTGCTGGTACGGCTGAGGTTTCTGGGTGTAAGGCTGTGTGGCGCTCTGCATAGCAGGATGCATGGGACCCGTGGCGTTGTGGCCCGGCGGACCACTCTGGTACCCGGGCGGCAGAGAGGGGTAGTGGCCCAAGTGTCGGCCAGGAGGTCCAGGCTGCGGCGGGCCAGCTGTTGACGGGAAGAGAAAAGGGGTCAGAGTGTATTTCAAAGAGAGTGAAATATTTTTTTTGTTTACAGGAGTTTTTTTGTGACACTTGAAGCCTGTGTTTTCTCATTCAATGGTCACAACACAGACACAAGGCACAGGGCTGTCATTGTCATTTTTATCATTGTCACCTTTTACAATGTCAATCAATGTTTTATTGGTCCTCAAAATGATAGTTTTTCATAACTTAATTGTAATGCGTGTACTCACTCTTTTCTCTTCATTTTTACTTTTGTATGCTTTAAAATGCTAATGTTTAAAGCTCACAACACAAATTGCAGGATACCTTCCAATGTCTCACTACAATGAACAGAGACAACCCAACAGAATGTGTCCTGGCATTAGAGACTTTGGCTGTGGACTTTACCTGTCCATGTCTCACCTTGTCTGGCCTCAGACTCTGCTCTAACACTGTTCTCTGTCCTCCTCACTCCTCTGCTGTCAACCGAAAGGAACGTAAAAGAGCTGCATTTAATTATGTAACCACTGGAGGTCTGGTTCTGTTGTTGCCCTCATTTATCCACATTAAAATGTAAAAGAATTAGCTACAGTCATTTGCTCCCCTGTTGAACCAACTACAGCTTAAAACACACACTGGGAAATAAGATTTTATGAAAAGCTGCTCATCAAAGGTTGTTGTGGACCTCCAGCATGAAAAATGCCTCCTGTCAAAGACCTAACAGTATCAACGTTATATTATATACAGCCAAATGCCTCTAGAAGCATCTGAACACAGGTTATAATGATAACAAAAGATTTGGATACTTATACTCATGTGTGATAGTGTTTTCCACAAAATTCTATAAATGTTTTAATATATGTTTTAAATTAAAGATATTTTTGATTACTAGCTCTACCAACATAAAACCTGGCATAAAGTTTAAAGTCTATCCTTTCAGCTCAAATGCAATTTTTTTTTCTTCTTAGAGCAGGGAAAAGACCCTGCCATTTTATTAACCGTTACATATTATTCAAGAAATGTTTGGACATCAAAACACACCTTTTATTAATGAATAAACTTGTCTTTGCTGACCCCTTGTAGCTGTGGACAATGATTCACAACAACAGTAATTATCTGTCCCATTCTCCGGGACGGAGTGGCTCAGTGGTAGAGCAGTCGTCTTATAACCGGAAGGTTGGCGGTTCGATTCCCGCTCTGCCCTGTTCATACTGTCGTTGTGTCCTTGGGCAAGACACTTAACCCACCTTGCCTCCAGTGTCCGTAGCACTGGTGTATGAATGTGTGTGACTGTAGAGGTGTGTTTGGTGGTGGTCGGAGAAGGTTGAGCGCCGTGTGTATGGCAGCCCCCATCTCTGTCTGCCCCAGGTGTGAATGTGTGTGAATGGAAGCACGATGTAAAGCGCTTTGGGTGCCCGAGAAGGGTGCAAAAAAGCGCTATATAAATGCATGCCATTTACCACATTTACCATTCTGTAACAGCGGACAGTGAGAGCTGGGGGAAAAACTCAGCTAAGTTAGCTCCTAAACAACTCCTATACTCCTTAACTCCTATACAACAGCCTGATGTTTTTAACAGTGTTTTTTTCCAGCTGTGATTTTCACCCAAATTCTGCGAACCCCAGTTGTTAAACCCTGAAAGGTAAAAACTACATCCATCTTGTTTCTGCTTCTCATAACTGCGACATGAGAAGCAGAAACATGCATCCTGAATCAGAGTATTCCAGCCAAGGCCTAGTGCAGTACCAGTTAAATGAACAAAAATAGAGCCAAAAGGATGTTTGGGATAAGTAGCTAACACTGGCTGCTTTGGCGCGGTGCTATTTAGATCAATGACGGCAGGATCTGTGGCTGAATCAACCAAAGGATGGTTCTGTTTCAGGGGAGAGGGTTTGGTGGAAGTGGGGGAAGCGGGAATGCTAACCACAGAACGTCGGCAGAGCATTGCTCTCAGGCTGTTTAAAATCAGGGAGGTCATAAAAAACTACACACTGCACCTTTAAAGTCATATCTTCACAACCCTAGTACTTAAATAAAAATGCCATGTGAGCCTTTCCTAAGCAGTAATCCTATCCTCTACAACTGGTTACTCTTCAAAAATAAATATATGTATGTCAGAAAAGAGCCTTACCCATTTTGTTCTCAACATGATTATAGTTGTTTGGTGCCTGGGGACCATTGCCTGCCATTGTTCCTGTTTTAAAGCAAACACAGAAGTGCTTTGAATAATTTTAGTCACACTTTTTAATCAAGCATTTCCAGTGGAAAATCAACAGGCAACTTAGAGTGACAAAATGAAATGAAAGCGAACACAATGAAGCACAACAATAAAAACTTAAACAGTAACATAATGGTTTACGGGCTGTCCAGACACCAATGCCAGTATTCGCCGCTATCTTAGCCTCATTTACTTTACTTAACCTCCTCAAATACTGCAATACGAGTACTTTACAGCACTGTCTGGACATATTAAGCTGTAAATAAAGATAAAAGTTGATCAAACTGCAAATTAAGCTTTTTTTAAAGTCAAGATGCTCAAAAACTGCCTTAGTAAAAATCAATATTACTCTGAAATCTGTCTATGGATCATAATTATTAAAAAGTCAGTATCAGCCAGTAGTGTAACTCCATTGTTTTGAATTGGGGACATACCTGCTTTCCTAAATTATACATTTTATTGTACACAAAATGCTGACTTATTAAACCCTTTAGTGATGTATTCTAGCAGTATATTTAATTGTATATATGGTCTGTTTTTTGCATTTGTTCCCTGGTGTCTAAGGAAGATGTGTCGCTCTCAACATAGACGTAAAGATGTATTGAGGAGTAAAGGATAGAGGTAATTTATCACAAACACTGCTACAACACAGCAGGGATGCACTGAGTGACCACCAGTGTCAGGTTTCACTGCTCTATGAGCCCACAGACATAACCCTGAGGGAAGCTGTGAACAAACAGCAAACCACACTACATCAAGTTAGTTAATTTGGAAATTGTGTAGACAGTGCATCCCTGACACAAACATCATGAATAAAAGACAAGATGGACACAGTACACATTTCTAAGAGCTACCAGTGACAGACAAGAGCAGACCTGGACATTCAATATCTCCCTCCTGGCAGTCGGGCTCAGTGTCAGGAACAGAGCTGTTAACAGCCCCACCGCACTGAGCTGTGCATGACAGGACACAATACAAGACAGTTAAGTACACACACAATTGGCTTAGAGAAAGACATACTATTCCTGCTTGAAGAAATATTAATTAATTGATTCTTACAAATAAAAAGAGGACAACTTACCATCAGCTTTTAGTGGAGGAGGTGGGGTAGCGCTGCCCATGGGGGGTCCAGTTGGCGGAGGTGTGGGTTTCATGGATGGAAGTGGCCCTGTAGGTGGGGGTCCCATTGGTGGAGGACCTGGAGGTGGCGCTCCTGTTTGTGGGTGGCTGTATGGAGGCCTGCCGGGCTGGTATGTATGAGGGCCCATGGGATTGACTGGTGGAGGAGCTACACAGCATATATATTAAAAAATAAAATAAAATTATGTTAAAGGAGGAGGTAAACCTCACAATCAATCAGGATTTATATCAAGTCACGGTCACCTCTTCAGACCAAAAAGGACTGGAGAATGTGCCGGAATACAAGTTTACATTACCAAACCATCTGCAGTCTTAAAAATAGGGGTTCCATTGGTTCTACCAGAAGGGGTGTGACAGTAAGCTTTCTACTAAGAAATAAAAAAAAGCTTCAAAAATCCTTATCTCTAAAAACATAACATACAAGTTTTTTTTTTGAACCCCAGAACATGGCACTCTCCAGTACAAGCAGGTAAATGTCGTATCTAAAACTAATAGATGGTCCATTTCCAGGAACATGCATTGTGCAAGTCTCCTCTATGAACCACATTTAAACGGACAAGTCCGGTGTCTTAAATGTAAACTCTTTAAAATCAAAATTCCACAGGCTGATATTACAGCAGCAGATGAAATAGGCTCTGTCATTACATCTTTTCTGCTTTTTTTAAACTGGGAGTGATATGACAACTATCTAATGTGGGGAATACTCCAGAACAATCTAATAAGACCACACTATCCTTTTAAAAATGGCTGCTAAATGCTATCATGCCGTGGGATAAATAAAAATTCCCATGTGAACTTTGCCCGTATTAAGATTAAATAAGTAGTGTGCTTTAGAGGGAGCAGTCAGCCACTCGTTGGATGTGGAACCAGAGGGCAATGTTCAGCTCCAACGTATCAGCTGCCAAATGAGATAGGTCTATCGCTCACATGTCAGGAGAAGACAGTGAGGAGAGAACAGACAACACAACAGATAAACACCATAATAAACTTCTACTACACCTAGAAAATACTTGATAAACTTCAAATTTGACAAGGCTAGACTTAGATTTGACAGTTCTGTGGTTTGACTCAGCAGTTTATTGCTCCATAGTGATTGCATTATTAGGCTCACGTTTCCTGTCAGTGAGAAGATACTGCTGGCTCGTAACATTTACACATTATGACATCACTGCCTCAATTGTGGATAACTGTAATCGTTATCTGTAATGATTCTGAGGTTGATTAGAGTCACACAAGGTTAAGAAGTTAATGCTTCCTCTGCAGTGAGACTGTTGAAAGGGTGGGTGAGAAATAATCAGTGGGACTGAATTTCCTTCAGAAATGTCACAAAAATAATCAATATGTTGTCTTCTTGAGCCACTGCTTCAGTTTCCATTTAATATTACTAGATTTACTGAGTTTAACAAGATGTCAAAAAACAAAAAAATAGACCATTCAACCGTCACAAACACATGAGGTCAAGAGAGAGCTTGTTTATCTGCCAGCAGCTCTCAGACTCATTCTCCCGAGACAGACCCTCAACAACTGTGGTTCCCAAAAACTGGGTCGGGATTAAAAAGTGAGATTTTATTTGGGTCGACAAAGTATTTTTTGAAAGCATTAAAAAAAAAAATTAGTACTACTATAAAAGATGAAAAGTAAAGACACACAAAACAGACCAGGGATTTGGATAAATTATTTGGTCTTTAAAATATGGGTGCCCTGAACATGAAAATGAGAAACGCTGCTCAACAAGTTTTCCACTATTTCCCAGTAAAGTTCATTACTGTCACGACGAAACAAAATCTTACTCTGTGAGTGTGACCTAAAGAACTATGCTTAAAGCCTACATAAACTGTGCAAACAAAAATTATGAGGAAAATAGTTATGATTAATTTTAAAAACATCTGAAGAGTGTAGGGCAAAGGTGCTACAAACTACCAAGAGTTCCAGGGCACACTTACACTCAATTAGCCAGTGCCAAAACAATGACAACATTTTCACATTTAATACTGGCACAACTGAAGCCAAAGATAATTAAAAAAAGGTTTTAGTTTGTATCTAATGCATTGTGCACAAGAAATGAGCCGTATTCTTGGAGGTATTTAAATGGATGTAGGTCTGGATGTAGGTGTGTTTTTTGTACCTGGCTGGATGTACCCATGCAGAGAGTTGGGGGGCAGTCCTGGTCCTGGAGGAAACGTGGCAGTATGCGACACGGGCGCAGTGCTGTAGGCTGCTGAAGACGGCGGGGGAGGCAGTGTGGGGCCCGCCGGCGGCTGGATGCGATTGGTCGCTGCGCTGTGTGGAGGGGAGCTCATGGAGGAGGGGGGTCCTGTGGGTGGAGGGGCTGTGTTGTACATCCAGGAAGAGCCCATGGGCTGCTGGGGGCTGGCGTAGTACCCGCTGGAGGACACAGGGGGTGGAGGGGGTGTGGCTTGTGCAGGAGGCATCCTGGGGACTGGGCTGGCAGAGAAGGGGTGAGGGGCAAAGGGCCTCCCATGTCCGGCCGGGACAACTGAGGCTGGACTGGAGGAGGGGGGACAGGGTAGGACGCAGGGGGCGGGCCGGGCTGGTAGGCACTGACAGGGGGCACGGACTGGTATGGGGCAGAGGGGTAGAGTCCGGACCCAGGAGCCACAGGGGCTTTAGCCTGGAGGGGGTTGTAGTTTTGGTGATGGGTCATGCCGTAGTTCATCCCTGGCAGCTGCTGGAGACCCACGGGGTTCTGGGATGGGCCTGGGAACAACAGAGGAAGTCATTAACAAACTATGGCTTTTTAAAGATTGGTTTAATGATGTCTTGACAGAAGTGGACATCAGTGCCTAGACTGATCTTAAGTGTTAGAGCAGAATTTATTTTCTGCTCCTTTTGGGATTTGGGAACAAGACCATTGTGTTAAATAACATTATGAATGTAAAAGATTTTGGACTTTAATACAAAAGATAATTGTGAGTGTTCAGTCGGTAAAGATAAGTGTAGACATTTAGGCTATTGTGACTAGATACAATGTGCATGGCCTTGTAAGAACATAGAAGCTGAGGGCAAATTAAACCAAGAAGTCTCACAAACCCCAGTTGATTTGATTTCCTGTGAACTCAAAGGCAAATAAAACCTTGAAAAGTCTGGAAAGTTCAGGCAGATAAAACCATGCAAATACAGCGGGGCTTATAAAAACAGACTTTGCTCTTTGTGTTTTGATAGACAAAGCCTAAACCACAACCAGCTAAAGTACAAACACAAAGGAAACCTAACAATTGGACAAATAAACACCGGCTAAGTTAGAGGAAAAAAAATCATGTCCTTTTTAATCATCAATTTGGCAGGTGGCTCAGCGGTGGTAGTGAAAACGGTGGCTTAAAACTTCTCAGAACGACCACCAAAGTGAGCATCGAAGACCCCCTGTGGTCTTATAATCTGTTTCAGAGATTTATTTGACCATGGTCTGTCTCTGTTGAGGGCTGGAGTGGAGCTATAAGCCAGAGCTGGCCTTTATTTGCTGAAACAACTAGAAAACAAACAATCAACAAAAGTGAAAATAACCCATGAGACTAAATATATATTCAAACTAAAATATTCTATAAATGGAGTAAAATCATGGTCAGGGTTATCTGCATTTACCCCTGTGCACTCTAAATGATTACATAATGGTGACACGTTCACTGTAAACCACTTAGCTCGCCACTGCTGCATTTGTGAAGCTAAGATAAATTAGAGGAGTAAAACGGGATTAGAAAACAACAGCTCTCCACAAGTAAAAATGGACAAAGGAATATAATCCAGCTCTAAGCTTCAACTGGGAATTTTTTAAGAAAAAAATACAGTTTCATGTTGCTTGCAAAAGTGCAGCAGAGCAATCAAAGGTGACCAGTTTTGTTTTCAATGCGGTCACAACAGCATTTACAGCTGCACTGCCACTTGCAAGTTCTAATGCTTATTGAAATTGTGGAAATTAATCAATAGTTGGCTGACTGAGCGACATACAACTTATTGATAGCACAATCTATACAGAAGTCAGAAAATTTAATAACATTATAGTTATTCTTTTGAACATTACAGATAGTCAATTTTCATTTTACTCATCTTTCGCCATTTGTTATCCCACAAAACATACAACACAGGCTGTAGTGGATATAATTCACAAAGTAACGGGTGTTAAAAAGTGACAATCGCTGGAAACAGCAGCGAAATCTAGTTCAAAGCAGTGGTGGACAGTAACGAAGTAAATGTAATTCGTTACTGTACTCAAGTAGTTTTTTTTCCAGTATCTGTACTTTACTAAGTATTTCCATTCGGGGATACTTTTTACTTTAACTTCACTACATTTCAAAGTCAAATATCTTCATCTAACATTTCTTCGTACTGGAATTCTCCTTCCAATCTTAGGAAACACATTGAGGTAAGTTATTTTCATTCTGGTGGTCATTTTTTATTGAGTAATCTAACAGTAGCTCGCACCATTGTGTTTAAGTTAACGTTAGCTGTTTCACCAACGTTTGTAGTATTTATTTTAAACTGAGTGATTCGATTGTGAAATGAGTCGATGGATGTTAACACTTTTGGTAGAATATAAATTAAATTCTGACTAGTTTTATATGCAGCTTATGATGCTAAACAGTTTTAAGGTGGAGTGGAGTGCTGCTTATAAACCGAGATTGTTCTTTTCAAAGTTCAGCTTCCAAAGACTGTAATGTACAGAGCCCTGCACATGGCATGCAAGAAAAAAAATATTGTGCACGATTTAACATCGCTGTGTTTTTCCCCCAGATTGATAAAACGTGCGCACAATTTACTATTTCACTTCCTCGATTTATAAATTATGTGCATGATTTTGAAACTCGAGGGAACAAATTAGTAAATCGTGCACACGATTTAGCTTATTTTTTTCCTGCATGTCATGTCTGAGGCTCCGTAGTGATCTACTTTAAGAATAATTTTTAAATATATCACTAGATTTATTGAAATCAATTACATCTATGACATGCAAAAAGCATATTAAATTATTTTAAGCAAGAGACTGACAAAAATGATAAGGGCATTATAGCCATAATAAATGATAGTACTTGGATACTTAAGTACATTTGAAGGCAAATACTTTTGTACTTTTACTCAAGTGAAAGTTAAAGGGGAGTACTTTGGATTTTACTGAAGTAATATTTTACCTAGTGTATCTGTACTTTAACTCAAGTACTTTGTTTGTGTACTTCGTCCACCACTGGTTAAAAGTAACTTTACGCTGCAGCTGTATTCTCGCAAGACTCACGGAAATACATCTTGAACTGCACCAAGCAAAGTATTCATGTCCGAACTCTGGCCAAACTTGCGTGTTGTGACCAATAAAGTGGCAGCACTGACTGATCCAAGTGTGTTTTAGGTTTGAAGATTTAGTGACTATGAAACCATTATAAACGTAAACATGGAGCTGCTCCGATAAAACTTATTCATTCATTTTCTGCTTCTTTTTCCCGTTAAGGGTCGCAGGTGACTGGAGCCAATCCCAGCAACTTTGGATAAAACTGTTGTTGATAAATCCATTCCCCAACCAGGTATTCGTTTAAAGTACCTGCCCTTTTGCAAACACTTTCAATGGGAGCCCTCCCAGATGGTACAGTTCAGGAGAATATGGACTGTGCAGTTCTATCTGGCAGTAAGTTACAAGGGCATTTCAAAAGACTGTAGGGGTCACAAACAGGAGCTACACAGGAGGTAAAAGTAACCCACAACATTTGAGTTACATTCAGCAAACTAATACTACATCCACTGCACTAAGTAGAAGTCTTTCCATCCAAAGACTATCCATTAAAAAAGTGTTTGGGGCTCTCTGCAGTTGCCTGGTTTGTCGATAGACACTGCATTACCTCTGGCTATGTCTATAATAAAGTGTATAAAATGCAAATAGGTTACTGGAAATTCCACTGTATTATTAGTTTTAGGAGCAGTGTGATCCATTAAATTATTTTAAGAACTTTTTTTTTACATTCATATGGCTTCAATTCTCATCAAGGACATGAGATATGTGATATTTCTACTGTCAAATTGTATTTTAAATGATCTCAAATGAATATAACAATATAATTACATCACAGCATGATACTTCTTTATTACCGGCTTTGGCAACTGCAGAACACCATTTTAACTTTTCCAAAGAGGCCGCTGTAACATATGTGAAAGGAGACGCATTACATTCAACTGCACAATAACTTAATTAGATTAGATTCAACTTTATTTTAAACTCAAGCTGAAATTCCTTTATCTGAACAAGACAAATAATCTCTTTCTTATACATTGTCAATGATCAAAAGATAAAATAATTCTGTAGCAACATCTTTGTAGCATCCTCACTACGAACTACAAATTTATCAAACTTTTAATCAGCTAACTATCCAACTAGCATAAAGTGAGTAGGACAAAAATGTAATTTCTTGAAATGTGACCAAGCCTCATAATGTTATTCGAAAATTAAGTAGACAAGACAATTAAAAGATTATGTTGCCTTTCACTCCTCCCTTGACCCGCCTTGAAACTTCAAGTTCAAGCATCATACTTCTTTTGTTAGTAAGGAGTAGTTCTTTTGTTTTGTTGTTTTTGTTTTTTTAAGTTAAGCATTGCAAAGATCAAATTAACTAGGTCAGTAGTTTTGGGGAAAAGCTCTATTGCTACAACGTTATCTGGACCGAACTCAATCTGCCACATGTACAATAAAAAGTATGAAAGAAACCCAAGCAAACCTGCCACAGTCAGAGTTACTGAGCTGCTGAGTGGCCCTATTGCTCAACAGTGAGGGAAGGCACAGGGGCGATTACTCAGAGGTAATAAAACTAGTGGCAGTGCATTTACATGGGAGGATTGAAAACACCTCTAATAACTAACGGTGCCAGGGGAAAGCTAAAGGAGCTAACAGACCTACGCTATACGTGTCATCTTATTATAGCAACTGTAAGAAGGAGAAACGTTTTTACGTGTAAAACAATTTAAATTTATTTGTAAATTTAAAAAAATTAAGAAATCTGTTGTCATATGATTAGTCTTATAACTTGTAATTTTGTACAGCAAGTAATTGTATGCATGTGATTTTATGCAACATTGCAATAAACAATAAAAAGATCCCTATAATCCTTTGGTTGTTCAACCTGTTGGTTTGCCATCTCGGTTAACCACAGCATCGATATTATTGGCACTCCTAACCAATTCCAACATCTTGAGTCAATAACTGAATTTGAATTGAGATAAGCGCTGTGGTTGACCCGGCTTCAGATGACAGCTAGTTAACTCGCAGCATTAATAAGTAGCCAGTTAGCTCACATAGCTACGGAGACGATAAGCCAAGAAGTGCTGCTAATGTTAGCCAAGTTTCTAGCTCTACCGAAACATTTTTGTCAGCTTTATGTATTTGTGTTAACTTGTGATGCTTTCAACCCACCGTTTGTGTAAGTCTGCCCTGCTCCCGTCCCATTCTGTGAGTTGAACCCCGCAGTAGACATCTTGAAATAGACACCGAGATCTAATTTAGAGGTGGCGTAAAGCTAGCAGCGTCTTCAGTTAGCTAAGTAATGCTAGTACTTTGCCGCTACGTAAAAGAAAAAGTGTAGCTGTGACGCTTCGGTGTTTAGAGACAGAGCAGAGTCTACAGTGTCACCTCGTAGTTGTTTCAAAAGTGAATAAATTAGCCGACTCTCCGTAGCGATCACAGGGCCATGGCTGCTCCCGAAACCCCGTTGAGCTGGCTCGGGGGGAGTAACATAGGCCTAGTCAGTGGTAAGTGGTGTGAGCTTCACTTCTTTCGCAGGAAGTCGGGCCGGAAGTTGGGATCACCCAGGATCAGCGTAAAACTGGTCGGGCATGCGCAGTATGTACACGTGGCATTTCCTCCAGTGCTCTAGATAATACAGTGTACCAGAAACAAGAAAACAAGAGGCTTTGATGCGTTTCTCTTTTGATCTGTGACTTTAATGTGTATAATGAGAATAGGATTTTACATATAGCTCAGTAAACATGCTAAATCTCTGATTTTTAGATAAATCAAGTGAAACGAATGTAGATTTCTAGCCCTCACACCAAATCCAGTGCATTCCAGTGACAAAAATTTCAACAGTGAACAAGATATAAAGATTTTAAATAACACAAACACGAATCAACATCATGGTCTGATAAACACTACACAGGGCACTTTAATTTAACTCAACAGATTAAGACTGTCTCCCAAAATTAAAAGTTTTGAATATGTTTTAAAGTATGCATCTTTTTGGACAGCAATTAGCACAAATATAAGTCATTTTGCCTCCTCACATTAGTTTATTTAACCATTAACTGTATTTTATTATTATTTCACATCTACAAAAATCTACCTTTAAGATTTCTTTTGCTCGCTGATAACCTTACTTTTTTTAAACAATGTGCCAAGATGGGACTCAAAGCTAAAAAAAAAAAAGTAAACTGGAACATGGGGATTGTGAAAGGTCAAGTTGACACATTTTAAACTTACTGCTAATCACAAATGCACACAAAAATGGCTACGCCACTTCTTGTTGGAACACTGTATTTCAGTTCAAGCAGGTAACACGGTTCTAAGATAAAAAATTTGAAGCCACAAAAAGCTGTTGCAACAGAAACACAGTAGTGATAAAATACATTAAATCAGACACAAAATATTAGAAAAAAAGTGAGGTGAAGAGTATTATCCTCAATTACATATTGTTTAATAAGGAAAGGTTTTTAATGTTTTTATGAGTGACACATAATGCCCACATTATAGAAAAAGAAAGAAAAACCTTTTCAATTGAAATGTAAATCTGAGAAATACACAAGGTCCTTCAGATTGTCATTGCCTCACAGCATTAAGGTCTTAGTATTTTCCAGTGTGTAAATTAAAGTTATCTCTGAAATGATCATGTCTGAACAAAGACCAATAGTACAGTCTTGAACCGTGGTGGTCAGATAAATAAAATTAAAATTCCAAACAGCTTACAATGGGTGTATTACTGTTATTGCCACATTCTCTAGCCAGCCTCTGCATTTCTAAAATCTTACATGTCCACAAACACCAACTTAATGTAACTTAATATATGCATGCCCTTTCTAGCCATACAAGTTCCTATTGTGTTATTTTCTTTCTTTTTGCGCTGGTATATAAGACATACCCAGGTCTAATGACAAATAAAGTGTGCCAAAGTAATAAAAGAGTTTAGATTTTTTTCGCTCAGGCTGTTGACGGTCTCCAGCCGGACAGATGAGTGTGAAACATAAACAGGAAGCGGTAGGCCGGAGTTTTTTTGGGGAGTTGTTGGACAGACAGCCATTGCAGTGTCGTGGCTCAGTAACAAAACACGAAAAACCAGGAAAGGAGGACCTGGCATCTCACGGGGAGGCTGTATTTACATGAATATAAGAGCTAACACACTCATACAACCGATCTACGTCTGAACAACGGGTAAGTTATTTAATTAGACCTTAAAGTAATCAGAGAGCAGGCTTGGTTTCAGATTCGGCATCTCGGTTAGCATATTACCCCCGGCTGCTAATGCTAACGTAAGAGATAAAATACACTGGAAATCAACACCAACTCACCTCACAGTACACCGTATTTGGTTATTTTGTTGTTTATTTTAAGAAACCAGACAACGGCAACGTGCTTATATTCTTTTACTAGGCTTGTTGAAGCCTTTTTGTAGCTAATATTTGGATTTTGCTAATCTAGCCCCTTGATGCTACGTCGATTGCTCCTGGAGAATATGACACGTAGCCGAGGCTTCATGCGAGCAACCTGTTAGCCATCTTCAAACAATTTAACAAAAACAACACCAGCTTTTGATTTATTCAAACACAATACGCCGTAATTATTCACAAATTAGCCTTTCATCGTTTCATCTTCTGTCAGTCGTATTATAGACCCGTAACTTGAGCTTTTAGGTAACGACTTAGCTAACCCAGAGATGTGTTCCTATTTTGACAGCCCCACTTTTATTCTTTGTAAGTTATTACAGCATAGTGCACGAACGATTTTACCATTAATCTAAGCTTTTCTACACTAAATTAAACCGCTTAGGAACACTATTTTAATAATCAAAACCCTTGGTTTCTTTAAAAATGTTCCTTTAACCGGTTTGATACTTTGAAGTGGATTGAAATGGGTGAGGCATACCACACAATAGCGTAGGGCCCAAAAGGAATAATTGCATAATCTTCTTAATGAATGGTTGCCATACAGACTTATTAAAGTATAATAATTGATAAGCATATTAGTGACTATTAAGCATTTTGTGCCTCATGTGTTAGGACCTACCTAGCGTTATATATTTTGATTTGTTTGTTTTACCTAAGAAATATTTACTTTCTGGTAGTTGACCATTTGTTTTTTTGCAGCTGTTGTGACGTTTTGTTTGGGTTCAGTATTTGCTTTAGTAGCTCATGAAGAAGCCAAATCAGTTATCTATCACTCAGTATTTTTACAGTAAATTACTGGGCACTGTCCAAGGTATATCCTATCTAAGGCCCAAAATTTCTGGAATAGGATCCAGTCACCCGTGACCCCTAATAGGACTAAGCAAAAGAAATGAATGAATAAAAAAGATGAATAGACAAATGTTTTCTGAGGTGGCACTTGTTTTTTTCTTACAGAATACATTGAGGCTAATTGAGTCACTTTCCTCAGCTGTTGTGCCTTAACCCTAGATGTTAGGGTAGTGTTAAAAGGAACGCCTTTATGTATCCTATTCCAATGTAGCACATATTAATAAAAAAATTTGTACTAGAAATCCAAATCCAAATTGACTGCTTTTTTGACCACGGATAATTTGACATCTCTTAGAAAAAGTAAAAAACAAAAATCTCCGTCTCAAGCATTATGTGTTATCTTGTATTATTTTGTATTTATTGCATTTTGACTGAAATGTGAAATGCAGTAAGTCTGATCAGTGGGGTTGTATTGGTTGCTTAACCCAGCTTTAAAACAATACATAAAAAGAGATAAGATAAATAACAAACAAGACTACCAAGCAGTACCACCAATAAAACCCATATACAGTTTGTCTTCTTCAGATGACTGGTTCAACCAGCAGGGACACAATACAGAGGAGCATGCAGCAACTAGTCATAAAGACAGGCTAGGTGGCTTTAGTCTCAGTGCAATATATCATATCTTTGGATAATAAAAAAAACTTGGACAGAAGCCATTTTGAGAAGCTCCAGGCAATTTATATTAGAGCAATTTATGAATACACCATTCTTCTAATATTCATGTCATTGTTGCCAAAATATTTACTTAACAGACCGTGGTGGCGTTGAAACTTGTTTATTTGTGTTACTTCATCAATGGCCTTGAGAAAAAAATATGTAAAAGAGGCCATTTTGACGAGAAGCTACAAGGCAGATTGTAGAGGTTATTGAGTGCTGCCTTTTTTTTTTTATATATATGGTTGGTTATGTGTTAAATGGTCTATTTAGTCACATGTGTATTTTAAGGCCATGAAATCCTGGAAAAATTGTTGGATTTCATTGTTGTCTTTTAAGGCCTGAACAGTTTGTTTTAAATACTTGACAACTCTTACAAATTTATCATTAATACATCATCGATAATCTCAATATTCATGCAGCAAATTACTACCTAAATCCTAAGAATATAATATTTTCATCTCAAAAGAATTGTCTAAACTGATTTTTAGATCAAACTGAACTAAACAAAGTTGCATGTCATCAGAATCCCTTTAATTTTCCCCGAGGGGAAATTTATTTTGTGACAGACATTTATAATATCTGTCACATGTTTTACTAATGTACAACCTTATTGACAGCGGATTATAGTCTGTCACTGTCCCTTCCCAGTTCCCTGGTGGTGCCACCCGTCGGAGCGGCATCAGTCCGAGGCGCAGTGCGGCAGCTGACGTGTAGTTCAGCTGTGTTTGAACACTCTTGATCTTTGACTGCACTACACTTTGGCCCTGGTGTTGTTTGAAAGTTACGTAACTCAAGCCAAAGGTCGGTTCTGGTGCTTACATCACAGAAAAGAGAGAGCCAAATCGGATGATTTTAATGGATGTAGATCTTCTCATGTTAGGTTTTTGTAGTTCAGAATAAAAAAAAAAGGCTGACCACATGTGGCATTTAGGAGGATTTATTTAGGATCTACACAACAGGGATATTAATTCTTTATAAGAGTGGATGTGGCTTCTCATTTAATCAGTTTGTTTTAGTTGAACTTAGGGCTGTACAATATAAAAAGGAAATTTCATATATTTTACTGCAATGGGGATTTAACACTATTTGAGTTTTCCTTTCAGTGGTGCAGTGAATATTTTTGAATTAACTACATAAAGAATAGTCCGTGCCAAAAACCTTTTAATTTAACAACACAAACATTTGATTTCGGGCTAAGGTAGGCCCAGTTTCTGAGAATAAAGCTAATTGCTAAACATTCCTCACATTGTACTTCTAGAAAAGGCTTTCTTAAAAGTTTTTGGGTTGTAATCATTACAGCTGATCATGTTTTACTCAACCCCAGTTTGTTTTGGTAGAAATTACTGCTGCATAATAACAGAAAATACAATAACTTTGTTGAATATTGCAATGACTAAATAATGTAAATACTTGACTTGACCTGTTCGTAAAGATAGACCACTAAAACTGAGCACTTGCTGTTACTAAGTACAGAAAAGAGTGACATTTCATCAGTCACTTTTGTTTCTATGCCACTTGACTAGAGCATATTGACTTACCTTTTCTCTTTTCTCTAGTGAGTAAAGTATGTGTATCAGTATCTGAGGAAGTCAACAGACTCCAACAGGCTTCAATACCAGAGTACACTAGTGTTGGTATATGGACAACACTACCTTTTTTGCCCACTGAAAGCTATTCTTTTATTGATTCAAGGGAATGTGCCACGAAATCTCCTACTTTTTTTTGAGGTTAAGACGAGTTCATTGTTTCTCAAACCAAGTTCAAGATACAATGTTCTGGACCACTTATAAAGGTCTCATTCTTGTTTTATAATTACATCTATCTTACGCACATCTTGTCTTAAAATTAGAGGATTTTGTCTCTAGACCTTCCTGTCAAGATTTGAGAGGATTTGTAAAAGGGAGATGAAGACATTTTGTTTGAGAAGGTCTGAAACCTAAAGACCTCCAGATAGTTCATATTAAAGCAGTTTAATAATAGCCCTTGTGTCTAGTAATAACCCATTGTGTCAGGTTTGTTCCTAAAAAGGCTAAGTCAGTGCTGTGTTTCCAGGGGTCACGGCAGATGAGCCGAGCTGCTTGGTTAAAGAGCAGTGGAGCGGTCTTTGCCCTAATTATCCTGTCCCTTTGTTCTGTAACTAAAACCAGAACAAGTAAACAACTAAATTATTGTCAATGTCCGTCTACAATCTAAGTTTTAAAATGCATGTAAATGCCTGAGTAGTAGTAATTCAGCAGTAATTCTAATCTGATTAACAAGGACATAAAAAAAAATTCCTCATGCATTTTTAGACCTCCAAAGATCTACAGTCCTTGTCTTGTTTTGGTTTCTCCTAAGACTTGATGCATTTGTGGCCGTCTTGGCAGTTTCCAAGTTGTATCTCTGACTCTGTATCTACTGTGTGTAAGTTGCAGTGTTAACTTGGCTATTTACAGATGTCTACATTTTTGTATAACCTTGTTTATTATGATTTAATGCTTCAAAGTCCGTTTTAACGTTGGCTCCATTCCTCTTTTTAACAAAGGTTACTAAAACACAAAAGATCACATAAATGCAGAACGAATTATCTTCTCGTAGATGTAAACTCAGGGCAAAGGCAGTACTCCAGTTAAATAGTCCAATTCTAGTCGGACTAAGATGCATCTAAACATAGTCCTTGAGGAAAAGTTAAACTCAAAAATGTTTATCCCATTTAAGAAGGAAACAGTCAAAGACAAAGTGTTCCAATCAATGTATTCACTAAAATAAGTACACATTTTAGGGATGTCCTGTACTTTTCTAATGTTGCCTGAAATCAATAAAACAATGACCCCTTTTATTGTCCTTTAAATGTGACTGGACTAATCCTTGTTTTTCTCTCTTTCAGGATTGAACAGCTCCGGATATGTCCTTCATCTTCGATTGGATTTATAGTGGTTTCAATAGTGTACTACAGTTATTAGGTAAGCATCAAAGAGCTGTGCTGAAGGCTTTGTGGAAATGACTTTGTTTCTCCGAGTAAGTCATTTGTTTAAACGGATTCTCCGCTGATGAGTTTAATTAACATCTGCTTTTACACTTAAGTTTTTAACTCTTGCTGTAAACACTTAACAGTTCATGGGAGGCTTTGTTCTGCAAAATAATCTTTGGAAAACGTAAATGTGCACATTTGCACAGGAACCTTCTCAATCTGGACATAAGTGAGCATCTCGCCTTGATATTCACACTGGGTATTTACCTGTGTCCTAAAACACTGGTCTCATATTATGCTCTAATTCCATTATCTCACTAACGCATGAATAATTATACAATTAGGAGCTTAAATGCTTACAAGCTGCTCTTAAAATAAAAATAAAAATTTGTAGCTGTAACAACAAAAAAAATATCACGATAACAAGTGCAGTATGCAAGACCTCCATGATTGTTTTCCTCAGCGTCCTCGTCTTTGCCCCACCCCCCTCATTTCTGGCCAATGGGTGCATCGTCTTCCGTTTACAAATTTTAGTCCGCTTGCAAAAAGTGCAATGAGAATACAATCCGAACCAAATGAATAAATTAACTCTGTATTCCTTTTTTCTCACGAAAAATACAAACCAAATTCATTCAAACACACATTTGCACCAGAAACAATCTCAATAAATACCCCAGTGTCGATTCCGTGCAAGAGAGTTGCTAAACAAGTACAATTAAATTGCTAACTTCTGCCAACATTTATGATGCTTATACAGAGGAGTTCCTGAGTTCATTGTTGAAGGTGAAGTCTAGTGAGTCCTTGTGAGGGTACAGTGTGTGTTCTCCTGTGGGCTGCTCCAGATCCTGTTCTCCCTGTCGGACGAGTAGCATAGCACCGCTGTGAGCAACTCTGACGTGTTCAAGACTCAAAAGAAACATTCACATACAGTGCCATGCGAAAGTATTCAGCCCCCTTGAACTTTGCGACCTTTTGCCACATTTCAGGCTTCAAACATAAAGATATGAAACTGTAATTTTTGTGAAGAATCAACAACAAGTGGGACACAATCATGAAGTGGAACGAAATTTATTCAATATTTTAAACTTTTTTAACAAATAAAACACTGAAAAATTGGGCGTGCAAAATTATTCAGCCCCTTTACTTAATACTTTGTAGCGCCACCTTTTGCTGTGATTACAGCTGTAAGTCGCTTGGGGTATGTCTCTATCAGTTTTGCAAATCGAGAGACTGAAATGTTTGCCCATTCCTCCTTGCAAAACAGCTCGAGCTCAGTGAGGTTGGATGGAGAGCATTTGTGAACAGCAGTTTTCAGTTCTTTCCACAGATTCTCGATTGGATTCAGGTCTGGACTTTGACTTGGCCATTCTAACACCTGGATATGTTTATTTGTGAACCAGTCCATTGTAGAGTTTGCTTTATGTTTTGGATCATTGTCTTGTTGGAAGACAAATCTCCGTCCCAGTCTCAGGTTTTTTGCAGACTCCATCAGGTTTTCTTCCAGAATGGTCCTGTATTTGGCTCCATCCATCTTCCCATCAATTTTAACCATCTTCCCTGTCCCTGCTGAAGAAAAGCATGATGCTGCCACCACCATGTTTGACAGTGGGGATGGTGTGTTCAGGGTGATGAGCTGTGTTGCTTTTACGCCGAACATAACGTTTTGCATTGTTGCCAAAAAGTTCGATTTTGGTTTCATCTGACCAGAGCACCTTCTTCCACATGTTTGGTGTGTCTCCAGGTGGCTTGTGGCAAACTTTAAACAACACTTTTTATGGATATCTTTAAGAAATGGCTTTCTTCTTGCCACTCTTCCATAAAGGCCAGATTTGTGCTGTATACGACTGATTGTTGTCCTATGGACAGAGTCTCCCACCTCAGCTGTAGATCTCTGCAGTTCATCCAGAGTGATCATGGGCCTCTTGGCTGCATCTCTGATCAGTCTTCTCCTTGTATGAGCTGAAAGTTTAGAGGGACAGCCAGGTCTTGGTAGATTTGCAGTGGTCTGATACTCCTTCCATTTCAATATTATCACTTGCACAGTGCTCCTTGGGATGTTTAAAGCTTGGGAAATCTTTTTGTATCCAAATCCGGCTTTAAACTTCTCCACAACAGTATCTCGGACCTGCCTGGTGTGTTCCTTGTTCTTCATGATGCTCTCTGTGCTCTAAACGGACCTCTGAGACTATCACAGTGCAGGTGCATTTATACGGAGACTTGATTACACACAGGTGAATTCCATTTATCATCATTAGTCATTTAGGTCAACATTGGATCATTCAGAGATCCTCTTCTTCTGGAGAGAGTTTGCTGCACTGAAAGTAAAGGGGCCGAATAATTTTGCACGCCCAATTTTTCAGTTTTTTTAAATAGTTTGAAATATCCAATAAATTTTGTTCCACTTCATGATTGTGTCCCACTTGTTGTTGATTCTTCACAAAACATTACAGTTTCATATCTTTATGTTTGAAACCTGAAATGTGGCTCAAGGGGGCCGAATACTTTCTCAAGGTTCTGTATCGCCACATTCAACCACAGCAGTAAACAAAGAGCCTTGTGTGTTAAGGTTCAAAGAAAAAAGATGTATGTCTTCATATTAAACCTGCAGAGGACCATTAACATTTATTGAACCAGAAATTAACATCATATTTGGAAAAGGGACAAGGAATCAAGAATAGCTGGTGCTAATAGGCAATAAAAATAACTGAACTTGAAATAATAAATAAAGGTTTTCAGGCTTCATCTGCCACAGACTGATTGATTGAAAAGTCTTATTGCAGTTGCCAAGAAGGCGTTATTGTGGGGTCCTGATCTCAGACGTCCAAACTAATACCTAGAGTTAACCCACCCCTCTTTATTTGTTTTTCAAGTCATCCATGATCTCTTTTATAGTAGAGTATTCAAATTTGGAGGAAATAGGTTTAATGGAACAATAACCAGCATCTGCATCAACTTTTTGTCAGCAACTGGTTTGAATGAATTATTATAAATTATTCAATAAAAGGGTTTAATCTGCAGTTTGATTTTTAACATGGGAAATTTCAACATGTAGATGGTTCTTTTTGGTTTGACGTGTGTTTTTCTGCCTCGTTTCAGGACTGTACAAGAAATCCGGCAAGTTAGTATTTCTTGGCCTGGACAATGCTGGCAAAACGACGCTACTGCACATGCTCAAAGATGACAGAATGGGACAGCATGTGCCTACTCTACACCCAAGTGAGTCTCACACGCGTCTTGTCATGCTCACTTTATCAACACACTGTCAGCCCTTAACGCGGCAAATTACCTCAGGAACATTATTGGCCGGGTGAAACAATATATACACTCAAAAAGACCAACTGACTATTAATCACACTTGGTCACACTTTCTAATATGAGATAAATTTGAAGTATAGTGTAATTTTATATTGATATATTGAAATGCTTACTTGCATAGATTAAAGAGACAGTGGTGGTCCTTTTACCCACTTATTTATCAAAATCCTATTGATACATTTGGGTAAACCATTATAGCCACATTTATAGTTGTAAAGTATAGCATGCATTTAAAGCTGTTAAAATTATTTAACGGAATACAAGAAGTCCCAGAAAAGCATACTTATGTGCATTTGTTAAAAAGTGGAGCTAATAATTGCAGTTTGCTGATTGAATGACAGAAAAGGTATTTATGTAAATGTATTCCAAGCGAAGATGAGAAACAAAAAACATAAAGCTTATCACTTTTTGCCTAAACTCAAAGCTGTCATTCATTAGCAGCACCTGTTTCTGGTTTAGATAGTGTCAAAGGTCAAAGGCTGTGTCAAAGGTCTTTGCTTCATAAATTAAAAACCGTCCGTCCCTGAATGTGATGTTCAAGCAGTGTTATTTAATATTACTTGAAACCTTTTTTTAACCTATATTTTTAGGCAGTTTAAAAATATTTCATTGTCACAGACCTATGTTCTTGGGTTATCTTTAACTGAACCGACTCGTACTACAGTGCTTCTATGTAATCCACAAAAAAATTCAGTTTTTAGAAAGCTGCTAACCTGACACTGTTTCCCACAAACGTTCTGTTAATTTGTGGGAAATTCCCACAGATTGTCTTTTTTCTCTTATTTTTGAAACTTTAAATACTGTGTTTTTGTGCAGCCTCTGAAGAGCTGACGATCGCTGGGATGACCTTCACTACGTTTGACCTTGGAGGCCACGCACAAGGTGAGTTATAATTTATTCACACATTTACGATTCTAGTTTTAATATTAAACCGTAGTATGGTTGATTTGTTTTTTCACTTCAAAACGATGAGTAATAATGGCACTTTGACAGTACAAATCAACAGTTTTTTTGTGTTTATTTGTGTGAACAGCCCGCAGAGTGTGGAAAAACTACCTCCCGGCCATCAATGGCATCGTCTTCCTCGTGGACTGTGCAGACCACCCCAGGTTAGCCGAATCAAAAGCAGAACTCGATGTAAGTAAACAACGGTGAAACATATCCTGGAAAATGGAGCAACAACAGAACTCTAATGTGTGTGTGTGTGTGTGTGTGTGCTCTTGGTAGGCGTTAATGACAGATGAGACCATTGGAAATGTGCCTATTCTGATCCTGGGCAACAAGATCGACAGACAAGAGGCCATCAGTGAGGAGAAACTGAGGGAACTTTTTGGATTGTATGGACAGACGACAGGAAAGGTGAGGACACAGACTTATTGTCTATATGACTATAAAGAATACATCTTAGAGGCACATCTTACTACAGCTAAAAAGGTGATGCTCTTTACTCATCAACTATTACACATTTAAAGAAATAAATTAATATATAGATTGATAGCATCATGGGTGCAACTGTGGTGACAAAACACAATACTCAACACAATTGGAACATAGTTATAGAAAAAAATATGGCTACTCTTCTGCAAATGCTATTTTTTAAAGGGGCCACCTTTACTTAATAATTATTGATTCAAACCTACTCACAGAAAGGTTTAGAGTAAAGTGAGCCGCTGATTGTTGAAAACTACACGCCATGCACTATTCCTTCTCTTTGCAAATACACCATATTTCACCTAAATCTGTTTTTCAGTTGTAAATATAGCCTGGTAAGAGAGGAGCTCCTGTTACTGGAGTCTAACACTTATCCTCAGTGAAACCTCTAAGCCTTAATGTTGGCATTGTGCTGGAGTCCCATATTAAAATCTGAATAAGTGCTTTGAATTAAATTCTAAAATGAACCGTAACTAACTTCTGGTTATGTTTGTCTTTTCTCAGGGCAACATCCCCCTGAAGGACCTGAACACGAGACCACTGGAGGTGTTCATGTGCAGCGTGTTGAAGCGACAGGGCTATGGTGAAGGTTTTCGCTGGCTGTCCCAGTACATCGACTAAAAACCACCACACGATCCACCATCCAACAACAACAGGGGGCGCCAAACTCAGCCACCAGAGACCACCAGACGCCCTCCGTTAACCACCATCATCGTCATCATCGTCCAGTTCAAAGCAGTCCACCTCCAGAAAAACCCCAATAGACTTGTATTGGTCGAACATTTGCACTTACAGAGCCCATTCCTGTCTGAGCGAGCACACACACACACACACACACTATACAACCCTCGATCCTCGCCTCGCTCTTGTTTTTTTCCAAGAGAGGGTGACATAGCATCGGTTCAACAGCAAAAAGGGTGTTCAAATGTAATCTTTTCTATCTTGTGTCTGTCGTCCTCCTTTCTGCCATCTGTTGAGTGTAGATGCATTATATGACTGTAAATTTGTATATGAATTAATTGGTTTATCAATAATCCCCTCTTTTCTCCTCCTCCGTCTCATCACAAAATAGTTACACACTGCAATACCTTCTTTTTTAACAGTAAAAAAAAAAACATTTATCCAGCATTGTATTAAATCACTTGTTTTTTTTTTTTTTTTTGTTTTTTCCACAATATTTCAATAAAAAGCAGATGTGGCCATGTATAGCAGCACTCACTAAAAAGCTGTTCCCCCTCTTTTTAATCAAACCAGTGCATTATAGTCAATAAGAAGATCTTTAGTTTTTT
Source organism: Perccottus glenii (assembly GCA_024416835.2). Taxonomy (NCBI): domain Eukaryota; kingdom Metazoa; phylum Chordata; class Actinopteri; order Gobiiformes; family Odontobutidae; genus Perccottus; species Perccottus glenii. The sequence goes on along the minus strand of CM044561.2, from coordinate 22,492,469 downwards.
TTTTTTTTTATAGAAAATCTGGTGGATGGACAAGAAATAAACAAATTTTAATAGTAAGCTATCCAATTTAGATTAAACAATGGACAGTGAAAGATGGATATTTAACTAACTGGAAAGAACAGCTTGATAATAACATGCAGTGAGAGATGAAAGAGGAATCAAGTGATGTAGTCATTGTATTAAAGCCCATTTTGTTTAACCGGGTTGAATCTAGTGACCAAGCTTTGATAATGTAGGACCTAAATACAAACTGTCTTGGGCAAAAGAAAACACCTATATGTGAGGGACCATACATATTATGAAGTGTACACTGATATCGTACATGGATTTTGTATTTTCACATGGTATCCTCTGATCTTTGTGCATTACTACAAATTATATGCATGCCTTGTACTTTTTATTTTGACAACCATTATTCCCGCAAGAAGATGCCAAAATTAACCCAAGAAGGAAGGCTGCTTGTCATGTTTCTGAGGAAAAACAAAGAAAATGGCGAGTTATTCCACATTTCTGTCTCTGTGTCAATTTCATTCCCTTCTGTCATGATGAGCTGTTCCAACTAAAATGGGACTTGCTGTTTGCCTCGTCATTAAAAAAAATGTAATAAATGTTTGAAATGAATAACAGGCATTAACAGTGTTCCGAGATGAAGTTCATTTTAATTAGGCTCTGATCGTAGTGCATTCAAGTCTACACAAGTAAACTCAATTTCAAACAAGAAAAAGCCTTTATTCAGATGGTTATATATTTTTGTTTTTCCCACATTGTAGACCAAATGTATTTTTGACATGCACATACTGTTTAATCATGAAACATCCACAAGAATTGAATAAAGGCTTTTGAACATTTTCAAATCTCTGATTTGAATATTTTGTTCTGCCTTATTCCTAAACTTATTCCAACGCTTTTCCATCACAACTTTGAGTGTAAGTAAGTGTGGTCACCTTATTTATAAGCAGGATCAGTTAATACACTGATAACCTTTCTAAAATATTAAAGCAACCCTGCGTAACCTTTAGCCAGCAGAGAGCACCAATCCCCCTCTGCGCAACCTCATTGTCAGCGGCAGCCATGTTTGTTTATTAGTAGGAGAGACGTTTAAGACAGCAAGTTTAGGAGAAAGTATAATAGTCAAGTGTTCAATTCCAAGTCACCATAGACGAGCACAAGTCGAGTCCGAGTCAAGGCATTATTTCTCCAATCGCAGGTCTGAGTCCAAGTCTGAGTTGTCCCAAAATTTTTGAGTTATGTCATCTTTGGTTGAACTGGAAGTCCGGGAACTCAGTTGGGTGTGCTTGTGTCTCAGAATAACTAAGTCTGAGTCCAAGCAATAGAAAAGCAAGTCCGAGTCGAGTCTTTGAGGCTTACCCTTGAGTCGATTAGTCTGAGTCAAGTGCTCCATCTTTGAAAGAAAGAACATGATTTCTGAATCAGTGAGACATTTTAGTGTATTTTGGACAAATAGGACTCTGTTGTGCGTTGTGTGGTTGAGCCCCTCACTCGTTGTTGGACAGGAAAGTTAAATTGAAGGTTTCTGTTAAGCTGAGGTACTGTGTCAGTGAGATAATTCTACAGATATTTTGGGGCTTTTGTGTCATCTGTTTTAACAAGATCCAAATTTTCAAAACCAAGGACAACCATCACAAGCTTGTATTGTAAGTCAAATTCAAACCCTTAGCTCTTTGATTTTTGCAGTGACATTTATAGTGTCTCTACATTGTTCTTCTTAAAGTTTTATTTGGGTAAAAGAAGGCCTCTGCTGTAATTCTTTCCATCGTTAACTATACTCTGATGCCACTAGGGGGCACACAATCAGCAGTGTTTTCCAAGATAACAGAAAGTCAGTTTCTCCTCTGATGCTCATTCAATTTCAGATAATAACCAGACCAATGTTTCCCAAACTTGTTTCCAAGGGACCCATATTTCAAAAGCCCAAATTTTGTTTCCCTGGTCTTTTTTCTCCATTTTATATATTTTGTTCTTTCATTTTAAATTTTTTCTAGAGCCATTTAATAGAGTTTGTGTTAATTATTTTTAGCATATTGAGTTTTCTGGCCATTAACACTTTACAAAAGCAGTTTTGCATTAAATACCCATTGACTTTCACACATATCTTTATACATTTTTTTAAATTACTGAGTTTCTTTTTGGCGACCCAAATAAAATCTCCCGCAATCCACTTTGGGTCCTGACCCAATTTTTGGGAACTACAGAGATGGACAATAGAAACAGCCTGTATTTTCATACTGTATTTAGACTAGGCTTACATAAGTTTATGTAGTTTCAAGGCATATGATTTTGTTCATTTTATTTTGTTAATGACTATTTTTGAATGAGTATTTGTGCTTCTTAACTTTAACAAAGCCTCCGTTGCACATTAATAATGTTAATTTATTGATTTACTGTCAAATATTTCCAACCAGTGAAACAAAAGGGAACAAACGCTCACACAAAGTAAAGGACACAAGCTGGTGTTAGTGTCTGGACACACATTAAATACATAAAACTGTGCAAAAATTTTTAAATTAAAAGTATTTTCCAAAAAATAAATCACTCCTTGTAGTCATCCACATCTGAGTCGTCGTCATAGCCTTTACAGCACTCTCCGGTCACAACATCTGCCACACAGACCCCCACAGCGATGAGTGGAGAGAAGACCACCAGGATCAGAGCCAGCAGCAGGTGTCCACACGCCCCACAGTGGTCCGGCCTTGTTCCGGACTGTCCTCCATCTTTGTCTCCTTCAGGAACACTCGCAGCGGGTCCTGGTGCAGGCTGGGATCTGACGTGTTTAGGGCATTGGGGCTGGGGGGCTGGTTGAAGAGAGGTCACAGGGGGGTCCGTGTGGTGACAGGCCTGCTGAGGAGATGGCAAGTTTTCTCTGACCTGTTCAGGTGTGCACTGATCTTGCATGACTCAGTTGTGGAAGGATTTCAGCTGAAAAATACGAGATTAAAAGTCCTTATAATCATTGATGTATAAAATATTTCCTTTTAGAGTAACCTACTAAAATCCTGGAAAATGGTGCCATCTTTCTCTTGTATTTGATTATGTTTATTATTTTTACAATTTACCAATACTACTACGATAACCGTCAGCTCTTTGTGTGACGCCTGTCGCACTGGCTTCATCAGAGAATCAAAGTATAAAACCTTTTATTTGCCGAACGTTCCTGCCTCAAATCATAAAGGTGTGTTTTATCCCTGAGCCGACCGACACACACTGAGGGGCTGAGGTTCTGGGGGTTTGGTCAATAAGAAAACATGATTAGCCTTAGTGGGGTTTTACAATTACCATGCATGACAAAATATAATATATATATATTTTAACTGCAGTTGAAACAAAAAAGGTGTAAGATGTATAAATGTAATGTAATAGTATTGGTTACTTTAATTGCGTAACACCGTGTTATTGCTTATTGTCTGATATTTTGTTGAAGAGGTTCAGGAGGAGTTGGGTAGCCTTGTCTTCAGACCTGATGTGGAAACACACACCGTGACTCAGCAAAACAGCCCCTGAATCACTTGTTGACCCTGACTTTGCGCTTTGTCAACTTTCAAATTGTGCACAACTCTGCTTTTACGGTAACATTTTGTCTCTTTTACTGTTTGTAATGTACTCAAGCCAGAAATGCTGACCTGATGTGTCTGTTTTTCATCACTCATCAAAGTCTTAAGTTTTATATTGGTCATATTAGTGCACTGCTCAGTAGCCTTCTTTTAGTTTAACTGGATAGATATAAGCACATGCTTTTTTGTTTTCACAGCCATAAGACATTGTTTGCTTACATTTGAAGTAAACTGAGTCCCATGTAATAATAAATGTAGATTTGTAGAACCAATGTCTGTGCTGTTTAGTGCTGCTTCAAAATATACTGACTCAAGTGGACTTTAATGTAGTCATCTTCATTATTACTTGAGTAAGAGGTACTGAGGTCACTGAGTTCTGGATCTCAGTACGTTCTTTTTCTAAAAAAGAGTAATCCCAGGTCTATCATATTAAACATGACTTTAACTGTTGAAAGTTGCTGAAGAGGCTTTGAACTTGTGGCTGTCCAAATTCATGTTAGCTAAAGGCCTTTTCTTTAGACTGACTTTAACAGACAAATATTCTGTTATATTGATTTATTATATGTGTTGGAGAATATTTGAGCGGCTCTCAGTGCTGAGAGGAGTTACACTGAAAAGACAGGCTGGAGACACTCTGCATGTCTTTGGCACGAGAAGTTTATTTACAATCAGCACATGCCCGGAGACAGTTAAACACTCAACACAATGGTAGTATTGAACAAAGTCATGCCATGCCATGCCATGCCCCCACTGTGAGAGGGTTAAAAAGGTGTCAATTATTATTATTCTTTTTTTATGATTTTCATTTTTGGTGCATTTCTATTGGTGCATACTGCATGCTACATAAACTTACAGACTTACAAATAAACAAATGTTCACAAAACAAACACAATCCAAATAACATTCCAAGTCAATCAAATATCTCAGTTTGATCAAGAAAAAAAAAAGATGTAGTGTGAAGTTAATGCCCATTTTTCCTATCATTACCAAACATGCAGCACAATGATGTTTTCAATCCAAAATCAAGAAGAAAAAAGAAGTAACTGACTATAATTACCAACAAATATTACAGTCATATATCTATTAATTTGTATTTTTTTTGTTTATTGTTTTAAATTGGAAGAGAAAAGTAGCACATTTTAATTCTTTTGGGACAACTGTTCCACAGATTAACTCCTTTGTTTAATAATCAGTTTCTCTTCATGTTCGTCCTTATGTGTGTTTTTTTTTTAATATGTCCGTCCTTCTGAGATAGTGCCTCATATGGGGACTTTCTGTTGCTTAACTTTAAACATACTTTTGCAGCATTCAATTCTACAAAATCATAAAATGTTAATGTTTTAGAAGAATGAACTTGTGGTTTGTTGGTTGATTGTCATGTGTACAGCGTCACTGTGAATGTAACATGCAAGATTTACAGAATTATCTGACATGAGGTAAAACACTGAATGAACGGTTCAATAATAATTGTTATATTTATATAGCGCCTTTCCAGAGCTCAAGGACGCTTTACATATCAATTATTCATTCACTCCACAGTCACACACTGGTGGTAGTAAGCTACATCTGTAGCCACAGCTGCCCTGGGGCAGACTGACAGAGACGTGGCAGCCATTCCGCGCCTACGGACTCTCCGACCAACACCTTCAACATTCTTACACATTCATACGAGGCAAGGTGGGTTAAGTGTCTTGCCCAAGGACACAACAACAGTATGAACTGTGGGGAGAGCGGGAATCGAACCTACTACCTTCCGGTTGAAGGACGGCCGCTCTACCACTGAGCTACTGCCGCCCCCTCAAGGAATAGTTTGTGGAGTCTGAGCTTCATCTACAGCTTAAATCCAGTCCAGAAGAGAGGCTAGATGCTCTCTTTAGTTAGAATCTAAGAACAGACCAAATATTCTCCAACAATGTGTTATTTATTCTCTATTCTTACATTACCCAAGAAAATAAACATATTCCTAATAATCTGTTATTCATTGTCCTTTTCTTATATCAGACCATGATCTAAGAAGTAATTAAAGCTGGTAACAGCAGCTCTGACGTCAAATGTACAATAATAAGGTTCATTTAAACTAGTATATATGTTGATGGCACATTAAAAACATATGACTGTACAGTATTTGTAAATAGGACAGAGGTTTATGTCTTACCTGAGTTCCTGTGAAGTCCCTGTTGGTTTCTGTGGAAGAAAACTGATGCGGTTTCCTTCCTCGCAGAGATTTTAGGGACGTTAGATGCAGAGGGAGTGACTTCTCAAACACCTGAAGCAGTCCTTCCCCGTTTTACCCCACAGCACCCCACCCGTCCCAGCTCTACTCCGCTGGGAAACAAAGACACACGTTAAACTGTAACTGAAGTACGGCAGAAGAAGGACAGCTGGACAGCTGCCACACACCAGCCGTGAGTTGAGATAAAACAGAGATGTGATATGTTTATGATGCAGCTCCATGTTGAGTCTACAGCAGAGCACACTCACAGATCACAAAAACCTTAGTTTCATTATCTAAAAATTGAGCTTAAAATGTAAAACTTGATTCTTGGGATCATTTTAGATTAAAATACAAATGCATGAAAAACACAAAAAACATGGAAGTAACATTATACAGTATATCAATAAGTCCCATGGTTTTCTGGACAAACTGAGCACCGCTGAAGGGGAAGCACACTAATGTTTCTTTTTGTGCTCAGTCAGTTTGAGGTTTCATGACATAGGGCTAGAGTTTCACGAACTAAAGCGAAAGGAGACTGAAGTAAAGCACGTTCAGGCAGTGTTCAAGGGCTTGCACAGTGTTGCACAGATATCTGGTTACATATTATTTGAATTACTGTAAACTCTACAGAATTTCACAAAAAAAAAAACACAGAAACATAGGAACAATAACAAGCATCTTAACCCTCTGGCCTTGTTCAAAAACACTACCTGCTCAGCCGCAGATTGTTTGTGGCCACCAACAGACTGAGGCTGTCTTTTTTAGATTTGAGATGTTTTTGCTACTATTGGTGCATAATGTGTTTAACCTACATCAGTTCTTGTCATTAATATAAAATATCCATTACTTATTTATTTTTTAACCCTTCAAATGCCAGTTTGTTTACACAATGCACCTAATGGAAGACAACCGCAAAAACTGACCATATTCTTAGTCCCACTTGTTCTTGTATTAGAAATAGTACATTCTGGGATATGTAATTGATTAATATTAACACTGATTATTATGCATTTTTATTTTTGTGGAATGAGTGCAAAAACAAAAAACTCCCTATCAGCTTGTTTGTGGCCAAAAATGGCATCTTCATGTTTGCTTTTGCAATATGCTATACAAACACTTACTATACTGAAAATATTTGTTACTTTCACTGCTTAAATCTTTTATTTGGCATCAATCCTAATGCAATTCAAAATTGTAATAGATTCCACATTTTAAACCTTTAAATGCCAGTTAGATTACATATTAACACTAACTTTTCAGAGAAAAGACAGAAAGTCATCATTTCTGTGAAGTGGTGAACTCTAATATTCTTTTATCATTTTTGCAGGTCAGTACCAGAGAAATATTTAGTAGGGAAAACGGCTGTCTTTAAATGTGTGGGGTCACTAACCCGCCTCTGCCAGAGGGCCTACTCCACACAATATGTTTTTTCCACAGAACTATCTGGAAGGGAAAAAAGGCAGGTACTTTAAATTAATATACCGTCAGTGTTTGAATTCATTATCTGTGAATAACCGAGCAGTGTTATGTTGTTTATGTTTGTAACGGTAAAACAGTTGCTACATCTTCAAACCTAAAAACGCCCAGACCTGTCAGAGCTGCCACAGTTTGGACGTGAACCCTTTGATTGGAGCAGTTCAAGATGGATTTACATTAGTTTGTAAACTCACACATCTCGCCTGAATCTAGCATCAGCGCAAGGTCAGGGTCACCAACATGTGCCCCAGCTCTTCTAGGAACACCCTCCATTGGTAGGTTTTAGAGATTCCCAGCTGATTTCCACAGGACAAAGGCATTATATGTGAGACATCCAGGAGATTTTAGAAGAGAGCCCGCGGCTGGCTTTCCTTCAGCAACTGTAGGTGCCAACACCCTTGTGTAGGTTATCTGAAGCCTCCCGGGCAGAGGAGCGCATGCAGTTTACATTTACATTACATTTATTCATTTAGCAGATGCTTTTATCCAAAGCGACTTACATTAAGCTTCTATTCATCAGTGTTACAGCTGGAACACCACTGGAGGGCGGGGTTTGGGGCAGTCACTAGGACCTGAAGGATCAAATCCAGGTGTGAAAGTTGGGGGTTTGTTCACACACTCAGGCCACATAATAAGTATTCATCATCATCATCATCATCATCATCATCATCATCATCATCATCATCATCATCATCATCATCATCATCATATTATTATTATTATTATTATTATTATTATTATTATTGTTGTTGTTGTTGTTGTTGTTCATTGTAGGTGGATCTCAGTGGATGTGTGAAAGAGGGAAGTGTTAGGCTTACTTAGAGCTGCTTCTAGCATTAGTACTGAGTGCAGCTGCATAAACTCAGGACAGATTTACAAACAGTGGATGAGTCTGTTTTGTTTTGTACAGCAGCTGTACCTCTGCAAGATGTCCTCTTTGGAGAGTAGATATTTTGTTGTATAAGGGCTCTTGTGTTGTTGGTGTGACATTTTTTATGAAAAGAACAAAGATGCTTCAAACATGTGCAAAGCCAAGGTTGTCTGGGAGAGTCAAAGCTCAATAGTGCAACAACAGAAATTCACAATAGCTTCGAGCTAATATATTACACTCTATCTTGCAATAATAAATTTGTCCTGCAATTTTTTTTTTTATCTGGCATCCTCAAGATCACACCTGAGTTGTAAATTTACACCATCAACTTAATAATCTTTATGGCCAGACTTTATTAAGTCAAAAAGGGTATAGACGGAAGCATAAGCTTACAACACCCACCCTCCATTTTACAATCAATGAAGAAAATAACTGCAAAAGTAAACTATGGAAAAATACATAATTTACTTTTTTTTTTTTTTTTTTTTTACAGAATTTACTCATCTTCACCTGCTCAGTCCCAATAGGGGTCGGGGCTGACTGGTGCCTATCCCAGCAACTTTGGGCTTTACACACCCTGGACAGGGCTGAGTGCAGGGCTCACACTTAGAGAAAAACACTAACAGACAACCATACACTCTGACATTCCTTCACTAGGGACACTTTAGCTTTGCCAATTGACAAATACATGCATGTGTTTGGGCGGTGGGAGGAAGCTGGAGTACCCGGAGAGAACCCACAGTAACACAGGGAGGACATGCAGACTCACTCTCGCTGCGAGGCTGCAAGTGCTAACCACTTTTAAGGTTTTTTATTATACGTCTACAATGTCAGTCCAATCATTCAGTAAAAAAAAAATAGTTTTAATTTTGTTATATACTAAATAATACAGTATATATAACATTTTTTGCCTTTTGCTTTACAAGCGCAGCAGCTCAGTATTAGTCAATGCTGAAAAACGATGTATTTTTCAGAAACATCTACAGAATTATGAACCATGACAGAACCATAGCGGCGGGACAGAACAAAAGCCTTCAATAAAGAGAACTGAGTCACCAACACAATGAGAGTGTAAGCCTAGTCTTTCATAATATTCTCTTACTTATTTTCAATCTCTGCCTGAAACTAACCTAATTAATGTTACATGTTTGTATTGATGTTTTACTTTTGCATTTTGTGCTAAAAAAAGAATCATGGACAAACATACATTAATGATTCTGTACAGAGTGAAAAGTACGTAACATTTAGCTAAAATTAATAAACTGAAAAGCAAATAGGGAGAAGATAAGTTTCACCATCAACATGTTTGTTAAACAAGTCATTCACGGTCTGAAGCATAACCTTGATACTCTAAACCTGTGACTGTCGCAATTTTATACAAAAACAAAATGACAAACGGAGCACTGCTGGAGGAGAAGCACACATGAAGGTTTAGGGCATTTATACAGAATTAACAGATTGTCTTCTAATTTTTATTTTTATTTGAATTGGACATATTTCCCCGGGGTTTGATCATAGTCAGAAGCATGTCTCTGCAGAGCTACCATAGCTGTTCACATGCTCTGCTTACTTTTTTCAGTCAGTCTAAGGCCGTAAATGGAAAGTGACTGACTTAAAGCTGGTTCAATGTCAGGCTGTGTCCAAAGGTTGGCACACAACATAAAGAGGCAGGTCTGATCTGCTTGTGTCAGAAGTGAGAGCATAGAGCAGATATTGGGGCTAATTTTACTGTGAACTCAACGAGGATGTATTAATAAGACGCCAAAAAACACAGAAGCCTGTTCAAGGAAAATGTATTGAATAACATTAAGTACAAACACATATTGTTCACTACCATTTAAACTCTACTTTGTATTTTCAGCTCTTTTTGTCGGCTCATATATCCATGTAAACTGATAGAGAGAAGAAAAATCCTTCCTGAATTCCCTGACATCAGTCACTTTCTTGTAAGTTGACAAAGTTTGTGGATGTAAGCCAAAAACACAGAAATACAATGGGTTTAATACACAGGTATAATACACAGTTTTTAGATTCTAAGTCAATTTTAAGAGGGACAGAGGGACCATTAGGGCTCTGCCTTCTTTTGTTCTTATTATTATCAGCATGTGTGCAACACACCTCTCTTTATTTCAGCCATCACAAGTCTTTAGAATTACTGAAATGTTTTTGAACCTCCAGTTTTAAAGTTTTAGAAAATGATATATATATAAGTGACTGGAGTGTGTCAACATTAAACACGTAACACAAACCAATCACGTCATGGTGATGACCGGATGTGTGACACCATCCGTTTGATTCATTAAAAACAAAATCTTATGTTGTCATCAAGGGTTTATTATCAAGGATTTTAATATTTTTATAGTTTTTTTACATTTAATGTTAGTACCGCCAAACTTTGGCCAATCACTGTGTTCACAGACAATGTTTTCAAATAAGGGACGCTCCTATTTGCTGTTGGTCCACACGAATGATAAAAGTTGCCAAAAGTCCTACTGTTGTACTGCAGTGCAAAAGGAAAAACAGAGAAAAGTGAAGCAAAGTGATATTGGCAATGCATTCATAAGATCTTTAACGAAGTAGAGATAACTGTGGGATAACTCCAGTCAAATGTTGAAATGTTATTGTGTTTTTTTAGTGGGAAATTGGTTTATCTTTTTATCCAAAAAAGCAGTCAGGGTGCTGTGTTGTTGTATCAGAAGAAGATGGGATAGACTAGAGACAGTCGGGCTCACCTCATCATGTGTCATGTGTTGGAGTTCAACCCGGTGAACGAGAGGGTTGCTTTCCCACACTTTCGAGTCGAGGATATGTCTCTGACTGTCGTTTGTGCTTACGGGCCAAATGGCAGAGCTGTGGCCACAAGGTCTCCGGTGCCTGTCGTGGCAGCGACCCATGAAGTAAGGGATGCCGTCACTTGTGGGACTTCTGAGGCGGCTGATAGGTACTGGCAGGCCAATCGACAGCAGCCCGGGTGGTTGTAGAGGCAAAAAACTCAGGTCTGGGAGGAGTTCAGTAAGGCCATGGAGAAGGACGGCCTCAAAAAAGTTCTGGTGGAGATGGGACATTGCTCAATTCCACCTACACGTCTTCCACTGAGGAAGCAGAGGCCGAGGGCTCAGAGGGGACTTGTCCATCACCCAAGCTAAAGTCACTGAGGTAGTTAAGAAGCTCCTCAGACTTTCTTAAGCCTGAAAATCTCTTGTGCTTCATCTCTTCATAATGAGACCCTAGGTCCAGACCAGGGTCACCTCAGAGTTCTCCAGTACATCGCCCGGTGTATTATGCGCTGGACTTGGCTCAGTACCAGTAAAAATTGTGTTCATTACTTGGTCTTGTTTAAACTGAAACGACAGTATTACACACAATAGCCCCTTTAGGAGTAGTTCCTAATGAAAATAGCTCTTAGTCGCAGTGATAAAATATCAATAAAACCTCTAATCACCATAATCTGTTTTCCCAAGACTGTCTCCTTCGTGTAGTTAATTTTTACTGTCCGTTTCTCCTTTGGTTTCTAGTCTTCACTTAGTGTGTCGTTCTCCTTCCCCTTCTCCTAATCAAGAGCCTGTCGAGCCATTCTGGAAGGGACCACAACAACACAAATAGGCACACATCCGCACACCACACGCAGTGGGGTTAAGCAAAAAAAACACTGGCTGCTATTTTTAGAAGCTGGCAGGTAGGAGAGGTAGAGGCACCGCAGAGAAGTGTCCTTCAGACTCACAAACATTTAACACTGCTGGGCTCTGTACTCACACGTGCATTTGAAGACAAGAACCCGGTCAAAGATGTAAATAGTATACATAGATATACTCCACACATCACATATTTAATTTATGAGGATTAATATTTATAGATCTTTAAAAATACATCTGAGGACCTGCTGATTTTTGCTGCAATAGGGTAAAGGGTGGTAATGTTTACAGAGGCAGAGTCGACACATGTTTACAGAGAGATACACCGATAAAGGAGCTTTTTATTAAAGGTCAAAAGTTTTGGTGAAAAAGGGATTGTTTGTAAATTGTCTCATGCGCCATAAAGTCTTATAATGTATTGTTTAGCAGCATAAAGTCCTTACTTATTCAACAATGATAAGTGTACAGCTTGACAAAAGGTAACTGGTGGCTCTAAATGTTCAAGAATAACGCAACCCTAAGGATGCTCTTGTAAAACTGTAAAAAAACTAAAAAACTAACAACTCTTACATTTAAAAAAAGTTGATTTTTGCAAAAAGAGAATAGCATCTGATGGTGGAACATAAAGCTAAATAAGGTTTAGTACATAAATGGAATCACTGAACAACTTTCCTTTTTTTGTGGAAGTGGAAACATGCTTTTTATCCTTTTCCTTTTTGTGCATTCATTACAGCTTCATTAATGTTTAAAATCTTTTTAAATAATGACTCTGTGATGATTGCCAAATGTTGCCGCTGGGCTTTGAGTTTGGTGGATACTATTCAGTCACCTGACTCAACTGGGTCCTGACCCATAAGTGAGTTGTTGTGAGCATGCTCTAATTTGGTCATGTTGTGTGTGTGGTCCAAATAATGTATTTAGTAAAGTATAAAGTAATTTTACAGCTTAACAATAATTATGTGGGTCATTTAATTTTTTACTTGAATGTTGTTAAATATGGATTTACTCTCACACAAGAGAATTCCTATATGTCCTGTGTCATCTCCCAGATGTTGATTTAATGTTTAGGAAAAGGTCTGGCTCTTAAAGTGAGACGAGTTTAAATCATTGTTTAAAAAAACTACCTCTTTGCACTGACTGTTAATTCAACTTGAGCTGGACATTTAATTTTTGTTTTTATTCATTGAAGAAAAGGTTAAAGCAAAGGCATCTGGACTTAGTTATACTTGAACTTTTTAGATAAAATCTGTGTCTTAGTCTCTTGTTTTTAATTTGGCTTATTTATTATTTTATTTATTACTGTAGTGTATTATTGAACCTGTACAGGACTTTGGGAAGCAGTGACCTTGACCTCAAAGTTTCCCAAAATCACTCCTCATGTATTTTTATCTCAGCTCTGTTTTACAACACTTTACATGATGTGACTTAATACTGCCCTGGGGTCAAACTAAAGACTGCCTGTTAAGCATGCTCTAGCCACAAGGGGGCAGTATATGTACAGTGCAAAGAAAATATTCTTGACTGCAGTTCAACTCATTTTCTCATCCCCCTCTCTCTGTGACTGAAGGGCTGGTTGATAATGGACTGTTTATGTCATACAGCAGACACTGGCCATGTGTTTAAACATTTATCACTGTCAAATAGTTTTAATGGAACAACCTCATATCTTTATGAGTTACAGTTACAGTATATGCAAGAGAACACATTTATTTTAATTGAATGTGAAATGAAGTTTTGCATAATCATTTGAAAATTAATGGATGTAATTATTCAAAATCCCAATATTTGCTTGAGCTACCCTTAAACCTTTTTGTAAAGGTCAACGCACATAACAGGTAATGAAAACACTTTTTAATAAATTTTAGAAATCAGACTCAGCCCACTGACAGTTCATGGATATTTTACATTTCCCTCTGAAATTTTCTTGAATATGCTTCTTACTGCTCTACTGATTTCCTTGGACAATGCAATGCAGAATATACAGTTGTGCTCATAAGTTTTGGCAGAATTTGTGATTTTTTTTGGGGCCATTTTTCAGAGAATCATAATCACTTATAGTTAGTGGTTGGGTGAAGCCATTAATTGTCTAACAACTGTGTTTACTCTTTTTAAATCATAATGACAACAGCAACTACCCAAATGACCCTTATAAAAAGTTTACATACCTCAGTTCTTAATATCGTATACCTACCTTTAACATCAATGACAGCTTAAAGTCTTTTGTGGTAGTTGTGGATGAGGCTCTTTATTTTCTCAGATGGTAAAGCTGCTCATTCTTCTTGGCAAAAAGCCTCCAGTTCCTGTAAATTCTTGGGCTATCTTGCATGAACTGCACGTTTGAGATCTCCCCAGAGTGGCTCAATGATATTGATCTCAGGAGACTGAGATGGCCAGTCCCGAATCTTCACTTTATGCTGCTGTAGCCAATGACAGGACAACTTGGCCTTGTGCTTTGGATCATTGAACTGTTGGAACGTCCAAGTACGTCCAATGTGCAGCTTTGGTGCTGATGAGTGCAAATCTTCCTCCAGTATTTTCTGATAACATTCATTTTTTCCTCTGTCTTTGTAGCTCACACATCCCCAAAACATCAGCGATCCACCTCTGTGTTTCACACAAGGAAAGATGTACCTTTCATCATAGGCCTTGTTGACTTCTTTTCAAATGTAACGTTTAATGGTTGTGGCCAAAAAGGTCAATTTTGTTCTCATCACTCCAAATGACTTTGTTCCAGAAGTGCTGTTTGGCGTATTGTAAAAGGAATGCTTTGTGGCATTTGTGTAGTAATGGATTTCTTCTGGCAACTCAACCCTGCAGCCTATTTTTCTTCAAGTGCCTCCTTATTGCGCGTCTTGAAATAGCCACACCACTTTTTTTCAGAGATTCCTGTATTTCAGCTGAAGTTATTTGTGGGTTTTTCTTTGCATCTCGAACAATTTTACTGGCAGTTATGGCTAAAATGTTTGTTGGTCTACCTGAACTTTTTATTTTCCACTTTTTAATAAGAATTTGAACACAGCTGATTGGCATTCTCATGACTCAAAAATACAGAAACATCAGTGCAGCCCTGGATGAAAGATGCAAGGGTCTGTCAGGAGTCCAGAAACTCACTGACCTTTTATACAAACACACTGATTACAAGCAAACAGATCAGTGACATTTACCATCATTTATATTTTTTCAATTGATTACTCATGATTTCTACCTAAAGATTTATTACCCATGACTTAAATAGTGTGTTTTTACATTTTTGGTCACATCACATTCCTCCTCAAACATCAGTATCTTGTCTTGGTTTTTTTTTTTTTTACATTGCCTCCTGTTGTTGCCATCTCTTGAATCCTGCAAAGGGTTTGGGAGGAGAGCTTTTATGGGAAAAGCTGCGTCATTTACAGACTGCAGAGTGGCCTGGCTTCAGCCCAAAAGCAACACAAACAAACCATCTTTCATGTCCAAGCGCCAGGCATATTCTTTTCTTGTTAGGGCCAAGCGCTCTGCTGAGACCATTGTTTGTTTCTTTAAGAAGAAGTGGATGACTTATAATTCCACAGAAAGGCAGTAAACTCCAGTGGCCTCTTGACATTTATCAGCTGATGGTAAAATAGTGTCTGCTGATAATGTTTGTTAGCAAGGTTGATAAATATCCCCCAGGGAAGAGAAAAATTCCTATTATTGATTTTGTCCATGTATAATTGGACTTTTAAAATGCATAAAGGTCTTAGTCCGGATAATTTGAGTCAGGGTTTAGCTACATGTACGTATAGGGTTTTGTCGAGGTTGGTCTAAGTGCTCGGATCAGTGGACAGTGGAATGAAAAAAAAATATTTACAGAAATACTGATACTCAACAAATCAGGTTTAACTGTTGCTCTTTTTTCCTTTTTAACAAAGGCTAAATACTGGTAAATACCAATGCAACATTACTGGAGCACTGTACACTCAAAAGTTAGATTTTTCCTATGCAATTGTTGTATGGAAAAGTCATATACAGGCACTGTCCTCTAGACTTTCTCCTCCAGCAGTGCTGAGCCATCAGCAGAAAGTTCCTTTAATTGCTTTCTAACTATTGGTCGCAGTGGCTCAGGTGGTAGCACGTCCTATAGCCGGAAGGTCCCGCTCTCCCCAGATCATACTGTTGTTGTGTTCATGGGCAAGACAGCTCAGCCACCTGGCCTCCAGTGGTGGTCCAGCTGTGACACCTGTGTATGAATGTGTGAGTATGGTGGGCTGCAATAACAAAATGTCTGACATCTCCATCACCAGTGTGGGACTGTGGAGTGAATGAATAATGGATAATTTTATATATATATATATATACTGTGTGTATGTATATATATATATATATATATATATATATATATATATATATATAAATAAATAACTATGAAACTTGACTTAGAGGCTTGACACTGTGGCAATTTCATTGTGTGCAATACCAATCAAGATGTATCTAAAGATCTCCTTTCACTGGGTTTTATGAAGCTTTAAATTTATTTTTCTACATACAATTTTATTTTGTGGCTTCTTTTTACTTTTCATTTTAAAGTACAACATTAGAAATATGGCAGCACACTGGTGCAGTGGTTAGCACTGCCTCACACCAAGAAGGTCCAGGGTCGGACCTGGTGTGGAGTTTGCATGTTCCTCCTGTGCTTGGGTAGGTTTAATCTGGGTACTCCGGTTTCCCCCACTAATATATAAAACATGCTGGGCGCCCCCTGGTGGTGGCTGCCGACAGTGAATTTATTATATAAATTCATTGTCGGGATAATAAAGGGATAATAAAAAATAAAAATGTTTTCTTCCAAAAATGTTTGATGTTTCCTTTTCTTTTGTCAAACACTGTTTCCACTTTTAGAATGACTCATCGTCTTAATCTTTTGCTACTGTTGCGTTTACTAAAGACATTTGGGAGATAGCATTAAATCATTCCCACTCTGTTGTGCAAGTAGAGTGGTTATTAGTTGGCTTTTAGTAGAATTTTATACTTAGCAGGTTCACTGATAAACATAGTTAAGTAACTGGAGCTTGAAAAAACACAATTGCCATGTTCTGTAAAAAAAAAAAAAAAGAAAGTAAGCTACTGTTTCCCCAAAAACTGAGAGAATCTGAAACAGGAAATAAAATTTATGCAAAAGCAAATGTTTGTACAGCTTCCTGACGTTGCAGTGGCGCAGCGGGACAGAAGTGTAACTGTTCAGCTCATCGATCCTGTTACCACTTTAAAAAAGCCTCTGACATAACATTTAAATTAGAAAAAAATAAAATGATTTCTGACAGATCCCAGAGGAAGACAGTGGAAATGAAAGCTTTGTGAAAAACACCAGGTGCTCAAGTCTCTGCAGGTGCCTCGTCTTTGTGCAGATAACTGTTTCCCATTATTATGAATACATGTCTTTGTTGGACTGTTTCCAGAACGTTGTGAAGCAAAACCACACAAATCCTAGGTTTATAGAGACACAATACAATAACAATAATGGATTGATAACAGATATTGTCAGGCTAACAAAGGCAGTAGACTAACGAAGGCAGGAGCTGGTTAATCATTTCTTGTTGCTTTTCATGCAGTCCACAAAGTTCTTTCTCTTATTTAATGTGCTTTCTAAATATAATGCCGTCAAAGTTTAGTATGAGAAGTTACCTCCTGATGCCATTAGTGGTTTTACCTGGGACTGGACTTGGACTGGTCTTTCTAATTAGATGCCTCTGTCTTATCTCTGACACATATCTAAAATTCTAGTGTATTTTTAATCACTAATATGCCCTCCCTGCTCATGCACATCACACAGTAAGACTCCATCAAACATGACGATAAAAGGTTTCATGGTGCATTATGTAATTTTTTGGAAACATGGCATATGTATTTAATTTCAAAACCTTACTCCCCCATAATGTTTATTTTTTGTGATTTTAAAAGGCAAGGCAAGGCAAGGCAATTTTATTTATATAGCACAATTCATACACTGGGTAACTCAAAGTGCTTTACAGGAATAAAAGACAATTTACAAGATTTATATTAAGAAACATAAGAAAAAATTTAAAACATTTTAAAAAGAAGAGTGCAGATAAAAGAAAAAAAACACTTTAGGTTGTAGTGTAGGCGGAGCTAAAGAGGAAGGTTTTTAATCTCTCCTTGAACATTGTTAAAGTTGAGGCATGTTTTACTTCATCTGGGAGTCTGTTCCAGGTTTTTGCTGCATGAAACTTAAACGCTGCTTCACCCTGTTTAGTTCTAACTCTGGGCACGAGCAGAAGGCCTGTCCCAGATGTTCTCAGAGTCCGAGGAGGTTCATAAGTAACTAGCATGTCAGAGATATATTCTGGTGCTAAACCTTTTAGAGACTTGTAAACCAGCAGTGCTGTTTTAAAGTCTATTCTCTGAACAACAGGAAGCCAGTGCAGAGATTTTAAAACTGGCGTGATGTGGTTGTACTTCCTGGTTTTGGTTAGAACCCGAGCAGCCGCGTTCTGAATAAGCTGCAGCTGTCTTGACCCTCGTTTTGAGAGACCAGTGAGCAGGCCGTTACAGTAATCTAACCTGCTGGAGATAAAAGCATGGATAAGTTTCTCTAAGTCTGGTTGAGACATCATCCCTTTAACTCTGGAAATGTTTTTAAGGTGATAAAATGCAGATGATGTAATTGACTTAATGTGACTGTGGAAATTCAAGTCTGAGTCCATGATGACCCCTAGATTTCTAACCTGGTTTTTAGATTTTAGAGAAAGAGATGCGAGGTGACTGCTGACACTTTCTCTTTGTTTCTGTGGCCCAAAGATGATTAGTTCAGTCTTGTTTCTGTTCAGTTGGAGAAAATTATTTTGCATCCACGTGTCAATCTGTTCGATGCAGTGACACAGTGAATGGATTGGTCCATTTTCACCTGCTGTGAGTGAAATGTAAAGTGTCATCTGCATAATTATGGTATGATACGCCACAGCTGCGTATTAACTGGCCTAAAGGAAGCATGTAGAGATTGAATAATAGAGGTCCCAAGATAGACCCCTGTGGAACCCCACATGTCAGGGCCATTTGGTCTTATACACAGTTACCAACCGAAACAAAGTACTTCCTATCTTCAAGATAGGACTGAAACCATTTAAGGGCAGTTCCAGTGATACCTATCCATTCCTGAGTGAAAAAGTAAAGTGAAAAATGAGTGTGAATACTGCCGTGCTCAGTTTGTCCTCTCTGGGAATTGTATTCTAGAGCCGTTTACCAATCTCCCTGATCCTTCCTTGGGACAACCCCTTTGGGGGAAACCAGCTGCTGAAGGTGTGTTTAATGGTTCTAAACACCACTTCCTCCCAATGACCGAGTCTCCATCTGACTAAAATACCAAGAATGCATCTGTGGATCTTTTGTGGCCTTTCCCTGCCATTCCATACCCACAATGCACTGCAAGTGTTTTGACAAAACAGCGGTTGAAGAGTAATTGCAGCTTAAACTGGAGAATTTTCCGTTTAAATACAAGTCACTAACATCAGATCAAATTGGCTGAAGTTGTTCAAAAATGAAACATGAGAGACTTCTCGCCCACTGGCGCGTGGTGTGGGTGGGGTTATTGCTTTGGGTTTAAGTTTGATTTGTGTGTAGGAAGCTCTGGTGAATCCTACAGAAGTCTATTCCGTCTCTCTCCTCGCAGCGTTTAAAGCTTTGGGACAGTGGTGAAAAAGGAGCACAGAGAGTAACCTCCACTGCAAGTGACATGTCGAGGGGTCTACAATGTACGTTTACCCAAATGAGACTATGGGGCTTTAAATGTGTTCCTCCAAGATATAATAAAGATACTTTAATAAAAACATAGATTCCAAAGTTAGGTTCCCTTTTCTTTAAAAGTAAATTCCTTTCCTTTGTTGTCAGAATGCTGATGCTCTTTCACCAATAGATGTGCTGCTGAGTAAAATGAACCAAGACTAAGTAAAAAGAAATAGCACAATATCTATTTATTTTTTACTAAACTATACCATGTGACCATGTTAGCACTTGAGTAGAAGATTAATAGGGAGGGTTTTTCGGTCTAGATTGGTCATGTTTACACTAGGATTGTTTAGATTAGATTGAGGTTAGTTTGATTAAATGGTAATGTCCCATGAAAATATTCAATAAACAACTCCTGCTGCACCTTTGGCAGAGATTGTAGGTTTGTCTTTTCCTGGAAACATCTGCACTGCCTTGGCACAGTCATCCTCTGCAGATATGTGATCTTTGAATCATTTGGCAGCGCGTTCTTGGTCCTTTGGCTCCGGGACCTGCCCTAAACTTGGCTGCCTTTGGGTCTCTGCATTGTTTAGCTCCCTTTGGACAAGACTGAGCTACAGCTTAAAAACATGGATGTGACTTGAATGTGGTTTCATCAGACCTTTATCAGACTGAATAATATATAGAGCTTCATCTAGGTGTCCAAGACTGTAATTTAAATATATTTTGTATAATTGGACTGGTTCACTAATCACGATTCATATAACTTTTGCCTTGATGAAATGACAAACAACACTTTAGTTAAATGCAATTATTTTACATAATTTACAACAAGGTAACTAAATTAAAAAATGTTTACACTTGCAACTGAATAATAAAAAGTAGTCAATCTGCAGAAATTATAAAGGTGGCAAAACTATGTTGCTAGAAGTTTTGTTTTCCGTACTCTATTGCAAAATTACTTGCAACGCCTTCTGAAGTCCTTCCTATGGTAGCCCTGCAGGGACATGCTGCTGTGTAAAAAACAAACCCAGAGGATAAAGTTGATGGTGAGTTGACACAGAAATGTACTTAAAATGATTTGAAGTGGCACTACTTATTTGTTTTGTTTCTTTGACATGTTTAGCGCTGAATCTACACTTTCTCAGTTTTATCTACAGCCATTACTATCTTATTGACAAGCAGTGAGAGCGTCCCCAACTTTACACCTCTCATCTATTAAAAACCTTCACAATAAAGCTAAGAAGTCTAATGTGTTTGTTCTTTCTGGATGTTTGTAGAAAAACAAAAATGTGATTCAACTGTATACTTTACAGTTTACTTTCAACCCTCATTACTGACAAAAATGGCCCGGCTAAAAGACACACACAGTTATAACTATACTCATAACCTTTTCTCTGCTAATGAGAGGTACTGCAGGTTAGCAACATGTGAAGGTAAAGATACTCCAAAGTACTCATTTACAAATTGGAAGAACAAAATGATAAGCTTCTGAGCAGGGAATGACTAATTGATTAGCATGCTAACTTTGTGGTTTCTAAACCTTGGGTCAGGACCTAAACCTTGGGTCATGGGAGATTTTATTTGGATTGCCATATTCAATAATTTCAAAATGTCCAGAAAAACATTTGTAAAGCCACTGATCATTAAATAAAAAAATAATTCAACTAAACTGCTAATGCTAACTCCTTCATCTGCCATAAGACAGATGCATACCAGTAACCAAAAGATCAATGCTGTACGTGAAAGGTCCCCTTAAATAAAGTTTGTGAAACACATTGTTCATAAATAATACATTTTATATGTTGTTTAACTTTAAAAAAAGACCAATGTAAGTTTGATATTTGTCATGAAGAAAATGACAGAGACTGGGTTTACACAGAAAGCACTGCTTTATTGACTGCACTGGATTGGTCTGGATCAGATGGAACAGGGGGTGGGATGTGGGACGAGGGGGGTCAAGGAGGGAGGCAGCCATCTTTAAGGCAACACAAACAGCATGCAGATACAGTCACAGGAAACATCGTCATCATCGTCATATTGCTTTTCAAAGTCTCGCTTAAAACATCGAAATTGTACAAAAAGGAAGAAAATAGGTTTTTCGCACTAATGAAAAATACATTTGTCAATTTCCCTCCTACAAAGAAGATCTAATACAAGAAAATAAATATAGCAAAAAAAGCCAAAAAATAATTTAAAATAGCTCTTCTTTTTTCATATATGTTCAATAGTTCTCTTTGCTATTAACAAATGGCACAACATTCTTTGAAAAACGAAGAATACAGAAGAAAAAACTCCTGCAACATTCATGTTGTTGGACTGAAAACCGATGCAGAGTGAAGACGATTCGAACAGCTTTGAGTTAAGGACAAATAAGACAAGGCCAAAGTGGGAGGAGCCTGCTGTGATTGGAGGAAGCTGATTGGTGCAGATTTTGAGTGAATACGACTGATGGATGATGATACTATTGATGTTATTGACGGATTGTAAAAGATCAGAGGGAAGAGAGGAAGGGTGTAGTAGCTTTTTCCTTTTATTGGCACAATAAACAAGCTCCTTTTTGTAGCTGCTGGAGACACCAACAACCTTTTATCAAATGCATTTCTTAACTAAATGGAATCCTTTTGAAATGTTACTAATCTAAGGGTTGTCTGTGGAGGTTCTCAGTCATCCAGGATATCTTGAAAAAAAAGGTTGAAGTAAAACCATCTGGACTCGGTTTTCAAGGTGAAGACGTTTCGTCTCTATTCCAAGACACTTTGTCAATTCTGAGATCAACTCAGATCTCCTACCAGTTGATCTCAGAATTGACAAAGTCTCTTGGAATAGAGACGAAACGTCTTCACCTTGAAAACCAAGTCCAGATGTTTTTAATCTAAGGGTTTGTAGCGTATATGCTCTTTAGACATTGGAATTTGCTGTAATATAAAATAACAGTGTTTCTTTACCCTAAAACCTGTATTTATGGTTTTGGTTGATCGTTAATATGTCAAAGAAAAGCTACAAATTTTATTTGATCTGATAGGAACCCAACTTTGGGAATGTAAAGCTAAAGACGCAAATGAAATGTCAACAAACTGGTTTCACACGGGGCACCAAAATAATTACTGTATAAATTAACTACAGGCTTGTACTTGGTTTGTACAGATACCATTACTCTTTTACTGCCATAGAAACTGGCACTAGCAAAGAATAAAATAATCCTAACAAGGTTTCCCCTTAAAATGGAGATCAGACTAAGACAAGAAGAATACACACAGTGGGACAACCACCTGCGCATGCCGCTCACAGTCAGGCCTGGCACGTCTGTTGTCTATATATCTTTGATTGACTGAGACGTTACTCAATCTAGTGAGTTTTTATTTTTTCCTCTTTTCTCTGTAGGTGGTGTTGTTTGAACATATTTTAATGTAACTAATAAAGAGGCAAACAAATGCTGTTCCTAAACAAGCATCTGAAAAATTAACATGGCTCTATCATCTGCGTCTGGTGCATAAATAGTAGGTACCTGTGTCTATACTTGCTATCCATGAGTACTCAGTTTAAAGTACTCGTTATAAAAAAAGTATGGGATGTCCCTAGTTTCTACTACATGTTAAAATCACATAGCTTCACACGATGAAGCAAACACAAGATACATTACAGACATTAACTTAATTTTGTATTGTTTGGTCCAATGTTTAAAGGTATATTTGGAATTTTGTGAAGTTGCATCATATTAAGTCGCATTGTATCAGGTACACTTTTACCTGGGTTTAATTATGGTAAGCTTAGCTACACTACATAGATCATTTTAACTCTATATCATATCACCAAAAAACAGACATTATAGTTTTTTGGGGCTTAGTATTCTTCCACCAGAAGTCCCTGGAGGCAAACTGCAATAAACTAATTTTATAATGCCACTGAGACGCTAAGTGCACCAGATATTTTTCACCAGGGAAATAAACATCTTAAATGTAATCATCACATCATATCCAAGTAGGTTTTCTGTAGTTGTTACATCAAATCAAATTTAGAGCAAAAAGACAAAGACTTTTGAGTTCCTGGTTTGACTGTAACAGTTTGTGAAAGTGGTTGGATGTGGACACAGAGGAGCGGGCCTGTTGTTTAGATTAGCCTCTTGTTAAACTCGGGGTGGACAGGCTTCAAACACAAAGCAGGGAAAGAACAAGCTGTACTCTTCTGTCTGCCGCTGGCTCGACTTCTGTACACTATCTCTCCGTTTTTTTCCTAAACCCTTCTCTTCCCTCTTTCTCTTTAGGGCAAAACAAAGCAAGGCATGTGTGCCGTGTAAAATCTCTACGGTGAGTTGTAATGTAGTATTGAGAGGATATAGAGTGTTTTCAGAAAATTCAAAGCAAATTTATAGCTGTAAATTTTAAAAGTTTGTGATGAGAGAGATTTTTAAAGTCAGTTTCCATGAACCCTTTGGAAAATAATCTTTGTGTGATGTTCAGCAACAAGAGCACATGGTTGGTTTGAATCTGGCAAAGCACCACTACATCTCTGTAAGATATACTGTAGCTAAAAATCTTTTGTCAATATGTTTTTATTAAAGTATGTCTCTGTAACTGCAAACAGTCACACAAAGTGAGTCTGATGTTTAGTTTTACTGAGTTTATTTGAAAACCACTTCAATTTACCACTTATTATTTTTTTGTTAGAAAGATTAAAAGATGTTTTTTTTTACTGTTGCCATAAATACTGTCTTTTGAGATTTTTAAAAATCAGGTGGAAGTTTATGAGTGTGACTATAATTATCAGCAGTGTTTCACAATAAAAGCATGCAACTTTGTTGGATGTTGAATGTATTAAACACAACCAATGTTTATTGTATGCTCACAAACAGCTTTTCATGTGTAATAATTGCTTTTTATCTGACATTTTTTTATTAGATCTTGTCACATAACTTAGTCTCTTTAAAATGACGCACAAATGCTTGTTTCTGATTAGTTTCTCTCACAATTTTCTTTTAAACCACCACAATGTGACTTTTTACTCTAAAATGTGTTTGCCTCAAGGTCATGCAGTTGCAGTAGGAGTCCTGCAGGAGGCATATCCTACAAATTCTACAGAGTGTTACTTTAAAAGCACTTTGAATGAATTTGTTCAATGTCCTACAAAAATAAATTTGCCTTGAGACTTGACCTTTATTTTTCTTTCAGTACAAAGCCTGTTGGACACATTGTTCACTACTTTTTATGATGCATTGCGGGATACCTTGAATAAACCAGACATTCCGACACCACTAAAAAACACAGAAAATCCTGATTAGGATTTTGGACGCAGCCAGTTTTCCTTCACACACAAGACGTCCACAGCTCAGGCCTGTCTTAATTTGTCCTTAAACCGAGAGTGAGCCCTGTTTTCTGATTAGAAATGGTCCAAAGCTGCAGAAAGCATCACATGCCGCTAAGGGAGACTGACCACGGGACAGAGGGCAGGGGACAGGAGGGGAACCGGGAGTGATCAGGACAGAGCGGAGGGCGAGGGGGTTTGCTGGTGATGCAGAGCAATGAAGTGAGAATGGAGTTTTTAATCCGAGTAACACTTCTTAAAACAGAGCTTACAACAAGAGGCACGGTTTAGGTTGAACATCGAGAAGCAGAATGTGTTGGACTGTGGAATGTGTCTGTTGACTTTTGCCTAACACTAACCCTTATTTTAAACATTTTTATATAAAACTTTCAGTGTGAATACCATGACTAAATTACATCCATTTGAGCCGTGCCTCATCAGCCTCTGTCTTTGAGAAGGTTTATCTGAGACAAAAACTCCAGTCTGCAGTGAGTTTCGGCCGACGGATGTAGACCATAACTTTACTAAAAACGGAGAGGAAGCAGATAATGAGTCAGCTCTAGTTTCATACGAGTCACGGCGGCCAGCTAAAGCATTACCAAAAAAAAAAAACTGCTGCAAAAGGCTTTTTCAAAAACACGGAAAATGAACTTGTCTAGCAGTAGTTGAAGAGTATTATACATTATTGTAAAAGTGATCAATGGAGCTGGACTGAGAGAGAAAGAGTCGCCGGGTGGTGCTTTTTGTGTGGCTTCTGGTCCAAAAAAGAAAAGACCGACGCTGGACATAGGAAGAACAAGCAATCCCACTCTTAGGTTTGTATCAACTTCTTCTGTTCTATCTTTCTTTTTTATACAACAAAACCTGGACGTATTTAAGATGTCAGCCTTTTTTAAACTAAATAAACTAGCTTTTATTTTATTATTTTGAAATCCTTGTTTGATCTGATGCATTTCTGAGGAAGTGTCATTTAAAGTTTTACACCATCACCTACAGCGAGGACAACCCTACTGGCTCTATGTAGACTCATGCCAACAACCCGCAGGGAGGGCTTACACTACTTAAGTATTTTTCATGTTTATTCATAATCAGTAAACCAGGTCAGAAGAAAATACAGTAGGTATAATTCTGGTGTAGAGCTGTACTTTTATCAATTATTTAATCATTGCTCACGCAACGCTGGAGTTTATGTAGTGCACTGAACTCCAAAAAAAATTGACTTTTATAATCCACTCTTGTAAAAATTAACATCTTATCTAGGTCTAATTTTAGGATTTTTGAACCAACGAGTAAAACCAAAAGTTGATCCAAGTGTTTCTGGCTTTGAGCCAACACCCACCCGGCACACCGCTCACAGAACAGCTCCTCAGAAGTTGTATCTTAGTGAATATTGATAACAGAAACCAGTCTACTACAGTATCTACGTTGCGGAAGGAGAGGGCATTGAAGCCACACTGTAAATATAGAATAATAACCAGGTTGTGTTCACTAAAGCTGCAGCGTATCTCCAAAGAGAACACCCTGCAGCTTTAGTGTTTGCTACTACGTAAAGGCCGTACATGTGAGGCCTTGTCTATTAACACTGTCTACTCATTCATTTGCTACTCTGAACATTGAATATTGAAACCACAATTACATTTCTCTGCCTGAGCCATATATAAATCATCCGAGCATCAATCTTGTGAGGATTTTAGTGCTCTGTAAACAGATGCCACCCAATCCTCGCAAACTTTGTTCATTTGTTGTATGAGTTGTTATGGTAAGTTTCTGTGAGTGTTGCAGCTGTAGCCGTCGGAGTAAAGATGTTTGTCAAGTCTACGTGCATCTCGGCAGCCGCCATATTAGGACAATTTAGAAAAGACTATGCACTAAACCAAGCTTAGTGGGAGCTGAAAGAGGAATGTATTAGTTTTTTTGTTGATTTAAAAAGAAAAAATTACATATGTTGTAATCTGACATTGTTCAAAAAGCAAATTTTTAAATTTTCTCTGGTTACATACTTGACCACAAAAGACTTTTCAGAAAACACTTTAAGTCTCCTTCAACGGCCACAGCTGAAGGACAGAGAGAGTGAGACGTTCGCTGGTTATAAATACTTTCCTGCAGTTTCTGTCTGAGTGAGCTCACACTTCCTGAATCACTCAGGACCTCGTACACATATAAAACTAGTCATCTTTTACATTTACAACCCTGTTATTCCAGCTCTGGTGTGTGTATAGTGAGCAGCATTTGGCATTCTCTTAACGGGCTTCTGTTACTGGACAAGCATTGCCCCATTCTGCAGCTGAAGGGTTTGAATGAACCATTATCTTAATCATTTATGTTCGTAAACCAGAGATGGAGCTCGTGTCTGCGTGTGTTTGTAGGTGGAGATACGCTGCCTTGTTACGCAGATCTGTTCTTTGGCGTGGTCACTTTAGAAGACAGTTTGAAAGCTGTCGCCTTTACAGAGAAAACAGAAGAAGTACACTGGACTGGCAGCCATCAGGCCTGGGTCGAGCAGCCCTTACATCTCCCAAAAATACACTCTTTCAATTAGGCTATTTTTTTTTGTTTGTGTGATTTACGCAGGACAATTACGGCATTACCAGCAGTATTGCCTGAGTTTTGAAGAAGCACACAGGACATTTAGGTGGAGTGTATTTTAAATGTGATAGATGAGCCACAATGACACTTATTTGACTCGGTCCGATATTGCCATACAAGTGCAGTTTGAGTTTACATTCTTCAAAAGTTACTAATAGAAACAACAGGGCTCTAAAATGTGTCCATGGTTCTTAAAAAAGAAAGCGTTACTTTTAAGGATTCACTAAAGGGGTTTGACTGCAGCTGCACTGCCGCGAACTCGATGTAGAGGGAGTTGTCTAAATATGGCTATGTATGTGCTGTCATGGGATGGTAGCTTGCCCCATCACTCAGAGTTGCATAGAAGAGTATCTGGTGAGCTGGATCTATGGAAGAGGGTTTTTTACTCACATGACAATTTTGAGGTTATGGTAAAAAGTGACATAGTTTTGGTTTAACTACTCAGTTGTAAATCAATACTCAGTACTCAAAAAGTGGTATTAGGGTTGTGTGCCTTGCAGAAAAGTGGGCTTGTTAGCTACTGCTTCTACAAATTAGTGTTGCAATAGCCCACAACAAGCATCAGTTTAAGTGGTTAAATTTTTTTTTTTATCAAAAGCCAAATTGGTAGACTTAATTTATATCACAGTTAAAATTGAACTAATTTATAGCATTTACAAGGTTTAGTGCAAGTGTTTACGCTCCTGTCTGCTTCTCCAAACTCAAGACTGACCACTACTGTCGGTAATAATAATCCTACTATTGGTATTTCATATACATTCCAATTTGACCCTAAAATTTTTAAACAAACAACTGAATTTATCCAAATCGGCAGCAAACACATTTCCCATTAAGACTCTTGAGCCCAGGGCTGATGGTCATGTGATCATACTGAGAGACGGAGCGTGCTCAGTAGTAGTCGTGTATGAGTTCAAACAGTGAAGTCTGCCAAATATGGACATTACCAACATACACATCACGTATTATATTGTATATTTATATGTAGACTGTATATGATATAAAATATGTTTTTATATATGCTTCTAACCCTCACATCACTTTAATACATTTGAATATTTTATTCCTCACTTTAAAAGTTTTAAACCCCTGAGAAATACCATGGACTGCTTTAGGTACAAAATACAACTCTCTGAGAGAAAAAAAAAAAGAAAGAAATTTACAAACAACTCAGATTCAAAAATTGAAGAGCGCAGGCCTCTGAAGCTGATTATTACATTGTCATCATTCATTGAAAAAGAAACAGGAACAGTGAAGCAGAGCCGCAGAGAGTTTAGCAAAGCAGCGAGAGATGGAGGCCATGTTGGTGCCAAGTTATGTTCTACTTTATGGTATTTCCTCACCTCATTAAATGCAAACATCCTCACATGTAATCTGGAATAGAGATTGGAAAAGTGAAGCCAAAACGGATTGATTTAAATCAAGTGGCTGGCTTTTATACAGGCCATAAATATACAGTGGACATAGTAATTGCTTGTTCACTTGCCTTGAAGGCTTTTTTCTGAGCCATTCAATCAAGAACACCATGTGATGTTTTCAAATGGACAAAATATTTGGACAAAATTTAAATCCTCCAATCAGTGTACTTTTCTTAAGTCTATTTCATGGGACCTGGCTCAAACTAAACATGTATTTATGAATTAATTGAGAATTGTATAAGTTTGTCACAAATATATGTCTTTGTTTGATGGACCAAAAATAAAAAAAAGGTAAGTATCAATTCCAAATACAACTTACAGCTGCAATAACAATGTAAAAATTGCAAATATATGTTGGTGGATTAAAAGAAACGTTTAGTTGAATGGCAAAAAATGAGGTCACTGAGTTAATTTTCCATTTAAATGATCTAATTGTCAAAAATCAATCCAATGCATTTGATTAAGTTAAGCACATTTGTTTATACATCTGTGCAACTTGGCTTCAGGAAACATACTTTGGGGTTCACTTTTCCATTGTTAGATAATGTTGTCCTTGTACGTACAGCAGATTAGCACAACTTTATCAAATATTATAGCTTTTTGGACTTTGAATTAAAAAAACTAAAACTAGCTTGAAACACACTGATTGTTGGTTAAGCCTTACATTAAGAATTGGGTAAATGCACCAACAAGGCCCTTAGATCTAGCGTGTCTTTGTTAAACTCTGTCATGAACGGCTCCGACTGCAGTAATCACTGACGGGGCACAGACCTCTACAGCAGCAGCATCGTACGGTGTGGCTTTGCTTTTTTTCTGATTGACGCCAGACGCTGCTCGTACATCCTCGTTTCAGGCACTAAAGACAGTTTATTAAGGTGACAGGAGCCAGCCCAGCGGCTTTCTTTAGGTTTGATTGTTACAAGTCCCAATTGAGAGACAACTGATTGATCAAAGTAAGTGATTGTTTGCTTGGTTGAAGCTTTTGATTTGACTTTTTTTGGGAGGAAAGGGGGCACGGGTCGAAAAACAGAAGGCACAGTTTCTACAATAATTTTCTTCTCAGATGAAAAAAAATGAACTTAGAATCAGGAAGTAAGTAAATCTGACGTGATATTTACCAACAACTGTGATGGGTTTTGTGTCTGTGTGACAATCTGAACAAGCATCAGGGCTGGGGTCACTCTATTTCAACTCTGGAGTTGAGTTTTTGTCTTGAAATATAATTTTGACCATGAATTTTTGTAATTTTTTAAAACTGAATCAGTGTGACAATGGACCCCAACCCTAACTGAGCACATATTATACACACAAGTGCTTCCAGCTTTTGAAACCAGTAGCGTGTTGTGCTTTTAAAGGCTGTGTTGTCCCAAAGGTCACCTTCTGTACAGGTTCGGTTCGGGGGCTAGAGTAGTCTTTCAAATGAACAAGAAAACTCGGATGCATCTCTGGCCTTTGAAGACCTAAGAGTGAAGACCCTGAAACCAGCTTGAATAATAATACGAAGAAGAATAATGCCCCAAAATAGTTGTTCCCAAGTCTGGTATAAACCACAGACGAGAGCCCAAACAAGAGAATGGTTAAAACTAAACAAAGCCTAAGTGTAATGTTTGTTTTCTATGTCTTGAAGCTAAACTACGTTGTGTTGGAGTAGCTCTACGGTGACGGGCTACATTCGAATCCCCCCGAAACAAAGCAGGTAAAGTAATTCCACAAAGGATTTGGTTGAACAAAGTGTCCGGCTGTGTTTCGTTGTGGGGCACAGATGGAGAAACATTGAACCAGTGAAGCACAAAGCTCAGAGTTTCATTTTCAGTTGTTTTTTTTCTTTTAAGAAGCCAGGACGCTTCTTCTCAGCAGGTCCTCGCTCCCAGAATGCAACTGCGGCAGGCGGAGTTTGCGTCCCCCGGAGCGAGTGTCCGAGTCGCTCTGCTCGGCGTCAGAGTAGTATCCATCCGTCTCCGTGGCGTCCAGCAGAGAGGTGTCCTTCGATAGAGGCAGGTTGGAGGAGTTCGAGGAGCCCGTGTTGGCCCTGCCCCGGGACTTGCCTTGGCGGGACAGACGCAGACGAACAGGGCTGGACACGCTGGAAGTGAAAGTAGAGCCAGAGTGGAGGTTGTCCCACGGGCTGCGCCCCTCTGAGATGTGACAGGAGTCCATTTTGGAGACGGGGGGCTGTAGAGGAGGGTTGGAGCTCCTTGTGTGTTGAAGGTGCAGGGCCCGAGACGAGGACTTGGAGCGCTCCCCTCTGCGGCCGCCGTGGATGGGCCTGTCCTCTGCCGAGCTGGACCATAGGGGTTTGGCTGTGGATGGGCTGCTCCTGGCTGCGGACAGAGGGGTCTGAGGAGGAGAGAAGGGGCTGGTGGAGCCTCGGGGGCGGGGTTTGTTGGATCCTCGAGGTTTTCGTCCGAGCTGCGGGGTTTTCCAGGTGGAGTTCTCCATCATCAGGTTGAGCAGATTCTCCTCGCCCTGAAGCAGCTGCAGATACAAGACAAAACAATTATCAGCAGAGGTGCGTAGTAACCATTTACTTTGTGACCACATTTTCTGTAAACTATCATTTTTACTTTTGAGGAAATGTTTATATATTTTGATTCTGTATTTTAAAAGAGAAAATGTTTAAAAAGTTCTGTTAAATAGTGAAACAGTTTTGTAAATGTCTGGTTTGGTACTTTCTGCTCTTCTCTCAGCAGATAATATAAAAACGGTAACACTTTACAGAACAATGTCCTCCATCAGGAAACATGATTTATAAAAGTGTTTCCTAATTCTTTCATAGATCCAGAGTAAATATGTGTAAACTACAAGCGAGTGTGTCCACGGCTGTGTATGTCCTCTTACTAAAATACAACTATAAGACATCTGGAAAAAAAGGTTGAAGTAAAAGCATCTGGACTCGGTTTTCCAGGTGCTTTTACTTCAACCTTTTTTTTCAACTATAAGCCTATTTAACTGAAAATATAAAGATTCAGTTCATTTGTCATATCAGGTTTCTGTATCAACATCTATTTTATTAGAGACTTTTCTTGCTTCCCCCAAAACAATGGGTTTAGATGTCATAGTGAGAGCCTTTACCAATCAATACAAACAGAGCACATTTCTGAAAAACACAGTGGGTCGCCACAGTCACACTCTAAACTCCAGTCTACAGCCTAATCTATGGTCAACTTTAAAGGTTAGTGTTTGATTTGAAGGCATGAGTAGAAATAGAGCGCTACCTGGTCGGAGAGCAGGCTGCCGGTCTTGTCTCGATGTTGGCCGACCAGAGCCCACTGACTGAGCATGTCGTCTGCAGTGATCTGAACGGACTGAGCCAACCAGCTGTCGAACAGAGAGCTGTCCAATGGGAAGGACTTGGACAAACCTGGAGGAGACAAAGACATTGTAAGTCAAAAAGTTGTACTAAAACATATCTGGACAAAATATTTCAGTCATTGAAGCACTTAAGCTGTGGGTGAAGGTAAATGAAGGTGATGGTGACTCCACATGAACTAAGCATAAGATTATAAAATAAATATTTCAAGGGTTTCAAAATTAGATCCCAAATGCAGGAATATGTGGTTGCTCCGTTTAGCATCAGTTCAAGAAGGATTAAAAACAGACTGGTTTTGTGCACTTTGACAATAACAACATATCTTTCTAGAGATGGCTCCATTTTATTGTAGATAAGATTTCAATGTGTAAGCAACAAAGTATTACAAGCGCAGTGTGTAGTTTTTGGCTGAGGGGTGAAAGCAGATTAAAATTGTACACCTCACACTCCTCTTTTCTACATCTTGTGAGGATCTACGGTAGCTCTGCAGGGACATGCTGTTGCCTAAAAACAAACCAAGTGGAAAGTCTGGTAAGTTTACATTTACTTACAGTTTAGAAATGTCTTATGTTTTTAATGCAAATATGTAGTGAATGTGTTTCTTCTCCAGCAGTGCTCAGTTTGTCCCTTTCTGGGCTGTTGTATGAACAGAAAGTGATGCAATTATTTATCAGTTTAACTGTCACACAATGTACTTCTGACATCTGTTCTCAAAGGAAGACACTAAGGGATGCAACTTAGTAGATTACACTCTGTTACTTTTTAGGACGTATAACCACTAATGAACTCTGAGGAATAAAATGCAATGCTGCTGCAAACTCACACAGGACTGTTACCTTTCAGTAAATAGGTTAAATATTTAAGTTGCAGTGTAAATTTGTGTTGATGTGAAAGAAAGCTTTCTCACAAACTGGCAGCGTGCAAATTATTTAATAGTATTTCCCTGTTTCATGCAAAGATACTTTAAAGAATAAATTTAAGGGTATTATTTAACTACTATAGACTGTATTTTAAGGTAAAATGTTACATAATATTGCTTTATATTATTTACTTTATCGAAATAATACTAGAATATGGTCTACAGAAGGGTGATCATTGACAGCTCCATTTACAATATGTCGACTCAAATCCAAACAGTTTTGTCGCCTCATCAATAACAAAGACCTCTGAGCCTTTTTACTGGAGAAATGCTGCTTCCTGCCTCTGCTTTCTGCACACTCTGGTCTTTGTACAGGACTGTGACAGACCAGGACTCTGTCTATAACGTCTATGAGTGGGAGGCTGCAGACAAAGCTCCTGTTTGTGAGCGTCTGTATAATTAGGAGATTTTCATGGCTCCTTTTCTGTCATTGTGGGCTGTGAAAGTGCTGCCAAAGCACTGTGTACGTCTCCGTGCCATTCAAGTATTTTATTTTTTTTTCTTTACCAGCAACACACAGAGGGTAAGGGGCTGATGCTGGGGTTGGATCCATAAAGTGTTCCCACAGTTGGCTGCTACACTTTGTGCATCTTCCTACAGTATGTTACAGTACGTTAGCTCTATGTACTGTCAACCTCAGTACTCACACTGCTTAGAGTTTTGGTCAGATGCCAGAACGTGGGACATACAAAAACTAATAACCAAATATACAATATAAAGTAGATCTATTATCTACTGATGCTGTGATAAAAGGCCACATATATTAAACTAAATTGACTTGATTAAAACAGTGGTATAGAAGCTTCCATACTATTTACAATTTATGTGAGAAATGGGAATTGGTGACATCTTGATAAATGCTTGCACAGCTCCAGTTAAAAAAAACAACTTATTGTCAGTATTGTCAAAACCGATTTCAACTTCTAACTTTTAATAACCATACTGCACCACAGTTGAAGGGTGACCACAGAGGTACAATGCACTATTTTGTGGGATTTTTAACAGACCTTTGACAATGGAAACAACTTAAAGTGGGTGATCGGAGCCGTACACTACCGCTCCTGTGGAAACTTGTCTTTGAAAGTTCTCACTCTGTTGATGATTTGCTAAACAGCTGTTAGAATGTGAGCCATTGTGATTTTTAAGTCACACAGAGCTCTTTATGTCTGCTTTTCATGCTCCAACTGTTGAATCTCATGTGTTTCTTGTTTTTGAATAAGATTATGATATTAATTGTGTTTGGATTGAGAACAACTTCTATGTTTTTAATTTTACTGTCTTCATAAAGAGAAACATAAATACAGTCATTTTTTTTGCTATTGCCAGCTCCCATCAGTCCTTTATTGACAGCCCTCCCATCAGGGTTAAACGTAAAACGATAATCATTATTATCTAATATGCAGCATTTATAATTTATCAGAAGAAGTCTTGACAGGTCAGTTAATTACAAGAAGTTAAATGCTTTTTCTGTTTTGTATTTAACCGCCTGTTCAACCAAAATATAATGCATGATGCTTCTTTTTCTTTACAGACTTTGTAGCCTCCTTGTAAATCTTTAGTGTGTAATGATCTGCAGTAGAGAACAGCAGGCGGTGCTGTTTGGGTGCCTTTAACACCAGCTATCATCACACGCACACACACAGACACACACGTGCAGCGGGGCCGTTTCCATGACGCAGCATGCCTCTGCAGGAGCCGAGGGAGGGAGCAGGTGACGAAGGGAAAAAAGGAGATGGTGTGAAATGTACAGGCAGTGAAAGCTGAGGCAGGTAGGAGGGAACTAAATAAGTGAGTCTGCTGCAAAGATCTGGATAAATATACATCTCTGTGCACTGTAAATACTGCAGAGATTCAGATATTTGACAGTAGGACATACAATAAAAATCCAGGCAAATTATTAGTTAAATTATTAATAGTTATATTTAGATACAACTAATCCCAAACATATAAAACTAGGGGATCAGATGCGTTACTTTAGACTGGTATTTAAAGATGGACAGGTCTGGAAGATGAAGTCATTTCCTCTCTATTGCCCTCTTGAGTGCAGCTACAGTATACATCATTTGAGTTTTATTTTGAAATTCCCCTAATACTAACTAAATTAGCATGCAATATCATCAAAAGTCAAGCCCCTGAATTCAATAAAGTGGTAGACTTACATGCAATGAAACAAGAACCACAAATGTTTTATTATATCACCAGGGGTAGTTTTTCCAAACCAGACACAATGTAACAAAATATTGTCTTTAGATGCTGTCCATAATAAATACACATTTTTTATGCAAATATAATAAGATACTAAATGAATACGCTGCATACTTTGTGTCAGACATGGTAGAAAAAGCTGAATTTCTTTGAAATGAAATATATATATTTTTAAATGTTGACACATATTATTCATCCATGCATTTAGTTTATGTTTTTATTGTTGATGGGTGTTTTGACATTTAACATTTTTCAATTTGTGAAGCTGTTGTTGCGGTAAAATTAAAGAGTTAGAGTTAGGGGTTAGGTGGCATTAACCTTCTCATTAACTTCTCATTTTCAACTTAAGAAGTCTTTCTAGACAGCCTTAAATAGTCTTTATTTCAATCCTTAAATATGTTACAACTTCCAATAATAGAACCATTAATGAAGCTGTCTCTTTGAGGACGATGACGACACTGACTCCTTCTCGACTTGTGCACCTCACAAGCTAACAGCATGTCAGGCTAATGCTACATGACCTCAAGCACAAATAAAAAAGTTTGGGAAAAGCCCTCTGCAATGTGAGCATATATAAAGTTGGGCTCGGCTCTAAACTAGCTGCATGAACAGCTGATGAAGCAGTGAGCAGCGTTAGCCAGTTACGCTAAGGAAATGGAGAGAGGAATGTGGTAGCAGAGCAACTCGGCTAAAGCCAGTTCTGAGAAGCACAGAGAGTGTGTGTGTTCGGCCCAAAGCCTGACTAAAACCTTCTGAGAATTTCTGTGCGGTGCCAAATGTCTCCCTGGAAACACCATGAGAAAAAAAAAGGCAGGGACAGTTAAGTAGCCACAGAGCGATAGGCTAAGATAAGAGGAGAAATCAGAACTAAGGACAAAACAGGGCTCAATAATGAGACTATAAATAAATGCTCTGAATAATATAGACAGATAAACTCACACTTCTTTTTTCAAACAAAAACTCAATTAGAAATCTTTAATTCATTATTTTGTGCTAATTTACTACATATAAAGCCACTTTTCTCCAAACCTTAACCTGCATGCAAGAGTTTAGACAAAAATCTGCATATATTTTCATAAGTTGCAAACTAAACAAGTACAATTACTTATTTTACAGTATTGGCAGCAGGGATGATCACAACTTGATTCTTCAAGGCTACAAGAAAGTTCACACAGTACTGAGATCTTTTACTCTCAGCAGCATATCTGTTTTTATCATCTGTATTTATTTTCAGTACAATGTCCTTACAACTGTTAAATTCTGCTTAAAGACCTGACTTCCCACTTTAATTTTCTTGACAGTTCAGAAGAGCATTTTCTAATAAATGGCCAATATATTTACGGTCTCTCTGGCTCAGTTTAAACTCTACTCTACCAAAAACTACGGCAGCCTCAGATGATCAAAGTTTAAAAATCCCAGTGGATATTAAGGAGAAAACACACACACTGAAGCCATTTAAAGCTGACAGACACAAACTGTAAAACACTGAAAGGCTAAATTACACCACATTAACATTTTCCAGTATATTTCTACGGACATTTGGACATTTAAATCAACTTCCAGGTCATTTCTCTGACTTCATCTCTTAAGTGCTTGCTCATAGAGAGATTATTGTTGAGCATTCACATGACTTCTGCTGTAAACTGGTTTTAAATACAAAATATAGATGAAATTCACCTGAAGGAACAAAGCAGACAACAGCCACAAACATAAGCAATCTTTTCCCAGTTTTTATCCCTTAGCCTTGAGCAGTCTGAAGTCTGAGTCAGGTGGAGAGAGGCACAGAGACCAAAGATAAACAGTGGCAGAGAGTGTTATAACACTGCGCCAGAAGGAGAAGGCGAGACAGATGCCCTGTGAAAAACTGAAAAAGATAAATATAAAACAAAGATTATATCGGAGCGACAGAAGAGAAGCAGAGCCAGACAACTGTCCTCCTCTTTTATTAGAGTCGAGTTTATTGATAACATTGACATCGATGAAAAAAAACACTGCTTGCTCTGGTCTGTAGAGTTTGGTTAAAGAAAGCTTGTGTTTTACCATAGACAGAAGAAGATGAGTACATGGTATTTTCTTTTCTCTATACATAATGAAATAGTAATATTAGTAACTCACTGTCTTTGACTTTTATTAGGGTCCCCTTGGAATATTCCGCTCTTAATTATTTGGAAAAAAGTCAACCGTCATCTTACGTTTAGTGGTGGATAACTGTCTGCCTATAGGACTGCCTGTTGTTATCTTACAAGCTTCTTTTTTTATTAAATTTAATTATTCCTAAGTTAGTCCTGTTACTATTAGCAGGATTTGAACAGCTTTAAGTTAAATTTGAACAAGTTTTAAGTTGGATTTGGAAAGATTTTAGTTGGATTTAAACAGCTTTTAGTTAGATTTTAACATGTTTCAGTTGGATTTGAACATGTTTTAGATGGATTTGAACTGTTTTTTGTTGGTTTTGAACAGATTTTAGTTGGATTTGAACAAGTTTTAGTAAGATTTTAATGAGACTTGGTGGAACATTTCAAATTAGATTTTTACTTTAATTGTCTTGATATGTATGCAATATAAACAAGCATCCTTCCTGATTTACAAAGATTTTGGGGTAAATAATTTCTTGTCTTGTATCATATGAAATATGATTTAAAACTTTCAGAATAAAAAAACGTGATAAGAGAAACATAATTAACACTGAACATAATTAACATAAAGCAAGCTGTTTGAGAATAAAAATGTCCTTCAGCTGTGATATCCTCCAGAGTGTGTTTGTGTGGGCGCTAACACAGTCCTTTATGTCTCCAGGCCTGTTGTTGGCTGTGAATAGCCTCTGTATGTGGGGCAGCAGGTGGGTGGATTAGTATTCTTATGTAATCTTTGTTTATTCAAATCTAATTAAGAATATCTAATTAAGAGTTAAGAATATTTGAGCTGTGACACTGTAAAAGGCTGAATTACAGAAGGTGAATAATAATCTGAGTGGTTCAATATAAACAAGCCCTGGTGGTTTCTAATATCACTTATGTCTCTTTTTATAATGATTTGATGAATACAAGCTCTGGTACATTAAGTGGTTTCAGAGTCTGTGGCCTACTTGTCCTTCAGCAGAAGCTAGAGGCCATCTACACAGAAGAGGAATAAAAACACTGTGTCGGCTCGAAAATAGAACACGACAAAGACAGGCAAGATGGCAAATAAAAATAATGTGATTTAGAAGAAATAGCTTTACTGTCCGTCTTGCTTTGTTATCAGGCTAAAGTTGAGTTGAAGCACACACATATTGCAGTAGACTGCTAATGTTGTACTCGAGACTGGAGAGGTATGACAGATCACACACAATCAGTGCCATTGGTTTAGTCATTTAAATACCTTGGAACCATTATTGAGGAGAACAGTGCAGCTGTGTGTGACATATGGCACTTCCGTCTACACTGTCTGAGAAATCTGATCATACTTTATTATGCTTTTATTAAATCTATTTGATTTTTTTCTTTGGTTTCATGTTTAAAAACAAATACTCCCTAAATCAAGTGGGTAAATAATCAAGTAAAGTTATTGGTCAGCCTGAGACCGACCTAAACTCCCTGTGACCAGACAGTTTCAGTGAACGTGGAGTTTTTTAGCCTGGAGCCTGACACTGTTTTTGGTAGGGTTCAAACAAATTCTAGTGCGACTGCTCTAAGGGTGCGCTTCACTTGGGTGAATACAAGCCACATGCTCAGAGACCTTTTCAAAACAGAGGTCTTAGCTCTCTACTCTACTACTGAACTACTACTGAACTCTGGTACAGTTCAATTAAAGTGTGAAGCCCCAGCTGACCGCAGGCGTCTAAATGAGCTCAAACAGAAAGAGCGTCATTAATTGGCAACTAAAACATCACGTAACTTTCCAGAGAGCTGAGAAAAACGAACTGAAAGAATACCGTTTATCAACAAAACTCTCTCAAAATGCCTAATTAGCACCTGGACCGACAGCACCATCTAGTGTTTATCTTGAGAAAAGCCTTGTCTTTTGTTGTTTGGTCCGCAGAATAAAATGCCAGTTGTGAACGCTAGATGGACCGGAGCTTTTTGCTGACAGACCAAACTAAATGGATCGTTTTTACGGGACTACGAATGTTTAACGCAGACTCAAATAATTATTTTTTACTTGGCCTTGTCTCAATCTCTAGCATTAAGTTTTTTGGAACTTAAGGCGACCAACTCCTTAAGGTCACACTTTGAAGATGTTTTCTTGAATTCAATTCATTTTTACTTGTCTCTGTTAATGACAAAAAGGTTTCAGGATTTTGAATCAAGACCAACTTAGACAAGGGATTTATTTATTAATACAATAATACTCTGCCTCCTTCAAGAAATGCTATCATATATCCTATTTTGATTACTGTTCTCTGTATGTATACCATAGCTTGGCAAATCAGAAATAATCAAACTGTACACTGTGTAAACTAAGCGCATATTTTTGCACTAAATGTATAAAATGTACCGTGTTTGAGCTCATGTTGAATGGACAGGTTCAACTCAGGAGATAGACAGTATGTACCTAGGTCTTTGAGCAGCGAGCCGTTCTCTGACTTCCATCGCTCCTTTCTCTTGTCGGGGCTACTCTTCCTTCTCTCTATTCCTTTCTCCTTCACTCCGTTCTGCTTCCTCTTTTCTCCCTTGTGGCTTTTCTCTGCAGAGACACAAGCAGCTCACGTTAGGGACTGGTTCTTTTCAAAAAGACTGCCGTAATTTTTCACTGGTTAGATTTGAGATGTTAGTTGAAAAACATCTGTGTTAGCAGTGTTAGTAATTTACATGCATCCCACGCCGGTACAACCTTATTCTTCCAATGCTTACTTTTATAAAAAGTTGCTGAACACATTTTTAGCAAATTTTATATGATTATTACTTGTCCTGACACGTGTGAGCAGAAAGGCCTAATTTGAGTTAGGCTATGATTCATATAGACCCTACCAACTTAAGTGGCGTTATGTTTTTAGAAGAAAAAGAAAAGAAATTGAGTCTAGACAAGTTTGTTATTTAAAATAAGAGGAAAACTGAGCAAGCCAGTTGGTTTAAAAACTCTGCATGTTTGTCATACTCAATGGGAGAAGCTTATTTGTGCATATATTGGTTGTTAATGTATTATTTCCAGATTCTTGATGACTCAGCAAAAACAGGTGACAAATGTGAATATGATTTGACATTTAACGACAAAAACACTTACGTATAGCCAAACTGAACTTACTAACCCCCCCCACCCCCACAGCATAAGGAGCACTGTTAACACACGACTGCCTCACACTTATACAGCAGTATTCCAGTCTCTGATAGGACGGCCTGGAGAGCCCTTATTGTTGGGACTTCTTGTTGTAACAGGCTCCTGCTGTTTAAACAAACACAGTGCTGCACGCCTCACTAACTATTTCTGCAGCTGCCTTCACGTCCCTCTGTGCGAACGTCCCAAACCCTAACCATAACAGTGTGTGGCAGCTGTGGGCGCTTTGTTAAAGACTCTCTATATGTGTTTGCTGCAGCTACAATTGGATAAAAGAAAGACCAAAATGTATAGTACACAGATAAATAAATCTAATTTTACAGGTAAATATCTTAATACACTTTGATTAAATGCCAAAGCTTGTGGCTAAATCTCTCCTGAGTCAGAAATGACATTCCCTATGACATTTCAGAGCGTTTTATTTTAACTGCCTTAGGGACAGATCTGAAAAGATAGGAGCAGGACATATTTTCAAATCCCTTTAAAGCTAACTTTGGCATGGGAAAGTAAAGAACAAAGTCACTGATATTGATAGAAAACAATTGATAAAAATAACAAGAAGGAAGTTATTATTATTATTAAAAAAGAGGAAAGTAAAGCAGTCTGTAGATGACTGACAGAAAATACATGTCTTTGAGTTACACAGAATACTATTATTAATGCTGCTTCTGAAGATGATTTAATCTGATGAGTACAAGCAATATTACAGTAGTAGAAAAAATATAAGACAGTAACCATCGAGAAAGTCCATTTGATTATTGATTATTAGAAGTACCCCATTAGTCTTTAGCATAGACCTGTGTTTCTAAAGGTCTCATGTTGGAAACTACTTTTTGGTTTATTTTTATCAATATTCTATGTAAATCCATATTTAACATGTTTATGCTTCACAATCCTGTCAACGATTCACAAACACTTCAGCAAACTACACATTGGCTATAACAAAAGTTAGTCAGTTAGTTGGATTGTCAAAACTGCAACTGTGGTCTGAGATGTTTTATATTTATTTTCAGATAAGACAAAGAAATGGCTGAAATAGTTCAATGAATCGTGCAGTTGTTCGGTCGTAATGAGTGCTGTTGGTTTGTGGAAACAGTCTGAGCTCTCCGTCAGTGCTGGCGAGTGACTGTGTGGCTGCCACCGCCGGCAGTGGGCCGTCCTCACGCTCGCTTTAGCGTGGACGAGCAGGACATGCATGAGCGGCTCTGAGAGAGGCCACAGACAGATTTCACACTGAGATCAAGCAGCTGTGTGAGTGTCAAGTTTAAGGCTAAAACAACCGAGCAGAAACGAGAGCGAGAGAGAAGTTAGAAAAGAAACATGGTCAACCATTGCAATTATTTTTCTGTGGTTTGATTTAAATTTGCGTCTCAACGAAGACAGATTAAACTACTCTGAACGAACTTGGATGGACACATAACTAAGAGAAAAAAAGCATTGCATCGAGAGCATCTCTTTTTTGTAAAATGGTCATAATTGGTTTG
This sequence comes from Perccottus glenii, assembly GCA_024416835.2. Taxonomy (NCBI): domain Eukaryota; kingdom Metazoa; phylum Chordata; class Actinopteri; order Gobiiformes; family Odontobutidae; genus Perccottus; species Perccottus glenii. Next base: position 22,450,535 of record CM044561.2, on the reverse strand, counting down.
ACAGGATTTCTACCCAGAGGAAACTTCTATAAATAAGAGATTAAAAACCTATTTTACAAAAAAATAAATGGCTGTCCAAGCTAAGTTTCCAGAGACGTTTAGAAGACTCAACACTGCAAAATCCATGTTGTGTCAAAGGTTTTGTGGTTGAATACTGATCGGGAGGATGAAATGACAGGAAATGAAGATTGAAAGTGTGGCACATTTTCAAGTAGATCATTGGTTTTTGCCTTCGGAGAAAACACTCAGCTGTCTTCATGTTAGTATATAGTGTATGTGGAGTCAAAACATAAAGCAGCTTGTACAATTTATGAGCCTTACACACAGGTAAGAGACATACAGCCAACACAGAGGTGGACATAACAAGGAAGGAAAGGCAAGCTTATTGGTTCAAATGTAGTTTTTGGGTGGTAACAGATAATGATGTTGTATTGTTTGCACTGTGGCTCCTGAGTGTGAGTTTTAATTTGTCATCACACTTAGACGCAGAGCGAATGTGAAAATACAAAACTTTCTTTAAATTCAACCTACAAAAGCATCTCTGAAAGCCACGTTCACCACAAACTATAATCAGTTTAGAAAAGCCAGGTGTTGAGTCTGAGGCACTTGTAGATTAATCTTCTCTAGTCAGTCCTTATCTTAGGGCACCTTCAGTAATTCCCCTACAGTAGTAGAGACTGCACTAGAGCAGAGTGGGCTGACTGAAACATGGGGCTGGCTCTATCCCATTCCTGTTTTCAAGTCAACCTAGCATACTTACAGAATGCAAGTAGTCAAAGAGACAAGTTTATGCTACTATGCAACCGGCTAATATTTTTGTTGGTTCCTTGGGCCTCACATTTAAATGAAAAAGTCTGATGATGTAGTTTCCAAGTTAGAAAATCATTAAAAGCGACCCCAGTGTGCTTATCTGACACCAATTCATAAAGTTGGAGGAATAACATTGCTTATTACACTCAATGACAATGATTACCGTAGTTAGTAAAATTGTTCATTAATGTGTAATGCAACAAACGACTCGACGCGGCGCTCCTCTCACAATATATGTTGGAGTTCTATCTTTTGAGCGGCTCGGCATCAAAGTACCAAGGTAATACACAGGAAATAGATACCAAGTGTCAAAATAAATTTCCACTACACTATCAAAATAAAGCCTAGTGGAGATGTAAACAGGTGGAGGTGGAGTAATTAAATTTATTTTAGGCAACACACCAAACACACATTTTACAAGGACAATATAAAGAAGGAGAAGCATGTTTATTTATAAAGAACAAAAATATATCTAAAAAATGTTAAGTTGAAAATTCTTGTGACTGTTTTGCAGCAGAATAAATGCATTAAAGTCACTTTAAATTATTTGGAAGGCTGTTTGTCAAGATTAAAGCACCTAAATGTTAATGTGTTGATAGGAAAACAGAGACTGCTTAAAGCTTTATAAAAGGGTTGCAGGTGCAGCCAACAGACATTTCACTCTCTTTTTCCAATTTATTTTATGGCTGAAGCTGAAATTGCGGAGGCCATTAACACTGAGGGGATCTTTGAGGGAGCTCCCAGAGGAAACGCTCCTAAAATGTTTGTTGTCTGACAGTAGGACCGTCTTATCCTATGATCTCCACAAAGCACTGTTGTTCTACATTTTCACATTTTTCCAGCACTAATCTGATCTAAGTCTTTTGAATGTTTTACAGCTGGAAAAGTCTATTTGAGGTTTTCGAAGGACGACTGCAGGAGGCTTCCAGCCGCTGGGTGTAATCTTTGCACAAATCCGAGCATCAGCACCAAAACACGGTCTTGTACATCTACAATTTCCCTTTCCCTCTTTTGTCTTTAAGTTCTTATCTCTGCAATATTACAGCCCCCTTCTCCCAAACCCCATCCCAGCGTTGTTTAGAAGCAGCACCAGTGCACAGGGGATTCGTCTTTTTGAAGTCTGTGATTAATTTCCCTTCTTTCGAGGTGCACTGAACTGAGGCTGTGTGTAGCCGCTGTGTCCCATTTCTTACCTGAGCTCATTAGTGCGATGTGAAAACACTTTTTTTCCCCTCGCTCCTCTCTGTCCACTCCTTCCTTTCATCCCATTACCTTCTTGTCCTTTCCCATCCACTGCTTCCTGCATCTTACACACACACACACACACACACACACACACACACACACACACACACACACACACGCGCACACACACGCACACACACGCAGGCCTGCAGCAGATCAGAGAGGCCAGCACTAACCACTGTCAGCTTGTCACAGTCCGGTTTGAGGCAGAATTTAAATGTAGTCCACCTTTTGCATAACAATAACACTGTGAATCTGCACAGAGACCACAAACACACAGCACAGGAGTAAACTCTGCTTTATCGGCTTTACCTGCAGCGTATCTTAAAAGCACAATGGTTCATATTCATATGTTTGAAGACGGAAATATTGACGGGCTTAAAAAGACTTTATCCACTACACACACATACACGGAGCAACTCAATGTAAACTCAGGTCAAGATGAAACAAGGTAACGCAAAGACTAACTGGTTCAGAGACGTGCTGTATCACAAAAGTAGATTGCGAACCCAAAAGGTGTAACATTTTGGGTGAAACTGAGACATGATGATGAATGCCTATGAGGTCTCTCTTTTATACTGCCACAAAGAGCACAACATCTTTTTTTTTTTTTTTTAATCAATTTAGATTCATTGATCAAAAACTAAAGGGCTATCTGTGAACATAAGAGCCAGTGCTAAAAGGGTGTTCATTGATATAACTGCTCTAGTGTTTTTTTTAATAGAAGCAGAATAAATCATTGGAAACAAAAAGGCCTGAATTTTATTATTACTATTGCAATCTTGCTGAGCCACTTTCCTGTACTTGACTCAGTTTTCCCGTGTGACCGCTTGAGTCGAAAGGTACTAATAATAATAGTCATAATGTTATTGCTGATGCAGATATACCACTAGGATAAGCCTTGTAATGATTATAGATTTCAAATCAAAATATCTGGGATAAAACAATTCCCGAAGAGGTGCATAAACAATTCTCAACGCTCACACATTTTTGAACATGTTTGATGGTTAAAATTGTATTTTGAGAGTGCAAAATGTTTTTCTTGTATTTGCAGAGTGGAACGATGGGACAGCCCTGACAGTTGCTGTTGCTAGGCAGACTTCATCTAATCCAGACTTTTCATAGCAGAGCTGGAGCTAACACATTTGAGTCCTACATATGTTAAACCCTGGACCAGGACAAATCAAATGTTTAAATAGAGTTAAATAGGATCCCAGAATGAATTTAAAACCTTACATTAAAACTTGAAAGGGTAAAACAGATTAAACTTTACACTTCAGATGGGGAATATGTTGTATTTTCTGGTCAAGTTTGCCATGTATTGTGCTCCACTTTCCCAATTTGAACTTACTAGATATTGAATCATACTTGTCGGAGTTGGTTTCTGATGTTCTTTCTGGTCACGTCCCAGGTCTTTCTGCATGTGGGACTAAAAGGATATCGGCCGGATGCCCGCTTGTGCTGCTGGCAACACACTAAAACACTTACAAAAGCATGACGAGACGAGCCCCCGACGTGAGAGACAGGCGCGAGGCAGAACGTGACGGATCAGACAGACAGGCCAAAAGGGTTTGCAGTCCTGGTTTTTAGACGGGGCTAGACCGAGAGGTGTGGATACAAGCCCAGAGGGAGCAGCCGGGGGGAAGAGAGGTGAAGGTATCTGCGGGCTTCAGGAAGTAGGATTTTACAGTTGTGAGTTAAATGTCAAAGCATTTTTAGGAGCCAAAGCAGACTGCCAAAAATAACATTGTTGAGATTTGACCTGCTCGTATTGTGTTTTGAGATATTTAAAAATGATATTCAACATGTCTAGGTTAAAGAATGGGTACTGTTATGCAATAATTGACAGTTAACAGTGTTAATTTAGTACAGCATTTTCTCGGTTATGTACTTTACAACAAAACCCAGTTTATTCCTGCATTTTTCCTTCCTTAGCGTTTCTGTGTCATCAGATAAAACTATTCTAACTATTTCTTTTTTCTTTAGTTAAAAACTCAACTACAGTGACAGCTACAGCAGCTTCCGAAGGTTAAAACGAAGAATAACAAATAAATATGGCAAAGGTTTCAGACAAAATGCACACAAAAACAGTCTTGAAAAAAAGGGGGCGTAAATGTAGGGGTATAACTAAAGTTTCCTTGGACACTAAATTCAAAACTATAGACACTAGACTGGTTTACACTTTAAACAAAACTGCAACTTTTCACATGAAGATGATGATTGACATGGTTAGAAACAAAAATGGAAGCTAGTGTTGTGCTAAAGAAAACACACAAGATATCCAAGGGTAACAATAGTCCCAACAAAGTCTTGCAAATCTATGATATACATGTTTATTTTTGTAGGATTTTTATGTACCTTTATTTGCATTTGGAAAAATCTCAGAGTAGCAAAAAGATCAGCAATAGAAAGCAAACATGAATAAAATCAAAGAAGAGGAGCTGGGTGAAAACTTAAAGCGTCACATACTGAACAGAGCTGTGGTCCCCAAACATTAGGTCAGGGCCCAAAAGTGGGTCATGGACGGAAGATTTCGGTCAGCCAAAAAAAAGAAATAAAAAAAAGAAACATTGGGCCTAATCATTTAAAAAATGCAAAAAGATATTTGCGGTGGTTCATGGTCATTTAATAAAAAAACATATTTGCTTTTGTAAATTGGTAATGGCCAGATCGCATTATAATAAGAATATACAAACAAAGTACAAACTTTTCAAAGGCTAGACCTATAAAAAATGACCAAAATGATTGAAACCCACATCTGGCAATTGAGCCTTGAATTGTTTTGTTTTTGAAATATGGGTCTCCTGGAATAACATTTGGGAAATACTGGTGCAAAGTAGATAGAAATACAGTCATTTAATAACTGAGCTGTAGCTGGGTTTAGGCACATCTAAGATTTAATTTAAGCAAGATGAGAAACGACAGCCTGAACCAACATTATACTATCCAAGATATTATTATGACAGCCTTGCATGTTACATGTTAATGTAGCATCTTTTCAAAGTGTGGCAGTGGGATTGAGATGCCATATTCTGTGTCCACTGTGAGTGAGCAACAAATATGAATCACACATGTAGTAAATAATTGATTTGTTAAAGGGAACGACATGTGGTACTGATTGTTTTACGAATTTTAAGACTGCAGAAAATATGAAAAAAAACACTTTTGTGTTAGTTGATAAATAAACTACAATATGATATGATCTCTGAAGAACGTATAGCCCAGTGACATTAATTGTTGGGCATTACATTTCTGTAGTTTAGGCTTTTAGAGTGTCCTAACTAGATTAATATATTTTTCCGTCTTCCTATTCAAACTGGCACTTACTGTAGCTAACGCACTGACGAAGAAAAAGTTTACTGCAGATGATGAGAAAGCTACAACAAAATGGCAAATAATGGAAAACACCAACATTAAACCGTAGTAAAGCACTCACAACGTTATGTGGAAGATGAAACATGGGGGTGAAATGGAGAGCGGAGAATGAAAAGGAGGAATGAAAAAAAGGATGGATGCAAGGTTAGGGACATGACAAATCATTATAAGAGACAAGCCCATCCTTCACAGCCTCTCGCACAAACAGCAGTGTCGTCAGCAGCAGCTCCTGTGGCAGTGTGAATAGATACAACTGTTCACAGCCAGCCCTCAGCTCCGGGTCTCGATCTGCTGAGTCAGCGCTGTGTGTTTGTGATTTGCAGACTAGAGGAAGATTTAGTCAAGTGATACAGAAATTAATCTCCACAAATACACCCTCCAGTCTTTATCTCAGTGTGAGGGCGAACATATAAAGTATTTTCTACAGACTGTATATAAAAAAGGACAGAGGGTTTTCCTGCTCTGACCTTTACATTCACAAGCCATGAATGAAACAACAGCTTCGAGGCACATGCACCTGCTTTGCTAACTTTTCTGAGGCTCCTATTTGAACATGTCCTCTGCCTCACAGTGCCATGATAGTGCTATAGCGCAGTTATTTTCATAAAAATTACGATCAAATTTTCTCCACAAGCAAAGTTCTCCACAAACATTCCCCTCTTCTCACCTGTAGGGTTGTTTAAATGGCGCCAACAAATCTTCTTTGCTGCTCTCAAACCTAAAGTTGTAGTGTGTTACCACAAGTAACAGCAAAGAGTTGACACATGCTGTCGCTAGCATTATAGTCACTGTAGTTCACTGTAGCCTCTTTCATACATCCACTGAGACCGACATCGTGCACCGACTGTAGACACACGGCTTGTGGACATCTGCCTGTGTGTTTTATTAAGGGATCAATCTTCAGCAGGTCAGAATAAAAGCCATCAATTGAGGGCTAGTATAGCATAGGGTAAGGTTTAGAGGTCTTTAGTTAGGCTAGGATAAAAATATAATAAAAACATGATAATTCCTGGTGATTTATGAAATTTGAATTCATGTACTAATGCATGAATTCATGATGCCCACTACTCTAAAGTGTTACCACAGCTTTTTATACACACACAAGTATCGGACTGGTACTCAGTATCGGCAGCTATTCTGAGCTGCATTGGAAAGAACAACCATATTAGTGGGCCTGGTCCGGCCCCCAGGCCTTGAGTTTGACATGTCTGATCTAAAGCAATGGATGAAACTCAACTGGTCTTATCCTGGGATACAAGCTTTTCACTAAACATTTAGCTTCGACCAAATATAAACAAAACTAAGCAAAGTAAATTTTCTAAAATTAAAAATTTCATCACAATCTGAATTTCTATGCTCAAAACAGGTCTGTAATGACAAAGTAGCCTAGGTGTTTAGTTGAACATTAACTATTTTTCTAGATTTCTTTTCAGCACTCTAGAACATACCTGCAACCCACTTTTGGGTACTGACTAAACTGGAAAACAGACTATGTAAACAACAACAACAACAACTTAGTACATCTTACTTTAATCTGGAACAAAATATTCAATATATTATATATCAAAACAGGTAACGTTTTTAAGAGTGCTTGGAAACACATACAGTATATAGTGCACATACACCTCGGCTTTGATTAACTCCTAAACATGGAACACAGTTTATAAGACAAGCTCACAAACTTTCAACCTTGACTGAATCACAGTCACATTATGGTAGATTTTGTGATATTGGCAAAGACTGACTCTGTTGTTTATTGCAACAACATGCTACATATACATTTACACAAATATACAATTATACAGAAGCTCACAAACTTTCAACCTTGACTGAATCACAGTCACATTATGGTAGATTTTGTGATATTGGCAAAGACTGACTCTGTTGTTTATTGCAACAACATGCTACATATACATTTACACAAATATACAATTATACAGATATCATGTGCTTAGGTGGTAAATAAAGTAGGAAAGAGAAAGGGATGGACAGAAGGAAAGTGTTGAGTCAGTAAACTGGCAGTTCCCGTCCCTCTGCTTTACTCCAACAAAGAGAATTTCTTCTCTGGTATCCTGTCCCTTTTCCCAATTAGATAAATGTCTGTTGGTTTAAACAAAGGTGGAGCAGGTGAAAACTAGCAGCAGGCACACAGCTTTAACCCGGAGATGACACTTGGGACTTGGGGGACTCTAGTACAATCTCCAGCGCTCTCTAATGTCAGAAGACCATCCTGAGGCTCTCCTGTATGGGTGTGCTGAAGACACAGTAAACTGATGATGGAGACCTTCAATGAGCGTGCTGAAGATGTGTAGGCTGATAAATAGTACATAGTGTGTTTGGTGTTGTGAGCCAAGAGCATGAGCGCAGAAGCCATATGCTTGTATTTTAGGTTCTAAGGTTGCTTACATGTCCAAAAACACTTATTATTAATACATTATAGAACACCATCTTCTGCTGCTCAGAAACCCACGAGGACAATTTAATTCATGCCCAGAGATCTTCTTGGAGAGTATGAATGAAAAAAGCTATAGTGATGAGTGGTACACTCCTTAAAAGCGATGAGGTCAAATGTTGTCACTTTACAATCACGTATCACAAATCCTATGATAAAAATGGCAGATGCCTTCTTAGAGACATTGTTTTAATCTACAATGACCTCGATGAATGAGCACCTTAACCTACATGTGCTCACTTTGTAAAAACCTGGTTCCTTTTACACACAGGAGACTCCAGTTCACTGTCATTACACAACCCTCCTGTTATCGCCATGACAACAAGCCTTCACTGTCACCAGCCTCACAGCCGCGGGTCACGACTACTACCAACAGCACTCCTCCACATTTAACACACAACAGCAGGTCACTATCGGTCAGTTAAAGCCACTGTAATCTGCACCAACAACCTTTTTACCGTAAATGTTCGAGTAATGTGACACTAACATACCATGAATAGACTGTAAACAAGGACGAGGCTGTTCATGTGATCAAAATTAAAAGACTGTTTGCAGAGCTCAAGACATAATATACTGTTTTATGAGAGTGGATTAAATAATGAAGCCACTAGACTCCACTATTGCACTATGGCTTTGTCTAGTCCCTGTATGTTTACTCTCGGTTTTGGCCGTGTAAAATGCTTTATGACAGATTTTGATGACTGTCAGACTGTTAGGAGTTTGTGCTGCAGCTTTTGCCAAAGAATCTCCAATAGTTTAGGGATAAACCAATTCAGATATTGATTCAGTTGTTTTGGGTATTTGCCAGTAACTGATACCAATGATACCATTGTAGGAATAAAGGTGACTTAAACATTGTAAAAAAAAATAAAAGCCTCAAATTGAATCCATATACTGAAAGTACCAATTTTTATATCTTTTTATTTATATTTTTTTAATACACTTTTTAATGTATATTTATTTGTGAGCTGTGATTGTCTGAGATCTAACAACTCCAAAATGTCTGTCCAAGGTAAATAAATGAAGAAAATTGGTAAATATGGTTAGCAGTTGTATTTTTGATATTATTATTATGTCTTTTATTTATATATATATACACACTCACCTAAAGGACCATTAGGAACACCTGTTAAATTTCTCATTAATGCAAGAATCAACCAATCACATGGCAGTTGCTTCAGTGCATTTAGGGGTGTGGTCCTGGTCAAGACAATCTCCTGAACTCCAAACTGAATGTCAGAATGGGAAAGAGAGGAGATTTAAGCAATTTTGAGCGTGGCATGGTTGTTGGTGCCAGACGGGCCGATCTTGTATTTCACAATCTGCTCAGTTACTGAGATTTTCACGCACAACCATTTCTAGGGTTTACAAAGAATGTTGTGAAAAGGGAAAAACATCCAGTATGCGGAAGTCCTGTGGGCAAAAATGCCTTGTTGATGCTAGAGGTCAGAGGAGAATGGGCCGACTGATTCAAGCTGATAGAAGAGCAACTTTGACTGAAATAACCCCTCGTTACAACCGATGGTTTGCAGTAAAGCATTTGTGAAGCCACAACACGTGCAACCTTGAGGCGGATGGGCTACAACAGCAGAAGACCCCACCAGGTACCACTCATCTCCACTACAAATAGGAAAAAGAGGCTACAATTTGCACCGCTCACCAAAATTGGACAGTTGAAGACTGGAAAAATGTTGCCTGGTCTGATGAGTCTCGATTTCTGTTGAGACATTCAGATGGTAGAGTCAGAATTTGGCGTAAACAGAATGAGAACATGGATCCATCATGCCTTGTTACCACTGTGCAGGCTGGTGGTGGTGGTGTAATGCTGTGGGGGATGTTTTCATGGCACACTTTAGGCCCCTTAGTGCCAATTGGGCAACGTTTAAATGCCACGGCCTACCTGAGCATTGATTCTGACCATGTCCATCCCTTTATGACCACCATGTACCCATCCTCTGATGGCTACTTCCAGCAGGATAATGCCACATGTCACAAAGCTCAAATCATTTCAAATTGGTTTCTTGAACATGACAATGAGTTCACTGTACTAAAATGGCCCCCACACCAGATCTCAACCCAATAGAGCATCTTTGGGATGTGGTGGAACGGGAGCTTTGTGCCCTGGATGTGCATCCCACAAATCTCCATCAACTGCAAGATGCTATCCTTTCAATATGGGCCAACATTTCTAAAGAATGCTTTCAGCACCTTGTTGAATCAATTCCGAACAGAAGACCATAAGACTCTGCAACTCGTCTTATGGTCCGAGTTGCAGAGCGGCAGCGGGTCCCCCGGGACCTTCCGTGTCCCTGGAAACTGCATCATCCCTCCCCCGCCCCGTGTCCAGGCTTCTCAGTAGTCCACTGAGATACTGGCAGAGTGGCAGCGGGCCCCCCCCCCCGTGTCGCCTTGCCTTACCGTAGTGACAGAGCGGCAGCGGGTCCTCCCTCACCTTCCTTACGGAAGCCGATGTGTGCAGGAAGGCGCAATGCTGCTGTACTGTGTCACCGCCGTATGCTATTGGAGGATAGCATGTAGTAGGCGGTGTTACAGTACACAGCAGTGCGCATGCCCTTCACTCCAGTCATATAATTCAAATATTATTCTGTTATACTTTATTAAATATTTTATTACACTATTTGGTTCAGAATATTTTTTTTCCTATTTTTCTCCTCTAAAAACCAGGTGCGTCTTATGGTCGGGTGCGTCTTATGGTCCGAAAAATGCGGTATGTATGTATGTGTATATATATATATATATATATACACATACATACATACATATATACATATACATACTGTATACATATATAAAATTACACATCATTGCTTTAACCAGTGTGGTTGCAAACAGATACTATTTTAAGACTAACACTTTAAGACTCATTAGATCGTGTCAAAATCTGTTTTGATGGTTCTCTGACTTAAAATAAGGAATAACCCAAAAGTGGCACAACTCAGCATACACACTAATATTTAATTTTGGGTGACTCTATTGTCTCAGAATGACAAGTATCTCTCCAGGACTCATCACTTTACCAGAGTTTGACACAAATCTAAAATTTTTAATGAGACAAATAAGTTTCATGTGTTTTTCCAGCCCTGAGATCAAATCCTGGGAAGTTACACAATGTTTCTTTGACACATATTGCACTCAAACAACATATTAATGCTGTGAGTTCAAATTAAGAGAGCAGTTTGCTGGGGCTTTGTTAAGCTCCGGACATTATGTATTGCCATCTTATGAGAGAGGATTAAGTTAATTGGTCAGTGTACCCCTGCATTTGGCTCTTGGCCACTTTGGCTTCTATTTTGCTTTAGCTAGAATAGTAATAATAGATTCAAACAATATGAGCATATTATAATGAAGTATTCAACAATTATACCAACAAAGCAAAAAGTAACTCCAGCCTTTAGTTATTATTATAAGTTTATAGTAAAAGGTTGTGAGTAACTCCATCTAATGTTGCTCTTTAAGCATCAGTGTTTATATAGAAAACATTTTATGTGTCTTGAGGCTATTTCTTTATGATTTATAAGATTCTAATAACAATATTAAATTAGTGAGTCAACACTAGGGAAGTTGCTTCTCTCTTTATTTCAGCAATCTTCATACAACAGAGCAAAGTCTGGTAAGAGGTTTACGTGTGATTTATTTACCAACAGAGCCTGATGTGAAAATCCTGCCTGAAAAGCCAAGACCCAGTAACCAGTTGGCCAACACATTTCACTGGTCATACCTCCCTCACTCAAAACCCCTGCAGGACACGTATCAGAGTCAGCCAGCTGTGCAGCACAATTTATGTGGACGCTGCATCACAATTCACACTATCTGCCCGAACTCTGCGAGTGTCAAGTGTGGTGCAGAAAGGACGGCAAGCTATTTCCAAACTGTCCACCCACTGCACTCGGCCAACAAGTGTTTAGATAAAACCGTTATGCACTTGTGCTTTCAAATGGTACCTTTTTTTTAGAGAAAGAGAAAGTCAGCCATGACAAGAAGGAGGATATATGTTTTTTTTTAACAAGTTTTATGTTATTTTTTTGAGATATTGCTGTCGCTCTTACCGTATGTCTCACCTTTTCCTTAAAGGTGCAGGCCAGTGTTTTTCCTGAGCTCTGAGTGCCTTCTGAGAATTGCTTCCCACTTAAACTGTCAAAAACCTACCAGATATTATCAAATTATATCTGAAATGTTGTTAAGTGTTGATTAAGTGTTGCTTAAGTCTAATGTTGTCATTTGTATTGAATGTGTGTTCTGTTGTGTTATATGTTGTTGTCCAGGGACTACAGATGGAAAGTAGCCACTGTGCTAATTCTGGTATATTTACATTTTTATGTTTATCAATATGCACTGTCCCTTTTGAATAAATAAATAGAAATAAATAGAAACATTTTGACAAAGAAAAAAAAAGTATTTTAAGAAATATGAGTATGAAATGAATTTTGACTCTGCATGCCTTCTGAGATTTGCATCCCATCTCTCTGCTGCATAATAAACTCCACACATTTAGCCATTAAAGTGATTTTATAGTCTTGTTATTCAACCCGCATTACATTTTTGTGTCTTATTGTAAAATTGTTCCTATATCCGTAGTTAATTCTGCCAGAAAAAAGCAAAAAGAGTGTCACTCCACAGCAATGTGCATAAATCAATCACTATTAAATTTATTTATGGTATAATAATGAAAACCAAATGTTATTTATCACCCATTTTGTGAAGTGTAACTATTAGGCAAGTTTTTTGATGATTTAAGCATGGAGACACAATTTTTGGCAAGGGCATAACATTTGCATGAGGGCAGTGACCATGTGTGTGTGTGTGTGTGAACAGACCATTTCTGTCACCATTTTAATCATCTCTAATGACTGCAGCAAACCTTTGTCATTTTCCATAGTTTTTACCCATAAACAACAATTATATTCAACCCAAGTCTGCAGCTTTACTAGGAACATTTGGGCACTCCAGGTAAAAATTTTTATTAATGTGCATAAAGACGCCAAGAAAAGATGGAAAAATCTCCAAAAGGCATCAAATGACAGATTAGACATCCTTATAATAAGTCAAAAAAAGTTGGATTTTATTTAGTTACAAAAAACGTTTACAAGCTGTGATACTTGCCAAAGGGGTCAGTACAAGGTATTAACTGTGCAGGGTGCCCAAACTTTTGCAGACACCATTTTTTTGTTTTCTGTTATTTTGAAAGTGTAAATGATGGAAATAAAATCTAACTTTTTTGACTTATTATAAGGATGTCTAATCTGTCATTTGATGCATTTTGGAGATTTTTCCATCTTTTCTTGGCGTCTTTATGCACATTAATACAATTTTTTTACCTGGGGTGCCCAAACTTTCAATCCCCACTGTATAATGTACTTTACATTATCTTCTGAAAAGGTCATGTTTGTTTAGTTCTTCATTATAGGATCAAAAGCTCCAAAGGAGTACTTAATTTTTGTTAAATGTTGGTATAAAAAAAGGATTCAGCATGGTTTTAAACAGTGAACAGATTTTGCAACATAAATAAAAAAAGAAAAAAAATCATAACTTGGTTTAAAGGAAAAAAAACAAGAGTTTGACATGTTGATTACTCGTCTGACTAGAAGAGGAGAACACCAGGATGCAGCACACAGGGGACAATTGTTCACCTTTTCGCTGTGTAACTATGAAATAACGCAATACAGAAATGAGCAAAAAATATATATATAATAAAATGGGCCACACTCTGAGTCTTACCTCCAGCCATGTCCTCCTCCAGCAACTGGACCTGAAGGTGGAAGATCTTCTCCTGGAGATCACAGAGGGTGTGCTTTATCCTTTCCCTCCGTGTCACCATGTAGCACAGGTTACGCACCTGAAAGACAATACAAGACATTTTGTTTTGTTAAACTCCACAGCACATACTCATTTGAGCTCCTCTTACATCAGTGAAATTATTTGTTTCCCTTTCTATGAGGTACTCTTTGGAAATATTTTACTTTGACAGAAGATGGAATAAGTAGAGCAAACTGTAAAAGATGCTTACATACAGTCAGAGGCACAAAACCTGTCTTATTAAAACAAAAAATTCCTAATTGTTTAAAAAAGTTAAATTAAATTAAAACCCTGTCTATGTCTTGTTTACATGTTTAATAGTAATACTTGATTTTTAAACAGATGAAGAGGTTTGAGACAGTCAATAAACAGTTAATGGTTTTATAAAACTTTCCCATTGTCTATTTTGATGATTAAAATGTCAATTATTATTCAATATTAGCTGCCATTTCAGTTATAGTTTTTATTATAGTTATTGTCTAGTTCCATCAGTTCATAATTACTCAGTTTAGTAATATTTATTCATCCTTACAGCGAGGTTAACTTGGTGTGTTTAGGGTAGCCAAAATTTCCTAAATAGTATTAGGGTCTACAGGAAAAAACAAGCTATATATAAACAAGGGTTACTTTGTCAATGCATGCTGTTGCATTAAACTTTCATGTTATAAAGTACACTACATTTTCTACTTGCAATAATTGGCTAACATTAGCCAAATGGCTAATGTTGGATAGAGTTTGAAAATAAAAAACAGGCTTTGAAAAAACAAAAAAAAAAAAAAAAACACACAAAACACTCAACACAGTCCACAAATAAAGAGTGACATCATGCTTCAGCACAGCCTGATATCAGATCGAGACATGAATGCACATCCAGTAAAAAGACAATAAAATGTGAGAACGTCCTGCTGGCTGCCTGTAAACTCAAATCCAGACTCTCCTTCCCTCCAGCTGAGCCCTCCTGCTCCACCAAATTACTATCATCTGCTGCTATAGGCTCACTGTGACGGTTTATGTCGATTATGTCGAGAGCATATGGATGTTCAAAGCAGCACTGGGTTTGTAAATGTGTGTGTGTGTGTTTCTGTTTGGACTTGGCAACACATTAGAGAAATACTGCTGAATGTAAATAGGACATTCATGCTGGTGAATCATTAAACGGTCACTTCAAACGGAGTATTTTATGATTAATAATCAAAAATGTTGCTCTTTTTAGACTGTTTATCTGTTATAAAAAAAAACATGCAGCAAGTACAGCTTTTAACATTTAACATTTTGTCCCAAAATTATGCATCGTTTTACTGTAGGTCTTGGTCAAATCCACATTTAAGGACAGTGCATGAACAATTACAGTATATTGTTACATATTAAAAGAATTTGTATATATGTATGTATTCCCCAACTGCCAATTTGTGGGACTATATTAACACTTAAGAAACATAGAAAGCATTTTCACCGACAAACAAAAGTCTGACATAGTGTAACATAACTCAAGTCTTTTGAGTATGAGCGTTTTTTTTTTGCCAAAGCATAGTCATTATTAATCCTAAAACAGGATAAAAATATCAAGATAATATTATCATCAAATATTTAAGTTTGTCCCAAAATGCAGTGTTTTTAAATGTCTTGGACAAATGCACCAGTGCAAACATCAGCAGATATAGACCAAAGTATTGCTATTTCACCCAGTGCCCACTTGTGATGGCACAAAAACAGCATTATTTATAGGCTACAATGTAAAAGAAATCCATACAACTTGATGTTACTATGGCTTATTTTCTGCACCCATACAAGTTTAAATACATGTGTTTCGGTGTTTCTGGCCCGCTGATGAGAAATGTTCATTGTCATTTTACTGACTGTTATTGTAAATATGTCATGGCAGTTCATGGAAGACCCTAATGCATCTTTTGTAACATAACAGAATTTTGCATCAGTCTTCTCATATAGACTTTAGGAAACACAACTATTAGGTTATGTTAGCAATCATTTATTCTTTAGATTTGGTAGTCTTTTATAATAATACATTCATGGGTTAGACCTTTGGTGGGAAAATTACAGTCGAATGAGTCACACACATAAGATTAATTAAAGATGATGCAAAAAAATCAAACAATTTACTTGGACATATTATGTTACATAACTAAGATTAGAAGGAAAGTGGAAGATTATTTATACAAACTCATGTACATACATTTTACAGCAGTAAATATAGATTATGGCTTGTTTTTGCTGTTTATGTGCCCTACACTGTTTTCTGTGGGTTTCAAAGCAAAAGACCTGGAGTTACAGCAGATACCCAGCGCAAATTTGTTTTTATGTAGAAAACACAGTGCTTTGTTTGTAGCCAGTGCACAGCTGTGAACAAACTGCACATTGTAACCAACATGACAAAAAGTAAGTGAAGAGATAAGAAGACGCACAAGAGGAAGACAAATTAATTGGGTCCATGCCAGACATGCCGAGTCTCAAATTAAGCAGCCAAAAACTGGAGTCCTGCCAACTGGATTTCTCTTATAGTGGTAAATCAGTAATCGTGTGTCTCCAACCGCATCTGTGTGTGTGTGTGTGTGCATGAGAAACAGAGGATCTGCTGTGAAGCTAATGGGACGGGACAGACCCAGGACTCTGAGTGTGTGAGTGTGTAATAAACCGGCAGAGGGGAAAGATTTGAAAAACTCTATATGAGAATCCTAAATAAAAACAAGACAAAATGTCCTCAAGTTTGTAGGTGTTCATGTTTAGCAGACAAAAGAATTAGGATTAAAGTTGATCAGCAATAAACTGTGCAGTTTTAACATGTTTTAAAAGACATTGTAAGGCGTTTTTTACACATGCACTGAGATCCGGACTGTACGCCAATCTTCCATGCCGCTGTAAAATACCATACCATAACTGTAGTTTCAATATTAGCGCAATAATTGACATTTCTCAGTAAAACCACCGTAACTATTCATGGTATGTAGCAAACACAATGTCAGGGGAGAATCCAGGTAAAATAACCCTACACGACTAAGTCTGGGTAAAATGTGCTCAAGAAAAGGCCAACAACTACACACACAACCTTTAATTACTGTATGTATATGTTTTTCTGTGGCCCATCAAGCATGTTCAATATAGCTTTTACAGAATTTCTATAAATAATTACCAACTAGATTTTTGACAATTTAAAGTCGATGTTATAAAACAAAACAATGTTGTAAGATTAACATGTACAGTCCAGCTTGCTTTTGTTTTTGAAGTAAGGTTTATAGGAAAAGTGAAAAGCCAAAGGTAGACTTTGCAACATAGCCGAAGGGTTAAGTGCATTTTGTTCAAGATTTAATTTAATTGTTATTTATTGTAATTTCAGCAATCAAAAGACACAACGAAAACCAAAACAGTACCCAAAGATCTGAATGTATTAGTCCACTTTCTGCTGGGGTACTTCATAATCCTGATGCAGCCAAGATCTGATTTAAGATGTCAACATTATAGAAAACAAAGACTATTAGTTTGATTTTCACAGTCAGTTGCCAACCTAATAGAGAAAACCACACCCTGGCTGTTAAATTCAATGTAACTGATTATTTATCAAGTTAAAAAAGAGACAAACACAAAGGCTTAAGCTGTGAGCGTGTTTTTTGTTGAGTCATGCCGCAGACAGCCTGTGCGACTGTTTATCTGTGAGTCGGATGAATTCGTCAGCCTGCCCTCCCCGACCCAGTCCATCCCTGTTAGAGGCACAGATAAAAATAACAGCTCAACTGGGACACAATGTGCAGAAGCTGGCTTTGAATAGGACACTCTGCATGCTTTTAAAAAGAGCCTCTGCCCGGACACAAGAGCAGAGTTGGTAAAGAGTGGAGGGTTGTCTAAAGCCCAGGCTATACATCAATAATTTTATAAACTAATCCCTGTCCACTCAAGAATGTTTGGCAAAATATCTTGGCACCACAAAAAAATCCCTAAAAGAAGTCCTCCAGACTCCTTATGGAAGAAATAAACAAGTTGATTTAATGTGTTTTTTAGGGTAAAAAAATTAAAACCGTCCGCCATTACTGTTTATGTTGTTACCATGGATACAAGCACGCTTAGCGCAGATATAACAAGTTCAGTTTCATCTGTGTCATATCCAGAGCTTTCAAAAATCTCAATGCTTGCTTCTGTCATAAATGCTTATGTAGATTTTTTTTTTTTAATTTACAAAGTGAGCAACCGTCAACATAGTGTCTGAGATTAACAAGAGGAGACAGACATTCACAGATCTGGAGTTAGTTACAGTAACCCACCTGTTCCTACAAAGATTGTAAATTGTTCTGAGAAGAACTGTTTTGAGACTTAAGAGTGTTCACAACAAATATGGATTTGACATTTGCATTTTGTAAATTGATAAAAAAATAAAGTTTATATTTTTGAAAGCATTCATACAGCATATATTTACACCTGTCTAAAACATTTGCTCAGTCCTTTATGTTTAAGACTGAACTATGGAACCAGTTTCACCAAACAAAATAAGCCTTATCCTATGTTCACTATTCAATTAAAGTTTAAATTACATTTTATTATTCCTGTAGGAAAATTTATTCACTATATTTAACACATCTAGGGTTAGTTGCTATGGCAACCTGTCAAAAATACTTAATTTACTTACAAATACTATTACTGTTAACGTCTGCACTTAAAGGACGTTACCATTGCAATAAAATGTCAAATAGTTTTTAATTTACCAAGTTTAATTTCTGTTTAATTAGACATAATATAGTTAAAAAAGGAAGTATTTCACACATTGTTTGTTGCTGCCTTTAGTTTGTTTTTGATGCTTAAATAGTCATCTCATCTCACAAAAATGTGCGTTCAACATTTTGTTTGACATGAATTTAACTCGACAGGTAATTAGTTTTTTTCTGTTTACCGGCGGCAGGTGAGCTAAACAGGACAGGGTCAGGAAAATGAATTGACGATAATGGCTTTGATGAAATTACTTCAATGAAAAAACTTAATGGATAAATTATTGAGTGTCTTTCTTGTCTCTCTATGACACAACGGGCTCAGATAATCACTGCAACAAGTGCATTAACTGATGATATTGTCTGTCCTGAACTCACAGTCCGGGCACAAACACACATTGTACCAATGTTTATGTCACTGCACGTTTTATCTCTCACATATTAGTCTGAGCACAGTGAACGGTCACTTTTGACATTTCTGCTATTTATATCTCTCTACAACAAACATTCTCTACCAGAGACAGTGAGCTGCAGTGCCTAGAGGTGCACCTGCTGACACAATAGTTTTTTTAACTGTAGAGAGAGAAAACCTTTTGTTTAATTTTTACAAAATCATACCGAAATCAACCTAAATGCATAAGTTTGCAATTTCTGAAAGTTCGTTAATATTTGCTGAACACTAGCCTAAATTAGCCATAATGCTAACGTTTTACCACTAGCCCCATTCTCTCTTGCTCCGCCTCAGGAGTCGTCGAGATCATGTTTTAATGCCAGCGGCTCAAATTGATAAGGCTCCACCCCCCCCTTCCACTTCAGGTGAAGGAGGGGGAGAATAATCCTCCACTAACAAGGACCGCTCTGTAGCAAAGCTACTTGTCAATCCAGTCTCTATCTTTGTGAGTCTGACAGTTGCCAATCAATCCGTCACTGCGGATCTCAGGTGCACGCCCCCTGCTTGGCCCCACCCTCAGTTTGTTACTTCTGTCTTCGCTGGGTTCTGCCCACTTTTCCAGCATTTTTCAAATATTATCAGTGGGTGGAGTTAGCCTCTGACCAGGGGTTTAGTTACACTTTAAGTCCTATGTGTCTGTGTGTTTTATTTTAGAGTGTTTAAACTGTTTAAGCACTTAAGCACCTTTTCTCCTTGAAACCACTTTCCAATGTCACTGATTTGAACTAAACATTTACAAGAGCACTTGATGAAATTAAAATAAAATTCCATAGGAATACCACTATAACATATTTGAGCCACTGAGTTTACATTTCCAAAGCTAAATCATTAAAGTACAGTAGAAACCTGTTGCAGAGTGAGTCTAAGTGAGCTGCAGTGTGAGTTTAAACCCAGTGTGGCCAAAAGCATGTAGGATGTGTGTGTCTGTGTAGCCTCGGGCGAAAGGGCACAGCCTGCGTCAGAACTAATTCCCCAAATGATTTCTGGGAGAAACAAGCCCAGCCGAGCTGCAGAGAGGGAATGTGTGTCTGTGTGCGTGACTAAACAGAGATTTCACAGCTTTGACATCGGGGATATAAAGCGCTCTATACTGTAGAGTTCTGTACAGAGGGATAGAGATGTACCGTCAATGTGTGAGGACACAATAGGAGCATTTACACAGCTATAATCAGAATCTAAACTATTGAACAAAAACAATCAAAAAGAGGAGTTTTTCTTCCATTTTATTCCTTCAATTTGAACCAATAATATCAGCCATGTAAACACCAGTGCACTTTGATTATATTACATTCTTGGCAACTTATTTTAAAGTTACTCAAAGATCAGATAAAAGTAATATTATCAATAAGCTCTACACTAACTGTCTTTTTATTATTTTTCAGTCCCGGGCTGGTACTAGTTTAGCCCCAGTACAATCCCAAGTTCTGAGTTGGTTTAGTCTTAGTATGACTCCAGCTTTAGACTTGATTTAGTCCTGGATTTACTTTAACCCGTTGCTCCTGGTCTATTTCAGGGAGGCTCTAAGACAGTGATGAGCCCTGTGAGGCAACTGTTCAGATCTTTTAGTCTGAGTTTAGTTCTGTTTCCAGGTTGATATTATGATAATGAAACATTTACAATACATTGTGCAGAGGACATTGTTTAATTAATCTTTCTTCAGACCATCTTCCTCCTTAGACCCACACTGTCCTGGGACGCTTTTTGTGAATCAACCGTGAACCTGTGTCGTTTGTTAATGAGCAGCATTGACTGTTTATAGGCCCTTGCTTCACTAAAAGGATCAGAAATATTGATCTTATTGATCAGATAAATTAATATTTATGAACCACTCAGATTCTCAGATTTCAGAGCAATGTTTATTTTTCTCTGTGCCTCTTGACTTTAGCAGAGCATCAAATATAAATTATGTACAGTGAAATATCTTAAAGGAAAACAGAAACTCACTGCAGTATGTAAATACTCAGATGGCAGTATCGGAGGACATCAAAAGAGTACATTGATCAAAGTTATATACAGATATGACCATATACAAGCACATAACATGCTCCTTACTTAATAAATGCCCATAATGATTTACTAAAAATCAGCTGTAGACATTGTCGTTTACTCAAAAATACAAGACCCCATTGGCAGCTTTCGCAACACTTCATAAATCCACTTCATGACTGAACTGAGAGCCCGCCTCTCTCCCACTGCTCGCATCTGTCAAAGCATCAGCGATTTATAAAGCAAAATAAAAGCATGTCTAACAGACGTAAAGTCAATTGAGGGGAATATACTGCTGCCTCCCAAGAAATAGAAAGACAACGCTGATTAATCACTTAGACTTCATGTTTTAGTGGATGTCTGTATGGTTTTTAACATGATGACCAGAAATTATTTTAAGAATTCATGTGCACACATCTTATTTGGCACAGACAGAAAAAAGCATTTAGATGGAAGTAAGACAAGCCTCTAATCAAAGCAACGGTCACTAGTCTAGAAGAAGTATTTCCTGTATTAATGGAAAATCTCATTGTTTTACTGTTTCAGGTTACATTCACTGTAATGTGTTAAAGGAGCAAACACTGTAAGTGACATTGGGATTTTGTAGTGATGATTACATTTACCCGCAAACATTGAAATAAATCAACCAGCGACAGACCTAACCTACTGAGCTAACGAACATCCACATGGCTACTGTAGAGTCAAATCCAGCTCTGTACCTGCCCAAACATTGAACCATGTGAAAACCAAAGCTACTGGCACATCCATGTTACTGGCTCTACATTCAATTCAATACTGAAGTCTAATTGAATATACAACTAATTACACCTTTAGAATATATATATATATATATATATTAGGGCTGGGCAACGATTAAAATGTTTAATCGCGATTAATCGCACAATGTTCTGTGATTAATCGCGATTAATCGCATTATACACAAAATTTAATAATGAATTCAAAATTAGTGTACTGCATACATTTTAAAAGAACTGCTATATGAACAAAAGTGCAATAACATTTGGTTTGCACTTTAAACAACACTTTAAACAAATAATGTGCTTTGTACAGCAGTTAAAACATTTCTTGTAAATCTGAACTTAAACATTAATGTAATCAAATTAAATATTAAAACCAAAAATATTTCCACTGCCAGGGCATTAATATTTTGTTTAGTTTGTTATAGAAAAACAAGTTATGTCCAGAGCTTCAATCATAACATTATAACAATATAAACAATATAAATGTCTCTCTTGTGTTTTCATTACAGTCAGAGCATGTGAATGCAGTTCCCGCGCGTTTCACACACCCTCTCCCTTTCACTTGCCAAACTCAAGGGTGTATGGGTAATGTAGTCTCTGCTCTTGGTGGGCCGAATTAGGAAGCGTGCATTGTGAAGGGCGCTCTGGAAAGCGGCAGAGCAGGCAAAGGATTAAAACCTCTATTAAAACAGATGTCGAAATGAGCGTACCAGTACGCTAAAAGCACGTTCTGGGCGCACGGAGAAGTGGCGGTACTGAGTACAGGTGCGTATCGCCCACTTAAGCACTGGATGAGGCGCTCATACGTGCAGTCATTCGCCTTTCACCATACTAATCGGCCCGGACGTTAACGCCAATAAAATAATTGTCGGCGTTAATTCATTAATGCGTTAACGCGATAAAAAGCAGCGTTAACTTGCCCAGCCCTAATATATATATATATATATATATATATATACATATATATATATATATATATATATATATATATATATATATATATATATATATATACATATATATATATATATATATATATATATATATATATATATATATATATATATATATATATATACACATCAAAGATAAGGCCCCAACAGATGACGTGCTCAGTGAATGTCTCAGGCAATGGGGAACAGAGGAAGAGGAGCTGGAGGAGGGACCATCATGGGAGGACAAACCCCTACATGGGATGTACCACCGGAACATAACTGAAGTGGCTGATATCAAGAAATCCTACCAATGGCTAGAACGGGCCGGACTGAAGGACAGCACAGAGGCACTCATCATGGCTGCACAGGAGCAGGCCCTGAACACCAGAGCAATAGAGGCCCAAATCTACCACACCAGACAAGACCCAAGGTGTAGGCTGTGCAAACAGGCCCCTGAGACAATCCAACACTTAACTGCAGGGTGTAACATGCTGGCAGGGAAAGCATACATGGAGCGCCATAACCGAGTGGCTGGCATAGTGTACAGGAACATCTGTACGGAGTATGGACTGGAAACACCGAGGTCAAAGTGGGAAACACCTCCAAAGGTGGTAGAGAATGACCGAGCCAAGATCCTGTGGGACTTCCAGATTCAGACTGACAGAATGGTAATGGCGAACCAACCAGACATTGTGGTGGTGGACAAACAGCAGAGGAAGGCCGTTGTGGTTGACGTTGCAATACCAAGTGATTGCAACATCAGGAAAAAGGAACATGAGAAACTAGAGAAATACCAAGGGCTCAGAGAAGAGCTGGAAAAGGCTTGGAAGGTGAAGGCGACGGTGGTGCCTGTATTCATCGGAGCACTCGGGGCAGTAACCCCCAAACTGGAAGAGTGGCTACAGCAGATCCCTGGAAGAACACCAGACATCTCGGTCCAGAAAAGTGCAGTACTAGGAACAGCAAAGATACTGCGCAGAACCCTCAAGCTCCCAGGCCTCTGACCAGTGCAATATTTGCCATTAAGTGTAGCAGTGTAGTTACCCTGGTCCTGATCATCTGGTGGAGTGTGGGTTGGGTGTGGGTCCTTGTAACCTTACTCGGAGTCGGGCTAACGTCCATGCTAACTCCTATGTGTTTTGCGTTGAGGTGATATTTGAGGCTTGATGTGCTGCGGTGATACGTAAATCCCTTGTTGCATAGCTTGAACACAACCATGCTCTTGTCGACGCTTCCATCCTTTTGTTTTTTAAAACAAAATTTCCCATCCACGGGGCCAAGCAAAGCGGTCTCGTCAGCTTCTTAGTTCATGTTGACTGTTTGTTGTTGTCGGAAGTCAAGAACGCTAGTTGGTGCTCCAGTACAATCGGTTCGTCGAAACTCATTCATTGAAAAACGTTCCGCGGTGCAAAAATAAGTGTGGTTAAAATTATGTTATTGTTATAACTATATAACTATAAATTATGTTATTATGTTAATTAACGCGTTAAAGTCCCGTAATTAATTAATCTTAATTAACACGTTAAAGTCCCGGCCCTAATATATATGTAAATACATGACTTGCTCCTCCTTAAACCACAAATGACTGCATTTAAAGAGACTGAAACCCATGTTACTCATTGGTTGTTAAGAGTTGATGACACTGTAACAACAAATGCCTTAAACAACAGGTATTTTCTCTACAGCCATCGACTAAGCACAATTAACTAAACTGGGCACAATCAACGTTTGCAAAAGCGACACAATAAATTGTGGAAAAAGATAAGGCAGTTAATGCAAAAATAGGATTTCCACTTCTGTACTATTCCAGAGTTTTCAAACAAAACTCTTGACTCTAGTAATATGTTTTTATTCTAAAACACATGCACAGTGTGGATGCATAGAAAAAGGACAAAAAGTACACAAGACTACACAACAAAGAGTACACAACACACTCTTAAACACACATTAAATAATACCATTCTTCCCACTTTATTAAGACAAATCGTTTTTAGGACATTTTCAGGCTTTTGTCTTGACCTTTTATAACAGCCTTTTCTTGACATTTAAATCAATTCCCAGGTACCTTTTCCATGACTAAATTTCAAGGTTTTAGTTAGTTTTTAGAGACAAGATATTAACAATATTTAACTCATGGCAAAGACCTTTTCTCTGTTTTCTTTCTCAAACTGTTTTCTGATATGTGAAGCTCTTTAAAATAAAACCTTTACGCTTGAAAGGCTCCTCTCAAATGAACCTGCCTTCACTTGCACTGCCTTCTCCACACGTCGCTGCAACATAAAAACTATAAAATACTGCAGGCTGAAATAATAGCAGCCATAAAAATCAGGGCTTGGCAGCAGGAACACAAAAATCCATGTAGTTTGATTGTAAAGACCTTCAGATAACATCGAACACACCTGGAGGACGGGGAGCGAGGTGAGAATTTGTTACACTCCCCGTGTAGTGCCCTTCAGAGGACCCTAAAACAGAGGACAACTCAATTTGAAAGCACTGATAGCGTCACAGTGTCACAAACAGGACTCCACAAAGAGAAACATGAGGTATTATCTGTAACTATTGTGCCTACACAAGGCTCATAAAGATATAGAGATATGTAGAGATGGTTCAGTCTCAATCCTAAGTAAAGTCCCTGTTGATAATGTAATCGGTTTAGTTTTAATACAATAACCCAATATTTCATACATAACTTTATAGTATATCTGATGTAAAAGGGCATTAAAGCCTAGATGAAGACCATTAATTATTGTATCAAACAACTCCAAAATGCAAAATCAAAAATATAGAATAATGTTTATTCATTTTCCATCACTTTACAGGTGATGGGGGCTGGCACCAAAGTGAGTACACCCTGGATAATCCCTCATATTGAATAATGTTAATAATAATGTAATAAAATGTTGTCCCCAGTCCCCAGTGTTGGTGTGTAAGCAATACAAGTACCTGAGCATCTATGAGCATCAGTATTACAGATTTTATTACATTTTAATGCTGCTTTGTCAAACACTCCACGTGAGCTTGAGCCAACACTACACAGAACAATCATCAACTTTGTCTTTGCTGAAATCCAAGCACAGACGTTCGCAGTCTGCCAATGTATTGTAATACATCTCACATCAAGTCAACACATTGTTAGAAGTGTGCAAATTGCAGGTTTATTTCAAATGTACAATTCAGTTAAAGCATATCTGTTTGGGATAATTTTGTTATATTGGGTTTACAAAACACACCGCTTCAGGCTCAAATGGATTTTCTCTCAAAAAACAAAAACAAAAGGGAAAACCAATATTCAATTTAAAACCACAGCTAAAAAAATTACCTACTGTTCAAAGTTTAGAGCGGAGACTTTGAGGTCTACTTTAATAAATTTAGGACAAACAGTGATAAAAAAAATAGCGGTAAAGAGAGAAAAAAGAAAACAGAGATGAGCAGTCTGTTTATTGATTAGGCTTAATACATACACTTTTTTGTTGAGAAAGAAGGATGTAGGAAACAGTGTGGATTAGTGAAGGAAGCAGGACACAAGGAGGCAACAAAAGAAAGGGAGGCAGAGAAAGTGGGTCAGACAGACAGACAGTGTGAAGTGATGTCGAGCGCTCACAGCCGTCTCTCACAAAAACCCACCAGGACACTGCTATAACTGTCCCAAACACATTACCTATATGATTTATAAGCTCCTGCTCATGTGACACTGAAGCCCCGCCTCTCTGGGACTGAAGCCCCATCATTGACTAAACAAACGCTCCTTCACTCTTGACAAACCACAATTCTTGTCTTTGGAAGCAAATAGTATTTTCAGTCAAGATGCATGTGAGGGTCTAAAGCAGACTTCATGAATTGACATGAGATGCTCAAAGGCTACGTCGGCGTCACAGAGAAGATGAGCAACAAACAAACAAAGCAAAGCCTGAAAACACCAATCTAGGTCTAATGGCAAATATTTAAAGATAAAATCCTGGTGCTGACAACATTAGGTCTCTGTTGGATTGAGGTTTTTATTTGACAAACAGTCTCAGGTCTGCAAACAAAACTGGATTTGAGCAAGGATTAAATTGTCTCCAAATTCTCACTCTACAATGTATTAGACAACACGGTTCAGCGGTCCTGTGTGGAGCGTGCATAAGCCATGACAGGATTAAATAAGACACTGGTCTGAGATTCTGATTAAGACTTATAATCCAAGCAAGTTTTTAAAGCGTCTCCCAACACTGTTTGATACAACACAGTGTTTCATCAGTCGACTAGTGGCAATGCCAGACCGTAAATTCATTAGTACATCACGTTAACTTCTTATAAAACTTAAGAACAGCATTTAGCTCCAGAGATTACTCACAATATCACAAAGCAACCATTTAACATATCAGCTTCTGTTATAAATGTCGCAGCCTTGAAGTCAGTAGAAATTGTCTAAAGTGCAATTGGAGAAAATCACAAATTAAATTGTGTTTAAACATAAACATTAGTTGCAATTACATAAAATCTAAAGTAAATCTAATGCAACACTTAAGTAAAATGTTTCAATAAACAAATGCAACACTAATGCCTTAACTGAAACTTTCAGATAATTTTGGGATCACCATTTGCCATCATCAACAAAAACAAGCGCTGATCAATAAATGAAAAAAAAAAAAAAAAAAAAAAAAAAAAAAAAAAGCACATTAGATTAGATTAATAAATATGTCTTTTTGGTCTCTGAAACTGGAAGAAGCAGTTAAACATTCATTTCATGTTAATAAAACAAACAAATAAAAAAAAACAGGGACTGTGCAAAAAGAAAAAAGCCATAAAAACCAGGTAAAACCAAGTTGCTGAATATGATCTTGCTGTAGGTGGGTGAAAGTGTAGCCTGTTTAGTTTTTTTTATGCAGTCCAGTTCAAGTGGGAAGTCAGAAAGGAAGTTATTCAGACTAAAATCACACTCAGCAGCAGGAGAAGGGCTTCTCGCCGTGTGGAGCTGAGCTTAATTGGCTGTGTTTTATTGGCTGGCCCAACGGGGGTAAGTCGAGGTCTGAGGGATGTTTGCAGATGCTACAGGGGGCTCGGCAGGGAAGCCCCTCTCATAAAGGACACATGGCGCCAAATTATGGAGTGTGGGAAAGTTGGCGGCACAGTAAACTGGGAGGTGATGGATTATTTTGGGGTAACGAAGTGGATCTAACTTCTGTAATCTCACAATTAGGCTCAATTTACGGTTTTCTGATTTATGGACTGAGAAAACCAGGTTGGTAAAGCTGACTGTGAGGTCCATTACAATAAAAACTCTACTCAGAATATCTAGGACTTAAGCGGTGATATAAATACTGAAATGGTAGAAGATAGGTAGAAGATAGAAGAAGGTAGAAGACAGCTAAGACCCCAAGTGATACCATGTCCCAGCGTCTCACAGCTTTAAACAACTTCTTCTGAGCTCACTGACCAGTTTACTTGGGGATTAACAGTTACTTGAATGAGGGATAAAATGTCTTCTACCTTCAAAACCTTTAAACTTAAACAGATGGATTCCTCTTAATCCTTTTATGCAAGGTCCATATTTTATTCGGAGCGGGTCGCAGGGGCAGCAGAGATGCCCACACTTCCCCCTCCTCAGACACTTCTTCCAGCTCCTCCGATAGAATACCGAGGCATTCCCAGGCCAGACTTCCAGCTTCTCCTAGGTCTTCTGGCTCTTCTGGATGTGGAGGAGCAGCGGCTACTCCGAGCTCCTCAGGCTCTCCAAGGGAGCGCCCAGCCACCCTGCGGAGGAAACTCATTTTGGACGCTTGTATCTGAAATCTTGTCCTTTTGGTCATGAGCCGAAGCTTATAACCATAGGTGAGAGTAGGAACGTAGATCATCTGGTAAATCGAGAGCTTTTCCTTACAGCTCAACTCTTTCTTCACCACGACAGACCGGTACATCAACTGCATCATTTTTTGAATACTTGTCTAAGAGCGTTTTACAAAATGTCTCTATTTACTCGAATCAGCTGTAAATGCTCTTACAAATCCACCTGGTCACTAGATAAACAATGTCAGTATCAGAGAAGAATATAATTATTGCCAAGTCTTTTACCTTGTTGTTGTTGTCCCAAGGAACGCTCACCCGGTATCTACATTCAAGCTAAACTATTCACAGTAAAAAAAAGTATATGGTAATGGCTGGATTACAAAGCAGAGACAATGACACAACTGTTGCCCTATCATTGTAATTCCACATATAACAGATAAAGGGTGTCACGTCTTATCACAGCCTGGATCTACGTAAACAAATATAAATGAGGACAGATTGTGCACAAAAACACACACAAGTAGGTCAATGGAAACCACATTTAACTCAGACCTGAACAAACACTGATTCTTATCAACCAGCAAACATTGGTAATATTCAAAGACTGTTATCCATCTCATAAAAAGCTTTGGCAAACAAACACATTTCAGGTGAAGCCTTGTCAAAAGCCTTGTCAAAAGCATAAACCAGCACTAATCCCAATGATGACACTAAAGATAGGAACCATTTTAATTTGGATTCTTGAAAGTTGACACTGGACAATTAAATGTTTATGGTTAGTCAAAGAAGATAAGGACTGCTGCTTTGATTGAGCTGAAAAATAGTTTGAGTAATGATGGTATATGTTACTTCATTTGCAAGTCTTCGTCCAAACCATAGACAATGGAAATAAAATAAGATAGGACCATATTGATCTCTCAATGGGGGGTAAAGTGCAAAAAGTGACTCAAATTTCTGGAAGTGTTTATTGCAAAAGCAAAAATAGAAAAAACACAAGGTCACATTTAACACTATGAAAAATCAGAATACTAAAAAACATAAAGGTGAGTCTGGGTCTTGATCGGACAAGCTGACAGACAAACCATCTGGCTGCTCTGTTAATATGATCGACCAAAAGTGAAAAACCATGAAATTGCCTTCATAAATGTTCATTTCATGCGCTGTAAATTTCCAAGAGCAAACATGTTTTTCTTTTAGACGGATCAGTTCGAAGTTCTGCTTAACGTTGTATGCAGACAAATTAAAACACATTACGCCGTCCATCTGTTTCCTGTGAAATTTTAACTTGGGTCGGGTCAGGATATGAATAAGAGGGAGCACTGTGTCGGGCCTTTAAGGGGAAATAAGTCACTGTTTTCAGGAAAATGCCAATAAGTGTGAGTTTGTCTCAGTTCACTTGATCACATTTTTACTGAGTTACATGAATTAAAGAAGTACAGCTGTTTACCTAAGGTTAATTACAGATTCTACTGCACTGTGGACTTTTAAAAACTCTAATATTAAACAGACTGTAAAGTTTTTTTTTCTTCTAATTGGGGAAATGGGTTTAAACCCCAAAATAGTATATTGTAAAAGCAATAATTTGTGAAATAAAAACTGGCTTTACTGGCCATCTACTGTTTATAGAGGATTTTAATAGATAACAACCTGTTACAGACTCCTGTCTTTCTGTGAGGGGTCTGCATGTCCTCTCCGTTACCATGGGTTCTCTCCGGATACTCCAGCTTTCTCCCACCGTCCAAACACATGAATGGATAGGTCAATTGGCAACTCTAAAGTGTCCATCTCTAAATGTCAGCCCTGCGACTGACTGGCCAATGTCCAGGGTGTACCCCGCCTCAGGCCCAAAGCTGCTGGGATAGGCTCCAGTCACCTACGACCCCTAACGGGACCAAGTGGTAGGAAATGAATAATCCCAAGTGCTTTTTTTGTATCAAGGCATTGACAAGCCTTAATCTGAAACGGTTGCTCAACAAACACTCAAATATTAAAACAGAAAAACTGTAATTGTTTATGAGCAATAACCCTAAACAGACAAGAGTCTTACTTCGCACCAAGCTTTTGATCTAAACATAAAAAAAAAAAAAGATTATGAATATTTATATAGTAATAACCTGCATTTGATTGGACACAACAAGACTTGAGAAAGAGTGAGTTATGGAAAGATTTGAGTTATGGCTCTGTGTCGCTGTAGCACTTAAGAGACCCTACAGTAAAATATTAAAAGCATGGGCCAACTGGAGCTCCTCATAGAGCTCTCATTACTTATTGACGTGCCCGATCTGTGTGAAACAACAGATAGTGAGCCTGTTGTGCGGTAGACAGCATGTATGATGCAGACAGACTATTGTACAGTTAAACAGAGACAAGTGAGGACACAGTAGTGCAGCAGTTCAACCCAATGGCTTTAGTCTTTCAAATTCACATTATGTTATCTCTCTGGATATCTTTAGGTAGAATCACACCTGTGATTTAACATGACAAGTTACCTCTTAAGACAATATGTGGTCTGTGGTGAAATAAATACTTAAACCATCATTAAATTATTCATAAAAGACCTTGTTTACCTGGGAAGCTTGCTTTATTGCTGTGTACCACTAGATGGAGTCATGAGCTATGACAGCACTCTTTTTCCATTCAGTACTGGCTAAATAGGATTTCCCGTTGTCTCACACACACATTTAAACGTATTGTCATTGGCAGGTCAAGTGTCAGGAGATGTATTACTTGAGAAACTGTAAAGACCAAGTGGATTGTACTTGAGAGTTCTGTACAGTGGGAGAGGGGTTAGCACTAGTGCCTCACAGCAAGAAGGTCCTGGGTTCAATTCCCATCCCACGTCTGCATAGGTTTTCTCCGGGTGCTCCGGGCTTGGGGTCATTGTAAATGAGAATTTTATATGTTTTTTCTCAAATGAAAAAATGCCTGAAGGTAAAGGATTTACCACTGATTTCTATTGTACATCTTTCTGACTCTGTGACCCCTGGAGTCACAGTAGAGGCATAAGTAAGGCTCTCTATAAATTATCCGAGAAAACATTTAATTGAAAAGTATTCTACATTATTTATATGACCTCTCATTAATAAACCTGCTGGCAATTTGCAGAAACATGAAATAGAAACAAATTTTCTCTGCTCTTGGGTTGGGCAGTAACATATGTCTCACTGAGCTGTGCTATCATACTTCTGTGAGTAAACTCTATGCAGGCTTATCAGCGCGTGCCAACGTGTCCTCTTATGTTTATGGAATTTCTAAAGACTTTATTATTTTCATGTCTGAGCTGTGTCATACACGTATATTCTGTAAAATTAAGTATTTTTGTGTGTGAGAGCACATGTGTTTAGCGTCAGGTTGTCCGTTTCTCTTTGTCTTATCAAAGATGTGAATTTAAGGTTTAACTTCCAGTGAATTATTTATCCTCGCAGTGGCCTTGGCACCTGGCTGAAAACATACACTGCTCGGCACATGCACCACGAACACACAACACAAGAATTATACAGTGAGAGCAGCTATAAATATTTATTAGTCTCCTGCCTCATATTTATTTCATCAACAGAATTTGTATCAGAGCGGCTGTGGGACGGACAGGAGATGGTGGAGAAAAGGGGGCAGGCAGCTGGAAAAGAAACACAGGTAAAAGTAAAAGACTAAGTAAAGTGGGAAGGAGTGTCATGAATAATTGCAGAGGGCTTTGAGTGAAATGATGCTTTTGAAACGGCCAAATAATGGAGTCATGATGCCAAATCAATTATCATTATTCAAGCAGCAGTGACTGAAAACACCTTTACTCACAATCACACTTCCTTAAAAAGTCAAACTAAAACACTTTGCCACCACAAAATACAAATGCATTTTTGCTTCCATTTTCTATTTATGTTTTTCCTTTTTGTTTCTCTGTAAAAGCAGACATAGCCAGCACTGGAATACATACTTTCTCAGTATAAATTTTTCCATCGCCATTGATCCAATGTTAACAAACCGTGTTGACCTCCAGCCAATGAGAGCGTCCCTTATTTGAGACCCACTGTGTTGTGCAATGGGGTTGTCCATGCAGTTTTGACTAATGTAATTGGTCAAAACTTTTAGTGCTGAGCTCTCCTCTAATAAAATCCTTGATTAAAAACCCATGACGTCTTATGGTCTTTACACAGATGATTTCAAAAATATGAAACAGTTTCACTCAAATATGAGAAAAAAACAATCTTTCTGCATGTTTAATAATGCACTGATTAAAATACATTCACTTTAACACTTAAACGTCTAAATGTTTATATGTTCAGGAGGTGTTTGCCCAATTATATAAAGTGCTTTGGGAAGCTTTTTAAAGTTTCATTAAATGGTTAAAAAACAAAGTACAGTAAAGGAGGCCAGTCCAACTCTTCTGGGAGCCCCACTGTGGCCCATTCTGAGTGATCTAAACAGCAGCCACAGACATGCACAATTTAAGCTGGCCTCTCGTGCCACTTAAAGAGAATAAAAGGCTGCTTGACCTGGCCTTTTTCACCGACTGGAAAAGACTAGCAGTCAGGCAGAAAATGTCAGAGAAAAGATCACTTCGACTCTAAAAATATAAGAAGTGAAGTCATGCACACTTTGTTTCTGAAAAGTTTCAGGAAGTCTCACTCTGCATTTTCTAGTACAGCAGACCTTTTGAAACTCCTCTGTTAATCTCTGGTCGCACCTGGGCTTTCAAGTGTCCATTTACATACATATTTATTGTATTTGGTCATACTAAGTGTTGGAGATCACTGCCCTTGTGCAAAGTGAGCAGAGACGGTAGAGTAAGCTCTAAAGCCTGAGGGCAGTGTTACAGTCATCCTCTGCATTCAGCATTTTAAACAGCGCTGGATGTCGACAGGCTTTTCTCGCAGCGTGTGAAGCGCAGAGGACAACTGAAGCCAACAGAGACGTGCACTAGACTCGGATCAAAGTCCTGCAGCTGCTTAAAATTTACAACTGATTATGAATGAGAATTTTATTAAGAATTTAAACTACACCTTGACCTCTGAGTTGTATTTCTGAGTCTATACACACATGTTAGCTAGCGTTTATAAAGAAAAGATTGTGAGCAGCACACAATTCTTGCTTTGTGAAAACATTGCATTTTTTGTCTACACACCTTTGACCAATCAGAACTTTAACTCACATTGTGTCATGACGTTAAAGGTAAAAGGTTTCTAAAAGCGGTTTGACCAGTGCAAGTGGAAACACAAGTGGATTCAAATATCACTGTCTTATTGTTGTTAGCACAATATTCAGCCAACAAATGTGCATTTACTCGCCCTCTTTACTCAATTTGTTGGCAACTCATCTACATTGTTATGGTTTTCTTGCTGCTGTACAAAAGCCACTTCAGAGGTTTTGTACCAAACTGAACCAAAACTTTATACACTCATATTTTCTTGCTCAGTACACTCACCATTATACAAAAAGTTATAGAATATGAGCTTGAAAGGCTCTCTGTAAAGTATAGCATCCATATGACTTACAAAAGTAAACATTGGTAAATTATACAACTGTCTTCATTTGAGATGTCTAAACAAAAAGTGAACCTCTTCCACCTGTTACTTTAACAAATCGTTTTTATATAACTAACTATCCAATCCAAACTTAATGCTTCACAGCAAAAACACTTCACAATATCAAATTTATTCACTTTCCTATCATTTCTCAAACTCTACAGCTTCAAATCCCAGCAGTCAGAGTTACTTTATATCTGGAAAGCCTCTGGAGAATCCATCAACAAGCCTCGAGCCAAGACCAGTCCAGTCCGGGGCTCGTAACTTACAGCCGACTCTCTCTGTCTCAAGAGTCTATGTTACTCTACTGGTCACTTTGGTAGTCGTCCAAGAACTACTTCCTAAATCTTGGTCGTCTGGTAAAACACTTAAAAGTGGCCGTTGAACGTTGAGATATTACAGTAACTGGACAGAGGAGGCCTTTTTCTTGGACGGTATCTTGCAGCGTGTTGGAAAATGAACGGTGTATTGTGTCGGGCCAGTTTTAGGTTTGGAGCGACACTACGAGAGAGGAGCCAGGTTGAAGCCGATCCAAAAGGGTGGGTCTGTCTGAAGAGCTGAATGACTCGGGCCGCCTGGCTCAAAGCTACAAACCCCCGCAGCATCTGTATACATAACGGACAGACATGCCTGAACGTGTGCCTGAGGCGTGAACACATTTATACAAGAATGTGGCAATGAAGCATGAAGATTGTGAGGTATATTTATCAAGATACTTGGAAAGAAGTGTTTACCAGACCAAAAAGGAAGGTAATTCTTAGTAATAAATCTAGCACATAGTTATGATAGGTCAACAAAATGACACTAAAATAGTCCAAAGCAAGCTCTATTTTTTTAAGAGACCTCACTATTACAATGTGATGGGTCTTTAATAAAGCTTTGCCACAAACAGAATATAATTATTTAATTCTTTTTCCTGGTTTCCCATCTCATTTTATCAAATCTACAGAGAGAACTGCTTAAATTCCTTGTGTGGGGGGTGGAGTGAAAACTAGCAGCAGGTACAGAGCTGGTTAGCTGGTTATGGGTGAAATGCAATGACAGCAAAAACTGACAAAGTTGCTCACTTGACCTTTAATATTGTCCAAACACAATCTAACTTTTCCAAATTGCAAAGCTACACAAAATTTTCATCCAGGACAACACAAATGTTTCTAAGCACACCAAGGACCACCACTCGAGGCTCTACTATTCACAATCTTTGATCAGCTTCTTTTGATCTGTGCCTCCTCTTTAAAGGGGAATAGACTGAAGTCCAAACAAAAACTGTATCCCAATAGAAAGTACAACAACGGCCACAAGCACTTCTAGAGTCATTTACTTTTTCTCTCCTTGTCCATGACTACAAAAAATGGTGTACAGAGTTTCCACGATGAAGGCAAACCCTAAGGAAGTATCTTATACCAAGAAACTGTACCAAAACTAAAATTTATTGAGTTGATTTTCCCTTGTCTCTGTCCTGTCTGTGACCCCACCAGGTGTAACACTGGAATAAGTCTGTTGCCAGATGAGGAGTCAAAACACATCAACTCAAACACAAATTATTGACACACAAAACAGATGAGAAATTCCTAAGCACATGGACCTCTCTTTTCTCTCAACTTTTTTATTTTTAGGGATGACACCAGCTCCCCGTGTTGCTACAGTGCTGTGCACAGAATCCTCTGAATCAGTGTTGGTCAGCAGCTTTACTCTTTTAATACAGACTCAGACTTCTCTCGAGCAATGTTTCTTACAATGACAGGAGAGAGGAGGCATTTCTGAAAGGCTAAAAGATGATGGACAACAGCAAAAAGAAACACAAATAAAAATGGCTACCAACGTTTTGGTACTCCTCAGTGCATATAGACAACAATTAGCAATGCACATATTTGCTGATTTTCAGAAATAATAGGTAACTCAAACAATAGTTAACCTGCTGAATTCAATTACTAAGTTAGCTTGTATATTGTCATGTTTGTATATTCATATCAAATAAAACTAACTTAGTAACTGAATTCAGCAGGTTAACAAATAAAACAAATAAATAAAAAATGAAGCTGCACATTAACCACAGAACCTCAGAGCTATGTAACAAAGATAACGTGTTATGAATTACTTTAACATTTGACTGATTTCTAATTTTATTTGACCTTTATTATGTCAGTCCCATTGAGATTACAAATGTCTTTATCAAAGGAGTCCTTTTGTTTTGGGGCAGTAGCCGGCAGGAACGCTCACCCTTGTGCCACTGTGCCACCTCTTGCCATCTGACTGATACAAACACAAAAACAAGTGTTAGGAGCTAATGACATTTTGTGAAAAGATAAAAAACATGTCCCAGGTGGTGTAGTTAATAACCCCTTATACAGAAGTGTTATTGTGCCTCGTGGAAGAGTGAGAAGTGAGTAATGTTGCCTACTCAGTGTTGTTTTGGAAAAATGGTGATGTATTTGAGGTGTCTGTGGCGGTACAATCATGTTTGATGGCATTTAAAAAAAAGGACATAGCCAACAGGTGAAGATTTATACATACTATTAAATGCTTGTCTGCAGCATAAAGCTGAGATTATTAGGCTTCTCTGTTGTTTATCTGCTCAGGCCCCAAATAGGAAATACCTATTTTGGTGTGCAGATTTATTGCCACATTAAACACAGACTAAAAGAAGTGACAGCACTGTATAAAAGTTCAAACATCAAAGTCAACATATGCATTTTTTCAAATCAAGTAATATGTCATTGTTATTTAAAACCAAGATACGGCAGAGCACAGCAAACAGGAAATTTACCCCCTAGTATCTTTGTACAGCACTATTTGGTGATTACGCATATTTTGTAGTAGTATTTGAATGTTTAGTGCTGAGGTTTCCAAACAGTGAGATTTTCTTTGGGTTGCCAAGAACTTTTTTCCTCAGCAATTTCAATAATCCAGAAAAATAGTGAAAAGTTGATGCGCAACTGATGAAAAAATATTTGCTTTTGGAAATTGGTGATGGTCAGGAACATTAAAAAAATTAAAATAAAATAAAGATTTACTCTATGCGCAGAATACTCAAAAATACATCAAAGAGTGAACCAAACATTAATAAAAGCATTAAAGCGCCACTACCTGATTTTCTTTTTTTTGTCCCCGTCTCAGATTCCACTCTCCCCCAAAAGCTGAGGGACCTCTCCTGCTTCTCTTTCACTTTTTCTCCACAAAATACTAAGTTTAGCGTTAGCTTAGCTGCGATGTCAGCGTCAAGATGACAATTATTAGCCTTGTTAAACATTACTTGATTGAACTAACAGTATTCATTCGCATTTCACGTTGCCTTCCTTTTCTCTGTTGATGGTTTTCATTTTTGAGTTTTTAAAATACAGTGCTGAATATACACTTTATTGGCAGTTATTAAACTTCCTGTAATGACATATGACAAGCCCGTGTAGACCAATGGGAGAGCTCCTTTTTTAAGCATGTGGTTTTGCGAGCGTGTGATTGGCCAAGGTTTTCCGTTCTTATCTCTTAAAATGCTCTATAATAAAGAGTAGCTGGCATCATAAAACTTGTATTATTTCACAAATTATTGCTTTTACAATATACTATTTGGGGTTTAAACCATTTTCCCAATTAGAAGAAAAAAATATCAAGTACAGTATGTTTAACAAGGAATTAAATAGCACCTGAAAGGAAGAAACCTAGGCTAAAAAAAACCCAATACAATACAAAACTAAATGTCTGGGCTTCTCAGAACTTGAGTCAGAGGAGGAATAGAGACCATAATGCTTACGAAGAGTGCGACATGTCTTTAAACGGTGCACAACAGATTTTTGAATAAAACAATTTAAAGACACAAATTATTAATTAAGTCATTACAATGTAAAATTGTTTACACAGGCTTATCTTACCTTGTGTACAACACAATTTGACAGTGGTCAGAGTTGCTATAATCCAGTCAGTTTTATTTATCTATTGGACAGGTCTTGCTGAGTATATATGCTTATTATGTATTTATGTGTTAATATATATTTGTCACTTGAGTCTTGCCAGAGTTTATGTTGTGTAGTGTCTGAAAAAGAGTCCACTCGTTAGACTACTACATATTGCAAAACCACATAGTGATTAAAGGGTTAAACAAAGCAATTCTAAGTTACATAAAACATACGTTTGACCTTTACATTGAAAACATGCTTTTGATGTTTAACACCAAGCGCCTAGAGACTTATTCTGTCAAACAAGTTGTTTCCCACAAATCTCAGTTCAATCATTTCTCTCTGCTGGAGCGTGGGGGTAAATTCTGAAGTCTGCACAAACAATTAATGGAAATAATTAAAATGTTTCTAACTTTAAAAAAAAAAGATGCCCATTTAAAAGTTAAGTAAACAGAGAAAAAATACAACTTGACAAAGGATGCTGTGTCTTTTCCTTAAAGTTATAGCCGAGTGACAAAAGCAAAGGATTTTCTGTTTCCAGCTTCAATCTCTTTGCAGCTGAATGGTATAAATGGGATTGGTGAAGTTCTTTGGTGCGTTTTGTGGATCTCCCACTTGGCGTTCATGAATTGTTGATGTAAGTCACACAGGCAGCGGGAGAAAAGGGAGAGCCAGAGATGTTGGCAGCCGGAGATAATAAAGACACAACGCTGCACATGAAAAGAAGCTCTCCTCTGCCAAAAAACTTTCAGAAATTCATGAATAAAAATGGCTTTGGATGTAAGGGGCTCCAGTGGGCTTAACATAAGAACAATAGCAATTTGTAGCAGCTATGTGTCTGCTCATGTCTTTAGCAGCTTCTCGTGTGAAAAACTTCACCCGGACACATTTTTCTTCAATCATTTCAATGTGAACTCACCCTTTAAGCCTCCAGGTATAAGATTTGTGTATATATTTTCCCCTTCAATTTTGAACTTTCGAATTCCCGCAATAAGCCTTTCGAACATAATGGAGCAATAGGGGTGTGTGGAAAGAAAACAAACTGGGAAAGTGCTATCAGTAGCCAAGCAAAACCTGTGACGAGTTTCCCTCTTACTCTTACACACATGCATAACGTAAAGGTGCTTTGTGTAAGATTTTGTAGTAACATTGAAATGGAAGAAATGGGCCAAAAGTGTGTTTTAAGGCCCAATTTTGTACGTTCACGAGAGAAGTGGTGTCCCAATACATACAGGATGAGTTTTCACACATCATTGTTTTAGAAATGAATAACTACTCACTGCATCACTTAGGGTTAAACAACTTGTTGCCAGCTGAAATATAATCATCCACGCAGTAATTATCCAACGAGATACCTACTTTAGCTAAATATAGGTGGTGACTTTTTTTGGGACGGGCAGTGTATTGTAATCTTATGTTTAATCAAAATAAGTATAAGCACCAAAAAGAGGTGACACCACAAAATATTATTTAAAAACTTCTGTTTGTTTTTATACAATTTTGGTGTCATAAATGTTACAGCAAAACATCTTTTCAGTCTTTTTTCATTCCTTTTCTGTGCCATGGTGGTCATTTTTTTTGGCATTTTGCTGCTGTTCCTGACCACAAACGCAAAGAGAGATATTTTAAGGGGTTTAGACACTATTAAAAACATAAAGTAGTTTGGATTATTCTATTTTGGTGTAGTATAAGATTACATATTTAAAACCATTTAAAACAGTTGAGATTTGAGATAAACCACTTTAAAAATGTCTAACCTCACTTATAACAAGTTTAAATCTATTGAAACTAGTTACTACATTTAAAAAAATGACCTGAAGTGGGTATAACAAGATTAAACATTCACAATTATTAAGTCTAACTTAAACAGAAAAAAATGTACCCTTTTAAATATTATTATAAGCAGCGGAAATTAATATAAAATCAGTTCACTTTTGAGAAAGATCTCTTAAAACCCAGTCCAAATTGGGTTATAAGCCTTTTACATTCACAATATTCAGAAATGCCACAAGTTTTCCAGTATTAGTGGTGATCCCATGAGGTAGGACCACTGGGCAACCATTGAATGAAACATGACATATAAGAAAAGACACTGAATTAAGCAGTTTACGAGACAGAAATCCAGTAGCATCTTGTCTTAACCTACAGCTAACCCTGGCATTCTTCCTCCTTTTCTGACTCTGAATGCATTTTCCTGCACTGCTGAACTCTAGGAAGATATACTGTATGCATGTGTGTTAACGCCCTCACATTTTAGACTTGTTTTTTCATTAGTGGACTGTTTCATAACTGTACTCGGGCTCAGAGACCTCCTGGGTGTGAGGCTGCTGACCTGCAGAGCTCAATGTGCTGCCAAGACTTTAGTGTGAGAGAAAGAGGGAGAGTGCACACAGGGCAGGGCACACAGTGGCACTGAGCCATCAGACACTCCACCAGCGCTGGCTCTAACGCCCCGGCACCAACTGCTCAGAAAAGACTAGGGGCAATTGTTCGAGGAGAGCAGTTATTGATGTGAAAACATATGAAAGGAAATGAGTGTGGTTACACCTGCTTTTGGCCCACATCAGCTAAACCTCAGACCTGACTTTTATTCTACATCCAGAACTAATAAAATGCTCAGAAAACAGACATATACCTGCATTGGTAGGCATTTTAACCTGTGCATGACTAATCTCTAAAGGTCAATCATAACATTCAAACAAATTCTGACCAGAGACACTGCCACAAAAGTAACACATAACCCCTAAATAAAAAATGCAGCACTTTAAATATATAATTTAATATTCAACACCCCTTTTTTAATACGTCCCAACATTAAACATTGGCCTCCTTCCAAAAACCACAGCAGAGAAAGTGAAGTTCTGACTCTAAATTAAGTCAGTCTTATGGCCGGTGCTCTTGTTGTTGTATAAACTGTACAGTGATTAAAAAGAAAATTCTCTTCCTAAAAACTGCTGTTGTTCTTTTGCCTGAGCCTCCACCCTCTAACCAACCGTCTGCCTCTCTTAGGCTCCACCTACTTCACATTTAGCAACATACAGCTTAAAAAGGACAAGCAGCAAGAAGATAGCTGTCAGTAGCAATCAGCATCAACACTGTATGAAGCCTGGCTGGAGTTATTTTTTAATTATAGAGGAAATATAACTTTAACTCAAGTCACATTATAAAATACCAAAAGGAATATTAGTAACTTATAGCATTATGTATGGCAGCACTATTACCTTATTGTAAACTTTTTGTCCTTGTACTTGACGAGATCTTCATTTATATTCTGTTTCTCTTTCTCAAGTCATAATTTTTGTCTACCTTTCTTCTTCGTAAGTATATATATATATATATATATATATATACAGTGGGGATCGAAAGTTTGGGCACCCCAGGTAAAAATTTTTATTAATGTGCATAAAGACGCCAAGAAAAGATGGAAAAATCTCCAAAAGGCATCAAATGACAGATTAGACATCCTTATAATAAGTCAAAAACACTTTCAAAATAACAGAAAACAAAAAAATGGTGTCTGCAGAAGTTTGGGCACCCTGCAGAGTTAATATATAATAATAATAATAATAATAATAATAATAATAATAATAATAATAATAATAATATATATATATATATATATATATATATATATATATATATATATATATATATAGTGTTGTCAAAAGTATAAATATTTCGATAAATATCGATACTGAAATATCTCAAACGATACAATACTCATTTCCCGAAGTATCGATACCAGCTGAGCTTTGGATTTTTACTTGCACTATTGGTTTATTAATGTATGACAATCTGAGAGGCCTTTGAACGAGTGCACAACTAGTGCTGCAACGACGTTGTAGACTACGTTGACTACGAAAATACGTTGACATACGTAACATGCGTCGACGCGTCAGTGGGCGTGTCAGAACCGGCTCAGTAGAAGCCTCATTCTCTACACGCTAGCTGGAAAAAAATACACCTGTGATGAAGCTTTGGCATTAGTAATGGCTGAATCTTATTCTGAAGGAGAACATCTGCCTTTAGAGTCTTTTCAGCCGAGTGAAAGTGAGAATGAGCGAGAGTGAGAGTGCGTCTGTGACTTGGATAGCGGCGGCGCTGCTGGTGCCTCTCTCAGCGAACATAAAGCACACTCCGTTTTTCCCACACTTTGCCCAAACATCAGTGAAAGAAATGGAAGGAAACTAGTCGCTCTGGCCGCGGTACTGACGGGGAGGTTGGCAAGGGAAGCCGTGTGCGCATAGCACCTGCTGCTGCTTTACCTTTGACACAGGTGATAGAAGCCGGGGCGGGTGTACTCGCCGTGGCCGCGGTAGTGACAGGGGGGTTGGGAATAATGCAGCTTCCAGAGACAGCCGTGTGGGAGAAATATGTGTTGTTCATCCTGACACTTTACCCAGTAGAGGAGGGAGAGGCAGGGGTAAACACAGTCAGCGCAAATGTGCTAATCAAAGCAGCGATAGTAATAAAAGTGATGGCTGTGTGCTGTGCTTTATGAGAGGTCCCACACTCTAAAAAACTACTAACTATGCCACATGGATAAGAACAGATAAAGCTAATGCAACCAAACTCCTACAGTACATGTGTATATTTCTCAGATCCATTTTCCGACATTTTACTATAGTTATGGTATATTCGAAGTTGTAGTTGTACTAATTTGCTTTACTAATTTTGTTTACTAATTTCGCTTTACAAGTTACTATAATTAATAATTTAATTTTAGAAAAAGACAGAAAAAAGAAAAAAACTATTATATCTTTATTAGTCTGTATATACTGTAAATAACATAACTGCCTATAATATAATGTCATGGTATGCAAATGAGATGCAAATTAGATGCATTTTTGTTTACTTTTGGGACGAACCAATTAAATAAAACATAATCATAAGTATGTGATTAATAATGAATTATCCCCTTAGTTAAAAAGAGTTTAAAATGCTTTCTTTTTTATTTTATAAAAAAATGACAAATTCATTACACTCTCTGAAATACAAGTAAGATTGTAATCAAAGTCAAATCACATTAAACATTGTAATAATCACATTCAGTTCATTTAAAAATATGCATATTTACGACCCTCTTTAAAATACAATCTCCTGTTCTTTTAATACAGTTTATAAAAAAAACACTATATTAATAAAAATAATAAAAATAAAATAATCATTAGATTAGTTGACTAATCAAAAAAATTATTGTTAGATTAGTCGACAGAAAAAATAATCGTTAGTTGCAGCTCTATGCACAACCTCAAGACATTTTTGTTAATGTAAAATATACCTTGTCATGTTCTATCTAGACATGTTATATTTATCTTTAAATTAAAAAAATAATAATAATAATATTGTGACAGTTGTTTTTTCTTCGGTATTGAAAATGGTATCGAATATCGATATTTTTGAAGGTATCGTATCGAAGTTAGAAATTCCAGTATCGTGATAACACTATATATATAAAATAAAAAATACTATAAAGTAACAGTAAGTTCAAATATCAACTAGTAAATTCCTCTTTTGGATCTTTTGAAAACTGCTTACATAGAGTTATTTTACAAATGTCAGACGTACTTTATAAGAAAATAATAAACATAGAAAAATCAAATATGAGACCGAAAATTGACACTTTATATTTTTTTTCCTCAAGTGTAATAAAAAACGATAATAAAAAAACTCCACTAATCAACATGTTGCATGTACCCTACAAGTAAAAAAGTCTAATTCTCCGTGACTCTGCAAACACACAACACATCACAGCCGTATTGTCTCTCTGCAAAAATGACGAGGACAAATTAAAACACAGCTAAATTTCACTGACCAATCACAATGCAACACATCTCTTCCGACATGTAATCCGCCGATTGGACGAGAGAGGTGACCAAAACTGAAAGAGAGGGGTTTTGGGGCGGGGCTTAAAGGAGAGCAGTAGAGAAATGGAGAGAGCTCGCCAGTGCATTAGGGAGAGCACAGCACAATTCGTTCCATTGGCAGCACATCAAAGAGGAAGAGGACGGGGATAATCCAAGCCAACATTAGCCCCGAGAATCTTCCAGCAACACCAGCGTGCACGTACATTTACACACATGCATTTCTCTTAAAAAAAAAGTTTGAACGAGGGGTACGATTGGACTGGAGTCTGGGGATGGAAACATGGGGGGGTTTTTCAATTTGCCAGTATAATCAGAGATGATTGAAATGCACTGCCAGCTCAAAGATGGACCACTGGACTCTCACTCCTTAAACACAATGCTTTACAAACCAGGCACTTGTAAATCTCAGAGCAAGTGACCCCTATCTTGAACCCACAGACAGGAAAACGAGCCGGATGTTTGGATGACTTTTGAATAGAGGCTAAATGTATGAATATGAGTTACAATAAGGGTCAGAAACAATGGAATTTACATTCACATTTATTCATTTAGCTGACGCTTTAATCCAAAGCGATTTACATTAAGCTTCTATTCACAAGTGTTACAGCTGGAACACCACTGGAGGCAAGGTGGGTTAAGTGTCTTGCCCAAGGACACAACAGAAGAATGAACTGTGGGGGAGAGTGGGAATCGAACCACGAGGGACCACCGCTCTACCACTGAGCCACTGCATGAACTCTGCATATAAGACCGTTAAGCCCTGATTACCACATCCAACAATGATTTCATGTTACCTGCAGGTATAAACAGCAGCTGTGTGAAATACTCACTTACTTACATGTCTAAACAGCTATTGAGTTGTGTCCTGGTTGGTTATTTGCAGATGAGTTTAACACATCATTTTAAACAGTTTAAAGATAGAAAAAGCACAATCTTAATTAAAAGCCAAAGCCTCTGATTCTACACCTTTGACCATCGATAGTAA
This sequence comes from Perccottus glenii, assembly GCA_024416835.2. Lineage (NCBI taxonomy): Eukaryota > Metazoa > Chordata > Actinopteri > Gobiiformes > Odontobutidae > Perccottus > Perccottus glenii. The sequence continues at coordinate 22,405,973 of CM044561.2, read as the reverse complement.
CATGAAGGTAAGTCTATTTACCTTTAGCATGACTCAGATGCACAGGAAAGATAGGTACAAAGAATCTAAACAAGTGAATAAAACCATCAAGCAGTGGCTCAGTGGTAGAGCAGTCATCCTTCAACAGGAAGGTAGGCGGTTCGATTCCCGCTCTCCCCACAGTACATACTGTTGTGTCGTTGGGCAAGACACTTAACCCACCTTGCGGTGTTCCAGCTGTAACACTCGTGAATAGAACCTCAATGTAAGTCGCTTTGGACAAAAGTGTCAGCTAAATTATGCTTTTATCCAAATTTTAAGGTTTAAGGGCAGGTTTAAGGGCTTAAGCTAAATGTTCTTAAGGCCTTAAACCTGCATTCAACACTTAATCACATGCAACTCTGTACATTAGCTGTTTGAAAGTCTAAACCATTGTCTAGAACTTTAAGTTACATTGTCATCATTTGCTATTGTAGCTTTGAACTCAGGCGGCTATTTTTTTTCGGCATCAAGAAAAATCACAACACGTCTTTCTATATTTTTTATTAGCTAGTCATTTCCTGATTGGTTAATGGCCGATGGGTATCGCTTAACCAGTCAAAGAAAAAATATGTTTTGCTGCCCCTAACAGGCTTATTAAAGCAACAGAACTTGAACCTGTTTAATCGAGTTTTCAAAGCTTTTAAAAGGAAACGGAAAGCTGCACTAGAGAGTGGATCTAACATCATCGTTATTCTGAAATCCAAGGGTAAAGTCCAACAAAGCAGACCAAAAACAAGCCAGTGATAAGAAACATAAGCAAAGCACTGAGTGGACTTTGACGGAAACCAAAGGAGACAGATGGATCTTTGATATCGACAGCCACAGCCTCAGTAGCAGCGAGCTGTCAACACTTCGTCGGATGAAACTAGTCCAATGAATGATCAATGCACCTCCTCATGGGCGACTTGCCAGTGGCAAACCTAATCAATGCACCTTGCCCTGTCAGAGTTTCGAGCCATGCAAAAACGGCTCAATACAACAGCCTAAAACGCAACAAGTTCTCATGCCTCCATTCAATTCAACTCCGTTTTCCATTCACAAGGTTTAGAAATTAACCAATAATCACTCAACACAACTTAAAACTTTGTTACCAATTATTGTTCTTCTATTTAATCTTCAGACCACAACATGAATAGATAAAGTCCTTTTTCCACATCACAGACACATCATAAAAACTGGCTGCTCCAGTGGGACATCAGATATGACCGGTGAAGAGGTTTACAGAGGCTACAATAATCGATAAACCCCGACCACAGAAGACCACTGAGGTATGATACAGTTACATAAGTCTATAAGGAGCGAACAGGCCTCGACAGACTTACATCAAAGTAAATCTGGCTGTATAGTGTCAGCGCAGCTTCTACATTTTACCAAGATCTTTGCATGTTCAAAAGTATTTTGCAAAATTGAATACAAGTTAATGTTTTGCCTTTTCTTTTTAACTGACCAATCAAAACTCTGAAGTAAAGACATCTAGGCAGAGTTCTCTAGAGGTGTTTGGGAAACAAGATAATAGGTATTCAAGAGCCCAACACAAACTCTAAGCAATTACCTGCTTACCTTGTTGCAGCGCCTTTGTACCTTGACATAAATATTAAATACAAACAGTTCAGTCACTCCAGTTGGCTATATCATTAAAAATAAACTGTATGTAAGTTGTTATGAAAGCAACAATTTAATGTCATCCAAAGGAAGAAGAAAACAGACAAGGTAAACTCAGTTGATGTAGATTAAACCCTGCAGCCGCAACCCAAACACCAGATAAGTGGAAGAAAATAGATGGATGGATGGACTGCATTTTCTATCTCCTTTGACAGCTAAGGCGCAACACTGACATTTTTTATAAATTGAAAATAGTCATAGTGCATTTTGAAGCATATTGAACCTCTGAATATGGGTAGACCAGACAAATATTTTTTGAGACACAAGCAGCTTGTGACCATGAGAAATCGTTGGAGCAATGTGACATGCTTGGTTGTGATTGTATCTACAGTTTATCATTTTACATATTACTGTAGTAAGATTGTACAGATACAGATAACATCTTTTCCCCTTTATCACAAAATATGCTAAATCTGGCTCCTTCAAGAGACCAAAAAACATAAAAAAAACCTCAACATGGCTTACTACACTCAGTATCAGTAAGTATCCAAGTACTCACTCTCCTATTCATTCTGGAAAAATCTGCACCATGACATCTCTCTTTGACAGCTATGACATTATACTGAAATAGCCACAGGTCTAATAATCAAAAATCAGCCAAAGGTCTAATTGGTCCCTTTTAAGTCCACTCTGCAGGTCTCAAAAGCTAAACAACAAAAAACGCTCTGTGACTAAAATATGGCCTTCAATTATTTCCCATTTGTGTTGTATTATCCCGGTGAGTTGCAGGAACAGGGTCATTTGGTTCGTGATAGACATTCACCTAATTGCCAAAAGACTGTCCAACTGTGAGCCAAATTAAAACCAAGCCCAGGCAAATCCATCACATCAAGTCTAAAAAAAATGGGATGCTGTTCATTTGACTATGCTTTGTGGAGGAGACTATTCGAAAAGTAAAGTTTTTCAGTGAGCATTGGAAATCTTGCACAGATCATTAAATTTCAGATATTCAGTGCAGTTTGGCAGCTTGTCCTTGGCAAACCAGAGCGAACAGTATCCCCCTAAAGTTGGTTTTACTGTGGGCAAGCCGCTGTCATTCAGATTCTGGGGTAGACTCCAGGGTCAGTAAGAGGTTTTGAGAGCAAAGCTGCAGTGAATGCCAATCAACTATTAGAGCAACACGAGCCCGAAGTGAGGTTACGGGCAAGGGCACAGCCAATTGGAGCGAATGAGCGAGGACATTTACATAGTGGTTAACATTCAGCGGCCAAGTGCAAAGTATATATTACCAAAGGCACTGGAGGAAGGCGTTTGATCTAAAAACTGCTCAGATTTCAACTGCTGGTTTAAAATTGTAGGGTTTAATAACTTCCACTGTTAACAATTATGAAGATCATGTTTCCTTATGTAACCTACACTTACATTAAGCCCATTGATCTCACTGAATTACTTAGGCCTCCTGCTCAGACCTCAGCATCCTTTAAACAAAGCCTCTCCTCTGAACATGTCCAAACCATCTCAACCTGGCCTCTCTACTTCTACTACTCTCAACTTCAGGGTACTCACATGGCTGTGCACACATTCATTTGTTAGAAAATTATAGATTAGTGTGAAACATGGCTAGCTGTTCAATACTAAATGCTAATAAATACAGCAATATAGTTTGAGCTAAATTACTTTACCATTAAGCATTATATCCCATCCTTACATTAACAAATAGCTTTGATATATTATTATCAGCCCAAGTCACTATTATTTGGGTGACAGCAAAAAGTTATTACATTTAATAAATTGTAGAATGTGGTTAGCATTCCTGCCTCACAGCAAAAATTTTTTTAATGTTTCCAGAGTTTCTATGTTCTTTTAGTGACTTAGTGAGTTCTTTTAGGCTTTTGGCATGTTTCATATTAGGTAAATATTTTTTTGGGTTCATCGAGGACCACATGAAAGCAACATAACTTTAACACAATCTTTTAAACACACATATTTCTTATGGGACTTCAAGTTGCCAAAGAAGCTTAGGTCAGAATCTCTTTCTCTCACTATTTGACCTGACGGACAAAAAGCAGGCTGAATACATTTTAAACTTACAAAGGTTAAGGCAAAAGGAATTACAACATACACAAAAGTGTATTTCTGTTGTACACTATTCAGTATTACGAGTAAAGGACAGAGGTTAACCGGATGAACACAAATTATTTTGTTTTCTTATAGTTGGACTGTTTGAAGTTAATGATGAGCCTCTAAACATTTCATAACTTGTCTTTCTGAACTGTTGCTGTTCAAAGGCGGGCTCTTGACATTATATAAAGCTAATTTCTTTCAAGGTTCACTGATCTCTTTCATTACAGTTGTTCATTTTTGACAAACTGCACATAGTGCCAATAACAAGCTCTCTGACCGCTTTCATTTACAGCTGACCGACTGCTGAAGGAAGTCTCTGATGAACTTTTCTGCTCTAACCAAATCTCCTCAGACACTGACTACAAGACTAGAGAGCCTTCCTTCTATCTAGCTACAGAGATGATTATGTTGATATCCCACCATTAAACATCTTTTGAATCCCTTGTTACTTGGTTTTGCCCTCAATATTATCTGTCTCTATCACACACACTATCAATCAATCCATCAAACATGCACCTTACAGCCAGAGCCTAACCAGAGTGCTTTATATCAGTAAAAATCGGAGCATAAAAACAAGTAAAGAGAAAAACTATAAAACAATGTGTCATCAGCTCTCATTATTTTATCTCCTCCAGTAATGTACAGTATATACAGTAAATCTGCAGCAAAAGGCAAATCAGAGCCCAACTTGCCCCGACATGAAAACACAGCAGAGTTCTCAGCCCTGGGGGAGACTGCAGCCTTTAAAACTTCACTGACACTGACATCTTGAGAAGCACACTGCTCTAATTTATGCGCTCGGAGTCAATCAGACCTGAACTGTCAATGAAGTCAGTCCCAAAGCCAGACGCACGAGAGCCAAAGGTCTCTAAAAGGCTTCATTAAGAGACAACTACTTTTAAAAAGGTCTGTCAAAGTCTGCTGCCAAAGGACAACTTGCCAAGTAGATTTACCGTTTAAGTTCACAAAGACTAAACTGTGAAAGTGACTACAGCGAAAAAACTATTGGATTCTTTGTGTTTGGTGGGTTTCTGTTTTAATTTTCAACCATGGCCTATCATTCAATCACTTATTATGTGATGTTATTATTCAGCCGATTCATTATCCTGTCACCCTTCAGGCTATTCATTCATTTAACATTAATACTATTCATGAAACCACAAGCCATCTTCACACGACAGCGTCAAAGATCCTTTAATTATTATTCTCAAAAATGGAAATTAGACGAACATTTCTCACAAACACAGAGCGGATCACACAAAAACCTCAGGCGAGAGAAAAAGACACTTGTTCAACATTGATTCGGTTTGTGGGACTCACCCGCTCCAGGTCCTGTCGAAGGTGAGTGAAGAGTTTCAGTCGCCGGTACAGGACGTCCTGCTCCTGCTGAGCCAGGTTGTCTACCTCATCCCGCTTTAAGGTCACCAGGGGTCGATTAAAGTTGGCCTTTCTCTTCAGCTTCCAGAATTGGTACAGGAAGTCCACCTTAAAATAAAATTATGAATAATTAACAATAGAGAATTTTAGGTCTAGTTTACAAATACAGGAATATTTGTATAAACTTTCCCAACTTCAAGCTTTTCCAAAAAATCCACAAATAAAACACTAACAAGTCTGTCAGACTGCTACATAATGATAAACGACTTTTTTCAATTTGTGTGGACAGTTGACGAGGTTGAACTTTTACCTTATATTTTGGTTACTAGGAGTGTTAAGAGACACAACATGGGGTTCTTGAGACGAGATAAGATTTCTCCACTGATTCCAGGCGTGGCTGGTTGAAAGGCTGTGGTTGTTCTGTGTTTGCATAGTGCTGGTGTTTGACGCAGTGTACACCATTGTTTTCTTACAATCTTTACATATTGTTTGTGTCTCGTCTATCAGTCCTTTCACTGTTTTCTGTCAGATCCACTCCGTGTCTCTCAGGGATCCACTCCACTTTCCTTCACTCTCCTTCATCTCATCACTGCCACCTGTCCCAAGCACCTGTAGCCTATTACCATCAGTGAGGTATTTAAACCTCTCCTGTCCACCTCTTCCCTGCCAGATCGTTCATAAGAAATAGACATAGCTGAGTTGGACAGTCTAACAGCAGCAGGTAGTGCATGCTTCTTACACACACAAAACAAAGTCTTAACCTTTCTTTTTTTTTTTAAGATGTCCTGGATGACTGAGAACCTTCAGACTTCTTACACAAAAGAACATTGGGCATGTGTCAGTAGAGATGGGAAACCACTGATATTTGGATCTAAAAAGCTCTGCTCTGCCTATCAGTTGTTCTCATGGATCAATTTCAAAAGTGGGCTGAAAAATAAATGAGAAAAAGATGCCCAAACACAGAGAAAAATGTGTTGTCAGAAATATACATGTATGTGTAGCCTTGGCCTCAATCACTCAAAGAATGAAACTAAAAAACCTGAAAAGGCAGCACTAAATATTTTAAAACCTTACAAAGAGCCCAGAAAATTCTGTTCCTTTTTAAAAATGCATCAAAGGTCTAAGTCAACATCTTGTGGGTCTCAGAATGGTTGATATAGTTCAACAGGTAGAGTTACTGCTTCAGTTATTAGCCATACCTAACCTTAAATATTCAACATTATATATTACATATATTTATTGGTCTAATAAACTTAATAACATAAGAAAACAACTTTAGAGTTTGTCCAAATAAATACATTTGTATTTATTATGGAAATGGATCAAAATCTAAGTTAGACCAATACAGATCTTTCTCTTGGACCAAAGATTATCTATTTGCTCCAAAACAAAGTCTCCTGACTTACTGGTCCAGACCAAACAGTCGGAAATGTCAGAGTAACAAGCGCCAACATAACATATCCTTTAACTGATATTACAATCAATAAAGGATGTTGCTGTCTGTTCAGGAAAAGATGAGAAGTCAGCTATGAACCTAATTAACTTCAGATGTGAAGTTTCTCCAATAACAAAACTAAAAGTGTTTTTTCCTTCTGTGAAACACAAATGAGACTTCTTGGAGTCCTCAGCTGCTGATGGTGTTTAACTTCAAGGCTCAGTGCTCTTTGTGATGTTGTCGGACACTGTTTACATAAAGCAGAGCTGATGCCAATTACAAGTGCTGCCGTTGTCTGACCTCTTTCATCCACAGCTGTTTTCACCCACTCAACCCTCTGACCCCGATGGAGCACTTTATACCAGCACCTGACGGACTCACTGCTGCGAGCTGTGTGCTATTTACAGAACACATACCTATTACAGTGTTGTGTCATTTCCTGTCATATCCATTAGCCATTTTTAGGTTATTTTGTGAAGAGGAAAACAACATGCTAAGATCTTTATTAGGTATTTTTGTTGTATAGTCCAAACAAAATCAGGTCATCCCAAACTTAAATGTATTTTTTTTAAGCTTTTTTTACTACTTTTTAATACTTGACATGATAATGCAGTAATGTGATAAATGTGTCGAAATAATTGGCTACTCAGGCTGTAGTGTAACCAGTTGAAGTGAGTCTAGCTTTTAAACCAAGTGGAGCTCTAAATATTGCCATTGCCACATAAGACATATTGTCCGTGAAATTTTAAACAACCATAGCATATATTGGATGTTTTTTTTTAATATTGTGCAGCTCCTAAAACCTCTGCATTTATGCCCCGTCCACACAGAGGTGGTTATCAGTGGCCTCCTGTCCCAAGAGACGTTTTAGGTCCCAGAAAACCCACCCTTCTGAAAACTCCCACTAGAAACACAACTTGTAACAACTCTGTTTACTCTCTGTTTATGTGTAAAAAGTGCAGTGAAGTCTCAGCTCACTTCACAGATGCTCATTGTAGTTTTTATGTGTAAAAGCACACATATATCCATGTTGACAAAAATAAGGTTGGCTGCGGTACTGGGTTTTATAACAAATCATAAGCTTATAACTTCTAGCCTACACCCCATTGTGTTGTAAGACATTGCTAAAAACACTTCATTGTCTGTCCATACAAATTAATAATAAAAAAATATTGGTAATGACACTGCGGATAGAATTACACTATATCTGTTTTTAAAAATGCCCATATATATGTTTTGCCTTTATTTTCAATGTCAACACTAAATGCTAAAACTAGAGACTAATGCTATTTATGCACTAAATGTAAACCCACCCAAATCCTTTTTTTGGAACTTTTCAAAGGCAACCTACAGCACATACTAAACATAAAAACAGTGTCTTGTGTTGTACCTGAGGGAGGGGCAGCGCCAGGTTTTCGGCCACCTCCTTGGGGTCGACGAGTTGGTAAAACTCATCCTCGAGCTCCTGTAGCTTCTGCTTCCTCTGGCTCACCTTCTCTCTCTCCAACTGGTCCCGTTCAGCCCGCTCTGAGGCCGAAATGGGACCCGCCACAGACCTTTGCTCGGGGTCAGCGCTGCTGTTTGGTTGGTGCAACTGGAGGCCTTTAGTGGTGGAGGTGACCCAGTCCGGTTTGGCCCCGCTGTGTGTCCCACTGAGGGCACTGTTGTGGTTGGAGTTGCTAGTTGAGGAGCTGTGTTCCAGGCAGAAGGATTTGAAACGCACCTCGTCGTTTTCGGCCAAAATGGTCCTCATTTCCAGGCCATGGTCGAAGGCGCAGGTCACATGGAAGGCCACGATGCAGGAGGGCATGGAGCACTGTTAAACAATGAAGAAAAAAGGTAAGGTTGGCTGACCACTTTAGAGAGAATAAGTAAGAAATTACATTAGTTACATTTTATTTATGTGTTAAAAAGATTAGTTTGACAGCAGTTAAAGTCTCTACCTTCGCTCCCACTCAGATATCCAAACATATGCTCTAAACAATCTTTCATCATATTTCATACACTTTGTCATAACAAGTGTCATTTCCGGCCCATTTCTTTTGAGATGGAGGTGCAGTGAAGCAAAAAGACAGGCCGAGTCACAACAAACACAGTTCCCATATTTCTGCTGTGTGTCTTAAACATGGGGGAGGCTGGTGGATATGTTTGAGTGGTGTCAGTTACAGGTCGTTGTGAGAGACCGTCCCCCGCTGAGAACCTCCAGGCACCGTGTGATTTTGAGTCACAGAGTTGGTGCTCTGGAGTTTAGACAGAAGGCTTTGTGACTGATACTAACAAATAACTCTTATTTTAACCACTTTAACCACTATTTTTAACAAGCAACCTTGGGTGTTCCTCCTAAATAACGCTTGGATATGCACACTATTGTGGACATTTAAATGCAACAGAGTGTGAACAGTGGATCTTCATTTTGTGATTTAACAATAGCCAACAGTTATCCATTTTATTCAAGTTTTACCAATAGTACCAACTGTTGCAGCAAAAAGTCAAGTTTCCACCATAGCATACAGTAGGAGTTGGTACGGCTTTTGTTTCGAGTCATAAATAAGCATACTACTGCAGTAACCATGTGTATATGCAGCTATAGGTCTGAGGTCTCTCTTAGATTTTGTGAGAGCTAGTCCCACTCAAACTAGACTTATGATACCTTAGTGGAGTAATGTTTCTCCAAATTCTTGCTGGTTCTTGGTATTTTCTTGAGGCAGAGTTAACATTATTGCACTTCTTTGACATCAAACTATCTCAGCCGCTTCATTATTTACAAGATACATTTTTATTTTCTCAAAATGCATTAAAAGGCAAACATTCAAACCCCCTTCTACCTCAGGCTACATCTGAAACCTTGTGTACGGCCATGGTAGTCACCTGTCTGCTGTGCTTCTAAATGTGGTAAAGACATTCAAAAGTGACTCACTAATATGTAGAAAAATGGAGCTGCTCTACAGATTTTTGTCTGCAGCTAAAAAAGAAAAAGAAACAGTCTTCTATTGTATATCACGGCTTTTCTTCCAACCAGGTTAACTGCTATGCACCTACTTTTTTAATCTTCACTTTTAATACAATTTATATTATACTAAGAAAGTAGACTTGGTTTTATTGCAAGTCATGTCAAATCTATTTCTATAGCACATTAAAAACAACCTCAGTCGACCAACGTTCTGTACAGCTACGTATGAATATTAATCTATGTGCTTTTTTATTTTATTATTTCTCCTATCAGTATTGTTGTTTGCAGAAGTCTGTTACCAAGCCTTTTGCGTAAAAGTAAAATTAACTAGTATATATTTTGTGCATCTATCATCAGATATTGCCACAGAGAGTGCACACAGAGCCACAATCAAATAATAATCTCTTTGAGAAAGGCTGCAGTAGAAATACATTACAGTCAGAGGTCGGCACTGTTGCCCCATTTCATTACTGACTTCAACAAATGTCAGAGGTAGTCCACTGCAGCAACTCTCACTTATTTGTCAGAAGCCAAAAGGTTGAATCCTGCAAGAAGCCGTCTAGATGTGTTGTTTGGTACGAGACGATTTATCGCAAAATACACTCATCTGGCCTTATCCACTGCACCTGCTCTGCTTCAGTGCACATTCATTTCTGGGGTTTTCCACTTCCCAGGCTGATGGGTAACAACATTTGAGAAAGCAAGCTACTTTAGGGTTACAGATAAAATTGTATGCCCCAAATCCTTTTTATTCTGGTCGATATACTAACTTATTTAACTAATGTTTAATGTTGTATGTTCAATGTTGTATTAACAGCAATTTACAACAAATTAAGAGCTTTTTGTTGTCATGGAAACAAGTTATGTAGCACAAAGTAACAAAGCAGAGAAAAATGTTGCTAGTTATTTTAAATGACAGTAAGTATGTAATATGTCTGGTGGGGATCTTTAGTGTCGTACAGTGCTCTTCATCCAAAACACACCAGTAAACTGTTGTTTGTGAGTTAATCCCAGAGCTTGGTGGATGATCAGGTGTGCGTGTTGTAGTTTTTGGGATGTTTAGTTTTTAATTTAGCCGCTGTGTGTTAACGTTAACTTCCCCTGTGGTCTCCTGCTGAGTTGAGTGCAGTCGGATTGTGGAAACGTAGCTGTAGCTCCTTTCCTTAAACAAAAACAACCTCCTAACTTGTTTTTAAAGATTCTTTTTTGCAGACTGTGACAGGGGAATTACATTGGGCAAGTGACACGGGCGGGAATCTAACCCAGGTCTCCTGAGTATTTGGCATGCGCTCTACCAGGTGAGCCATAGAGGCGCCCATAATAACCTCCTAACGTCTTACTGTTGAGCTCAGTACATTAAGTTGTATGTAAAACGTAATAAAACAACAAGGATCATGTTGTTATTGAGATACTGAGCACACACACTGAAGCTACACTTAATAATAAGTCTTCCTTCTTTATTTAGAGCCAGCCGTAGGTGGTTTGCCACTGTAAATTGTCAATGGTGCAATTGTACAAACTGTTATATCACCATCAGTACAGTTATGGAACCAACAGAGATGTATATTTCTCTCAAATCACAAGACAAACTAAACGTAAAACCACTTCTCTCATTGGTTTCGACTGTAGTTCACCCTGCAGCTGTCTCTGTGCTCGAGCAAATCCATCTGTGGCTTGTCTCCATGACCTTTACTGTGCACTTTTGGTAATCTGGCACCAATTAAGAGCATCATTAAAGTCAAAGAACTTGGCAATTATTACAGCACACTTTAATACTCATCTGATGTTATTATGATGCACTCATCTGATTGAATAAGAACAATTTCAAAATGATTAAATGATAAAGTGGAGGTAAAAAGAGACTAATAAAGCTCAAAGAACAGTGGACTATCAGAAAGGTTCAAAGAAATTAACTGGGCAATAAAGATGTCTCGCTTCTTAACTATAAACAATATTGTGATTAGTTGAAATAAAAAGACTTTCTAATGGACTCAAGACCTGAGCATTCACAAGTGACACTCCAATACACAACATGAGAGAGTAAGTCTAGTCTTAGACCACGTATGTCTACATTTACATTACATTTAGTCATTTAGCTGATGCTTTTATCCAAAGCGACTTACATTAAGGTTCCATTCACCAGTGTTACAGCTGGAACACCACTGTAGGCAAGGTGGGTTAAGTGTCTTGCCCAAGGACACAGACAGTATGAACTGTGGGGAGAGCGGGAATCGAACCACCTACCTTCCGGTTGAAGGACACCGCTCTACCACTGAGCCACTGCGCCCGTCTGTGGGTGTATGTCTCTAGATTTTAGCCCTGTCATTAAAAGTTGTCCAGGACCCACTGCAGATGGGTCCATAAACGATAAACAGCAGAAGATGTACAATAAATGCTTTGTTTTCCAACGGTGTTTTGCCAATGAAAATCCATATCTAACACCATCTATATTGCTTTATATTTCTGTGTTTTCCATTGTCTTTAATTACAGACAGTGTAGATGTTTCTCAGATTGACTTGGCAGGAGAACATGTTCTGGCCTGGACTTACTCTCAGTCAGACGATTTGATTGAATCTGTGTAAACTTTGATATCACATACACATGTTACTGTTTCATGAGTCTTTTATACTTTTCTCTACATTACACAGACACGGCCCCCTGCAGTGCTACAGAGCGGCATTCCCTCTGCGAGCAGTGGCTCATGATCACAAGCGTTATTTTTTTTTTTCAACCACTGCCTCGAGCTATGGATACAGAGGGAGAGAAGGAGTTCCTGTGGAGGGTTCGGCTTTAAGGACTCACAGTTAATCTACAGCATCAATACTGCGACAACACCTTAAAGCGCACGAGTATACGCTGTGGTGCGCAGATGGGGCTCACTTCAAGGGTAGCGTTAACCAATGATGGTGAGATGCTAATTCCTGTAAAGTGGGTTAGTGTTAGTTTGACGGCGGGGGTCTTGTTTGCTAATGAAGCGGCGTGTTAAAGAGGTGCTGGGTTCAAAAACATTCACACACGCCCAGCAGGGGGCTAAGAACTGCCATAATCAGTGTTTTCATGAGTGTGTACACTGGCCTTGGAGTAAAAACAATTCTATGTTGTGTACATTACTAGCAGCACACAATAGCAATAAGCAGAGGTCATAATAGAAAAACAACATGTTTTGAACAGGTCTTCACTTGGAAACAGCAGGAGAGCAAACAGTAACTCTTAGCTGGCCAGAGTACGTATATGTCTAATAGCTTATTCTTATTTCTGTGAAAAGAAATGTGTCATCAAGGATTTAATATCAAGGATTTTAAAAGCTGAGATTGTTTAGTGCATTAGCAGAAGCTTTGGTTAATCACACTTTGACAAAGAGAAAGGTCTTCTGTCGAACTGCTGTGTCTGGTGGTATTTGATTCAGATTTTTCACAGAATGAAAGCAGGAAAGGTTGCTATGCTGTTGGTTGTGGGGTTGGACCGTGATGGAATAAGATTTCAGGTATTGTAGATATAAGAGTGACTAGGTCACAACAGTAATTGAAGACATACAATATAGTAACTTGAATTCAGATTGTCTCTGGTGATAAAACAAAGAAGAGTATTTAAACTAGAGAGGATCTGTACTTCACTGACTGTAAATAAACTCAACACAAAACATTTTATCGAGACTTTGAAGTCATTCTAACAGTTCCCTGACATTAAAAAAATGAATAAACCTTGCAGTGCAACCAGCTCACAATACTCCAGTCCGGATCCTGTGACAATATTTCACCAAACTCAACTCAACTTTTTCACATTGTATACATCCATTATACATTTTTAAATATAACAGTCCCGTGTGTTTGCAGCAGTGTAGGTCCAGATGAGTGTATGAGACGTACCTGTATGCAGGTCCCTGTGTGCTCGCGGCACAGGCTGCAGGCCAGAGCCCAGCGGCTGGCGGGGATGTGGGACACCTTGGTAATGGGCTCCATCTTTTCTGGACAGCCTATACTCACCTAAAGGAAAACATAGGATTTTCATGGATGTCCTGATAACAGATTTTTATTAACAGGTTCTTACAAGTGAGTAAGTACAGTATTAAGTACATTTAACTATCTTTATAAGCTTTGTTAATTTGTTCCATCAGTGACTTGTTTTGAAAGGGACTACTGATACTTCAACAGGATATTAATGACTTTTTGCTCTACATTCATCCGCATCATTTACAGTAAAAATGTCTAAACATTGTTATATAGAGAAAAGGGGAACACAAACTCGCACTGCAGTGAGTAAAGAGCTTTTTATGGCAGTATCTGAAGAAATCAAATGACAACAAGAAGCTGAGTAACGAGTGCCGAGCGCTGGTATCTGGTCAACCCTAGCGTTTTTACAGTTATTAAGAACATATGCCTTGGCTAAAGCTTTACAAGTGTTTTCACTTTTGTCTGTTTTATTTTGTTGTAAACAGAATATTTGTGGGTTGTGAACTGTTGTTTGGAGATCCAGGAGTATTTTTAAATCACAAACATCTGGAGGCCATGGTTCCCTGAGTTTAGTTTTATTTCGTACTAAATCTCTGGATTAACTTTGGTCTTTTGATGAAAAAGAAATGTCAAAGTTTCCATTGAACCTTCCCAATTTTACAGATACTGACTGATATAATGGCTTTATTGTTGTTACCTGATAATTGCCCGAGTGTTTTCCGTCTCTAAAGCCAAGACCCCTGCTTGTAAAACTTGACTCTCATCCTTGGCCCCAAAACAGGAACACATGCGCTTTTTGGAAAAAAAAACGTTATTGTGAACAGACCATTGACGGCTTTGGCCTGAGCTTCGTTTCACCAAATCCAACCAAAATGTCATTGACCTGTGCCAAGCAGCTGAGCAGAATAGACTGGAGAGCACTCTTCACCAAAACATTTCTTCCTTCCTTCCTTCCGTTTTCCGCTGCCCATGGATTTCCAAAACCATTTAACCTCTTTCACAGTTTCTTCATCTTTGTGCACGTAGTCCTTCACGCTCACACAATCCGTTACCTGCTTGAGCACTGGACAATCTAAAGCCTTGTATTTGTCTGTTGTTATCGATGCCTTTTGTGCGCAGAAAGGGTAAATTTTTACTCCATTGAGGAAGTCAATAGAAAGTGCAATCCAGACAATAGCTGCAGATGTGGGCTGCTTTTATATGAAGCTGATGTAAAGACTGGTCGATGAAATTTTGATTTTGAAATGTCATAAAAGAAAACCGTGAAATAGTTGTGTTTCTATTAGACTGCTGCGACTGATGCAAATAAACTTTGAAGAACAGAAACACTAGACTTAAATGGATTTACAGAAGCCTTACCAAACAAAAAAAGACAGCTGCAGCACCAAATCATATAAGTATGAAATAAAACCACATCTTTATTGTCAATATACCCATCTCTGGCAGAGGATTAATTTATTTTCATCTTTACAAATTGACAATTTTTTAACAAATGTAATATAAAGTGAGTTGCAGTCAGTGTATAAAAGCTATATTCTTTTTAATTCATTTTTTCCTTCACTAAATGTTGTGCTCATCTACTTTCTTCCTGATGTCACTCTCTATTCAACAAAGCTTTGGTGCAAAACTAATCACAGCCAAATCTGTTACTTTACACTTGGCAGGCAGAGCAGAGGAATTTCCATATGGTGATGTCAAATCTTGTGTCTGTGCAATTCCACTTTTTTATAAAAATTATTAACCTTTTTGTTACTGAGGCTGCACAATATCGGAACAATGTGTGATACACAATTATGATTTGAAATATTTTTGAGATAATTTTGACAGAAAAATAGCATCTTAACAATACAACAATTTAGTCTCTTAATGCATTAATACAGTTTGATCGGCTGTGAGCGATGCATAATTTGGACTTAGTATTGAGTATATACTGTATATAAGTTTCAACCGTATTTTCAGGTACAATTATTGGTAAATTTATTGTCCCATAAATAAGCTATAAAGGTGTACAACCTTTATAGCTTATTGTTGGGGACCTAATGTTGTGGACGTGTGTCTTTTTAATCTATGAAAAAGACTAATTTCAGTAATTAACATTTAAGACACTTGTCTTTTTGACAGAAAACCTTTTGAATGTGAACATAAAGATTTCTCAGTACAAAACTCCACCTTCTTCTTGAATAGAAGACATGATTTTATACCAGTGCGTCTATTGTCATATTATTTTGGCACTATCTACTAACTAGTGTTGTAACTAGTGTGTTTATTTGTGTACAAGCCCGCATTTAAAAACGTCTATGCGAGAACATGCACACAGAGCACACACATCCACCACAGACATGCAAATCCTCTTTTTCTACCCTTTCACGGCAGGAAGAGCAAACAAAAGCGAACCGAGCAACGAAAACAATTAGCCCAATCAAGGGTGACAGAAGGCAATTAGAAGTAAAAAGGTTTGAGGTGCCAAAATCCCCTCCATTAACGTGAAATCTGCTGGAGGAGTGTCTCTGAAAAGACACATGACTGACTGTCTTAGGTGTGCTCGAAGCGTGAAGGGACATCTGCACCTAAACTACCGCCTGCTTTAAGTCCTTTTGGAGCATTTAGCCGCGAGCTGTCTCTAAAAAAACGTACCATCTAATCGCTTGACAAACAGGCTCCAATTTACTGTATATTACCTGTCGACTGTAAAGCTGAGGTTATAAATGAATGAGTACACAATGCACTTTAAGTGTTCATCTAGAAGGGCTCACTGCAAAAAGCTGACAGGTGTGTGCTTTTAAAAAATGAAAGCAGTTAACTGTGCTATTTTCTCTTGCAAACAGTGATAATTGGCGCCAAGCTCTGCCTGAATGCCTCGACTGAAAGCAGTAAAGAAGGCCTTACATTTGACACAGGAATAATTTACTTTCTTTCAAACCACTGTTGAGATTCTATAAGGTGTTTATTTAGCAGCTATAGTTTTGTGTTTGATATCACGACAGCTGCACTAAAGACTTCTCAGATTCTCTGGTATTATGAGTAGATTGAAGAGATTGGAGTTCAGGTTTGAATGGACTATAAGGCCGTTTTTACACCTGAAAGTCCGCACCAAGGTCAAGAAAAAGACCAAAATGCATCTTGTTTTGAGTGCAGCAGCTCTCACCTCAGGGATCCATAAGGCACAGCTGACGTGGACCCACTTGGTTCCACTGCGGGTGGGCTTCAGGGCCCCTCCTCTCTTGGGACAAAGCAGACATTTGGGCTGGACGCCCAGAGCGCAGGTCCGACACAGCCAGTTTCCCTGCGGTACCTTCAGGATGCCGTAGCACGCCTGCAAACGGGACGCAGCAGAACAAAGACAAGAGTTAAAATAAGCAAAGGTATGGACAAATACAAGGCAGTTTATTATTCATGTTTGTCAAATGGGAAGGTTTTAGATGTGAATAAACCTTGAATACATGTTTTTTTCAAACAGACTAGATGTGTCATTTTAAATCCAATCAAAATAAATCCTTGTCTGTTTCGACCCTGACACAACGTAACCACATCACCACACAGACGTCCAATCATCTTGTTTTTATGTCAGCATCAGTTTTTCTGAGTGGAAAATAGCTCATTTTTATTCAGTCCTGTATCTTTAACCCAAACCAAAAACATCTAAACAAATTACAGCCTGCAGTTTATTTTATCCCATCTTTGTGTAAAATATAGGAAATACAAATATAAAGTGACACATGGCATGGTGTTTTTTTCTTTCCATCAGCTTCATCTTTCAGTAAAAGTTCAGCCTAGAGGTTTTGTTTACTGATCAAACAGACATCACTCCTACAAAACGTCTGTTTCTGCAAGATTTAATTAAAAATGTTAGTTATAATCAGAGCAGTTTTTTGTATAATTAATGCTCACAGGACTGAATAGTGAGGCTTTCAATACAATGTAAAGAGAAGGATTTTACCATCTGGTAAAAAAAAAAAAAATTAAAGAAATGACTAAGAAGTGCCAAGAGTGTAAAAATCAATCAAATCCATTTCAATACTGTTTGTCTGCAGCAAGACACATTTTCACATTTAAGAATTACATTACAACACCACTGCTTTTCAAGAACAATACTTAAAATGGATTACCTGTCAATATAGAGTACAGATTTAAGTAGATGCCTACTGTACAGGTCAATAAATGCTTTAAATATTTAGGAAATGGGGTTTTATTGATTCAGAGAGGTGACTATACCTCTTTAATGCAATACAATCTATACATGGTGAAGGACTCAAATACACTGCTGCAAAGTGTCATGGGACTGTTAAGTGTCAATATTTGTCTTATGTACGCCAAATGTATGAAGAGTCTGAAAAGAAGGATATAGAGTGCAGGTTGTTGTGAAAGTAACAGGAGTTCACAATTACAGAACAAAACCTGAGTTTACTTAACATCATTTATCAAATACTGATCTAGAGTTTTAATGGTGAGTGAAGTGCAAATGTGAGTCACAGAGTCTTGGTAAAGGTTAGAAGAACATCTACTTTAAACTTGATTTGAACTGAATTTGTTTGTGAAGCCTATTTTTTTGAGCGTTACAGCAAAAGGTGCGCAGAGTTGCTGACACTGAAGGGGATGGAGCTAAAGTGCGGCTCTGTAATTAACACGGTTAACTGTAAATCCCTTCGAGCCGCACAGTTTGTCAGTCGCTGTGTCTTTCTGCTGCAAAAAAAATAAAGTTAGCTAAAGAACAGTGTTCCACTTAAAATCTTCTTTTGATGCTAAAATCCTACAGTCGCTACATGATGATAGAGCAAACATTATGAGTTGCTTTGAAGTAACCAAGGCTTTTGCAGGAGTCAATGCATCAATAATATGATGTTTTTAATGTATTATAGACCAATGCAAAATTCTGAGATCTAAAGCTGCAATTCATTTCAACACTCTCTGCAAAATGCTCATTTAGAGATTTGACTTTGATGTAACAAACTCATTGGGGTGATATTAATCAAGCCTGAAATGAAAGCATTTATAGAGATTCAAAGCATTCATGTGAAAACTCTTAAAAGCAAGTAGTGGTCTCAAAGCTAACATTTATTATGACAATATAGATATGTTTTGATCTGACCTGATGAACACAGACATTGCACTTGTCGCAGAAAACCATCTCGTTGCCGTCCTCTCCTTCCGGCGAGCGGCACACGTCACACACCACGTCCTCATCGTACTCGATGCCCAGTCCCTCCTCCGTCTCGATGGCCTGCTGCATCTTCTCTTCGCAGATACTCTCCAGCTCGACCAGGACATACTCCATGGTCAGCTCATCCAGCTCCGGTAAGGCTGAGAGATCACACAAGAAGATCAGACCGTTACAAGGAGGTATAATGGCTTTGAATAGGAGTCTATACTATTAACATCATATCAAGAAACACTACAAATGTTCCCTTGAAACAGCGCTTACCCAAAACTAGTTAACTTTAACTGAATTTCTGTAAAAAAAAAAGTAGGGGTAGGTAAGATAAGTTAAAATACTGTGCTGGACCAAACCTTATGTTATATGCAGTGTTGACAAATTGTGCCATATTAAATAAACACAAACTAATTGCCCCACATCTTTTATTATTCATCTCTTTTACCTCAAAGAGGCAGATAAGATTGAAAACTGAATGGACCAAGTCATTACATTTAAGTCATATTTGGCTGAAGCATTTAGTCTCACACTTCAGTTGGAAAAGCACTATTTTTCATATCTTGTATCTCTCTTTGGACGAGTCTAAAACCGGCTGCACGGACGTGGGAGTGGATGGGTCCACTCTTCATTAGCAGCGTAAAACAGTAAAAACGCTCAGTTCTGTCATTACCAGCCAATTCTCTATCAAATGCAAAATAAAAGAACAAATTTGCAGCTAAGCCCTTGTTGCCAAAAGCTCACCCGTGCCAGAAAAAGTGACAGAATTAGCATCCTCCATTTGAATTTCAAAGTAATGCCTTGTTCTAAAGCTGGTTAATAGTTGATGAAAACTGATTTCACTTGCACACTTTTATCCTCGTCTGAATAAAAGATTGGGGGAAATGGAAAAGTAAGAAGTGTTTTTTCCAGGATAGAGGCAAACACATGTGGCTTATTATTATCTCATTATGAGCAATAAGATTACAGTGATTAGACCAAATGGTTTACAGTAAAGCATTAAAACCAATGAAGAAAATAATCTTTAGTGCAGATGATTATTTGCTCACAAACAAATCAAAAACAGGTTAGACTTCACTGAGCTAATAATAGAAATGGAGGGAAAGAACAGTTCACAAACCTGACACAAATACAACTTTTCAAAGTTAAATCTGGTGGTTAGTGGTATGTTTTGTCAGATTATGCCCTGTTACGCCATGAAATGTTATCTCATCTTTATCTACTGGGGGTATGGGGTAGTGTAAACAAAATAATCTACCAAATAATAAATAAGCTTGATTTTATACATTTATAATTATTAATTAATTCATTTCATTCATTTATCAACTTAGAATGTGTTTGCTTTGTACTGTATGTATTTTTGTCTTGTGTACTTTGTGTGATATTTTGTTTCTTTTATGTTTTGAGGTCCTGAGGACTTGGGTTGACACAAAACATTTTCCACTGTAGTTTTAGAAAAATGTGCAGTAATATCCCTGTGTATATCAGAGGGTCAAACCTCAAACTACAGCAGTCTTAGATAGTCAAAACTCAAGCCTCAGAGGGTCAAAACTCAAACTACAGTAGCCTCAGAGGGTCAAACCTCAAACTACAGCAGTCTTAGATAGTCAAACCTCAAACTACAGCAGTCTTAGATAGTCAAAACTCAAACTACAGTAGCCTCAGAGGGTCAAAACTCCAACTACAGCAGCCTTGGAGGGTCAATATTCAACCTACAGCAGCCACAGAGGGTCAAAACACAAACTACAGTAGCCTCCTAGGGTCAAACCTCAAACTACAGCAGTCTTAGATAGTCAAAACTCAAACTACAGTAGCCTCAGAGGGTCAGAATTCAACCTACAGCATCCTCCGAGGGTCAAAACACAAACTACAGCAGCTTCAAATGGTCAAACCTTAAACTATAGCAGTCTCAGAGGGTCAAAACACAAACTACAGCAGCCTCAGAGGGTCAAACTCAGTTTACAGAAGTCCAAACAGGTAAAGTTAGATTAATCATCTAAAGCCAATAAGTTTAATTAAATGCCACTCCCCTGTCTCTCACTCCTGTCTGTCTACTCTCCCAAAACTATACCTTGACCCATACAAAACCGTGCTCTACAGTAAATACTGCATGACAACTGAGGACTGTTTGTGACAAGATTTAATCAAACACCATTCCTACAACCATGGTTTGTAGGAAAGGTACCAGGAAGTGTTATATATTAACCTGCTGTGACATTTACATCCAGAACAGAGACGCAGTAAGTTTACAATATTTACACTGGTTATTGTTTCCATATCTGCGCTTGTAAATGTCATGTACACATTAAACAAAGCATGTGTCCTTATCAGTCACAACATGAAGCAGATATTATTTTTGCCATATTAAGATATGTTACAATAAAATTTATCGGCTCACAATAACAGACAAAGAGAGCATCCTGAAATGAAAAAGGTGTGATTTAAAAGCTGCTTTTAGATAAAGTGAGAAAAGCTGTAAATCATTTAGTGAGGTTTAAGGAGTATAACAAACAGTAACAGATAATTCACTTAATCCATGTATTTAGCCACTGTTTCAAGACAAAAAACCAAAACAAAAGAAACTATATAAATTCCTGGGATGCGCAAGAGATAAAAGATTTCATGTAAAAGAATATCAACATCCCAAAAAACATGAATTTCATGTGCCAAGCATTTATGTTTGCAATCAGTGTAATAATCCCATAGAAAAAGCCACAATATTTAATGATGTAGCATATTTACTGTGTTTATTTAGCTATGCAACTATTACTTTTATTTTTTATAGTGAGCTATACAGTACTGTGCACAAGTCTCCACCTACAACTAGATTTGTTCATTTAGCCATTTAATATTGAAAATATTTTTTTTATATGATTGCATCCAGAAAATAAAGGATTTTGCTGTATAAAAAAAAAATTTAAATAAAAAAAGGAAAAATGACCATTCTCTAGGATAGGATGTCGAAACCTGACTGGAAGGACTAGAAAACTTTACATCACTGTCAAAATTGAAAACCTAAATCCTTTTCGAACTGTGAGTTAACTATAACATATTTCTTGCATCTGATCTAAAACATTTCTTTCTTTACAGTTCATATCACAATGCACATTAATGCACATTTGAGGTGTGCAATAAAAAAGCTAAATCACCTCAAAATGACTCAGCAGCTTTGCCAAAAACCAATCCGCTGTTGTTTGTTTGGTTTAGTGTCAGAGGTTATGAGAAATAACCATCTGAGCAGCAGGAAGTGTGTGTGTGCGTGAGAGAAATAAGGCGCCTAGGATGGATTTAGAAACACAATTACAGTGTTTGATCTAAAAGCACTCAATCTGATGTTGGGTAAAATGGGAGGATTAGGCCAAACTAAAGGACGGACAGACAATGAGGACGAAGGAGAAAAACACTGACATGAGAAGAGAGTTTTAACAAAATATGTGTTTAAGTTTATTTGAGGAAACACACTTTACCAAATATTTCTCATTCTCTATTTTCCACAAGCTATATTGGGCTGGTTTAAAATGGAGTGGCAACGATTGTACCCTGCATTTTTATAGTCATTTAGATGTTTCTACAGGAGGCGTGTAAGCATTGTCATTGGCTTTATTATAAATGTCACTGGAAAATGGCAGCCTTTGTGGAGTGAGGAATTTGGTAAAGTTAAGTGATGGTTTTATCATGAAAGAAAGCATGTAAAAAGTACATAATAAAGTTATTGTAATGTTGCTCAGTTTAACTCCTGTCAATTAACTGTTACTATTTATCTGTTACTGTGGGGCGGCAGTGGCTCAGTGGTAGAGCGGTCGTCCTTCAACCGGAAGGTGGGCGGTTCGAATCCCGCTCTACCCACAGTTCATACTGTTGTTGTGTCCTTGGGCAAGACACTCCAGTGGTGTTCCAGCTGTGACACTGGTGAATGGAACCTTAATGTAAGTCGCTTTGGATAAAAGCGTCTGCTAAATGACTAAATGTAAATGTAAAAATGTAAAATGTTGTTTCTCATTATTGGGTGTTTTTCCATTCAGTTGAGTCTATAGACAGTTTATTCTGTTGATATTGCCCCCAGAAATCTAACTTCAATTCACAAAAAACAAAAAACAAAAAAAATAGTATACACTAATTTTTGAGTTAAACAGAAAAAAGACAGTTTTCCAGGTTTTCAAACCAGTACATACAGTTAACAAGGGTAATGTATTGTGTTGAGTTTATGTTGTCTCGCTCCATAAAACCCCAACTTTCCCATTATAACTAAAAGAAAACCGTCTCTATAGCAACTGGCACAAAAGCAGCATATGATAAAGTAAAATCTTTATTAAAAAAAACTGATTTCAAATAAAAGGAAACAGACTAATCACATTTAACTGACACATGAGGCCAGTCATGTGTAATAATCTCCATGTGTAATGTTCAAATTAAGTATCAAGGGAGAGAATATAGCTCTTAATGAATCATGTTACTGTATCACTCCTGCTTTAATAGCTAACAAATATTAACAAGTCATATCAGGAATGTTTCATGTTAAAGCCAACTGGACTATCTCCAAGTCTTTTTCAAAACTATACACTTATAGTTAAGCTTTTCTTTATTAAGTCTTGGGAATACAAATGTAAGGAATATCTGTTTGTAAAAATGTATTTTGTGCTCTGCCCAAAACAAGTGAGAGTTTTTACAACTGTCATTATTTGAGGGAGGCCTTTTGATTAAAAATGCTACCACTTAACATCAAATTAAGTCCTATATATGGCAGGATAAGGGGTTACATACATTTTTTTATAAAATACACATGTCTAAGTGAGTATTTCAAGTATTAAATACGGTGAGTTGGTTTGAACTCACCCATTTGTCTGAATTCTTGGTTCACCAGCTCGAGCCAGGCCACGTCCAGATCATCCAGGTCGTAGCAGCTGTAGAGTTGGGTTGGAGGAGAGCGACCCCCCCTCTCTTTGTCCGGTTCTGGTTTGGATGGATCATAGGAGGTTGTCAGCTCTGGCGTCAACCTGCAGCAACCAGAAGAAAATCAGAGAGCTTGATTCATGGCTCAGAAACCAGTGCGCTAGTTACAGGTGTTAATTTAGAGACTCTAGTTGAGGTAATGGAGCAAAGGACATACAACAGGACAGATGCTTTACTAAACAACATGGACCACCCCCTGCCTTCAGCTTTTGAACAACAGAGAGCAGTGGATGTCTGAGATCAGTGAACTGCAGGACAGAACACCACAAAAACTCCTTCTTCCCAACCTCCATGAGACCCTCCATCCATATATGGCAGATGAAGACTTTTGACTAAATCAACTAACTTGAAGCAACCTAATAACTGAAATAACCCAATGGCGATTAATAAAGTCATTTTTTTATTTAAAAAACATGTTCTTTATGAGGGTTTTCCAGCCCATGGGTTATGTGTAGCATTAACCACTTTTGAAGATGTACTCAGGAAGTTTTAGTTAAGCTGGAGTCTAACAAATACATTTCATATAGGAATCAAACTGAGCCATGTTTAAATTACTTAATATATATCCTTTACTAGGACTACACTATGTTATATTAATTTATAAGTAGTAGTATAACACAAAAATGTGTGGTACTCAGAAATGTTTAGTATTTGTCATTGCAGTACCACTGGCCAATCAGTATTGCAAAAAGTGTGGTAATTAATTATATTGTCTTTAAAAATGTAAGGTTTTCTTAGAGGCACATATAAGTATTATAGACTTTTTTTGTCATTAAATCACATTTATTCACCAATCTATGCTATATTATATCTCTTTTACCTTGTGTTAACATTATAGTCTTTTAACAAAAATATATATATAGAAAATTAAGTAGAGAAGGAGTAAAATACTGCAATACTACAAACACAAGGGGTTAGTATCATCAAACTAACATGCTCAATTCAGGAGTATGATGTTAACGTCAACTATCTAAGCAAAACTGAGCTTTTCATGTCAACTGCCTTTCAATCGAGTCTTGACCTCATGGGACAGAAAAACTGAATCAGACTTTGACGTGTGCCAAAAAAGACAAGAAAAGAATCGAGTGTAACAATGACAAATTGAGTGGCTGTAGGCAGCAGTGACAGGAAGCTCCTCGAGGCAGTGTCTGTCTCTGGGGCCTGAGGTCTGAACAGCAGGAGGAAATGGGGTCAGGAACTCTGCCTGACCCACTGGGAGCCAACACAGACTGTACACACAACACAGAGGATACAAGGGGCACTGCTGACAATCCAGACAAAGATATTTTATGATGGAAGTGGTATTTTCCCAGGAGCATCATAATACAGTGTGTCTATCCACACAACTAGGAATGTACTAACAATTACTTAATACACCAGATTAATATGTTACTGTTACAATAATTATTATCATCCTGAAGGCAATTGGCAAGCTTGGCCAACACGACTACACTTTGCAAAGAGAAAGGCATCAAGAAATCTATTCTTTTCACATCTCTTTAGACCAATTGGAACTGTTTATCTAAAATGGGGCAGACTTGCAATACTATGCAATGCTTCCTTTCTCTTCTTTGTTTGTATGTCCACCCAATTGAGTCAATAGAGCTTGCTCTTTGTCTGTTGCTATTGCCCTCCGGAAATCCAACTCCTCCACAGAGACCAGATCAATTCTTTGTATAGAATAGAAAGAGAGTTATGATGGCAGGCCAGGCTAGTGGATAGGTCACTTTACTGCAGGAGCTACTATGGCTGTATTTTGTCATGAAAACAAACAACATGCAGTAACTTTGCTGAAAATATTGTAATAACAAGATCACTTGTAATATTTGAAAGTCTCATGAGCATAATGACAAAGAAACACGGCCTCCAGTTTTAACAAATAATGCATTTGATTTATATTGCACTCTCTTTCAGTTATTCAGTCACACACTGGTGGTTGGAAGCCATTTTGCTACTACAGCCTCTCCAACCATCACTGAACATACTCAGACATTCATTCACAAGTGCCACAGCCATTTTAGTTTAGTTATTTTTCTTTTTACTGGGAGCGGACAAACTGAGCACTGCTGTTGGAGAAGCACACTCATGTTTCTTTCTTGCATTAAGGCCTAAAGAACTTTAAAAAAGGTTGATTTTGTTTCAGATTTCAAAAAGATACACAGATATTCTGACATTTAAAGGGTGACCGTCTGCTACATAAAAACTCCTTACTGTTGTTTAATCAGTCTTCAGCAGTCTTGAAATAGTTTATCTTCACTTTGAAAAGTCTTGTTTTGTCTCTTGAAAATGAATGCTGTTTGCTGTAGCCCAAACATAGAGTAAAATAATTATTGACAAACCTATCTCTGTCTGTGTGGACTTGGCCTTTGAGAAACACTGGTGCCAAATACAGCAGAGTAAACAGTTGAGCCATAGTGTCCAAACATCACAGACAAACACAGCTACTGAACAAACCTAATACAAATCATGGAGCTTTCCAAAATACATCCGTATTCGGTAAAATATCCCTCTTCATTTTCATGTTAACCCACAGTGACCTTTGGATAAAAAGGTCAAGTGTGTCAGTGATAAAAATCGACCAAACTAAACAACCTCTCAAAACCTTATTATTATAGCGCAGGCTTATTATCGCCATAATCATCTCCCTCTGTTGTTGCTGCTGCAGGCTTCACATCAGGCAGCCATCGCCATCAGCCTCGTCTTCCTCGTCATTATCTTCATCATTATCATTGCGCTGTGCTGTCATCGTTGCAACCGTTGCCAGAATTTAATTCACCGAGCCTTACAGTCTGCAGTGACATTTTATGAGTTGCCAGTGCATTTAAAAAAACAACACAATGGAAGGCGAGAGAAGACAGGTACTAATTTACATACAAAATACTGAAGATATATCATTAGGAACCAAATGAGTTTTCCGTCTAATCAATGGCAGCAACACCTCTTGACTTTCAGGATTGAAAATTGGATGGATTCATAGAGATAGATTGCTGCTGAGTCATAACAGATATTACATATATTTGGCAAGAAGTGCAAAGAACAAAAATCATTAAAACATGAATCATCCATTTGTTAGCATTTTTAGGCTGAATTTATTCACACAGCATAGCCCTTTAACAAATACTCCAGACCACTAGTTGGAAATAAAGTAAGCACCACATGCAACTTATTTGTCTGGAGAAATGATAAGGGTCAATTGACGTTGGTAATTAGTCCTATAGTAGTTGTAAAGCAAGCATACAAAACTAATTTAATAGTCAGCCACCACTGATTTTAAAATTCTATGGAAGTTGAAAGCATGTGCTATTAGGGCTGTGACGGTATGGGATTTTTTCTTACCGCGGTGATGAAGCAACAAGAATCGCGATATGGCGGTTAACCGACCCCCTCCACCAGACAATTTGTACAAAACGAAAGAAAGTCTTTTTACAAAACAAAACTTAATATTAAACTAAATATAATCATGTGCGGTGATGACCTCACACCGCGGTAGGCATCTCATTATTGCGGTGATGCGGTGATCGTCACACCCCTATGTGCTATATAGACAAAAAGTCATTTCTGTTGTATTTATTAGCATTTTCAAGCTGAATGCTAATAACAGAACACATTGATAAAGAGTAAATGCTGTATTAAGGCACTATAAAGATTTAATAAACAACTTTTTTCCTGCCTGCAGAAAGCCAAGCACCCAATAATAACAAAAGTCTTTCCAAGTTTTCCAACATTTTTGTAATTTTTTTGCACTTGAATGCAGCAATTCATCTTCGAAAAAGGGTTGTAGTTATTCTTTTCACCAGCATGGGCTTTTTATCTGTCAGAGTTCCTCTTGACAGCCACAAAAAGATTTTCCGAACATGCAACACAGCGTGATATGGAAGCCCACTGGTCAGAGCAGCAATGAGTCAAGAAAACATGAGTCGGCAGGTGTCAAGGCTCTTCTGAGCATGCTCCATTGGCTGGAAATAAACATGGAAATACAAATTCTTCTTTTAATAGGGCTTAAAATGCAGTTCATATAGTTATTAAGGTAGAAACTAAAGTACAGTTTTTAGTTGTACTGCTACCATTGCGTTTTTGAATTACTAATAAGTACAAATAACTAACCCATTTATTCTTACAGACAGCAGTTGCTCATGAACAATCCATTTATTTCTAGATAAGTCCTTGTCCCCATCACAGTAATATGTATATCAGTGATCAGTCACATTTCCACAGATGATAACACTTTTATTTATCCGATAAGAAACCCCAGACTGGTCCTGTCCTATCTGCAAGTAGCAAATTTAGACATCGAGCGCAGGGCTGCTGATGGAAGAAAATGAGTTACCATTAATAAATATGCCCTAAGTGTGTCTTTCTGCAGAAAACCAAGTAGTGTTTTGGTGAATATCTGAAAAAAAAGATCAGCATTGGGAGGAGAGAGTGAAAAACCTTACATTTCTTTTACATTGGTTTTGTTTCCTTTACACAATGTTTAAAGCAGCTTACAGAAAATTAAGTATAGCTATTAAGTAGAGTATTAAGTAGAGTAGATGCAAGCTATTGATATAGCTTATCTACAAGTAGGTGGGGATAATACTTTATTGAAGTGAAAAGTCATTACCAAGTCAGTGTTTAAATGGTTTATGGATTTATTTGCACAGAATATTTCACATGCATTTGTTTAAGAACCACAGAGAAAGAACACTAGACCAGAGGAGATACTGAAGAGGTGGAGAGTATTTTTGCACTGAGGTTTTATGAGGTATTCTTCCTTAAACAACAACAGTCTGCAGTAGACATGGAACAATAGGTGAAAGATTTTTTGTTGGATATAAAACCTAAGCAATCTATAGCAAGGGAAAAGATATTTGATTCTTCATATTTTAAATAAAACATGTCACAGCAAAAAGGTTGTTTTTTTGTCTCATGTCCTATGCAAACCCAAACACTTTTATTGTCATTTTTTTACTAATTTCAGAAATAATCTCTTATCTGGTCCTTATTGACTCAATTTTACTTAAAGCTGCATTTTTTTTGTTTTGTTTTTTAAGCTTTAAGTAGGATAAAAAAATATTACACCCCCCAAAAAAATTGCTTCATCTATTGACCATAAATTGTTTAGCTTCCTCAAAACCAAGGTTAGATACATAGTTTATTTAACCAGAAGTAAGTTTAAAAAGTAAAAGACACGTAAGTATACAATCTCACTGCAAATATCCTGAAAGAGACTATATCCATATCATTTCCTCAAAAGTACGTTTAGAGCACAACTGAAAGCTAATATGTGCAGTGTTCCACAAATGTCCCTGGTGCCAATTTGTGAAATGAGACCTTTTCCATTTGATATCAGTGAAAAAGGCTGAACAAGAGTTTTAAAAGGCCTGAAGGATCATGTTATGCAAATGTAGAGATAGTTTCCACTTTGGTTGAGAGTCTTTTTTTTTTTTTTTCATTTAGCTGACGCTTTTATCCAAAGCGACTTACACCAGTGTTACATTTTAGTTGAAACTTTCATTCAAAGCGACTTCCATTAAGGTTCCATTCACCAGTGTTACAGCTGGAACACCACTGAAGGCAAGGTGGGTTATGTGTCTTGCCCAAGGACACAACGACAGTATGAACTGTGGATAGAGCGGGAATCGAACCTACTACCTTCCGGTTGAAGGACGACCGCTCTACCACTGAGCCACTATCGTCCCTGTTTTAGTGCTCATTGGTAACTTTCCGACACTGTAGGTCATGCTGCGGATTAAATATATGAAGAAAAAAGATTTACAGCCCATGAGCACCGGTAGCCCTGCTAAACTAGTGAATGATGAGTTCTCCTAAAACAAAAACAAACCAGAAACCAAATCAGTTTACTTTAGAAATTTCCTAAGTCTTCATAAATTATTGAGCTCCAAAAAATTAAAGGAAACAAGAATGTACTTCTTTTCAAGCGGTGCTCTATTTGTCCTCTCTGGGCAGTTGTAGAAACAGGAAGAAGAAGCCATGGGACTAAGGGCTTTTTTAAATTAAACACTATTAGAAACACGCTGCCCTGTTTAAGACTAAAAACCCACCTTTTTGTTTCAAAATGACCTTATATCTGTTTAATTGATGCATATTTCTTTACACCCACTGTTAATTTTATTCTTGTCTTATATCTTAAGCCTTGTTTCCACTGGATCAGTCTGGGTCGTTTTAGTTTCCTCTTTAGTAGAAGTAGACTTCCAAGTTCAAAGTGCCCCCCCAAAGCATTCTGTACTGTTCAAAAAGGTGGAGCTAAGCACTGCAGCCTGTTAACGTAGACCTGGAAACGTGAGCCTCTTAGTGGTTACTGAGCCGACCTGTCACCGCTCCAATGGAAAGAGGATTAAGGCACTTTGGACACCTTCTGACTGTTGTAAAGTGTTATAATAATAATAATAAGTCAAAACATGACTTATTCACAAAACAGTTATTTTTTCACACATTAAAAAAGACAAATGCTCCTAATAATGTCAAGTCATTGCAGCTCCCAGGATGTGAGCTGATGGGGTACAATGTGTTCTTCCAAAGCAGAGTATCAGATATCCCATAAACAAACACCAGGGCATGGTACACACTGACATACATACATTACATAATGAGGTAAACTAAACCATGTGCAAAAGGTCTCCTGATTGCTCTGCCTTTATCTTAACACAAAGCAGCAGGTAAAGTGCAGGGTTATCTGTCAACACTAACACAATTACGGCTTTCTGAGAAGTGCAAAAGAGATGCTCTGTTTGTTAACAAGACTAAGATGTTTTCTGAGAAACGGTCACAAAAACTAGCTGTAAAAAGTGTTGTCAGTTTTAAAACATTCTAACTATGTGCTCCAAGATCTGTGCTTGTGTCGCGAGAACGGTATGTGATGCTCGTGATGTCAATAATGTTCAGCTCAATTAAAAGGAAAAACATTTAAGCCGTACTTGGCAGGCTCCTAAACCTTTGTGCATTGGTCCATGTAGATACTGCGGAAAATAAACACAAAGCAAATGCAGAACATGATGGCGGTGCTTAGGATAAATCCAAAATAATTGTCCAGTAAAACACATAATGATCACACAGCTTTTTATCAACCACTACCAAAGAAATACGCTTTTAAAATTATGTTTGTAGTTTCATATAGTGCTTGTTTCATTAAATAGATACTTACCTTATTATTATTATATTATTATTGTTATAGTACAAGTACAACTTTTTATCTCTACTTCTGAATGAATTTTACTGCGGAGTCAAAGTAGGGCAGTAGCTACTTCTCAAAAAACCCTACCACTGTAAGCTGCTAACATGCTTACTCCAGACAGTCTTGACATTTCCCAGGAGCTAAGGTGGGGGATATTGTATCTAAGTCATGAACAATGTTTCCCTAAAAAGGGATACATTTTGAAATTTCTAGTCATGTCACAAAAATGTTTTTTGTCCTTGTCTTCAGTGTAAATTAAGTACATAATGTAAAATGGATTTTGCAAACATCAGTAGCAAATGCCATTTGCATTAAATATAATACACACACAAAGTCTTACATCTAATCCAAAGGAAGAGGAGTTGAAATGCCTAAAAAAAAATTGAGTGGGCGTTGTGACCGAAACACTGGTCTGTCCATGGACCAGGCGAACCACTGCACGGACCACTAAACTGCCACTAGGGGCGCTTGTTGGGGTGGTCTGCCTGGTCCATGCAGTGGTCCTTGCTACGTTTTGTGGTTTGTGACAGTTTTTTCTTTATTTAGGTATATGACGTTGTACAAATACAGAGCACAAACTGTCAATGTATCGCACAGTAAACTCACTGGTTTGACAAAAGAAAAGACAAACTGGATCAACAACATTTTATTTTATAGGCAGACTGATTGGCTAACAATTATAGTAACTATCATGGAAAAGTAAAAACAATGGACCACTCTGACAAGCGCCCCTAGTGGCCGCTTAGTGGTCTGTGGATTGGTCCGTCTGGTCCGTGGACAGACCAGTGTTTCGGTCACAACCCCTTCAGAAAAGATTTTCACAGAAATATGGATAACACCCCTTAATTCCAGATGCTAATGTTTTACTGGACAGTTTCTCAGAGATGAGTGTGTCCTTACTGTTGATAGTCTCTCAACTCAAACACAGGTCCTGTTCTCTGTTTTTCAAACCATGTGCAGTGTCTCATCCAACTTAAAAACTGAACGGTACAAGATGACGTTTCACACGTTCTCTCTCACTTCTGCTAAATCTACAATATTCATTTCAACAGATGCTCAGTAAAATACACCAAGTTTAATACAAAACTTTAAGCACCTTCAGCTAAACAGTTGGTATGGTTTAATCAAACAGAAGGACTGCTTGCAGCTCAATCCATTTAAGATCATATTGTAGCAAACAGAGCTATAATAACAGTTCCAAAGCTTAAAATAGAAATTTTTAATATTTGATTTAACCTGGGGTATCTTGGCGGCTCAGCTGGTAGTCCACACACACAGTACAAGCTGGGTTCAAATGCCAAGTCTGGATCCATTTTACCTCATGCTATTCCCCTTTCTTTTTTTGTTCCTATACTGTCATTATATAAATCTTCAAAAAATGTCAAATAAAGCAAAACATTATTTTTTTTTGTTATAAGTTCATATAATATAGAACTTCATAGATTTCACAGTGGTGAAATCAGAAGGTCACAGACAGAGACAGAGTGTAGTAAACTACCAGCATGTGCATGGATTAAAATGAAAATAAAAAGTCTGACAAAACGTATAAGTATTTAATAATATAACTCAATCAAAAGAAAAGATGAAAATGATGATAGTATTACATTTGTGGAAAAAATAGGGGTTTTATTCATTAGTTATTATGATAGCCTCTTACAGGTTATACAATACATCCGTAGCACAATAAAACAAAGTTTTATAATCAATTCCAGGAAAGTTTTCTCTAAAAATAGCAACGTGAGTCTTAGAAATGCCTTGTGTTTTCATGCTGGAGTCTAATGAGGAGACCAGTGGAGAGTGAGAGCCTTTCGAAGTGGGTTCCTCTCAGCCCCAACAACACGGCAGACGCTCGGCTTTGATCTGAGAGATGCGTCACATGAAATATTTATCAGGAAGGAGTATAAACAGTGAGGCTGTGACTCTTAAAACAATGAAAAGCAAACAGCGCTGCGCTCTGGGGAGACGCGTGTTTGGTTTACTACAGGGGAAGTGCCTCTGGGGAGCAGGCGAGTGGGAAGTGTAACGTATATCTTTGTGTCGTAACTCTACTGAACAGGGCGTTATGTGAGACTGGGGAAAGAAAGACAAAGTGAGAGTGAGGGCTGGGTCAGATAACTGCTGCCAGGGACTTTGATGGCTCAATTAAAACTCTTGCTCTAAAGGCTAAAACTTTGGAAGGTCTTCTTTAATTCAACAGCTGACGAGGACTTTTAGATTAATTGATTTGTGTTGCAAAAACAGATCAATAATGCTTTTTTATGTGAAAAGCTGTCAAGAATTTGAATTATGTATTGTTTGTTACACAGAAGAACAAAAGAATAAGACCCATGAAGGTGTTATAATGTTCTTGGTTAAAAAAAAAGAGAGTTTCTCGAGTCAGCTATATATTATATATAGTTATCTCAGGCTTTGCAGACTTTATTCTAGAAACCCTAACTAGGTATGGATCTTTAAAATAATAAGACATTTATTCCTCGACATCCGCATCTGTCGGGTCCTGACCATGGCAAAAAAACATTCACATCTGAAAAGTTTGTTTCAGATATTTTTCCAGATTTTGTCCTGTTCTTTCTCTAAACTTAACCAGGTATTATTTTTGCTTCCCCATAATCAAGCCATTTTAGTTTAGTACAACCGTATTTCCTTTTTTCCTTTTACTTATCTACAATATGTTTAATTGGCAGTTTATCTTTGTTCATACTTTTTACTTTAGTTTTAGCATTTATTTGCATGTTTTATCGATTCTTTCTTCTTTAGAAAACTGTCTAATGTTTTGTGTTTATGTTCAATTGCCTGCTGTAAGGAAAAATGTCTGGACTATTCCTTCAATAAATGCATAAGTGACATTAAATACTCCAATCTACCTAAAAGAATGAAGTTTTCATTTTTCCCACACTGTTTCTAAACCCTATATGACACCTGGCTTTTTTTTTTTACATGGTCAATAATAATCAATGGTCGAGGCAGGCTGAAGTGGCTGGTGTTTACATAAGCTGTTTCCAGTGTGGGCAGCAGCGACAGCCCAACTCTCAGTCTGAATCTCTGCCTACACATGACTTGTCAAGTTTAAAAAGACATCAACTCCTGACAGATAACTTGTGCTTTGTGAAGAGCAGCTTCAATGAGGCTAAGACAGCACACATTACTGAGATGAAGAGGGAGTGGAGGAAGAAAATAGCACAGAAAAAGTATTGAAGAAACACAAGTTAAAAGACAAAATCAATGTGATAAAAGAAATGCAATTAAAATGTGATCGGCTGTGCTTTGGTTTCAGTTTTAATAAGGATTTTTAAGACTCTTGTTCATAGTCTGCCATTTGTCTGTCCTATAATAGTTCACTAATGACCAAGTAATCTAAGACGTACGGTTAATGAGTCGCAGCTAATTAAATGTGCGGCTAACAGCTACCGTTTCACCTCCAACAAATTCCTGCAAAACCTTACACCTTCAAACGCAAATGCTTTAGAGCTGACAAATGTCTGAGCAATCAATTAAGCAAAAAAAGGAGCGCACGGACAGACTTTGGTTTGAGGTTCTATGAAAACTAAAATTGGTGTTGAAAACGCAAAAATATAATCTAAGAAATGTTTAATGAATGCACATCACAGACATTTTATAATATAGTAACAGAAGTGGGCAATCTCAATGTCTTACAACCTTTTAGTGGCAGTACTGAAGAAAAACACTTGATAAATTATGATAAATTATGTAAATATCTTTAAATTAAAGACTGTCTGAAAAGATGGCCAAGCTGTATTTTGAATACTAGGGCTGCACTCGCACAATACACTGCAATTATTGTCTTATTATAATATTAGCAATCACAATATCTGCAAGAAACGGCCTTCCATGTGACAAACATTTACTTTTAGACCTACATGTCCTTGTAGACCTGGTTTAGTTCTATAGACATGGTTTAGTTCTGTAGACATGGTTTAGTTCTGTAGACATGGTTTAGTTCTGTAGACCTGATTTAGTTCTGTAGACATGGTTTAGTCCTGTAGACATGGTTTAGTCCTGTAGACATGATTTAGTTCTGTAGACATGGTTTAGTTCTGTAGACATGGTTTAGTTCTGTAGACATGGTTTAGTCCTGTAGACATGGTTTAGTTCTGTAGACATGGTTTAGTCCTGTAGACATGGTTTAGTTCTGTAGACCTGATTTAGTTCTGTAGACATGGTTTAGTTCTGTAGACCTGATTTAGTTCTGTAGACATGGTTTAGTCCTGTAGACATGGTTTAGTCCTGTAGACATGATTTAGTTCTGTAGACATGGTTTAGTCCTGTAGACATGGTTTAGTCCTGTAGACATGATTTAGTTCTGTAGACATGGTTTAGTTCTGTAGACATGGTTTAGTTCTGTAGACATGGTTTAGTCCTGTAGACATGATTTAGTCCTGTAGACATGGTTTAGTCCTGTAGACATGGTTTAGTCCTGGTATAGACCGGGTTTAGTGCTAGTTTGTTTGGTTTAGCCTTAGTTTTGATCAATGAAGGTTTGTCGAAAAGAGCATATATCACAGGTCATACATAATTGCATCTGTCTGTGCTCTGTTCACTAAAAAATATGTTTTAAAATTAAGTAGAAACCCTAGATGACTTTGTGAGGTGGTGACATAATACAAAAACACTTGTTGTACATGTTTGTGATTCTTTTTGAGTTCAGTATTTCTTGCAAAACAACAAGCTCTCCAGTCCCTTCTTTTTTCCACAGAATTGATTATCTGTGTTGAATACTGCAGGTAGATTGAGGTAAACAGGCTTGAGGCACCAGCTCTACTCTTGTATGTTTCTGAAAGCTGCAATAACCTGAGGAAAGCAATGAGTATAATGGTATCACAGCAGCATCACAGAAAGAGGAAAACTCACTTCACCTTTAGAAAACAGCCTGTAACTCATTGTTTTGTTCTAAAAACTGCTTGAAGATGGATGTTTCTCAGAACTGGCCCTTTTTTTCCCAGACATACCGATCGTTGCACGCCTAACAATCATTCTGCTGTGTACACTGTGTCCGTGTTTAAAATAATCTCTCATTCTTCAAATACCTCACTGTCACTGAGGCTGAGAAACCAGCTATTTATTTTTTTTTCCTAAATAATCCCCCTCTTTCTTCCCTAACTTTTCACACTGCTCACTGTTTGAGGGGGTTTGAGTGAGTAGGAAGGGAAAGAGCACTGTGCCAACTGCCTCTTATCCTGGGACAAATAGCACAACCCTCCTGCTTTAACAGTCTCATATCAGAGCATTGGGCCAAAGAGCAGCATAACTTAAAACTGTTCTCCAGACTGGTCTTGAGTTCTAATACAGTACTAAAGTTGTACTAATAGAGTTTAGAGTTGGCCCGGTTTAACCAACTTATCCAGTGCTTTATTTTGTCTGCCAATGAATAGACCAGCTATACTAAATGATAAACATCTTTAGCACTGTCCTCTGGCTCCTAATGCTGCCCAGTCCTACTAAAGACATAATGCAATGATAAAATAGTAGTTCAAATGCCAACATTTTCAGATTAATAGTTAATAGCACAGATTATATGTAACAAAGCTTTGTAGCTGTCAACTCATCTCTTTAATGTAAATCCTAAGGACTTTAATGTGAAAATCCTTGGCTTTTAGTGAAAATAAAAAGGTCACAAACTGAAAAAGAATCAACATTTACAAAGATCATAGAGGTCTTTTGGCCACAGAAAATAAAACCAAGAGTAAGAGTGCTAATGACCAAGTTTTCATTGACAATAAATGGCAGCCATCTTTGATTATTGGAGGTTGAATTGGACATAACTTTTGCACACAACAAATATTGGTGGAAGTGAGGGCCTTGACTTTGTCAATACTAAACAACTGGGACATTCTGCATTTCAGACTTTGTTTACTTTGCACAGTATATATTTAAAGGTGCATTAACTCATCGTCGGATCTACTTCCACTGGGTTTGTTCATAGACAACAGCGTATCCATTAGGGCGACCTTGTGTATTAGCCGAACTGCAGTCTTCAAATTTCCCACGAGATACTGCCAAAAACTACACACCTACCTTTTAAAATCCCTGCTCTGTTGCACATAGTTATTTATCCATCAACACCGTTGATGGATAATGGTGTATTGTACTGCTACTAAATTAAACTCTGATGTAAGTCTCATTAAAGAAACATTATGTAAAGCTAGAACATGGTATTAATTCCAACGCACACTTCACACAAAAATGCATCATCTTCATTTTATATTTATATAAAAGACAAAACATCCCAGAGAACAATGCTCGGCAGTGACTCATTTTCTAATAATAATGTCAACTAAATAATGCATAATGAAAAGTACAAAAGAGCCCACGGTTAAAGTGCTGTGAGCAGTGAGTCATCTTTCTATCAACCAAATCAATCATTTCCCCAAACACTCGACGTGATTTGACCTTTAAGTAATGACTCACCTCTGTAGAGTGTTTATATTAATCAGCCACAGCTCTGCACAATAAAGCAACACAAACAACATACAAAATGTACAGCAAAGCTAGCTTTAAGTAAGTACTGCATTATGTTCTGAAAAATGCAGTTTCTAAATAGAAAAGGTAGGACACTGATGTGTGAAGGATCTGCAACATGCTTTTTAGATTTTGTCGACAAGGAGCAGAGTTTATGCTTTAACACTGCAGTTACAGAAATGCTCAAAGTGGCTAAAGGGCCATACGACTGAAAAGTTTGATTTGAGAGGAAACTTTTTTATTACACGGAGAAGCCCACTTGGTTTGACTGACAGAGGATCTCTGGGATGGGCTACGCAGAAACAGTTTAATGAGCGCTGAGTGCTACAGATGGAGAGGGGAGTATTAAAATGAGAATCCAGAGCATTACCATTTTAAGTAGCAGGTCATGAATCAGAAATGGGACTTCATTACAGTCTCTCAGTGACATGTCACTCACTCAGCCTCTGTCTCACAGTAAACCTAGAGCATATTGTGTTTTTGTAAACGACTCAGAGGTTATCTGTCCAGAACAGAAACGTTACAATATTACTGCTTCTGCAATATCCATTTAAACCCAGGAGTTTTCTGACATCAAGCTTCTGACAAAGTTTCTTTGCTTCTCAAGAATATTTGGTAGTAAATCAAGACCTTGACAAGACCAAAGATTTTAGCTACCAAGATACCAAGACCAAATGAAGACATGTCAGGGCGAGACCAGGGCAAAACCATGTCAGGGCGAGACCAAGTCAAGACAAGTCGAGTCAAGTCAAGTCCAGTTTTTGAGTCAAAACTTATGGAGGTCAGTGTTTGGTGAAGGAGACAGAGTTAGTCCAGTCTTAGACCAGGTCCAGACGCATGGAGGTCAGTGTTTGGTGAAGGAGGCAGAGTTAGTCCGGTCTTAGACCGAGTCCAGACTCACGGAGGTCAGGGTTTGAAGGAGACAGAGTTAGTCCAGCCTTAGACCGAGTCCAGACTCATGGAGGTCAGTGTTTGGTGAAGGAGGCAGAGTTAGTCCAGTCTTAGACCGAGTCCAGACTCATGGAGGTCAGTGTTTGGTGAAGGAGGCAGAGTTAGTCCAGTCTTAGACCGAGTCCAGACTCATGGAGGTCAGTGTTTGGTGAAGGAGGCAGAGTTAGTCCAGCCTTAGACCGAGTCCAGACACATGGAGGTCAGTGTTTGGTGAAGGAGGCAGAGTTAGTCCAGTCTTAGACCGAGTCCAGACTCATGGAGGTCAGTGTTTGGTGAAGGAGGCAGAGTTAGTCCAGTCTTAGACCGAGTCCAGACTCATGGAGGTCAGTGTTTGGTGAAGGAGGCAGAGTTAGTCCAGTCTTAGACCGAGTCCAGACTCATGGAGGTCAGTGTTTGGTGAAGGAGGCAGAGTTAGTCCAGTCTTAGACCGAGTCCAGACTCATGGAGGTCAGTGTTTGGTGAAGGAGGCAGAGTTAGTCCAGCCTTAGACCGAGTCCAGACACATGGAGGTCAGTGTTTGGTGAAGGAGGCAGAGTTAGTCCAGTCTTAGACCGAGTCCAGACTCATGGAGGTCAGTGTTTGGTGAAGGAGGCAGAGTTAGTCCAGTCTTAGACCGAGTCCAGACTCATGGAGGTCAGTGTTTGTGAAGGAGACAGAGTTAGACCGGTCTTAGACCGAGTCCAGACTCATGAAGGTCAGTGTTTGGTGAAGGAGACAGAGTTAGTCCGATCTTAGACCGAGTCCAGACTCATGGAGGTCAGTGTTTGGTGAAGGAGGCAGAGTTAGTCCGGTCTTAGACCGAGTCCAGACACATGGAGGTCAGTGTTTGGGGCACAGTGGCTCAGTGGTAGAGCGGTCGTCCTTCAACCGGAAGGTAGGCGGTTCGAATTCCGTTCATACTGACGTTGTGTCCTTGGGCAAGACACTTAACCCACCTTGCCTACAGTGGTGTTCCAGCTGTAACACTGGTGAATGGAACCTTAATGTAAGTCGCTTTGGATAAAAGCGTCAGCTAAATGACTAAATATAAAATGTAAATGTAAGGAGACAGAGTTAGTCCAGTCTTAGACCAAGTCCAGACTCATGGAGGTCGGTGTTTGGTGAAGGAGACTAAGACAATAAGAAATAGTCTTTAGACCAATCTTGAGTACTTTATTACTAGTAGCTACCACTACTACTACTACTACTACTAGCTATTTGGAAACTACTCTGTTTATGCTTGTGACTTAAAAGTTAAGAAAATCTACTGAACTGGGAACAGACCTATTTTTAAGGTATTTTTTGTCGACAGGAAGTGAGTGTCAAAGTGGTTTAGAGTGCGCTGCCATTTTGTTGGCTGTGGTTTTGATACCAGTTCAGTTGAGCAGTTGTCATGGATACAACTCAGACTTATT
The DNA here is from genome assembly GCA_024416835.2 of Perccottus glenii. NCBI lineage: Eukaryota > Metazoa > Chordata > Actinopteri > Gobiiformes > Odontobutidae > Perccottus > Perccottus glenii. The sequence continues at coordinate 22,366,421 of CM044561.2, read as the reverse complement.
AACACCACTAAGCACTGCGGGCTACAACACATTCACACACGGTTAGCCGCCAAGTGTACAAACAGATCATAAAATACAACCAGGAATGTTTTTTAGGAGTAAACACACATGACCACACACAGAGAAAACGCAGAGTTCCACAAACATCTTTAAATGTGACGCCCCTCGAGTCGTCTCTGTGCCCATCTCAAACTCCCACAGCTCGTCCACAAACAATGAGAAAAAGCAACACAAGCCCCCGGCCCGCTTCTTTCATTCCTGCGTTAAACAAAAGAGACGAGGTCTGTAATAACAAGCATGTGAAGGAGCGGGTTTTCGAGAGAGGGCTGTGTGTTTAGGCCCAGAGCGAGGATCGGGCGACGAGAGGAGGTGCATGTTTTCATTCATATTTTCCACTCAGTTAGTCAAAGAGTTAGTCTAGAGATGGACAAGAGAAAAAAAGATAGTGGGAGGGATAGATGAGGGGCAGAAGGGAACAGTGAAAGTGAGATCCACAAGGAACTGAAGACTTAGACTTACTTTTGCACTGTCCAAAAACCTATGCAAGGCTCAGTGTCAATGATATTAAGAGCCTTGTTTACTCATACTTATCTGTACGCACTACAGTTTGAGTTAACATTTGCCAAAAGATGACAAAAGTGTTGTAAACTACAAGCAATAGGGCTGTTTTCACTCGAGCTGTATGATATGGGTTTGGTCAGTAGTGGTTTTTACAAGTTTCAACCCCAAAAATAAGCACTAGAAAAAAAAGATACTGGCTCAAAACAGAAGCAGCTTCTTTTTTTTTCTTTTTCTTTTTTTTTTAAACCTTGCACTGTTTTTATATACACTCGACTTAAATTCAGCCCTTCAAGTTTAAATGTGTTTGTTGGTGGTCCTCTAAAAGAGCATCTAAGTAACTCATCCCTTTAAATAAGATCAAATCTTGTGAGCTGATTATAGGATAAACACCTCTCTTCTTAAAAGCAAGCCCTGCTGGAAGCCGAATGGTGGCCATATGTAATGCACCAGACCTCCTCCTGTCATCAACTGTGTGTAAAAAAAAAACACCAGAAGTTTCAGCTGCGGGTTTAACGTCTGGAAGATTACGAACATATTACTCTGCTTTAATGCCAATATGTTAACATTAGCACAATAAATGAGAGCTAAGGAAATGTAGCACTTCATTATAAAAGCGTGATTATTTTGTGGATTTTGTGGAGCATTAACAGTGTCCCTGAAACCGGAGAGAAGAGTCATTCAGCCGAGTCACAAAGTTCTCAATGTTCCTTTTAGGAGGAAGCCCTAATACCTCTTTATATAAATGATTACACAACGCTAGCCAGTTCACCAGAGGGAGTGTTTGTGGACGAGAGGGGGAGGCAATACATACACAGATAAGAAAACCAACAAAAAAACAAAAAGAATACATGAAAGTCCAGCAAAAAAAAAAAAAACACAATCAAATACACAAGAATAAATGCACACAATAGGCAAGTAAACACAACAAACTGTCAGATAGTACAATGAGATGGGACGTCCACAGTGGGAATTATGAGAGAAAAAATGTGTGCTGCTTAAAATACAGTGAATTTTAAAAAGAAGTCCTCTGATGACCAATACTCATCAAACTTTATGTTTTGGCACAAAGACCTGAACCTGTCACAGCCGGCACCAGCTCTGAAGTTAGTTGGATTGCATTGATAATTTCTCAAGGCTTCACAGAGAGTAGTAAATGTAGTAAACGTCTTAAATGTTCACAATAGAAATGGTTCTATAAGATGGATTTGTAAGTCAATGTAAAATTAAGTAAAAAGAGTGTTACTGTATAAAAAAACAGTTAAGATTCTTTATATTTTTTTTAAACACATATGGACCGTTTGATTTGTTTTAATTCCTAAAATATACACGTGTCCACATTTGATATTGTTCTCTAGTTCTCCATTTCTTTTATTTTGCTGGAAAACTACACCAGCATCTGGTCAAAAATCTATTGTTAAACATTTAAAGTCTATGTTAATCTCTCTAGGACTAGAACTAAACTAGATTTATTAATAATCACATATTATTTATTTTGTGTGGACACTGCTGCCTCACTGCCATTCCTACTGATAACAACTGAGATAATTACGAGCAAAACGGCTTAAAAAATACAACGCCTTCTAAAGCAACTCAGGACCATATCCATTGACACCTCCACAGAGATCTGAACACATCTGAATACATGTGTCCCAGGCCACCTTCAAATGTGTGCTCAAATAAGAACGCTTCTTTCAGCAGACAGGAGCTAGTCGATTGGGTGGAAGGGACATAAAAGACTTTTCCAATGGATCAGTAAACATCATTGGAGAGTAGTGTGATGAGACAAGGAGAATGGGCAGAGAATAAACATTGACTATTTTGGACCAGTTTAATGCAAATGCCACCTTAACCCCAGAGGAGCTATAGCTTATAGTAAAAAAATAAGCATCACCTGCTAACTAAGTGCCAGTAACAAAAGGGGTGACTAATGACTATTTTAACCCTTGACATGCTAGACCAGCTTTTACTCAGTTACCAGAAATCACATTTTTCTTCTTGCGTTTTTCAAAAGTGTGCTTCATACCCTCTTTGTAACCTCAGCGTTGCCCAAAGCCTCTGTTTATCATCAACACTAATCCCTTTTCATTGTGAGGTTTAAAGTCAAACAGGTTTGATTTGAGTTTGCGGAGGCTTTGATCCAACCACTAACATTAATATAACCAGGACCATTTGCTTTAGACCAGGCTTATTTTAAAAAACGAGGGTGCATCTTAAAGCAGAAACAGATCTATCAATGATAGACTGGGTTCAGTTCAAGCTCAAGTTGAGTCAACCCAATGGAGTGGAGAAGTCTTCACCCACAACCAACCTGCTGCAGATGGTTGGTACACATATATCGGTCATGTAAATATTTCATTTAGGCATGGGGTGATAATCGTTTTTGAGGTTTACCACAGTTTAAAAAAAACACAATATTACTTCTATTGTTTATACCATTAATTTAATATCAGCTCATGAGACAAGAAAATACTGAATGGCACATTTACAAAACTCTCCAACTGTTCTGTACCATATCAAATTAATCAAATTACAGTAATTACAAGATCAATGACCTTTGGATGAGGTTTGGAAGATGATAAGTGCTGATGATGATAATCAATCAAAGCTATATATTTAAAATCACTTGTTGATATCCAACTTCTTTTGGCAAAACAGCTGGACTTGATTATCTCGGCAACAAAAACTGTAATATGATCATAAAGTTATATTGTTCAAGGTTATCACACCGTCAGAATCTCGTACTGTCCCATGCATAGCTGCAATAATGATTTATATATATATATATATATATATATATATATATATATATATATATATATATATATATATATATATATATATATATATACACACACAATACTGGAATTTCTAACTTTGATACGATACTTTCAAAAATATCGATATTCGATACCATTTTTGATACCGTAGGAAAACAACTGTCACAATATTATTTTTTTTTTATTTCGCAGCCCTACTTTAAAAGTTATGTAATCTGTAAACTATTAAGTATAAGTAAGTAAAGACTACTCATGAAGCCAAATTAAATCCATACTAACTCTTCAATGCTTCAAACAAAGACATTTTTATGGCTGGTTATCCAGATTAATCCATTGGTAAGATGTTTAATCTGACTCTGTTTGCTTTAAATGTGACAACACTCAACTTCAAAGACTACAAATGCATGTGGAAAGTGAAGTGGGTTGCCTTTTGACACTGAAATGGTAATGTTTTGTGGCGTCTCCCTTTATTCCCCACAACTAAAGCTACTACCGAGTCTGTTCCATATTTACACAGGCTTTTGCAGCTGGACACCACATTTTAAAGAGCTGATGTTCGACTGTCACAAGTTATCTGTGGCTCTGTTAAAGATCAATGTACTTCTGATGAAAAACAACAGGGTCACTGTGGCGCATTTCGACGGTTTCACCGCAATTGGTTCATTCTGAGATGGGGCCTGAGGTTTGACAATGTGACTCGTCCGACTCATCAAAGAAAATGCTGCAGGGAAACAGACCGCCGAGCCAATAAAATGCTTATAGAAAACACGTTGACAGGCTTTCACTTGGCTCTGCTCCTCTGTGTGTAATATCACAGTTTTATATGAGGCCGCTTAGTCTGAGAAACAGACATCAATATAATTAGAAGCCTCTGGACGACACAGAGCTAGAGGTTCGTGACGTAAAAAAGAAGTCTTGATTCATTTCAAGTGAGTAACTTATAATCTTCATTTCCAACACAACAAATTAAAAAGACAAACAGATTACATACAGTATGTACAAATCAGTATAATGAGTAAGAAACAAGAATAGTATGAGTTTAAAGCTGGTTATAATCAGATTGGTTTAACTCAGACCATAATCGCTTAAAATAGTTTTAACCAAGCATGGGTTTCAACAGGTATAAAGTGGTTTTCAGTGGCTTCACAAGTCAATAAAGATGGTTGCAGACATAAATAAATTAAGAAATGTATTCAATCTTTATATAACCAGATTTGGATGGGCTTTAAGTGGTTTAACTTGGACCTTAAATGGTTTTGAACAGTTTTATGTGCCATACAGCACTTTGCCAGAATTGTATGCATATTAGCCCTTTTAGCATCGATGGATTCAATATGCAGAGTCTTTTGTATCACCATGTCTCTTATGTAAATGACTAACTCCAAAATGAGCCTTTCATTGTATATGTATATTTCATTTTCACACAGAATGTCACTAATATTCTCTTGGTTTATAACCCTTTAAAGCAAGAGTGAATGTAGTTTCTTTCAAAAGACAAATGCTGGTATGTGTGCTTTTGAGCCGGAATCGTTTTTACAAAGCTCTCCTGACAGATAAGAGACTAGAGAAGAGGGAAAGCAGATAGGAGGAGGTTACAGAGAAAAAAGAAGTCGAGTAAAAGGCTGTGAGATGAGCAGATTAAACAGGAATAGACTGAGGTCATTGGAGAGCGACTGGGAATGTCACTTATCGTCTTCAGATGATGTCATGAAACTTACAGTCAATGAATGTGTGTATTCAGTGCCGAACAGAGATGACTCAGAGCCTGTATGGAGTGTGTACAAGTACAACACAACACTAAGCCCTGCCTATACACCGAGATGATAACACGGATTAAATTTCAATACCAGCCTTGAATCTATAGACAGACACACACACACACACACACACACACACACACACACACACACACACACACACACACACACACACACACACACACACACACACACACACACACACACACACACACACACACACACACCAGCCTTGAATCTATAGACACACACACACACACACACACACACACACACACACACACACACACACACACACACAAAGCTGGGGTTCTTTTATCTACAAAATCCATCTGCCCGCACTCCGTCAAAGCACATATCAACCAGAGCCACGTACAAAAACCCAAACTTATCAAATGAAGATCCTTTCAGGTGCACGGGTTTAGACAGAAACTTCCGGGAAAATAGTGGAGACAAAATGAAACCAAGAACCTTCAAGGCTAGAAAGAGTAGCTGTATACAACCAATAAACTGCAATAATAATGTTTATGCTAAAGTAATGCATCTGTGAATGTTTAGTAATGCAGTGTACACTTGCTAGACTCAGGTTGTATTGCAGCCGAGCAGCCTACATTATTTACTTGACATTATATATCCACTGAGGGAAACACTTGAGTTTACCTGGAGCCGATGAAGAGTATTCTGAACATGAACACATTAGTCTGAGGAAGGTACAGTTTGTGACAGACTATTCTAATCATTTTCCCTTGATTTGATGTCATCGCTGTTGCAGTTTAATGAGAACAATAATCTCTTGAGGCTAAATTATTTCTCTAATCGCACAGCCCTGCCATTTCACTTCGGTGACATAATCACATTGTTAGCCAATTAGAAGCCCTTGTTTACCTGCAAATTAAACAGGAAAGTGAGATTTATTGCATATGAAACAGGTGATTTTTTTACCATAACAGTTACTACAAAGTTTGAAACTAGTTCTTGCAATGATGTTCTCGTCTTGGTACTATACTTCTTTCTGTGATGGCAAAGTCATGAGTTTAAGTCCTATCCACCCCCCCATATGGCATGCTTATACACTATTATCTTAAAAACATGGCAACCCTGGTCATTTGGCAATTTTTCATTACATCTCCTGTTAATTGTTGCAATAGAAACATTATTTTATACTGTATATGTAGGACTGTACCAAGTGAAACTTTTCCATTTCCTTACTGCTATGGTGAACTATAAACCACATCCAAAGACACTGTATTAGAATTATCTGTACACTTTATTGTATTGACTCTAATTCTATTTCAGAGTCTGATGTTTTTGAAGAAAGTCCACTTTTCAGCACAGTTCTAAATGAGGGATTGAATTCAAACACAGTGTTCAACTCAAGGATTTTAAACTGCAGTGGGAAGTCAAACTACATACAGTATGTCAACGCCATGTTTGTTCTCTCACAATACAATAAAGCCAATTATCCCAGTACTTTCTAACTTTGCAGCATATTTGGCCAGCCTTATTCATCCTGTATGTTTACTCTCACAGTCATAATAGGAAAATCTTTTACAAAATGTTGGATAACACTGAAGCCCGATATGTTTCCCTTTAGCAACCCAAATCCAGCTTCAAACATGAACCAGCGTGTGAACCCAGCAGTGCTCAATAACAATTTAAAATCCTCTATTTGTGCTGCTTTCGTCTGAGCGCTTTTTTTAAATTTTTGATATTGTGTGCCGCCGGTTGCAACAGTATCTGCTCCCCTGGTGACCTGATTTCCCCACAGGGATGATTTAATCAAACTTAATCTAATCAGATCTAATCTAATCTACTGTGTGATTTATAATACCAGCTTGTACTATTGAGGAACAGGCCTTAGACTGCTCTAACTCGCTTTCAAAGCCCAGTGTGCCGCTCTGAATACAGACAAGCGGATAAGGAACGGAGAAAGATTGGTATAAATTCATAATAAAAGGCTTGTCGCTCCCCTGGTGGTTCAAACGCCGCCCCACACAAAAAACAGGGCGCGGGGGTACGACGGGAGCAAGTGTTTTGAGTTGTGTGAAACATCTACAGGTCATGAATATTAACACGAGCAGTTGGTGGTGAGAGACGTGGCCAATGATGTGGTTTTGCTGTCATGTTGTCAGGCGAAAAGAGCATGTGTGATGGAGCCAGTTTCTGGGAAGTAATATACAAGCAATTAGCTGCAATAAGCTGCTCTGAACTGGTTTATTGTCAACACTAACAAGTGAAGGGGAAAATACTGCAGGGGGAGAAAGAGTCATGAGCTTTGTGTTTGGACAAACAGGCGCAGAGCTAATCAATCACTGGATGAATAACCAAATGAAGCTTGAAAAAACTTAGTCGACATGGGTTTAAACAAAAAAAAAAAAGCATAAGGGCTTCACAAGATTGCAAATTTAACATCAAGAACAGCTTGAACCACAATAATTTGGTATTGCATGTGTCAAGTAGTGTTCAAATAATTGTTCAATCAGAGATTAACATTTATAATTGTGACATAACCAAATGCAAAAGTGTGACTAATCAATGTAAGTTCATAGCCTTGTATTGCTTTATACATTTGAATTCAATAAAACCTTTTTGTCCTCTCTGGTTCTCCCTGAGGAGTCTCTTTTTTCCCAGATGATTTTTTTTTATCCTGATGAAGGGTATAAGGACAGAGTTTGTCTAGTTCAGCCATAATGTGTTTAATTAGGGATCAATGCAATGACTGATATTTACACATTGGCTTGGACAGGTCTTATTTAACTTGGCTATTAAAGTATATACCAGAACACTATTTAGTACCTCTGAAGTGTGTCTCCATAATTTACATCAAAACAGGAAAAAACAGAAAAAAGTCAAACATTAAAACTATGGCTTGTGAGATGTATATTTAAAAAAATAAAAACAGCACTACAATGTATGAGGAATAATTGTACATACATGTATTGTTGGCTTGGACTGAGGGTTCATTGTTTAGTTTGTCAATGTGCGATTTCATTCCCACACCACAGCCTGCACGTTTGAGAGAGCCAGGCTGGAGCTAAAGCAAACAATAAAAGATTAGATTCCTTTGACAATGCCAGATTTAGCCACTGAAGTGACATGTGGCGATATTGACCACATTTGCAAACAGGTGTTACTTTGAAACCAAAAAGCAGCAGGACCCTGGCATAGGACAGCGGGACGACACTGAGAGCATGCCAAATGTTGATTTTGACATCATGGGTTGAGCCTGTGTTAATACTGACCTGAACAGCCGTCTGTTAGTCACCGCTAACTAAGGCTAATGAGATCTGCAGTGTTGGAAGAAGCATGTGGGAATGAGGGTCGCTGTATGAGAGGTAGTTAAAGTGTGAAGTAAAAAGGTGGGGAGGGACTCTGACAAATACAGAAGTGCCCGGAGTCCCATTTCTCCGTGTGTTAGCTCTGGTGTCACTGTGAGACAGGAGTTAATAGGGCAACTTCCTGCCAGCGCTCCTCCAAAAGTCCCAACACTGAGGACTGCTTCACTGCAGAGCCTCCAGCTACCTGCTGGCAATTTGTCTTTTTGCCAACATAGACATTTTTTTTCCCGACAATTTTTTTTTTTTTTTTTTTTTGCTAAATCAACAGATCTCCAGCAAATGCAGCACCAATCCGATACATTCAAGGTGTAGCGTTCTGGCAAATCATTTGCATAGTAATTCATAGGGATTAGTCCAATTAGCATAAACACACAAGGTCCTTGCCAAGACGCACTGATTCTACTATTAGTGGCAGAGATGGTTTATCGCCGCGGCAACTGTAGCAAGAAAAAAAAAACGTTTTATGAATTTAGTACGCAATTACAGAGCAATTTAGAGCACAAAAGAGGAGGCAGTGCTCATGATGTGTCGCTGCTTATCCTTTCACCTCAGAGCAGAGAAAATTGCCAGTATTTTGTGGTGATATATTGGTTGCATTAGCAGGTCAATGGATAAACATGAACAATGTAAAGCAGTCCAATCAGACAAAAACTAATAAGTTTACTTGATCAGATCATTACAGGTTATACAGCTTATATAATATGATTAAGAATAAGAGCACTTTCAAAGTCTATTTCCAAGCTTTTCCATCCAATCTACAATTACATACATTATATTGTATCTTTTATTATAATGCTTTAATTATAATGACCAGGGGTTTGATGGAAAGCATAAGAGACATATGTCATGGTAAGTGTCGGAACAAAAACTAATAAATACAGTGGAAATAGTCAAATATCATATGTTTTCTAAATTTTTCAATTTTGTAATTCCTCATATAACTTCTGAATCCCAACCTCAAAACAAAACAAAAAAATTAATCTTAAGTCAAAAGTTTGGAATGTATTTGTATTTGTTGGAGAATAAAATAATTTCTAACAAGAATTTACAATTTACAAAATGTAGTGTATTTTTAACAATATTTTGCTATGAAAAGGGAAATATTCATATAAAAAAGTTGCAATAGGCAGTTAAACACCTCGTTGTGCTTATAGAACGAGGGTACGATAAAATGGGAGAGCAATCTCTAAAAAGGAAGCTACAATAATCTATTATACTTTGCTCAACAGAACTATGAAAACATAACAGTTTGTTAGTTAAAAGTGTTATGTTTTGTACAAAGCAACAGGACAGGTGTTGCAAACACTGCTTTTTCTGCTTCTTTCATTCATATATGGCTGCCAAGAACACTTGAGCTTACTTTAACTTATGTTGTGTTGACTGTACAATTAAATCTTGAATAATAGAAAAGACCCTAAACTTAAATTACATTATTCAGCTGTAATTTTTGAGGAACGTTTAAGAATCAGCTTTGGGATCCCTGTCATTAGAAAGACTTGGATTAATTTTCTTTTAAAAAAGACACATTGTGAGATGTATCTAATAAAAATTAAAAAGCATAGTGGCTTTTCATAGCCTTTCAATACCTCGTCTTTTAGATTAAAGTCAGTACCTCATTAACCTTCGTCTGGGTAACGACACAGGGGACCACAGCAGAGACGGCTCGCTAGTGTGTGTTTGGTCGCACCTCACCTCTACTCTGTGCAGCTGGCACCAACACATCAGGAACACATGTACACCATTAATCTGGGGTCATAAATGAGAAGGTGTGTGTGTGTGTGTGTGTGTGTGTGTGTGTGTGTGTGTGTGTGTGTGTGTGTGTGTGTGTGTGTGTGTGTGTGTGTGTGTGTGTGTGTGTGTGTGTCTTATCATTTTAAGAGTAAGTGGCTAACAATTTTTTTATTTGTTATAGAATTTGCATCAGAGGGTTTTTAAGTTTGCTTTGAAGCATAATACCCCATAATGACCCACAAAAATAATCTGAATAAATTGGAAGAAACACCAAAAACGCCTTTGTCAGTGGGTTGTAGTGTCGCTTCACTGTGTGAAGAAAAGTGCATTTACACACCTGCGTCTAAGGAATGTGTTCATGTATTTTGCATTTTATTACTGTAACAAAACATTTCAAGAGAAAGAGAAAATGGAACAGTATTTATACAGTACACTCTGGAGCCCATGACCAGGAACAAGAGTCATCAGATAACAAAAACAGGAAATGGAATTAGCTGTATTTTAACTAGTTAAACAGTCAAATGAACAGGCTACATTGGAACTTGATACATTTGTGTTTAAAAGAAGGCATTTTCTGAATCTGAAATTTTTAATCCTTCAAGCTGCCTTGGCCATTTGGGAAAGTGAAATAACAGTAAATGCAAAACGTAAATCCACTTTTTAAGCCTAGATTTACAGTAAAAAACACCTCTGATAATAATGTCCCAAGAGGAAACAAGTTTAACTCAAGCACACTTTGGAAAGATTTGGAAAGAGTAGTAATGTGTTAATAACAAAAGGAGCTTTTATTCTTTGATGCCACCGATTGTTGCGATTCGTCTCCTGTGATGCTTAAAATTTCAAGGAAGCTGATCCAAATCGGAGCCACAAGGGACCGCAGCGTTCAGGCTTTTAAACAGAAACAATATTAGCTCATCATGCCTTATTCAAGTCTTTTGTAACATGCTCAAGGGAGACCAGGATGTTTACACATAAAGTTTTAAATGGGACAGAGAGATTATTTTGTGGTGCTTTTGCTTGATTCCTCCAGAGACTGTACGGATGACCTCTGAGGATTTCTAAAATACCTGTCGTGGGTAAACCTATTTAAGTTATTCTTAATGTGTGTTCTCATAAAATTCAATGTTTATTTCTTCAGTAGACCTGCCAATAAACAACACAGCAGTTTTCCACAAGGCTATAAACTTCCCATTAATCACATAAACTTTGATGACCCACAGTAGCCTGATCTGTTCCAGCATCTAATGAAAGATCTATTCAATTGTTTTGTGCTACTTATGCTGAAGTTACAACGTGCATGTTATAGTGTTATAGCCTCTGTAAAAATTTAGAGAGCGGCTGAGGATAGGTCCTTAAATTTGTGCAATATGCAATCATCCAATACATCCTGGCTCCCATTTAAGAAGGCGAAATTTTCAGAGATTCTTTACAACCACTTTAGACGAGATGTTTTCCAAACAGTGTTTCAATACATTTCTCCTAATCATTCTGTTGTGTCAAGTGATATCTGGTATTACTATGTATGTAGTGTGATTTTCTGGAATACAAGTTAACAGTTTTGTTATAAAATGCAGGATTTTTATTGTGTGGACCCCAAGAAGAGTAGAGCTTGTCAAGGCTACGGCTAATGTGGATTCTATAATAAACAGCAAACGACAATAGATATTTGATAGGTGTAATTGACTGCTGGCCTTTTAGTTTTAGTAATAGACTCCTCCACATTTTTGTTATTAGCTTCACCTCGACATTTGACTGTAGTTTTCTAGTACAGTGAAAACGTAATATCAATACCAATATCCTTAATCCCATGGCAACGGTGATCCCACTTAGCTTGAGTTAATCTTTCTCCTAAATTACATACTTAATAATATGTACAGAGTCTATCTATTTAACTGTTCACAGCCCATTTTAACATGTTCCAAGTTGGAAGCCACATGACTTTGGTGCAAAGGAAAGGAGTTTTAGTGAATCTAAACAAGTGGACAAGCCTTTTTGTCGACCTGAGTAAACCTATTGCTTTTAGTTGCTACAAACATTAAACATCCACACTTTAATCAGTGCAATTCATTTTTGGGGGTATTTTATGCAAACCGACCCCTGTGTCAACTTTACGGGCAGAGACTCTGTGGGAAACCCCGGTGGGCTCTGAAACTAAGGCGGGGGGATTGAAATAATAGTTGAAGCATGAAGCCTAGGGCATGCTCACACATTCTCTCCAACCCACAGCTCTACATACGTCTCCCGCTCCCACCCTCTTCCTGCATTCCTCCTCTGTCTGACATACTTCCAGTAAAGCCCGCCGTCACTTCAAAAACAGCCCACCACCAAAAGCAACCGCCGCAACAACCCCCCAATGCCTGCGAAAAACATGCTCAGCTCGGTCGCACACAAACAGTGAAGTCTTATTAGGAATGATGAGAAAAACAGATCCCAGGTGCGCTGATACAATCACTGGGGTCAGCTTTGTCACCGAAAATATATGAAGTAACAGTGACAGATGAAAATGTACAGCTGTTTCCAAGAAAAGCTCAAGAACTATTAGTGGAAAGTCCAACTTCACTTCATTTACCCAAGACTTCCACAATGTTGAGTAAATATATTAGGTAATGGAAATAACAGGTTTAAGCATTATCACACAACATGCTTCTTGACTAGGATTAGTCAGATGTGAGTTTACAATGACAATAGTCAGTGTACAAGTAAAGTTTAAAGCTATTTCAAGACTTGTGCAGTATTATCATTAAAAGGTTTTATAAACTCATCTGGCGTAAAGGCCCATCCTTTCTTTCAGTGCGCACCAACAGGTAAAAATCTCATTCAGGTTTACATTGATGTTTGAATTTTCACCACTTAACGTTTTTATTCTATGTATTTTAGAGATATATTAAACTTCAATTTGTTAAAGTGGGCCTTGATTATGAAGCCTTTATTTATGCAAGATAAATTTACAACAACCTACAGGGCACTAGTAAACATTTATTAATTAAGACAACATTAGATTAGGATCACTTTTTTAAGATTTAGTGAAGCCATTTCCACATGAACGATGCAAAAGTAATAAGCAGTGATAGTAAAAAACACAAACAAACATCAAGGACAACCAAAGTGAGACTGAAATGTGACAAAAGCAGGAGCTGGGGTGGAGGTGGGTTGTGAGTAAGTTGTGACTATGACTAGTAACAATTCAAGGACAAGGACAGAGACTTAATCAGCAGACATATTAGCATCAAAGCCAGATTAATGCTACTGTATGTTTACTCAGTCAAAAGCAGAACGTACTTCCATTAAATTTTAAACATGGTCAAGGAAAGTAAACAAGAAAGCTGAAGACTGGATTAATGGATTTGAAAGTTTTGACAATATTTGTGACAAATAGATGTAAGTTATATATTGGTTAGAAAACTAGAACTAAAGAAGCTAAAAACTGTATTATGGATGTTGCTGGTGTGCAGTGCCACAGAGAAAAAAATTTTTTTCAGATATTTTATTAAGTCACTAAGTTTGAGTGTTTGCTAAAAATGTATGAAATTTGATATTTTGAGACAGCACTATTTAAAGAAATCTAAAGAAAACTAAATGCAGTGAATTAAGTATGTGTATTATTGTGTCTGATGAATGAGTACAAGAGTCTCTGATACCACCAAGTACCAAGTGCTGTATCGGTACTGTTACTTTTGAAGTCCCATGACCTTCCCTAGAGGAGATGGAAAATGCTGTCTTGGATCTGGAGTATATCAAAGACTTCTTTATAAAACTGATAAAACAATAAATGTACACCATCTTTTGAAATATTCGGCGAACATTGTCTTTGTAGATGTCTTACGAAAGCCCCACGATGAACAAAGGTACTGCTCTTTGAAAGTTTAGAAAAACACACGGACTCTCCAGGTTCCTTGTTGACACTCCAATCCTCTTGCCTCTGCTGCTGTTGTGGAGAGCTGGGCTTTGTTTTTTTTTTGTTTTCTGATGAGCTTTGTTTCAATTTCTCCTCTGCGCAGACAAAGAGGAGTGTTTGAAAGTCTGCTCCTCAGAGGTACGCTCCCACTTGTTTTAATCCAGCGTCTGAAAGCTTTGATTAAAACTATGTTCACAGTCAACAGCAGCCAGTCAACACCAGGGACAGAGCGAGAGAAAGGGATGACTGCAGTTATTTGTAACAGAAGCAGTGGCGCTCGGTGTGTTGTGTGTCCATCTCTTGTTGTCATTCCCAGAAGCTCTGCAGTCGCTGTAGCGCTCCACTCAACTGTGTCATCTACCTATTTGTTTACTTATTCCCTCAGTTCCCCCAGCATCAACAGCCCCTTCCCTCAGTGTCTTTAACATTTCTCTGGAGCGATTTACTGCATCTCTTTTTATGTGTGGCAAGCCATTTAAATACATCTTCCAATTTGTCTGTTTCTCTAGAAATAATAGCATTTTCACAAGAGATTTTGGCATCAAGACTCAACTTTTCTTCCGGAAGTTGCCTCATAACACCCCATTACATCACAGATATATTAATAAATGTGGATTTTGCCTCACAGCTTTGTTGTGTTACCAACTCTTGTGGCTTTTTTCTTGTATTGCATATTTCTTGTGGATAACAGTGATAAAAGAAATGTCTGTAAACTGCTGAACGAGCAAGCGTATCTAACAGAAAGGTTGGATATTGTTCTTCAAAATGTCCCTTCCACACATTTTTATCTGTCAAAACAGCCCAAACAGATTTTCACAAACTGAGTCTTCAGCAGTTTTGACTCGACATAGGTCCATCACTGAAATCTGAGGTGAACACAATGCCTTAAAGAGAAACTTTGTGTAATATATTTGCATATATGGTATTGTAATTGGGAGAGAACACTACACACTGGAATTTTGGAGACTAGTAAATTAAAACTGTAGACAATTGAAGGCTCAAAAAAAGCTTCGGTAAACAATTAAAACATGCTGCTAAATCTTCAATATAAACCCTAGGTATTGCATTGTGCCTCTGCTGTGTTATTGGCAGAGAACAAAAAAAGAATCATCTGTAAACTGCTGAACGGGCAAACGAAAGAATGTTGTACTTCACAATGTCATTTTCCACAACTTTTTATTCTTCAAAACAGCTCAAACTGATTTTCACAAACTGTGCCTTCAGCAGTTTTGTCTCCGTGAGCCCATCAGTCAAATCCAAGGAGAACACAACACCTTGTCTTTGTCCACAAACAACGCTGCCATTTGTTGAAGAGCTATCTGTCACAGTATGCATAAAGAATTACCTGCACCACAGACAATGGCACAACCAAAACCAGGCTCAAGACATATATGTTGTCCCAGTTCCAGCTCACCTGGTGATGTGCATGTTTCCACTAGAGCAGTTCTGCTCAATATAGTGTGTATTCAAGAGAAAATTTACATCTTATAAATTTATGACATGGTTGACGGTCCTTTCAAATCCAATCCATTTTATTGATTTGTCCACCAAACCAGGTTGTACATTTCAGAGGTAACTGAGGTACACTAGAAAAAAAGTTATTCTATGCCTTCCATCCTCTCCAAAATTTTGTTCTCCTTTGATTTGTACATTCTCCAAAACTTCTGCTGGAGTTATCTTTATTTAGAAAAACGTTGGAGTTCCTGACCGTCTGGATGTACCCATCTGTCGCGTTATCTACCTTCATCCATCTAAAAGCAGGGAAGAGTTTTTATGAGCGGCCTGGGCCTGAAGGCACCCCTGTGACGCACAGCAGCAGTAAACATTGTTTACTCTGCTGGAGGCAGTTGGGTTTAAGTGGCTGGTCAGGGTGCAACGGCCTCCCTAATGTGACTATTAAAGTCAATGGCACCTTCTTGGCAACAGGGCTACAGGCGAAGAAGGAGGGACACAGATACAAGGCAATGAGGTTAGAGCAACACTATCAGAAAAACAATCTCTGAATGAGTTTAAGAGACAATTTAAAGAGGGCTTTTTCAAACAAGAGAAAGTGATAAAGAAAAGTTTGAAGAAAACTTCTATTTCAGTAAAGTACTGTGTGAAGCCTTTTCACCTTTCACTTCACAAGTATTTTCATCTTAACATTATTCCAAATATCTGCTAGGATTTACAGAAACAATACATAACAGTAGAAAAACGCTCAGGTTGAATATTGTACAAACACTCAGTGGTCACTGTGTCCTGTGCGTCTCTATTACACAGCACTCGACTGAAGCAGCAGATGGTGGATGGGTTTGGGGCAGTTGGCTCGGTCCAGATGTTGCAGAAGGCGAGGGTCTTTGAAGTGGCACAACACAGAGGATACACCAGAGAGAGGAGCTGCTAAACCTGGAGTCATTGTCAAAAGCAGAACAGCTTCAGTCTCATTGATTTCAAGCAAAAATGGGACACTTTAGAAACACGTCAAAGCAATAAATTGATCAAGATAAGATTATCACAATTCGGCTACTATTAATTTCAGTACAATGACAATGGGTTTACTAAAATCTATCAAAAACAGTTCTTGGAATGTTTTTATGCATTCCTGACCTACATTTCTGAATCAGGAGTTAAAGATTATACTATTATAGTCTCTATTTGCTGTCTTGATACAAAAGATATTACTGACAGTAATTGAATTTCATGTCACAAGCAAATGTCACATGTCACTGTTTATGTTTTGATCTTTAATGAAGAGAGTTTTTGAAAAGGTTTAGATGTGGTTTGATTAACTGTGTGCGTCAAAATGAAGTGATGCTGCTGAGATGAACTAACCTGGAAAGCATTTGCAAAGGGCAGGTGCTTTGAAATAAATAACTGGCCGGTGATTGGCGTTATCTGAGCAACGCCATGTTGTTTACGTTAGTAATGATAAAACGGTTGCTACATCTTCAAACCTAAAACACACCCAGACCGTTGTAAAAATCAGAAATCTGAACTATTTTAGAGTTAACGTGAGCCTGCCCAAAGCTACAGATGGAAAATAGCTCACAGCTAAATCTTGCATGGAGCTTCTTTTCTTATTTTTCAGACTGTTTTGGGGATTGTCCTTGTTGAAGAAAAAATACAGATACCACAGAAACAGATCTAAAACCTAAACAGACCAAATCCAGTCTTGGACAAAGTGCAGAACTACAACACTAACACAGTTCTCTATATCTTTCTTTGTCTTTACTTTATTTTTGCTTGATATGTCAGTGCTTTTCAAAAAACAAACACTACTAAGTAGAAAGTACATTGTGTGAAGAAATGCAGTTCAAACTTATAAATAGTGCAATAGTTTACGAAGAATACAACAAAATACAAACAAAGTAGTGGATGATGTTCCCACATGACACCTATCAGCATTTACAGCATTTAAGTACCAACATGTGTCCTATAAATGTAGAGTGCCACAGACATTCTCAATCTCTGGGGTTTACTAACATGACACATGAGGTCCGTGTGGGGACCAATCGTGCCAAAGGAGACGCATATATATTTACTAAATCAAATCACACTCAGCCTGAGGGCAGCCTACAGTAAAGACCAGAATCCACACGTGAGACATGCTGCCTGTGAACAGAGGGAAAACTTCTTCACAATGTAATTTAATAAACTGCCCATTTATTAACTAAAACTACAGCTTCCATACACATACACACTGTCATGGTCGCATGTAATAATTTAAATCTAGAAAACTGTAGCGAGAAAAGAATTTAGAAGACTTAATAATATTAAGTTATTAAGTTAAGTAAATTAATAATATTACATGTGAAAGACATTGTCACCCCATTATTTTTTTTAGGACTAAATAGCTGTTATAAGGTCAAATAAAGGTCAATTTAATCTAACTTCCAAATAAACCTCAAACTGAGAACTGTGAAGACATTGTGGTTTTGGCAAGTACCATGTCCAACAGCACACACCTCACAGATTAAAACGCATTGTTCAAGGTGAAATGTTAAAATTTCCCAGCAGCCATTCCCAAGGTGAAAGCTGGTCTGTGCCCACAAACCTCCAGGGGTGAATGGGTTTAGCTGAAAGCGGAGAGACGGGGCTCAGTGCTGGCCAAAGCTCAGTCATTGTGGTCACAGAGCCAGCAAATTCAAGTCATTCATGCAGCCTGCCAGTGCTCCGTTTCAGTGAGGTTGTCCAACAAGTCAGCAAGCCAGTTAGTCAGTTAATACGGTCAGGCAGCTGGCCAGAATATGTGCTCTAAGATGAACCATTAAAAAAGGGCATTGAGACATCGGGTTGGAAAGAAGCCAAGAAAATGAATCAACATTATAGACATTAATACGATCAGACAGTTGGCCACTAAGATATTTGCGAGAGAATTAAGAGGATATATGAACAATTTAACATAGAAGCTTCTAGAAATAACCTAAAAATATCCCCCAGGGGTCAAAGCAAAAAAAGATAATTTGACTGAAAATATTTCCCATTCAAAATCACATTCATACATGCCACACCAAAGTTTAAGAGCAGCCCCATTTTGCTTATCTTGTAATTAGGAGAAAAGTGAGTACATGCTTTAATTTACACTATTTAAATACTCAAGAACAATTGCATTTTAAGGAAAAGCTATTTTAAACTGCCTTCAATTGTCAGAGGACTTATGGCTTGACTCTGTAATGATACAATCATACAAATAATTAACTTCTGCATAACATTTTGACACATTTTTGTTTATTAAATGTAGAAAACCCAACAAAGAATACTTTTGCTGTGTAAAAGTATATCCAATATCAGCCAATATCACTAACACTGTAAAAGTAATTTCTGTTTTTACCTAAATATTATGCATTAGAATAATAAAAAACATTTTTTTATTTTTAACTCGGCCTTAACAGAAAGAGAAAAGAAAACTAACAGCAACAGAAACAGCATCAAGAAACAAAAGTGCATCTGTTATCCAAATGTTTCTATTGCCCTTTTTAATTCTGCTGCTTTTTAGAACTGAAACCAAATGCTTCCAGTCTGGCTACACCTGACACACGGTTGAAGGTGTAGCAGACATTTTGAGGGTCTATAGCTGTAACATTAAAAGGGGCACCACGTCCGAACCAAGTGCACGATATAAATGTCAATGTTAATTATCTGACAATTACATCGCACCTTTACGTTGGTTTGACAAATTCTCAATTATGTTATTGTGAGATCGCCAATTAAAACATATCTAACACCAATTTACATCACCACCAGGAACTGTATAGTATATTTAATAAAAGTCAGGAGTTACATATGAGTTTTGATTAAGCCTCTCATGGAACCCCTTAAAAGGACCTCAAGTAAGGGCGCCACCATACAGCAATATACCTCCGTCCACCAGAGGGCAGGCTCCAAAAGCGGAAATATAAGGAGAAACCACAGATTGTATAAATATGGATGATATCCGCCCATTGGTCCCCTATTCACCAATATTGTCATTACGAATGGGCAATAAAATGGCCGTTACATCCGGGCCTTTTCCATAGTAAAACAATAGTTTTTATATAGCATAAACAAACATATTAATCAAAAATTCCCTGTATGTATACATCACATTTTTTAAATAAATAAATAAAGCTCGTAGAAAATGGTAAAATACTAGATACTGTCCTGTGTACATGTCCTAGAGTTTTTACGATGAGATCCTACGTCAAAATTATAGCTGTTGTCAATAAAGTCTGCCAGCCAGCCACAGAAGAATATATTATTTGCTAAACTAAAAGCATGTTGGCAAACAATCGTCTAAACTTGTTAACCTTATTTAAGTGAAGAGCAGCGTTGTGCAGTGAGTCAACCACATTTTGTGGCTTTGAAAAAAAAAGAAGAGAATTTTCTTATTTTCATTTAACCACTTTGGACCAATGAGTAATTCAGTCAGTCTGGTTGTTTTGCCAGACAGCCACAAGTGAACCACCCAGGCAGGCATTCACAGCGGTCGGTCAACCAGAGCAGGCAGCACGCCCGAAAAGTGGCCAAGTGTCAGCTCCATTTAATCCCAGTGGTCAGGACTGAGTGGATTTTTGTATAGACTTGTTGTTTCATCAAATCGGTCAATCGGTCGGTCGAGTGTGAAGCAGCTCTATCAATGCAGAAGTGAAGGAGACAGTTAATTGCTGAGAAGATCCATCGATGACCTGTCACACAGCTCCTGGATCAATCACTGAGCAAGTCCATGAGTGGTTCAATCAGGAGGGTAGTCTTCATTAAATGTGGTTTAAGATAGATCCTTGACTTGATTCCCTTGGTAACGGGTTATATGCTCGGATGTTGATTATTACTACACTAGTATTATACTGCGTTTTTGTGTTTTTATGGCGTATCGGAGCAGTTCACATTAAATGTAGATTAATAAAAGATGATAATATGCTGCTCTTGTGGCCATATAGCTTAGTTTTGTCCATCCATCCAATAACGAAAAATAACGAAAAGCTTATACAAGTCAAATACTGAATACTTAACTTTGCTTTTGTCATGCTGACTGACTAATCATTTTATGCATTTATATTAAAATACAATTAGTTACTATAATTATGGAAAATATTAATGATTTCATTTCTCACATAGATGATTTATTTGGAAAGCAAAGATTCCTGGCGAATGCAGTTCAAACAGCCTTTATAATATGAACATTGCACATGAGAACTTCTTATGTTGTTTTATTTGCCACTGCTTTTCATCGCCAACATCAGGGAAGTAGTTTAATGCTCTTTGAGACATAGGACACAGATGAAAAGTGATTTTACGCTCTAACATATTATTAGTTTTCTCAAGCGGAGACCAATGATACAGGCTCACTTTCCAGTTTGGATCCTTAGCCTATACTTAAAGAAATACAGTTCTCATATTCACCCACAAACTCTGCCAAAACCGACCTGATCTGCCTGTGGTCACGATGCACCCGCTGACTTCCCTTTTGGCAGCCTGGCGTTGAGTTAATGAGGATCTTTTGTAGCCGGCCCGATCACTAACTCATCCATCACAGTCTTGGCCCTTGTTAGCAGCCTGCCAATAGTGCAACTCAACATCAATTCTGTGAACAGCCGTTTAATCCATTCACTTAGCAGCTTTGAGCCTGGATTTAGTTCAACTTCATCCATCAAGTCAGATAGTTATCCCTCAGGTCGCTCAGTTAATCACGAGGTTGACCAGAAACTCAGGCAGGACTTATTCCCACAGCGACTGAGATGTCTCTAGTGTCGGGAGCGAAGCAGGTGTCTTAGCATAAACCGTTATCATTTGTCAAATCTAAGGAGACAAACTGCCCACACTTTTGATTGTGGATTAGATTGTATTAGATTGGACTTGTGCGTTTTGTGTGGCATAAAATCAGCTGTGTAACTATTAAAAACTATTGAACTATTGACAGAAGTTTCTGCAGATGAGATTAAAGAGATAGATACAGATTTAAAGATTCATCTGAGAGGCTTATGTTCGTTTACAAGTGGCTTAAACGGCTCCAAATTGTGAGGTTTTACACAAGATCTTATAAAGTCAACTAGTTTCAAGTTGATTTTGGCATCTTATGGTGGTAATTATATAGATTGGTAATAGATTGTTGTTTAAAACCTCACAGCCCATCTTTCTACGGTCTGGGAGCACCTACGGCAGCCTTGCAGGGACATGCTGTTGTCTTTGAACAAACCCAGTAGGTAAAAGTCACATGACAAGTTCACTCTTTTAAGAAACAAACTCAATTGAGTTCTTAAATGATAGGCTGCAGTGCTTAGTTTGTTCATTCTGGACAGTTGGCCTTTAGTTGAATTTTTGATTAATGCGAGCAGAAACTGGACACTGTACGTCAGCTGAATGCTTCATATTGAACTATTGCCTTATTGACATATTGACTTCTGCATACTTTGGTTATTGAAAATTTCTATCTTTGCTTTGTTTTAGTATCGTCGCATGTCTGACTTTCATTTAACAAAAGATTTTAGAAACGTATTAATTCCTAAAAAAAAAAACTATGTCCGCAGAAGTCTTATTGGATTTCATTTAAGTTGGTTTGGCTGTCAATGTTTATTACAATTAATCTGTACACATTAGCCCATTAACTATAGGTCTTAATTTAAAGGGATAGGGATTGTTTTCTTAGTAGCTTTTATACTGTAAGTGTGACCTATGTTGATACTGTAACTGCAAGTCACTAAATCATTCATACGCTCATAGTTTTCCATGTGTCAACCCTATTTACCCTGTGTTCACATCTGTTCTGTTCAGTTACTGAGGCCTAAAGAATGAATACGTAAAACACGTATGTCCAAACCAGGCAGCCTGTTACTCATGTATTCATCGCTCTTGTTTACAGCTGTCAGATATGCATCAGGGTTCACAATACAAACTGGTGCACTGTGGGGAGTTATTAGTCCACAAGCACTCACTGACCCCGTACGTGACGAGGTCGATGATGCAGCGCTTAGTCATCTTATTATCTGCTGTTTTGGAAAGTGAACAGAGACCCGAGGCACATTTTCCAGATGCTGTTGTGGAGGCTTTTACACAAAATACTTTTGAGGAAATGTAGAACCTGTGGTCTTTTAAATCAAAAATGGCTTAGAGGCAGACAGTTACATTCCCTCAGGGTCTTTTCAGTCAAATAACCACTATCCTCCTTCACTTTTGATGTGTGTATTTGTCACAGGCTGGATTTCTGGATACTTCATTTGATACAATTGATAAGAAACATTAGATGCATCCAAGTTTCCAAGAAATTTCTAAATTTCTATTTAGTTTTTCCTGAAAGTTAAAAATGTATGTAATAATAATACTTCCTGCACAAATATATATAGTTTTATTTTGTATAGCGCCTTTCCAGAGCTCAAGGACGCTTTACATATCAATTATTCATTTACTCACTCCACAGTCACACACTGGTGGTAGTAAGCTACATCTGTAGCCACAGCTGCCCTGGGGCAGACTGACAGAGACGTGGCAGCCATTCCGCGCCTACGGCCTCTCCGACCAACACCATCAACATTCTAACCCATTCATATTGATATATATTGATGTTTATATTTTTTATAATATATACAATATATATTTATTTTTTCAACTAGTGTTTTCTTCGGCCACTAATGTGCATTACAATTCCACTTAACTTTAAATCAGTCATTTAATAAAACATAAACCATGCTGTCTGAGCAGGGATTAAACCACTATCCTTCTGATTATTGGAAACCCCATTCTACCTCCTAAGCCTACTTACTTAGTTATGTAGCATGTTTTCAGAAAATACCACTGCCTCTTGTTTCCATCCAGAACAACGGGCTTGCAAACAGACTTTATATAAATAAAACACTTCCTTATTTTCAATTGATAAAAAATTTAATTAAATAAAAAAACAGAAATGTCTAAAAGTGACACAAATCATAATGACTACCCACCATTGAGTATGTTGAACGAGTCTGGTCTGCAGTTTTGGAGACATTTTATTCACATTAATATTACTCAATGCCCTGTTAACATTGCCTGCCTTTTGGTGGTTTTATGTCTAAATTTCAAATAATGGCATTTTATACAAGCACAAACTCAAATAAGCATGTTACAAAACCTGAAAAGCTCTGTAACACGGTTTGGTGACGGTATATAAAGGTTTGGGATGAAAATGGTTTAAAAATGAACTAACATAGCAGAGTTAAAGCTGGAGCAGACAGCTACATTCCTCTTGGGCCTTTTTAGTCAAAAAACCACCAGGTTTTCTCTTACACTTTTCATTTAAGTATGTCACACAGCCTTAAATAATGCCTGATACGGAGCGGCTGGAAGAACCATAAATGTCATGTTTATTCAAGAGGTGCGTGAAAAGTGTTACACCTGAATGTAATGTGATGAATAGAGTTGGGTTTGCTTCTGGGCCAGAGCCTTTTGAAAAGCGCTTTGAGGTTTCATGACTCAAATGTAGCTCTGAGTCATTTTCCCTCGGCGCTGTTGTCATGCAAAAGCAGACTGCTGAGTGTCTTTGAGATGATGAATATCATTTGAAAATCAGTAGGGACATTTCGAGGTCATGTTGGTGCACTGTGAAGGAAAGACACAGGAAATCATTTCCAGACAAGATAATGGGGATTAAAACCAGACAAACAAGCAAAGAGCCTTGTGGGGCTCGAATATTTTGAGTTTAAGTTTATTTATGCAAGCTTATAAGATACCGGCTGATCTACCTGATGTTGCTATTAGTTGCTATTATGTCAATTACTTGACTGCAATAGTTGATGGAATACATTTTTGATGTCGTCTTAAAGGTGCATTGTGCAAAATGTTGTAATATGCATGAACACTTCAAAAATGTGTTGTCAATATTGTATAACTGCATCAAAATACTGCTCTTTGCATTAGTCTATCTTCAAATAACACACTAAAAGCAGTATAACTCCCTGATTTGTGTCAAAAGCTGCTCAGACCCTTAGACTGATAAGACCACACCACTTGGACAAACCATATTTGATTCATATTTTTCCAATTGATATTTTATTTTCTTTACATAACAATATTAAATATGGACTTTGTATCTTTGGAAATGTTTATACAGGTACAGAAACTGTAGCAAATAAAACAATATAGAATAAAAATAACTGACTTAAATTCAATATTTGTTGTGTTCAATGATTACAACATACAGAGCTTTAACACAGTTCTCTCTAAAGAAAACCTTTGTGAAGCACTGCAGAAGGAGAAGTGCATTTGTGTTTCTTTTTGAGCACACATTCAACCTGAAAGTCTGGACAGTAATGCACTACTCAGCCTTTTGAGAAAGGATTGCATTTCATGTATGTCAAGAATGTGTCACAATCCAAAAATGTGATCCTCTTCAATCTGTCAAGCTTCAAGACAAATATAAAATCAGTTAAGCTAAATGTCAGGAGTTGCTCTCATCTTTAAGAGCAATGTTAGTAATTGCTCTTAAAGATGACAGTGTAAGTGAAACATTGCTGTGTATGACATTTAACTGTCCTTCACCAGCCATTACTATCCATCTTTTCCTCCACAGACACTTTTACAATCCAATATCTGTGTGTGACAAACACGGACAGACAATAATCAGTGAGTTATTTTTTGCTTATTAGCCTCATGACCCACTGAAAATACTCTGATCTCAGCTTGTGCTCCAATAGATGAATTTAAAAACATTATTGTAGTTTTAAGGCATGCATCTATTCACACTGGCTGCCAGGTGTCGTATCTTTGCTACACCTTAAAACCGAGCTTGACATATGCCCTCTGTCCAACTCAATCAGCCTCACTGGGAAACGTCCAAAGCGATTATAATTGTATTCAGTCTGGTTGTGCCAAGTGTGCAGACGCTCCAAGTCCAGAAATGCAAAAAGTCAACAAATTAACAAGTGTTTTTTGCAGCACTTCTGTTAGCTAATGTATTCTGTATTTGGCAGCCATTAGATTGTCAAAACACATGTAAATAGAGCTAGTAGGCCTGGTTCTTGAAGAAAATGATGTGTTGGGCCAATTGAAGTACCCCAGTATTTGTCTTGATAGATAAATATACAGTTCTGAAGAGATTTTAAACTTAAGCTGTGTTAAAAAAGTGTAAAGCAACCGTTTGAAGGCCTCTACAACTGGGCTTCTAAAAATGTATAAAATATAAAATCTGTCATGGCATAAAGTAACGACATCTCGTCCAAATATTTCACAAAATATTGCTGCAAATGGTGGACTATTGAAGAAGATCTGTTAAAGAGGTTATTTAATACTTCCGTAAGGTGGATAAACCTCAGTTTCATGACTCACATAAACACATTTATGCAGTTATTAGGTTGCAGTGTAATTTAGAATTCAAAAAGCCAAGTAATCAAAAAAAGACCAACAACTAAAGCAATGTGATAAATGTAATGCTCTCACTCTAGAGCTTGTTATGCCCAAGTCTATAAAATGGTGAAAAGTTATCACCTGACATAGCCTTACTTTAAACACCTCCAACACACAAATAAAAATGTTTATGTCTCTCAAACCAAAAGAAGTATTAAATACCCTCTTTAACAGAAACCACATCATCAAATAAAGCATTCATTCATTCATATAAATACCACATATATGATGTTTTTCTATATTGCTTTTATTTACCATAAAAAGATACTTATCATAGGCGACGAGTGATTTAAAGTCTTCATAGATTTTTTCAGTCAGTAGTGTCCTATAGCCCTATATTCTACTTACTGACCTCCTCCAACATTGCCATAGTAAGTATTTTATTCACTTCAGGATAAGTAGTTTTTTCTGTATACAGCACTGTTTGGACATAATTTAAATTTAAGTAAATCAAACTGTAAATGATGCTCTGTTAAAAAAAGCAGGCCTCTTCAAGTCACTGATAAGACATCTGAAAATTTGTTATGACACTAACATCTGTGTCCGGTTCATAGATATAAGTACTCATATCACTCAGCATGGGCGAAAACAAGACTCATGTTCCTCTTTCATCTTTTCATGCAACAGAAGATACAAGACCATGAATCTACGAACTTTACAAGCCATTAAGAAACTTCAGCCAAACCACAAACAACAGGTTTGCATTTACTGACTGGGCCATAGGGGGAAAATGAGGCAATAAATAATATAACTCCTATCTTGTTCCCTTCTGTCTTTGTGGGAGAAGATCGTCTTGAGCTATGTGTAATTATTTCCAACTTGGAGCTGTCACTGGGGACCACTGGCTGTCGGAGTTGCTGCCAAAGACCCTTTCTCTGTCTGTACATAGCCAGTGTTACGCAACGGCTAATTACTTCCACTCGCTCCAGACAAAACTATGGAGAGGTGGGGGCACCCAGACAGCAAGGGGAAAAGTGGTGATAAAATTAAATATACAGAGAGAGGACACAGCCAAGATCGCAGATAAAGAAAATGGATTGCACAAAAACACGACCACATTTTGGCTTTGTCCTGCCACAGTTTTTTGAAAGAAGCACAAAAGAAAAACATGAAAAAGGCATAATAATCACTTTATGCCACAATCATTTACCAAAAATCACAACGCTGCAGCCAAATATGGAGAGGCCAGGGAGAAAAATGTGAACACTGTCAAAGCCAGACGGGGCCCACAGCACTTTTCCCTCAACAATTTTTGGGAGATGATGTCATTATTCATAAAAAATATATATAAAAAGAGAAATGTGTCTGCGCCTCGGGCTCGACTAGAGAAAAAATAAAAGGGAGAAGATGGGGGAACGATACGAAGCAGGGGAGATGTACAGATGAGGACAATAAAGAGAAAGACAGAAGAAGACAATTGTTTTCTGCTTTAGTGGGATTTTTAATCCTTTATTAAATATGACAGTAGTCTTCCGAGGGCTCTCAGAGAAGCATTAAAAAGAAGCTCAGAAAAAAACACTATGCATGAAAAGTCATGGCCCTTTATTTGAACCCATTGGATCAAATATGAACAGCACAATGTGTTGTGCTACTTGTGTGTGCTTGCACATAGAATAGTGCCATTACATTAGATATATAAACAAAGTGTTATCAAACAACTAATTTTTTTATGTTAAAAACGATCACTCCCATTACAGATGTGTACTCCAATGCACTCACACCCATGTTTACACATTTGTGGTCTTGGTTGGTCTTGATCAACCTTGGGCTGCAGTAAGATTTGTGAATTTACAAACTCAAGAAAATCCATCTTGAACTGCTCCAAGCAAAGTATTTATATCTGAACCGTGTACAAACTTGGCCGGTGTGTCCAATAACATGGCAGCTCTGACAGGTCCAATCACTGACCAGGTATTCACTTAAAGTACCTGCCCTTTTGCAAACGCTTTCAATGGGAGTCCTCCAGATGGTTCTGTGGAGCAGACTATGGCAGTCAGGCTTGATGTCAGAAACTGAGACAAGACCGTGTAAAGTTCAAGCCTGAGAAAAGACCTCCCAAAAATATAAAGACCGTACTATAAAAATAAAGATATTTTTTTGTATGGAGGTGTAAAGGTCCCAACGCTTCTTCAGTTCAATCTAATCTAAATATAATCACAAGCACAACTCTGGTGCCACTGAAAAAAAAAACAAGTACATCAAATTTTAACGCTTTTGAAGAGTTGTTAGAGTCTAGTTTAGTGACAGTGTCATTTCTTGCATTTTTCTATACTTTGCTAATGTTAGTTGGTGGCCGTCTCAATATCAAACAAAATCATACTGTATGTAAATCTGCTTCAGACTGTCTGAATAGAGTTTGTTTTTATAAGGACTCCCTTGAGATCCACCAGAAAACCAGTGCCTTTGTCTCTTTATCTCCAGACAAATTAAACATTATGAGCGAAAAATATAATGAGCTTAAGTTCAGTAAATTAAAAAAACAACAAGTGATCGCTGCCGATTAGCTGCACAAAGCTATTTTCCATCTGCAGAAAAAATAAAAACTTTTAATAGTTTTATAGACAATAGTTGTTGTTTCATTGTATGTGTTGAGAGGTTTATTTAGCAGTAATCGCAAAGTCCTGCTGCTGTAAACACCAACTCGGCGCCAAAGTAGCTAATAAGAGACCACAATAACAAGTGCAACATTTGCTTTTGTTTGAGTACGGCTTAATTACAACAACTGTGCTCAGCTTCTTCGGCAAAACTATAAAGCCTAATAAAACTAGAAGGACTTGACTGAGTTGGCCATTTTTCTGATTTCAAATGCATCCTCTTCAAGGACAAACTGTTCACTTGCTGACTGGTAATTAGCAGTGGAGGCAATAATATCCTTGTTACATTTTTAAAAAGGAGATATTCAAACATTACAGGTTAAATTGTAATCACAATATTTGACGAGGCAAATTAAATGTTTTTAGTAGCAGTTATGGACTTTGTTTCTTGATATTGAAATATTGGGGTTCAGCATTAGTGAGGAGCTGCAGTTGTTCTGTGCATTTGAAGTCCTTTCTTTGAAATCTCATGATGTGTCCAAATGACTCAACTAGTTACCCGTCTGTAAAAGTCCAAGACAAGACTAAAACTTGTAGGGATGGAGATCGAGTAAAGTATAATTGTCAAATCCAAACACCAAGTCCAATCCATAAAGTGGAAAGCGTTGAGTCAAAGGATAAAATAATTGCAGTTTTGTTTATCTGAAACTGAAACATGACAGAGTAACAATGAGTTTGAATCTGAAGGCTGAGGCCTTTCAAGAGTGTCTATTAGACTAAAGAAAAGGACAAAGCAAACTGAAAAAAAAATAAAAAAAATCTTACCATGGCCGATGAAGGAAAGCAAGAACAATCACTTTCTTGGTCCATTTTCAAGCTTTTCCATCCATTATACAATGTGGTAAATTACATATTACAACACATACAGTATCCATTTACCCAAACAGTAGATTACAAAGCCCAATCTACAGCAACCACTCATGTTTGAAGGCCCTGTGTCAAATCTGGAAATGTAAATGTATAAGACTGAACATAAGCACAAAGTAAACTCTGAATTTAGTTGGATATTACTGTGGTTTTAACCCAAAAACAACTGTAGTAAATTAACACAAACATTACATTAAGGCAAGATTTTATTGAATGGAAAGCTACATTGAACTGGTGAGACCATTCAGCAACATGGACATAAAACCAAATTTAACAAAGCCTCAAATGCACATAGTTTTCCAATTTGCACTGAAGTCTTGGGTTGCTTTGTGGGGAGAAGGTTTTCCGAATGCCAATTCCTATCTGACCACAGAGGCTCTCGGGGCTCGAAGTGAGGAAGTGTGAAGCAGAGCTGACGATTTCAACACAAACATTTCAAATAAACACTGTGACAGAGCAGGAAAGTAAAAGGAAAGAGAGGAAAAGTGGGATATCAAACTGACAGACGAGGCAAAAAAAACAACTAAAACGGATGAATAAACTGGCTCTGTCACACCGACACTCATTTATCTGCCCATCGATCCATCATTGCTGCGTATATCGCTCCATCATCTGATATAAGGCAATGAGAAAGCAGCCACTCATCCATCTCTCCATATACCTCTCTCCCATTTGTATATCTCTACAATCTGCCAGTGCATCTCTCCGCCTCAGGCTGCCTTCACACTGTTTATGGAAGAGTAGACCTGCCAAATATCAGTTTATGAAGCTATAATTGATCATTATACTGTACATAAATAGTAAAGACAAGATGTAGAATACTTTCTAAGACTGTCTAGGAGACAAATGCAAACAATTATCTGTCCACTCCATAAAATCCCCAGTGTCTGAAGTAGTTTTTCCAACTTTCATGTGTTCATATGCTTTCACTTCAGATAGTTTGAGTGTTATTGCTGCTCACAGACTGACTCTTAGTTTATGAGCTACTCACTCTCATTTCAACCAAGACAAATAAACTAGTAACCGTTTTTAACTGGCGCCTGCTTATTTATTGACATGATAAAATCAAACACTAACTCCTTAGCTAGTTTAGGTTATTGTTTATTTTTAAGTTTTAAAGCTAAAGGAGGAGATACTTCTGAATGATATCTCTGTAATCAAATACTGATAAATAGGTTGCTTGAACTGTATGCTTTTTTATAGTTCAGTGGAATTCAAGAATTATTTCTGTGGTTGGTATTTGTGTAACTTTTCTCCAACATCAATATTTCTGGCGGCAAAAGAAAATGCATTTTTAACTTTGCTTTAATTTGATCTGAACTTTCTGGCTTCGCTTGCCCACTGCACTCAGTTTGTGTTTTGCCCGAGGCAGGTAAAACTAAATACTCACGGACACAGAACAATGACCGAAGCTCACATTACCAAAAAACATGTCTCCCAATGAGAATAGACACACAAACTAAAGTCTGTTAGCGTGTGGAGGCCTCCCAGTGTGACTTTTCTGTCCAAAAGGCATTACTGGGCAGTCTGAGCATTTTCATTAGTTCCTCAAACGCCCAAAAACTCAAACTGAGAGCCTGTGAAGCAGATGTATACCGTGTTTCAACGAGAACAAGTTGGAGTGGGTCGAAGGCCACACATCTGTCTCACTTCTGTGCTTTTATAGAGAAGTGTGTATCTGAATGTTTCATTGTCTTCAGCTGCTTCAGACATGGATTCTCAGAGCACGGATTAATAGACTGTAACGTGCGATAGGAAACTTTGGGTCAGGATTACACATGTGAATTATCTATGTTCTGATGGAGTGTATCATTATAAAAGGGCACAGAAAACAGCTGCAAATTAGGAACAGACATCAGCACCAATGTAAACACACACAAGAGCGGGTTTGTAATCTGTCATAGACCTTCATCTTCTGGACCAAGCTGTCACCAGGAAGGAATGCTAATAGATACTTTGAAAGTTTATAGGCACAAGTAACAAATTTTGATTTCTCTTGTCACATACATTTAATCAAAGATTGCCTGATTTCTTTTCCTCTTGTGTCTTTAAGGAAAACTGTTTGATTCCCTACCAGCACATTGTAATAGAAATGTGTGACATAAAAGCTTTATTATCAAAGTATTAATAGTTGACAATGATCAGCAAATGCCAGGTTTTTGTCCGATTACAGCTATCATCTGGAAAGAGAAATGCTCCCAATGGTCAACACTGAAGTGTGTTTTTACACCGAGAAACAGCTAAACATAAACCTGATAAATAGAGAAAAGGAAAGCAAAGTAAAAGGTGCATAAATATTGGTCATGCATTTATGCTATGTTTATCGAGGTGGACACAATCACAGGATAAAGAGGACCTGACGGTAAATTCAGCCCTAGAAGTTTAAGGTAAACTCTAAACTATGGTTTGGTAAAATGTATTATTTTTTGTGGTTTGTTTTTTTAATTAAAAAAAAATTCCAAAATGTGAGCACAAACAGTTCAACCCCAGAAAATCTTCACTTGCCACTGTCATTTTCAGGCACATTCATTATTGTGTCTAGTGTTGTCATAATACTAAAATTTTAAGTTGATACCTGCCTTGAGGATTACAATACCAATACAAGAACAATACCTTAACATTAGCCTAATCATGAGAAAAAAAATGCTAAAGTTCTCTCTTTGTCCAGCTCCTGCCAGGTTTTTGAGCTCTGACTGTATAATTCTGTAATATACAGCTTTTTACTGCAGCCAGGGATAACAACAATCATGGTTAGAATATTAAATTAGATAAGTCTTATTCCCCAAAGTGTGACTAATATTTTCCACACTCTGCTCTGGTGACTGTCTGTAAGTGACAGGCAAATGTCAATGACATTTAGATTAAAAACTACGTTAAAAAGCATAATTTAATGACACATCTAACGCTTTAACATCTTTGTCAGTATATAATATAATAGTAATATAGATTAGCAGCTGATTTCTCATTTTCATTTGTTTAAGGATGTTTAAACAAAGACATTTAGACCAAATCTGTCTGTGGTTTGCCCTCTCTCTGTTCACAGGGAGCTGGCTGCAGAGCAACAGCAGAAATGTGACTCCTCATTAACACGGCACATGTGGGTATTTAAATGAAGAATTTGTGATATTGTATTGATTTATGGACTATGGTATCACAATACACTGTGCAACACTAATTGGGTCCACAGCCTGAAAGTCTAAACCCAGGGCAAATGAACTAGTTACACCGAAATCTAAAAATGGACACACAACTGTCACGAGCAGGACTGTAGCAAAAGTTTTGTAGAGTTTTAGAGTTTTGTGTGTATTGTCATCTAAATACAGCTGCATGCATCTGAACACACACACACACCAATCTTAAAACAAACGCACCCATATGAACACACAAATCTCAGTACAGATACACAAATAGTGGAGGAACCCTGCTATACATTTTGGTCAATTTTGGGCAATTTAGTACTGCTTCAAAACATCAGTGAGTCAAAGTTCACACTATGAAAATCCAAGATATCGCCTCACTTTCTGAATATATTCATCTACTTTCAGAGACAACCATCAAGCCTCAGTCTTTGTTCAAAACTGTGTTAATTGTGGAAATGCTGTTTAACTCTAACATACACAGCTACTGTTTTTTAGCAACTATTGTAGATAATCTACTCACTTCCCAGAACAATATCATTATCATCAATAGGAGACAAAATAAACCTAAAGCAGGTAGAAAAGGAGCCAACAACATTAACATTGTCAGATTCTTTTCTAGGACAACCATGACTAAACAAATGGTCCTAGATTTCAGGATTTCCAAGTCAAAAGCTTGACAATGATAGCATATCTTTGATCCTACCTGACGACCGGCTCTGGGATGGCCTCCAGATTGGCCGGGACCTGGACTCCTTTCTCCCACTCCTGTCTCCAGGGGTCCGACAGCACGCAGAAGTCGTCAGGGCCAAGCTGCGCTGAGTCCGGCAGCTTCATGGCTGTGATGAAGTCCGTCCGAAAAACCTGAAGAGAAAAGCATAGGAGAATACACTTTATTTAACTGCTGTCAGGTGAATTAGTTTGTGTTGGAGTCAATTTGAGACTATGTAGTTTATGTACTCCTATATTATTATAAAGAAAAAGCGTTACTTTTGCTAACTTTTTCCCAACTGCTAAAACACTAAATGCCATTCTCTGAAACCAAACAGTCAACTTAAACTCATTTGTCAAACTAGTCACTATTTTGTCAAAACCTGAAACACAATTCACTTTGAACACTTTCACTCTTTATTCCAAAACACTGAACACATCTCGCTCAATAAAACACATGACATTCTCAGACACATATGAGTCAAAAAGACCGAAGGGTTAGACACAGTTAACACACTGCGGCCTCCACTAACACACAACCACTCAAAACTGAAAACTCACACAAAAAAATTAAACCAATATATAGACAGTTCTGAGACAAGTGAGCGGTATTTTCTTGATTCTTTGAGGACGAGGACTACAAACTCAACAAGACCAACCCTTCTATCTTGATTTGTGGCTAAAATATGCAAGTGATACAGTAACAAGATTACAGTAGTAAAGATACAATTAGAGAGGCCTGCCTAAGCCTTGAGTTTGACAAATGCAAAGGACTTTAAAAGGTAAAATACAACAACGAGAAAAGATTACTACAATCTTGCTAAAACTTCATTGGGACTACTGGAGGCAAGGTGGGAGAAGTGTCTTGCACAAGGACAAGTATGAACTGGAGAAAACACCAGCCTTCCGGTTATTGTACAACCAGCTTTACCTCCTGAGCCACTGTGCACAACAGACTCATGTTGTCTACAATTTGCTATAGACTTCACTTTCCCTTTCAGATCTACAATATGTGCATTTTATACAGTGAGTAATGCTAAAGTGTCTTAAGTCTATTAAGTCTATTAACAAGGATTTAGTAAACCAAGGTCCAAACAACAGTGTGTGTTTTTATTTTTATTTAACCAGGATAGATTACAAATCTCTTTTGCAGGGGAGTCCTGGCCCCATGTGTGTTTGGGGGGGACTGTTGTACATGTTTTTGGTGGTAGGGAAACCGAGTACCCGGAGGAAACCTACAGACACAGGAGAACATGCAAACTCCACACAGAAAGGCCCTGCCCTGGATGGGAATCGAACCCAGGACCTTCTTGCTGTGAGGCAGGAGCGCTAACCACTCTGCCACCGTGTGTGAGAGACCTAGAGCAGTGGGTGTATTCAAGGAGAAATAATCACTGGATGCACCACTCCAAAGGGACCTGAAGCAATGTTATTATCAGTCATACAGTCAAGGACATCAGCCAATAAAGCATACGGGCATTGTGGAAAACAACACAGATTGACACACACTGGTGTCAAACCAAGCGCATGACATCACTTTGCTTTATCATTACTTTCTAAGCCTCCTTATCCCTGCATTATTAGCTCTTCTCGTCCATCCTCCCCGGTGTTTCTCCATTAACCTCTCCGTCTTGCGGCACTCCATCCCCCAGTGTGGATTTTCCCCTTTTTTCATTTCTCTCTATATTTCTCACACTGTCAAATTGAGTGTGTAAGTATGCTGATGTAAGCGTTTAGCAGGGCCTGGAGCCGAGCTGCTAACGCCGCTGTGGACTCCGAGTCTTGTTAATGCCACGTTTGACTCATCTCCAGTGTCAGAGGTCTCACACGGGAGTCAATAGAAAGTTTTAGCACGGCTCGTGAAAGCAGAGTTTGCAGATCTGCTGGGACAGGAAGGGTGTATTATGTTACAAAATATGGAGCACTGCTGTCAGGAAAGTCACAGATCAGATAAGGATAAAAAATTTACAGAAGAAAATTGATATTAAACCAGAATAAAGTAAAATTTCAATTTGTTATAGACTTCTAGGACCTATGCATAAAATAAGCCTTGTTTTTTTATTGATTTGACGGGGACCATGATGTCAAACATAGTTACTAGCATATAGCATTTACAGTTTATGCAATTTTCCAACTCCTGTCCTTGGTTGGGCTTTTCTAAGCTACAGCATGAACATTACAACTTTTAGATTTTCATGACAGTGATTTTCATCTTTGACATAATTTTCCAATTAAATGAAAAGTTAAACTCCTCAATTTAGTTTTGCACACTGTTGGTTCTAAAGTGGGCTCAGAAAATCAGTTCTGTCAACAATAAATTTGGTTGTTAGCATATGTCCAATACTGCTACAAACCCAGCACAGCAAAGGTTGGCATATTTCATTAACTAGGCCAGTTGTTCTATGTAATGTATGGATAGCATTACTATGTGTTTCACTGAAGCATATGAAGTAGTGTGAGTGGAAAATGATGTACGACTTTGTTCTGACTAAAGGAGACATTGGAGAAGAAGACAACAGTATAAAAATACGAGTCAGTCAAAGGAGAAAGAGCAAACAAGAGTCATATTAATTTAAGTGCAGAGACAAAGACAAGGACAGTGAAGGAGGGGACCACTGTCACAGCGCAGTACATAAAAAGACCATATGTAAAAAGCAGCACACTTCCCTCGGCTGCTGTTGGCTGCTTTACTATCGGCCACTGCCAAATAAATAATGCAATGGAGCGGTGTGTGTTTTACAGTGTGTGTTTATGCACAGAGGGGTGTTCAGGTTTTTACGAGGAGCCAAGGCCATGATAAATCCGCTCGTCCCCTCCAGCGATCCAAGAGGCGGACAGATAGACTCAGGGTGATGCACTACACTTTAATCCATCCTGTTTCCTTACACCTACATTCTCCAATGTTTTAGTGAAGGAAATGTGAAATGAGAGGAAGAGAAAGTAAAAGGTGACTAGTAAAAGACAAGAAATATAACTTTTCACAGTTCTGATAGATATTGCAGATAAACAAATTCAAGGTTAAAAGGAAGTGTTTTGCAACATCCTTAGTTAGCATTTTGTAGAAAACTAATGCAGAATTTAAGGGAAGTGCTATAGTTGATAATGATGTCTGGTATAATAACACAGGAGAAGATTATTTATTCATATTGTGAGGGGATCTACAAAAGAATCTATGTGCACATTAGACAATAAGCTTAAATATATTCAAAATAAATGGTTTCTGGTTTCACACATTTATTTTTAAACATGTAATCAATACCAGTGCACTTGAAGTGAGATAGATCTGGATAAAACGATGCCGTGCACAGAAATAAGTTCTCACAAAAAAGAAAAACTACTGCAACAACACATAAATTAGTGCTGTATTGAGGCAGTCTCTTAAAATCCTCATATGACAATCTCTTAGTGGGAATGTGCAACATGGTGAAAGATCTTAACCAAAGACACAGCATAAGGAAGTTCCACTTTAGAGGATAGGACTAACACAAATGCAGAGATACAGTTTATCTTCACAGCCGACTGTCGTTACCAGCCATGTAGAAGACAGCATCTAGACTCAAGGTTTTTGAGTTTGAGAGGCTTCCATTGGATGGTCGGTCCACACAACTACACAATCAAGCCATCAAATCAATGACTGCTAGGTAATGCAAAGAAATAATAATTAGGTACAATAAAATGGACATGGAATGGATTAATAGGAAGACTTTACAGCACTATGACTAGGACTGACAATCTCTGTAAAAAGTAGATCAAAAGATTGCCCAGATGAAGTGCTGTATTGTGTGAGTGTTTAAATAAACATGAAGTTAAAGTTTACCAGAGGGTTGAAGTGCATACACAAAATAGCCTAAAATCTCAGCCTAAAATAAAGGGAATTTTGCTCAAGTTTAATAAGGGATTATAATGTAGATTGTTAGTAATATGGGAAAATGTGTTCCTTTAAAAAGTGTGTGAATGTGAACCAGTCTTTAAAACTAAAACAACATTACAGTCATTACAGCTTCACTGGAGATACTGCAGTAAAAAAATAGAGCCCTTCTCTCATTGTGTAGTTACTTGGAAGAAGATAACCCATGAAATAAGTGGAAGGAATGCAATTCTTGAGCAACAGCAATTTCTTCTAGGAAATGGACCTGAGTGGAAAACATGTACACAAGAATAGCTTTAGTGGTATGGGCCTATAGAAAATAATAATATGGGTGAGAGCACTCCAACAACAATAAACAAATGGGCAGAAAATACTGAACGCTGGGAACTGAAGGTAGCAACAGCAGAGAAATCCGATTTGAATTGTCAGTCTTTTCATGAAGTCACGACTGATATGAAAAGAGCTTGTGTGAGACTCTATGAACACTTAGGAAAAGACTGCTACAGATTTTTATTTCAATTCAAGTTCCCTTTTTTGTCAGGTCCAAAAAGCCCCTTCAGAGCAAGGACTATCTTGATTTAAAAGAGTGCAGGGGCAGAAATGAGAAGCACAATGAGAGGTGTAAAGGACTAAACAAAGAGATAGAAAAGCATGAAGTGTGCAGAGGAGCACACTATATCAGTTTTATGACTGTGTGTTTGTAGAGGAATGACTGCAGCTAATTAATGTCTAGGAAACACCATTACAAGCTCCTGCAGTTTTATGTTCAGCCCTGCTTTCACTCCATTCCCATTCTTCACTTCCACCTTATATTCTGCATCTGCCTGACTTTCTCTGCCATTTAAGATTGTTGTCATAAACTAAAGACTAGAAACTGTAAATAGTAACGCCACTTCTTTAACTAGTGGAGACCCTTTTACATTATTTGAACAAGGTTAGCAAAATGTGTTTCTTGTGTCTAATAGTGATTTATCACTGTGTGAAATGAGAATATATGGTCATGTCTGTTGGCTTGATCTGAGCTTGTGTTTGTTACGCGAGTTTTCCAAATGCTCTGTGAATAGCTCAGTGCACAGACTTCAGAGCAGTCGTTTATTCACTGGTGAAAGACTAGAAATGTTTGCAGAATATGTAGTAAACACCAGAACTCCACAGAAAACCAGCTCTGTCTTGTCTGTTGCCTCTTCACTGCTGGACGAGCAACAAGCGACGGATACAAGTGGAGACACAGAAGTGATGCTACTTGGCTACTTTCTTTGCAGCCGCCCGCAACTTTCATCTGATACAGGTTAAGATGAAGCTACCATTTATTGATACGAGCTACATATAATCATAATAGGAAACCTGAAATATCAATCTACACCCTCCCTTGGTCCATTGCGGTAACTCACACCAATTCCTTAACATTAGTTTAAACAAAGATTACGTAATTCTTTTACACTTGCATTTAGTTTGACAGTTTGGCCAATGTCAACTCACCTTCAGGAACAAAGACCAAGAAAATAAATAAATAAGGAAATGGGTTATTCTGTTGCAAAATATTTCTAATTTTACAGAAAAAGAACTTAAAAAAGAAAAATAAGTTGGAGAAAATGGCAGCAAATTAAACATGGAGAAATGTTGCCAATGCTTTGACGCAATGTTTAACAAAAATTGGTCTGGTTTTACCTTTTCTTTCTAAAAAGAAGCAGTTAAAGCTTACTAAAATGCTGTTGGGTTGAGTTGTGAGGCTGAGACTTGGATGGCAGAAATAAAATCAGGTAGTGGAGCTCCACATTAAGGTAGAAATAAGAGAGATATACAAAATAAAAACAGTAAAAGTGAAGTGGAGTGTGCAGACAGATGGCATTTCTAAATTCTTCACTGATCATAAAATACCAAATTAGGTGGATTTCTTTATTTGTAAAAAGTCAGACAACATATCAAAAGCAAATAGAAAAACCTTCAGTCCTTCAGGAGATGATTAGATTTGAGTAACTTGTTTATCTTTGGCAGTGACAGCCACAGACAGCTGTATTTCATCTGAAAGCCAAAACAAAAAGACTTGACTGTATTGTAGAAGAGAAACTAACAAAGACTTATGTTTATAAATGACAACACAAATGTCACTTTGGACTGGTTTTTGAT
Organism: Perccottus glenii; assembly: GCA_024416835.2. NCBI lineage: Eukaryota > Metazoa > Chordata > Actinopteri > Gobiiformes > Odontobutidae > Perccottus > Perccottus glenii. The sequence goes on along the minus strand of CM044561.2, from coordinate 22,327,229 downwards.
GGACGGTTGTGCAGTAACCCTGGAGCCGCTGTGAAAACATTGCAATAATTACTGAAAAGAGACGTTTCGTTTCTCATTTGTCACATGTTTTTGTTTATTGTCTTAAACATTTTCCACATCGATCAGCTGTAATAACTTTATTCTGGAGACATGTGATTGACTTTCCACTGTGCTTTCCAAATTGGATAAATCATGATTTGCAAATTAAAATGCCAAATGAGTGACCTTTTCCTTCAGAAAACAGAATGAATATGCAGTAAATATTACACAGACACAGGAACACAGACAGGAAATCCCTTTTAGCTGAGAACAAATTCATTTTTCAGTCTGTGCAGCAGAAGGCTATATAAGCTAATGTTCTGCTACAACAAGGTTAAAATGCTATATCTGCTTTGTAGATGCATTACATTGTGTGGAAAATGAATGAACATATTTTTGCATATGTGTCTTTATAAGAGCTTTTGGTGTTTTCCCATGATGCATTATGTTGATGTCAGTAGATTATAATCTGTACACTTAAATGAATCAGCAAATTAGACTTAGACAAGATAAAGGTTTGTGAATACAACAATACTGCTTTATGAACTCTCAAATGTTAGTTGAATTGTTACAAATACATACTTAACAGTTCAAAGTAATAACAGCTTTTTATTCCAATTATAATTTGCTGTTGTTCTTTTGAATTTGCACATAAAGGCGGTTCATAAAAGGAGCATTATAAAGTTGTTTTGCCACAGCATCTCTTTAGAACAGCTCCAGTTTACAGTAAATCTCATTGTTTTTGCTATAACCTTCTTCCTTTTTAAATACATTGCTTTAAGCAACAACCTTGCCTGAAACTTCCCTAAACATTTCTTGTCTCAGAATGATTTTCCTCTGACACAGCTGGATAAACAGAAACAAAGCACTGCATTAAGCCCACCCCATTTTGGGTAAACATTTGTGATTGGTCAGACTGGATTTCCACTGAGTATAAATGATGGTGAAGGGAAGGGATGCACTATTGTCTTTTGCTACACTGACAAACACATTGTACAAAAAAAACAGTAAATCAATGTATAGAACATAGGATAATTTGAAAAACAAGTCTCAACAACACAACAGTGCAGAACCAGGGCATGCCTCTCTAGTGTTCACCAGAAGCTAAGGAAGATGAGGAGATGTGATATAAATGTTTAACATTTTACTGGATTCTCTCGGCTTAATAAGTGTTTGTTTTTTTGTTTTGTTTTTTGGATGATTACCAAATAGGAAGACAATGCCCTCTATATTTACCATTTTCTTTGGTAAAGACACAACATTTGAAGGATAAGAGTATGGTTAGAATAACTCAAGAGAAGATAGATAAGAAAATGTGCATTTATAAATCATTCATTATAAAGTGGTTATTAAAATGATACTCAGGTATGTATCTCCCCAAATTCATTCTCTATTCATTAGCTGTCTCAAACATCACTGCCCTTAATGCACTTTTCTCTGACTCAACTCAGTCTGAGAATCCCAATACTAAGAAGATGCTTTTCACTAAAAACTCATGAATCAGCAAAAAAACAAATTTTCTGTCTGTTTATTGAAAGCCAGCGCTGCCTCATTTCCCTAAATGTGACAAGCTGCCACAGTGCGACATACTGCAGCTGTCAGGTTTATTTGCACTGCAATAACTCAAACTAATATCTGAAGCTGTCAACAGTTTGGTTTGCATTGACATCTGCCCCAAAGAGTGCAGAGCAGTGATCAATGGCCTCTCAATGACGCATCAGGGATGAGATTCAGCTGCTCACTTCAAGTCTCTCGGATATAACGCAGTGCCATACAGTCTCACAGTCAGGCAGTAATGAATGGAAATAACCTGCTTTTCAAAAGTTACACAAACATAGAAGAGGGTGCACTGCTTCCTCTGTTCAGTAAAGAAAGGTTTTAGGTACACAGAAGTCGATAGTCCAAACTGGATATGAGGCTAATGACATGGAAGTACTGTAGAGCACTTCTTTGAGTTTGGACCAAAACAGGTTTCAATAGAGGGTCCCTAGATGGGTTTGACCTCCTTCATGACGTTAACTATGAGGCAATGAAATGCATTTTATTCATAATTATTTGTCTGTAAACTTCACATGTCCCTGCAAAAAACACTGGGACATTTAACTTATTCATTGCCTAATGTTTGGCTTCTGTTCATTCACTTTTATTCCAACAGACTTTCACGCTCTTCATGTTTAAGTGTTACGCCCTGTTGAGAAAATGTTACGTTGGACTTTGTATTTTTAACTTTAAAGTGCCATAAAAGTATGAAAGATCAATATTTTTACAATATATATTCCTTAAGGAGTTCATATGTAATGCTTTTTTTGCAAAAGATGAGCGGACATCTATTTCTACAGTAATCCTGTTGCACTGAGCTTAAGTTGCGGGACATTTGCATATTAGAACGGGCAACAGGCTAGTCTGAAGATGAGAATCTCACTTTAGTACGTAGGCTGATAATTGACTACAATTGGTTCGTTATTAAATAGGCATATACAGGCATAATTAATAAATTGCTTTAAAGATGTATTTTTTACAAAAAGAAAGAGTAATACCAGAAAATACTTAATAATATCCCACAAGGGAAGACAGCAGAAAAAAAAAAAACAGAAATACCCTCAAGACTAAAGAAACGTCATGCAATACTAGGGAACATAGGTTTAAAAAAATATGGCAGCCATATTTGTTCCAACATGTGGCCCTTTTGGTGAGATGTGTGAATGAAATGAGATGATTTTTAACAATGATCTGTTAAAGAAAGGGCAACCGCTTCTTGTGTGTCTAGATAGAAAACCCTATGATTAATAGTTTTGTGCGCTCTGTGGCTGGTTTAATATGGTTTTATGCAGTTCCAGTGCCTATATGCCAAGTCTTTGCACTTAAATACTGGACATATAAACCCCAGAGTCCGTGTCAGCTTTGATTCAGTATGTTCAGTCTGCCGAGTGCAGTTTGGAGGCTGTCTGTCTTCATTTTGTGGCTGACTTGTATCTCTTACCATCTGTGGAGCGGTGATAGATTAGCGCTGCCTGCTTTTTCCTGAGCCAAAAAGTACAGAAACCACAGCAGAAGACCGACGAACGCTGACATTTTAAACCAGGAAACATATACGCAAATTCACCCTGATACAGCAGCGAGACGCAAACGCCCAGGGTAAAGATGCAAATACACACATGCATCTCTCTTTTCCAAAACAAAGCAACCCATACAGACATGATGACATGGACAGACTCACAGACCCACTGTCTATTATTGTTCAAACAAGTTCAGTTTCCAGTTCAACCCACAGACCTGAGGAAGTTTCTTTGAACCACAGAGACACACAGCAGTAAAAGGTTTTAAAGGCCAGCTGACATCACACTGACATCTGACTCACTGTAAAAACAATGAGCTTGGTTTACTTTAAAGAGAGTGAAACATAAAGGATGCTCTGCCCTTCACTGCTGCTGTTATTAGAGCCATAAACAACGAGAAAGACCATTAAACTGTGATGAGGAGAGAAACTGCCACAAAAGCAAATAGTCATCCACATTGGTCTTTTAGAAATGATAAAAGTACGTTCTGATAATGCTAAAGTTGATGCAGTATAATTTGCAGTATTTTGTCATTGTTTTTATCAAGTATCAGTGTTAACGTCTCTGTAATGAAAATAATAGTTATCAGTAACACTCTATTTTCAGGATGTGCAGCCTCTTAGAGACTAAAGCTAAAGTAATATCAGCTAAATGACACCAAATATGTTACGGCAAGTGACAGAAATTCACACATCTTGTAGTTGATGTTCTCGAGACTGGTCTTTTCGTTTTTTTAAAAGGTCTTGTCATTGTCTCTATCTCAGACCTCAAGACAAACCAAGACTACAACAAGTCATGTTTTTTTGCTAAAAAACCTTGCTTTAATTCTTAATCTTTGACCAAAAAATAACCTCCATGAGTTTGCACTAAAGCTGGATTTTGACTGTTTGGATGTTTATTAAAGTGTTTTATGGTTTCTATTCCTGTAACTCATACACTGATCTTGACTTGGTTTTAACCTCCCTGGTTTTGGTGTTGACTTGGTCTCGCCTTGACATTGTCTTGGTCTCATTACTCATTCGGTCTGCAAACAACGCTACACTAATGTCTTGTTTGCAGACTGAATGAGTTGTCTTATATAAGCTTGTAAAAAAGATGCACATTAATTGAACATTGTACAATTGTGTATGTGACTCATGAATGCATGCAGACTTTAGTCTGTAAGAGTTAATGCTCATTTTAAGAAACCCTTTGCACAAGCTTTGTTCATAAATGTCAAATATTTATGTGCTGATGCATCTGACTTTAAATGAAAAGCTGAATTACTAACATTGCACAAAAGTCAGGCTTCATAATAAACTGCCAGTCTCTTTTATACGGTTTGGAAAAAATACTTCAAATGTGTCACAGGTAAGGGAGGTAAATAGATTTGAGCCAAAGGAGAAATGAGAGTTTTCTCCTGTGAGCGTCATGGCTACCTGTCTCTGCACTGTGCGTCATGGCAGATGTCGACTCATGGAGAGAGGAGGCTAATTTTAGCCGCCACATCAGAGTGTGGGGATGGTTTAATGATTGGCTGCTCTGAACGGACTTGACTGGATGAGGAGGCTGTGTTTGAGCTCTGAGTGGGCGATTAACAGTTAGAATAAGACCCACAGGAGGAAGGGCTGGAGCTGTGACAGACGGAGCTCAGTGCAGTCAAACAATGACTCAGTGCTTCTCAGATTTAAATAAACAAATATCCAACATGCAACAGTCAAAATGGAGCACTGATAATTGTGTCTCCATGTATTAATATAAAGTCATTTGTTGTAGACTTTCCAATAGTTGAAAATAAAAAATCTAGTTTGTTTTATTTAAGATGTATTATGTAAAATGTAGTATACAGTCACACAAAAAGAACACATTCAGATATAAAAGGTGAAGCACATTTACATTGGGGTTTAGAGAATTTATTACTGAACTAAATAGGTTTGGTGAAGTCACCATTAGACTTAGTTCCACTGGGTTTGATTATAGCCAGAAAATGTCCATCCAGAGCTTCTTCTTCGGCTTAATTTTAGAAGCCCAATATACTGAATTTTGAAGGTATATGCAAATTAACCACACCAAACCGTTTACAAAAATTTGAATGCAGTCAGAAGACAATTCACCACCATGATGTTTTAGATCACCACTTTGGAATAACACTTATGAGCATCAATGGGAGAAATAATTATTAACAGGAATTCGGCAATGTATATCTGTTTGCCTCTTTTGAGCGGTAAAAACTGTAAAAAAAAAATTTAAAAAGACCCACAAAACTGCAACTGGATCTTGCTAAAACCACAATTAAGCCTCAAGTGTTATTATATTCATGTATTGAGTATAACTATAGTCTGTATTAATTATAATCTATGCCTATGTGCTTTCTAAAGCGCCTAAAGTTGCTTTCCAGATAAAGCCATGTATGAATATAATGTCAACTATTTAAAGCAATACTTCACATCACATTTCAGTTTCATGCCACAATAAGGAATATTCATGCCAACACTGTGCCAACCCACCTGTGACTTTTATTGTACATGTGTTTCAAGGAAGCCTAAGCCCAAAGGTGCAATTCAGAATCATTTTGTTTTCTTCTTCTCCATTGACAGGGTCTGACATGGTTCAGATGGCAGCTATTCATTGTGAGTGCTATAGAATAGGCGCCACGCTGTGCGACAAGATCTCAAGACCCCGAGAAACCTTTTAGCGCTCACTAAACTCAGGACGGATGAGACGTGTAAAGCCTACAGAAAAAGGATCATGTGATTACGCCGAAACGTTATCTCTCAAAGTGAATCGCTCACATCAACAGTCTTTTTACCAACTTGACACTTTTCACACAAAACACATAAAAGATTTGACAGCGACATGAAAAGGACTTCCTCTTTCTTTAGTGCCCCCGCATTTCAAACGTCACATCTGTAGCTATTAGCCTAGCGCCGCTCTGTAAAAGGCTTACAATTTATGCCCCTCATTAGCGTGAGACGAAACAGCGAACAAATCCTTTTGAGATTTCTGCGAAAGACCGGCTTCTCATCACGATCGAGCCGCTACTGGCCTGAAAGACGCTCCACGCCAAGGGCAGGGCTGATTGCCAGGGCTCCACTCAAAGGTCACGCAATTAAGCTTTGTTCTCGTTTCAATAAGACTGACTGAGTGACTTCGCCGTTTGAACAGATGTGATTTTTGGCCTCCAGTGTCGCTAAAGAAAAAAAAAAAAAAAAAAAACATTTGACCCAAAATCTACATCAGAAGAAAGAAGATTTGTTCAGAAATAATGTAAGAAGCACAAAAGACAGTGTTTGGTTTTTGAATTAATCACTGCCTGAAGCAGATTGGACTAAAGCCATTTTCAAGGCTAATCTATTAACAACAATTAAATTATTATTATCTCCCAATGTCCTCGAGCCATTCAACCTCCGAACTGGGGGTCGTTAACAATATTCAGACAGCAGCTGGATTGGGTTGCACTAAATTAATTCAAATAAAGAAAAGGTGAAGGTAGAGCTAATTTTATAATGCTGGCTCCTAAATTAAATGAAATTGCAAGACATTTCTGCAAACCACTGAGGAATATGTATTTTGTATTGGTCTGTCAATTATTTAAATAATGTTTTTGGCTTTCTGGGAGGATATGATGTAACAATGCAATGCAACTTTATCTGTAATTTATGTGACATGTTCATAAGTTTATTCAGTACGTCCATGACAATCTTTACTTCTGGTGTTTCTGGCAGTAGCCTCCATGTTGGGTTGTATTTATGTTAGTTCAAAAGAAACTAGAGAAACTGAGAAATAGTCTGAAATAGTCATGTCACTGTAATCCATTTCTGAGATCAGTAGGACCTAAAAGTAACTAACTTTAGAGTCAAAAGTACATTAGCACCAAAAAAAAAAAAAAAAAAAACTGGACAGAAAGTCAATTATTTTTGATGGAAAATGAAGGATGTAAACTGGCACCCAAAAAAATCCACGCTGATGTTACTTCAAGTACCATTTTTATTCCTGTTGCTTGAACCATTCTGCAAAAAATGCCAGTAAAAAGCAAATATATATTTTGTGTAGCACACACACTTTAGCTTCTGTAGTTTTTGGTTACTAAGTGGCTAAATATAAATCTGTGCATATTTTGACTTTTTTTTTATTTTAAATTTGCAGCTCACGTTGACTTTGGGACAGTTAAAGGTGCAGCATGTATTATTTCAGCAACATCTAAAGGCAACATTTCAGACCTGCAGAGACATGCTGTGTACGGAAGAACAAACACGGTGGAAATGCATTGTCACAGAAGCTCAGTTGCACACAAACACTCAGGTAGGTAGTATTGTCATGAATATAGACAACAAACACAAAAAGGGTTGCTTTAAAGGCCATTTTAAACTATTGAAAACATAGTATTAACTGATTCTATTTCATTTAACTGTTTACAACATTATACATAATGTACCTGTAAGATTCCTAAATATTTGCCTTAATCCCTGCCTCCTGGGAACGTCTCATGCAAAGATTAGACAAAGCACATGGGATTACACATATTTAGAAACGCTCATATATATTTTTGGTGCTTGATTATTCCATGTATCCAAACATTATGTACAAACTAAACTCTGAGCCTTGGTTGTATAATTTAAACATCACAACTCCCAAGACTTACTCCAACAACTCTGCCTCCTAGCGCTCCATGCTTCAGAGAGGAGGCAGTACTCTGCTGCTCCCAGGTGTGAATGTGCGTAAAATCATGAATATGTAGCACACGTTGCAGAGCAAAAAAAAAAAAAACACGACACGCTCAGAAACCCCTCTCTGTATAAATAAAGGTTAAAAAATTGGGTCACTGACAAGAAAGTAGTGAAGGAGAGCGATAAGCCAATTTCCCCCCTACAGAGTCCGTCGCAAATATCATTATTCGTGTGGCAGGCTCAGGCAGACGATCTGGTGAAATGGCAACATGAGGCTGGGGGAAGATGTGACCTAGTTTTTTGGGGAATGTGTGGCTGAAAGACAACCAAAACAACTGCATGATTAATGCTGCTTCACACATCAGCGTCTGTGCTCTCTCCATAAGGATGGCACATTTTTAACCAGCATAAATGAAGCAGGCTGATTACACCAAAATAGACACATTTAACCCATTTATTCCAACGGGTCACCATAGAAACAATCACAAGAGTCTTAATACTTGATCAATAAGAAAGAATATATTTTGATGGTTCAGTCCCCTACATTTTTGGACCTATTTGTTTTATTTCTTAAATAAATACAATATAAAAAAATGTGTCAAAATCAGGTTAGTTTTTTTTGTACCTGAGACCAATCTTTGTAAAGGAAATGGTCTCATCTCAGACTAGGTTATTCAATTTGGTTTATTTATCCACAGTTACTTGGGGGAAAAAAATAAATAATAATCTCCCTCCAACTCTGCCTCCTTCACCAAACAGTAATCCCCAATGAGTCTGGATATAGTCTAAGACTGGACTTCCTTTGGATCTGTACCAATGCAGCACAACATGATCCTGGCTCAGTTCTGATTCCTAAAAGTCTTGGTTTTATGTTGGTTCTCATACAGTCCAGCTTTGACCACAACTTGGTCCCAACTTGTGCAGTCTTAAATGCAAACCTGGTGCGCCTCAGTGCCCCACCACCTGCATTTAAAATTTTCATAACCAAAAAAAAAAAAGTGTTTTGTGTAAAGCTGCATTATAGATGGTGTAATATTTGGCAGCTGTTTGAACTACTGTATTCTGACCTATTTTAAACTATAGCCAGGCCAAAAATCCTGCCATCTGAGTCAAAATTCAACTGAACGCCTCACACTGACACTAATGAATGCCCACTCCAACATTAAGAGACCGAGTCCTTTTAAGTCACAACCACTCATCAAAGGTACTTTTTTCTCTTGTTATTTTTCATCGGTTAGTGGTGCTAAGTGGGCACTTCATTCAAATAACGTAATAGCATATTTTTTTCTTCTTAACCTGTCTGGTGTTCCTCAGATTTGAACTTGACTAGATTCAGGACAATGGCTTTTCAGACGTACAGTTCCAACAATGCTTTGTATGAAAAGTGACAGATTTTCTTGCAGTTTATAAGAACGACCTGTCGAACTCCTTTCACGTTTCTTCTCAGTAGACTGCCGCTCCATTGAGGCTCTGACTGTTGCTAAAAATGTTCCAATTATTTCACCACTTTCATTGTTTGGCATAAACATCCCAAAAGAAAGCTCTCTCTGTTGACACTTAGTCGTAATGAGATTGCTGCATATTTGCTTGAAGTCAATTTAACTTGACAATACAAATGAATAAATGCAAAAGTTGAGATACACACCCCTTTGTTAAACGTTGCTAATTTGATCTTTGATGAAAATGGATTTTTTTTGTATAGCTATAGCAGCACATCATTTCTGTTTACATTGGACTGGTTGAATCTAATATATCTTTGCAACAAGAAACCAATGAATATAATGTCCATATAAAAAGTATGAATACGTTATAATTGATGCAGACAATTTCTGGGAACAGTGCACAAATTATGAAGACTCTAAAGTCTGCTGAATATAGACCAAAGTTAGTATGAACAGAAAAAAGACAGGAAATCATTTGTGTAATTCTCACTAGAAAGTGTTGGAGCAGCCTTGAGAAGAAACAAAAAACTGAGATACTGAAGCCTAAGAGGGTCAAACCTTAACAGGACACCAGGTGAAGTGAAGGTAAGCAATGAAAATAACTTATAGCTGAATTTTGGGGACAGTTGATTAAAAGCACTTTCTACCATTTTAGCTTAGCATAAGGGTAGCATCTCCAGTTTATAGTAACCAATGGCTGACCTCAATTAAGTTCTAAAACCTAGTTTTTTATGTACGCGGATATTTTTATAAACCAATTTTCTTTTTTCATAAAAAAAAAATCCCTGCAAATACAACAGCATTTGGTAGATTATTTTGTGTTCCTCTATGTTGCGCAAAATGACGAATACAATATGAATATAGAGCCTTTTTTTTAAACCCAAAGACAGAGAAAATGACAGACTTAATTGTCATTCAAATATAAAGTGCACACAGGACAAAATTGTGTTGCAAACTGAAAACAGTATTGAGTATAGTATTAAGCGATTGCACATGAAGCCATTTACAGTAGTTTTAACCAATGCAAATATTAACTATTAACAGTATCAAGAAAAAACACAGATCTCTTGATGGAACACAGCCAAAAGTTTCTAAAAGTTACTTCAACTAACAAATACTGAGCTATTTTTTGTGAGTTCTTGGTGGGGACTTTATAGACAATCCAAGCTTTTAACTTTTAAATGAAACGTCATTAAGTATATGATTTAGTAGAAAAAGAAAAAACTCCTCCATACAGCCCCACAAAGCCATTTGTAGCATGCTCTATTTTCAGTGCATATCATTCTGTTTTTATGAGCCGCAGAGTTAACACAACATGGTTTTGATTCACTGATTTAGACAAAGCATGTCCACAGTCTCGCCTTAATATCAATCAAAAGGACCAGACCAACCAGCACTTTAGAAGATAGATTGTGTTGCTGTATTATTTGGAATTAAGTGGTGGTCAAGGTTGCTTTCCTCCCACAATCAGTTTAGAGAAGAGACTAGAGTAAGCTAAGCTGAGACAAGCAATTTAATGGCTTTTAGTGCGAATCCATCCTTGCACTGGCTTGTCTGTGGTTGTGTTACGACTGTTTGCCTCTTCTCTGTCTGAACCTAGCAGCAGAGCCCAGTGTTAACTCAGACATCAACTTTATGCCTCTTTCCTGAAGCTGTTTGCATCTGGTTGCCATAGAGATTCACAGCTGTTTCACACAGACCATAATGAGCAGCACCAGCTGTTAGCCTGCAAGGACAAACACATAAACACATACATCCACATGTTTGGGTGACTATTTAGACACTTGTACAGTTCATTTTGGAAAAATTGTTTTATATGAATTCAAGCTAACAACATAAGCTTTAAACTGCATTTGGCTCAACAGTAACCACATGTTTGTTAGCTCAGTAGGTTAGGTTTCTTTTTTCTTCTGCAACCATCCAAAATCTGACAGATTGTTAGCTATAGTCAGTTGAATCTGCTTTAAGGCTCTTTCCCAAGAAGTTGATGAGACAATTAGATCAGTGTTTAACAAATTTTTATTTCCTGGGAACCAAATTTTTATTTCGAAACGAATGCAATATGTGACAACTACAAAGAAATACAAGGCTCTGGACTGACAACTACTCGTCAAAGCAGAATCTACAATATTAAAGACTAAAACAGGACGAAACAGGTCTAAACTAGGACTAAATGTTGTAATAAACAAGGTCTGAATCAGGACTTTTTTCATTTGGACGCATCAAAGTTTGATTTAAGGCTCTGAGGCTTTGACTTGATTTTAAGTAAAAAGTAAATGTCCATCACATGAAAGTCATTCTTTGCGATACGGATATTGCGTACATTTTCGTCATTCCTCATCTTTTTTTTTTTTTACTTAATGTCGTTTCTGACCATGATGACACATTTCCAAAGCAATTCAATTAATTAATTCACTTGGACTGTCCCAAACATGCTTCTGGAGTTTTCATGATTCAAATAAAATCAACAGTGACACACTTTTGTGAAAACAGAAATACAACACTCTTTTTTGCTCCGATTTCTCAAGAAGTATATGTGTGATTATTCCTTGATGCAAACAAAAGACTAGTTTCTGTCAATTGCATTAATAGAAACCAGTTTTTAGTGAGCACTTGACCTAAAAACATTCCCCTGCAGTGAAGGATGCTTTTCTAAGAGATTATTTTTACTGCACAAGTGTGTCCTTAACTGGTTACAAAAAATATCATTTTAAAATGCCCCGCTAATAAAAAAAATACTATTATTTTGCTGAACTAAACCTTGAGTCAGTGGATTTAAAAGCTGGTTGAAGGTTCTGTTATTGATTGTGGACAGTGGGATATTGGAGCTCTGCTCATAAATGGCTGTGGAAAATGGCAGAAACTGGACCCGACTGTTGTTTATTTCAGTCAAAAGCAAATAAAATGTTTTCCACACTAATCTGATTTGGCAGGAAGTTGCAAGTAGGCAAGGTTTCACTTTAATTGATTCCAATGAGGAACAAAGTAAAGTCTTCTGTTCAGAATATTTTGGCGTCTAAGCCTAAATGGGAGTGGATAAATGTCTAGATCCTTTCTTCATCGATAAAATCTGTAACATCCTTCAGCCAATAACGTGTTACAGCCCTGCTCTGTCCTCCACATTAGTTTCTCACTGTCGCGTCTCTCTGACAGTTTCACACCTGCTCTGTCGTCTTGTTTGTCACCCACCCTAACACCACTTCCTTCCTCCCATGATGCACTGGGAGTAGCTTTGTGTCCTAATATCAGCTCCGAATGCTCAGATGAACCCCAAACATGAGTCTTTTTTGTCAATTATAAATACGCTATCTGAAGGAAATCTATAGAGAAAGTCATTAAAGACCTTGCTTTATATTTCAACCACAAATTTGAACCTCTTTGAGTTTAACCAAAGGCACTTAGTCTAAACGAAGCTGAAAAATGATCAGATTATATTGTAGACAATCAGACACATGCAGTTATTTTAAGCAGCTGTAAAAAATACATTTGAATATGCTTCGCAGAGAAACCCCCAGAGTGCATCTTCATGTTTCTGTCTTAAAATAGACTGTGACAGGCTCCCTCCCAACGGTGTGCGGCTGTGGGTGTCCTCTGGCCATGTTTTTGCACTGTTTTGACAAGTGTCACACGCTCCCCCGAGGCAGAGCTGGGATTTCTCTGAAGAAGTGGAGCTGTGCTTTTTGTCAGAGTCCTACAGCTGCTTAAGAAAGAGATCTCAATGCTCCAGAACAAGGACAGGACTAGGACTGGGCTATAGTTCCTCAAATCAATAACACAATCAATTAAATATTTCACTTTTATTTTATTTGATTAGAGTTTGCCCTCATAATTTAACGTATACTCATCATTCATCCTCCATATCAATATCGTTGACTCCCATTTAGGGGTCATGGGTGGCTGGAGCCTAAAAGGATTATTTTCCTGCAAGTAACAGCCCATTGTCCAGTGTGTACCTCGTTTCAGGCCCAAAGCAACTTGGATAAGTGGATAAGTGTACTCATATATTAGATCATTGTATATTATATAATGCTGACGCTTGGGCATTTGTTTTGAATGGCTCTAAACGCCTTTCTCGGGGAGGTGGTCTGAGCATGTCACATCGAGAGGAGGCCCTGGGGAAGACCTAGGACACGCCGGAGGGACTATGTCTCTCGGCTGGGTATCTGAGGAGAGGGAAATCTGGGTGACTGCTTTACATTGTGGCATTAATGTTTGCATCAAATATTGTTGAAATGCCATTGAATTGTTTCCTGGGTTACTGAGTGATTTTGGTCACTGTCTGTTTTACTAAAGATTTACAATAGAGTTTTCTTTCTTGTCTTTGTCATAGCCTTACTTCCTTTATGACTTGACCAAATTTGAACCATTTATCACAGTGTCACACCGACTTCCTGTTATAGAAAATGTGCTAAATCCTCAACCTCCGACCACGTCAACGCTGAAGTCAAAACAGCAACATAAAAAGGGGAAGTGTTTTAAGTGTGTCCTCCTTCCGCCGAGTCAAGCCTCTAAACCACTTCAAGAGAAAGCAAATCTGAAGTCAAAGACCAAAACGAGAAGCTCATTTTTAGAAAAGAGCTACGTTGTCATTACGACTCCCGAGTGTTTACCATCTGCCACACCTCCTTAAACCAAAACCTCACCAGTCTTCTTGACTGCTTTAGAAGACACCGTTTCATTTTCTTCTCAAGGGGCGTGAACTGATAAAGAATTTCACTCAATTTAAATAAATTATGGCCTCTGGATGACTTTTACAAATCTAAACCAGGGCAATAGTTTTTAGAGACACAAATACATTTTTATTTATTTTTTCAGGAGACTACATATAACACTGTCATATCACATGAGCAAAACTAAACCAGCTTTTGCAAGAAAAGCACTTTACTTCCTGTTGTGTGATTAACCTTTTTAACTCATCTGCTAAACCCTATCAGTCTTTGATATAACATTCTATCTTATCTTATGACTCTCTTGAACATAAAACACTTTCTTAATGATCAAATAAGACACCACTGCTTCACTGACGCACTCCTGATACAGACGTAACAAGGGGCTTAATACAATGGTGGCTGGTGCTTTTACAGAAAAACACAACGCTGACGTAGGAGGTCTCTCAGTTCAAGCCAGAACATGCCCCCACAGAGATCTGAATACATCCAAATACATGTGACCCAAGCCTTGCATTAAAGCTGGCCACATTAGATCCCATCACTCTGTTACTGCCAGGTCTGAAGAGAGTCTGACGGACTGTCTTAGACCCAGAGACTTTCAAAACAATAACATGTGTGTCAGCGCTTTTGTCATATGTGTCAGTGATTGCTTTGTGCAGCAAGTCCCGAGGCAGAAAGCAAGAACAAATTCAGGTCAGAGGTCAAGACTTTGATCAAACAGCGTTTCACACTGAGGTCAATCCAGTTAACTAGACCTCAAGCGAGAGAAGTGCTGCTGCTTCAACTGTTGAGCGCTGTTTCGTGTCTCTGTTTGTTTTGTTAAACTTGCCAGCTCATTTGGAGAGGAGCAGCTGTGAACCTGAAAGCAAACTGGAAACTACCGTCTACAGCAGCGCAGCGACGACAGCTCAATAGAAACGGTTTCATGGGTTTACCACAAACTGTATTTAAAAAGGTGCTTTTCCTCCTGCCATGTAGTGATGTCCTACAGACCTGCAACTGCACAGTGGACCTACAACTACTTAAGATAGTTTCCATTTGTAAAGATGTCATCGGTTTATTAATTTTCATTAACCACAAACTGATACCAACAGCTGCTACTTAAACCTAAAATACAAAACACAATGTAAAAAAAAGAAAATAAGTAAAACATTTCTCAGGGAGCAGTTACGCATTCAAAAGCTTTACATTATAGGTCACAAACATCTACCAAAGACTACTGACGCACATAAAGCAACCTCAGTATAACTTTTTCCTGTCAAGTTTTAGCATTTGGCTCCACTCCCAGCCACTCTACAGAGTTTAATAATAAAAAAGATCCTTGCAGATTTTTCCGACCCTGTTTTGATAGACATGACTAATAACACAACTCTTGAACTTAAAACCAAAGTTTCTACTATAGAAAACCTCAGAGCAAAACCTAAGATCTCAAGTTTAAATTTGATGACAATAATAACTAAACGTGAATACTACATCATCTCTTTTCCTCTTCCAACCAAAAAGCAGAAATATAACAGTGGTGAGAAGAAAACAAGACAAGACAAGAAGTGAACGTGGCCCCTGGCTCTCGACTGGGGCCCGGTCAGAGCTACAGTAGTAATTACTCAGAGTCTGATTGCTGCAGGAGCTTCCAGTGGCCTGTGGTCAACTACGGCCGAGGAGGAGACAGATGCTCGGCTGACGACTTGAGCTTCAGGGGCACGCCATTTTCACTTTTATTCATCGTCCTTTCAGAGTGGTAAAACACATCTGTCATCAGTTATTTATATGGTTTTGACATTTCTGAAGTTTTCATGAGAAAAAAGGACAGGTTTGGATGCTTTTTAGGTCAACTCAATATTCTTTTAAAAAAGGACAATTTTCAAGATAGTAAGTGTGTCTCATATAAAGATAGGGTTATTAGTAAGTATTATGCAAACTATTCATTTAGGTTGGGTTATTTTAGTTTTGACCAAAACAGGAAAAGGAACTGGCTTATTTCGTCTTTGTCTGCAAGATGTTTAAAAAGATAGTGGCTTCTATAAAGACACAGTAGATGGTGCTGTATGTGGGGCGTTACCAAATAATGGTAACAGTGTTGAATACGCTTGTTTTATTTATTTTATTTTATTCTTATAAACTAAACACAAAAGTAATTTTACTTTTAATTTCTCATACTTTGACGGCTACTCTATCTACTGGTCACTTATATTTCACACTTAGATTCCAGCTCATGGTGATGTAATAGTGTGGGAATTAGTTATTACTAAAGTTATGGTTGTTTATCAAGTATTTTTGATAGTATTAACCAACATTTACAGCTCGTTATAACTATGTTATAACCATGTAATCTATTATCTTACACACTATTAACGTGGTATTACCAAACTAGTACTACCCATGTGTTTTATTTCAACAGACATTACTCTTTCTGTTCGAGAGGTCACAAGATTTTGGCAAAGCAAGGCAAATTGAATATACAGTAGGGCTGTGCAATTAATCACAATTGTGAAACAATCGCAATTTGAACTCTTGCAATTTCTAAATTGCATATTTTATTAATTAATTCATTTGAATTTCAGTTCATAATCAGCATTCACATTAGCCAGCGCATGCCAGCTTTTGGATAGTTTAATGTGTAATTGGCCGGTAAAATATTCAAGAAATGTGAATTAAAAAAATTTAATTTGTTATGCACTTCTTGTGCACTGTATACATTTAGATTACAAATAAAATTGCTATTGCAATATTCAAAAAAGAAAATGACAATATGATTATTTTGGCCATATTGAACTAATATACAGCAGATTTTAATCTACCAAAACTAGAGTTTGGTGTGGACTGAAAGCTGTCTTTTCAAAAAATCTCGGCACATTTTTGGTGCACATTGAGGTTAGAAAAGTAGTATTCAACCACACTTAAAGAGAAACCGCAATGGAGTTTTTATGAATTTTCTGAAAGCCATTAAATTCAATTATTCAATTAATTGAATTCAATTATACCACAGCTGGTAGTAAATATACTGTTACATTTTCAACCAGTTTAAGTGATTTATAAAAAATAAAAAATAAACTTTCAAACCTTTAAACACAACATTAAAATTCTAGCAGATCAATTAGAGTCCATAAGAGAGTCATCTAAGCTCCTCAGCTTTACTCAAATTCCCTGCTGTAATTTACTGCTGATATTTTTGGCTTCAACTTCTTCAAAAAGGCTAGAGATGAGTTGCCCTTAAAACAGATCTGAAGCCTCTTCACCATCAGAGTGGGAGGGACGTGTGATTGGCAGGGAGCGCCACCGCAGCGCGTTAACCTCAGTGGATACGAGGCAGCGTTTTCAAACTGGATTAGGCCGGAGTCTGCCTCAGGGCGGTTGTTAAAGAGCCCTGGGACGAAAGATCATGACCAGCTGGAGGCTCCAAATTGGTACCTTGTCCGTTCGATGAGTGCCACGGACACAGCTGCGTGACTTGACGGAGGATGGCTGTATTTAACGCTGAAGGCGAGGTCACACTGATGTAAAAACACTGGTCAAAGGAAGTTACTAATGCGGTTAGTGCTGACAGTGCACCAGAGATGTGCACAAGTCTTTTTTAGCAAGTCCATGTAAAGTCCAAGTCAAGTCCAAGTTTTTGGTCCCCGGCCCAAGTCAAGTCTCTTTGCATATATAGCTTAATGTGAGTACTTGAAACATAATTCTGCTGTCTTTTGTCTCATCTCCAAGTGCAATACGGTCTTCTACATATCGTAATCTACCTCACTTTATATCCATACATAGTCATTGAGTGTATGGTAAAAATAAAGTGTCTCAATATGTGTGAATGAATTTTTTTTTTTTTTTTTAAATTGTACAGAGTATACGTTTCTTGACAGTGCACCTGAATTTTGTTGTATGTTTTTGTACAGTGACAAGAAAGATTCTTAAGCCTTTGTGTTACATACAAGTACAAACCTTGTGCTTGATTTACAGAAGCCTACTAACCACAAACCACTTTTGAGCAATGAATTCTATTTCAGTTTATTGCTGCTAAAGGTGCATCTACAAGATAAGTGTATTTAGTTGTGGTTTACTTTAAGTCAAATTAATTACGGCAAAATAAAATAAGTTATATACACTATCCATTTGAGGCTGTATTTATATAAGACAAAGACTTGCCATGATCATTTAGTGTTTTTACAGAAAAACACAATTTAAATAAGGAATGAGTTGCAATTTCACTTGACTATAAATGACCAAATGTATTTAATCATAGGCAAACTGGCCATCTTTCAATCAACAATTCAATAAATAAATTAAATCTAGGACCTAACTAGCAAGCTCTTTTCTGTTAGTATTCACTGTTACTGTAGGAACATTAATTCTTATTTTCATTTAACCCATCCAAGTGGACGTTTGGTAGCAGTGGGCACTGAACAGCACCTATTGGACCCTCTTCAGATCTATGTTAGTAACTTGGTCATGTGGGCACCGACTGAAGAAATATATTTTTTTGATGGTGGTGTGAAAAAACAAGAGGAAACCCATCCAGACATAACCAGGTGTTACAGTCCCTTTACTATTTACTGCTCTGTCCTAATGTGGTTGTTGTTTTTTGTTCCATGTATCCAATTAGTGGCCTGCTTTTACCCCCTGTTCTGGTTGGCTCCTGCGTCCTGCTACTTCCTCTACTCCCGATTGGTGCGGCGCTTCAGTCCCCAGCCAACCCAGTGCTTCCACCTGCAGCTGCCACACCTTCCTGCACTCCGAGGGGCTGAACTTTCATTGTACAACATGCCATGCTTTTGCTGTGTCTCTTGTTATTGTTCTTGCTGTCACTGGTTTTTGTAGTGTGACATTGTATATTAGTTTGAGACACTTGTAGTCACTTGTTTGGATTTGTGTGGCTTTGTTAAACTTTGGTTACTTTTGGGAGTCTAACCCTCCCTTTGTTAGATTCCCAATAATTAAGTTTAGAATAAAAGTACTCGATAGAGCCTCTTTATGTTATTTATTTATCTTCATACACTTTCCTTGTAAACAAATTAATAACTTTTAATAACCTTTTTACATCTTGGTTTGTGTTCATGTGTGACTAAAGTGCTAACAACCTACAGCTTTTGTCAAGATGTCTTTAAACCAAACCAAACAAAGAGGCTTCATGTCAGAAGCTCAGCTGTGACTCACCTCCGAAGGCTTCTTGTGCTGGTGTCGGACCCAAGTGCTGCTGGTGCCCGTGTTTTTGGACTTGGACCATGACGTCACTTGACCTAAAGCAAAAAGAAACACTTAGTGACCGTTTTAACAAAACAACATTTATAAAGCTCAGTGTTCATTCTTTTTATACAGCTACCTTTATCAATGGATTGAACTCCATGAAGCAAACAAGAAACAGAACTTAAAAGAAATAACAGCTTGATTTTAAATAGACTAATACTAAGCTATTGATCTAGGGATATATGAACTACAGAAGTAGCATAATGTCTAGTTCACATTTCTTTATAAACAGATTATATTAAAAAATAGAAGTGTCTTGTTTTACAGTCCTTCAGGTCCTTTATGATCTGTTTGTTGGAGCTCAACTTTTTCCTTGCTGTAGCCTTTAAAAACACATTTACAAAGATCATTACACATTTTGTTTGACTTGTATTACTTTAGTCCTATGCACTCTCTGCAGGATTATTTAGTCTTAAACCTCCTTCAGACCTGGCAATAAAATCCAGACAGTGATGCAGAGTTTAAATGGGCTAAAGATTGTCCCGATTGTCCTGAGATTGGAAGTGAGGCCGCATTTTGAGCAAACGGACAAAGAGGTACCCCTGACTTTCAGCAGCAGATTTAAAAAAGTAAATCACAAAACAGGAAGTGGACAAAAATACCATTGGCTTATCCACAGCAATATGACAAAGAAAGTAGAGAAAATGGTGAAAAAAGTGTTATATTAACCAATTAGTTGAGATTTAAATGCAAGGTCTGAATGAGGCCTCAGCTTCCTCAAGAAACAAGGAATGAATACAGTATGAACAATTGAAAAAAAAATCACTCTTTTTTATCATATCGCCCTATGACATTTTATATTCACTGTCAAAAAGCCTTAATTGAAGTATTATAAAGCAGTGGGGAGTCCATTAGTGAAGACGAGGAAGGCTGTTATTGAAGTTATCAAACGCGACAGAGGTCAGGCCATGGGCAAGTTTAACAGAGCAGTAAGAAAACCCTCCTCAGATCACGACGCTCGCGGCTGTCAATGCTCTTTTGAGTCGACTCTTTTAATTGAAGCGGACCGATGATGATCTATTAAGAGGTTTAATAAGTAATGACAGTATAAATAGCATCTTGTTAAGCAGCTCGTCCACTGTGCTCCTTTACAACCTCATTAATACGTAACTTAATGGCAATTAACCAAGCACCGGCGCCAATATCCCACCCACGGCTTCAATCTGCCTTGTGTTCGCTGTTTATATGTGATCCATGCCATATTTACACAAAGGAAATGAAGGGCTATGTGTACATTCATCAGTTATTTTTCTTTTAAATAACAAACCAGAACCAAGGGCACGGTATCATCTGCAAACTATGAAAAACTATTAAATTGCATCACATTGGTAATTATGTTACATCAGAGCAGTGTAATGCAAAACGCACATTTGCCAATAATGTGTAATAATGTTACTGTGACTATGTTTATGTGACACCCACTCGTTATATTTCCACTGCTGCTATGTTAATCTCACTGTGACATCCCAGCGACTTGCAGAGCCTCGGGCGAAAAGGCAAAATTACTTTCCCCATATCAGCGTTCACACTAACCATACGCCTTGATTTAATCTGTACTTAACCTCAGTTTATTTGCTCATATGTACAAACACACTCTAACAGCCTGAGGGTGGCAGAAAATTCGGAGATATTTCCAGAAGAATATGGGGAAAACGTGTTGACGGGTCATTTTAATTTAAGATACTGATCTATCTATAGGGCTGCACAATAACACAAATCTTTCATAATGACAATATCAACAATAATCTGAACTGCAAAGACAGCTTAAACTGCAATGTTATGGTTTTCAGTGCTAGGAATCCTCGATGCAAATGTCAAAATAAATAGCCAACAAGAACTATAAATTGATGGGAAAAAAAAAAGGTACTAGCACCAGTGTAGACGGTGAAAATTAGTCTCTATGTGTTTTAGTCTGGTTTTCTTTAGATATTTTAACTAAAATCAAAACCTTTTACTCTACATTTGGTGATAAGTGGAAATTCAAATGTTGTAAGTCATAGCACCATTGTCAGATTTAACTACCTGATTAACATATGTTATTTTTATCCATTTGGCTTTATAAATAAACAAATTAAAACTGTAAATTAACTTCCTCATTTGGTTAAAATAAAGGGATCCATACAGTAAAGGACAGAAATGGCATTGTTTTGTTGATTCTCCTTTAAAGCACTACATTGTTGCCAGTATTGGCACTATAGGAATGACAATATATATAATGTTAAATTTGAGATCTGTACTTAGTGCTGTCCAACTATTCACAGATGACTGACAAGTTTCCCTCATTTGTCAAAGTAGATTCTTAATATTTTACCTTTATTTTTTACAATTCCCTGTTTCATGTGTGAGCAGAAGGTGGATGCTAGCCACTTTAATGCGAAGTTATATTTCAAAACCAGGGAATTCAATTTTGTTAATTGGCAATTTATCTAATTATCTTGAGTCGATTTAGTAAAACGTACAACACTGATAATTATGTTGTCTTGTTGATTTTTCTAGAATTGAACAGATCGCACGGAAGGCCCAAACTTTATAATGCTGTAATTAGGATGACTAGAAGTAAAAGAGGCTCCAATACATGCAGAGATTAATAACTGGTCAGACACTAATAAAACTCACCTAATGAACTGTATTGAATGAAAAAACACAATACTGCCGTTGTACAGTGAACGTTTACATTGTCCTATTGGTAGATCCCTTCATCTGCTTTATGTGTGCTACTTCCACACAGTTATAAATATCTGAGGCCAGAAAACCAAAAGGCCACAGCTCAGCCGGAGGTTACCGTCAGTGCTGTGTGTTAATTAAAAGCCCAGCAAAGAGCGCAGCAGCCAAAAATTATCATGAGCATCCTTCAATTATAAACCTGATAACCTCCGGTTGGCAGATGCAGTTGGGTCACTGGCACAGGGCTAAGGTTGAGCGACAACAACAGCTAGTCTCCAGCTCAGAGCTGTCCACGCTGCAGTGACCAAGGGACGTTCAATTTACTGGAAAATATGTTATGAAAGCAAACATGTGTGATATAACCTTCCTTTTTTTTAGAAAAACTGGACTAAACCAGGTCTGACAATGGCTAGAATTTAATTTAACATTACTTGTACTAAATTTGTTTGGAGGAAATGCTATTAAATTATGTTAATATCTAAAAACCTTTACAGAAACCCCTCATTCAGAGTTGCCAAATACATTTTCCCTTGAATTTTTTGCGTTATTTACATCTCATTTTCACTTTGCTGGTCTTAAAAAAAACATAATAATAATAAAAACTAAAGCACAACAAATTACATGAACCATTGCTACCTCAATCTCTAAACTTGCAGATATGAATGTTAATATTGTCTTGAGGATTTTGTCCATTGTTTGTTTCTCAGTGTCATGTTTGTGATTTGGTCTGTGACTTGGTGGAAATTGAGTTTTTCCACTGGGTATTAATTTTATCATTTTCTAAATTTGTCTACCAAAGAGGTGCAACACTTAGGTTGCAATGGTAACAGAACAATCAAAAATAATTTTCAGATTTTTCTTAAGCGATGTCCTTATTAACATTTCCATTATTTATTTATTTTTAAATGGCATAATATAAACACTATGGACTCAATTGAAATTAAGTGACTTAAATGAGTTTTTTTTTTTGCATTAAAAGTTTGTAACTACTTTTGAAAACTCTGAAACCGCTTGGCTGGTGACTCCACAGTGATCACTTCCTGGTCCACTTGACGACATCTAGGTTCCTACTCTTTTAAAAAATTATTATCATTATATTATCTTCTACAAAATTTAAAGCAATATCTGACAAGTCAGGATGGATTTTTGATTTTTGTCATCATTTCAAATTATTTACAACAGAGTCAGTTTTCCCCTTAAGTTTGTTCAGAGCTCATCACCTAGAGTTATTCTGACTGCTCTTCTCTTCCTCTGCCACTCCACAAACTATAGCAGCCTCAGAGGGTCAAAACTACAATGTCCAATTTCCAAAAGGTTTACGGAAAGTCTAAAAGAAATAAGGGCCCAAATGCAATTACTACTTTCAAGACTATGCATTATTCCCAAGACCCTAATTGTTTTCTGATGGGTTTTCATTCTCCCACATTGAGTTGAAGCTCCAATAAAGACTCAGGCTTAGCTTCCCAAGTAATAACTATGGATCCAAATGAACAATAAATCTCATGTGTCTGGTGGCCCTTATTACTGGATATAGGTTTTTGCTGCTGTATTGTAAATATGAGTCAGGACTCATCTCAAGTGTCAAACATCCTTCACATCTCGATCCATCTTTTCCCTAGATGCTGCTAACTCAGTTGTTTTCGTTCAGATCGGGGAAAGTCTTAATGAGGCGCTGACTGCACTACAGCGGCTCAGGAGCTCACTGTTTTGACACTTCCCATTGCCTCGAAACATAAAACTTACTGTCTGTGGTGTCAGAGTCGTTGCTGCTTGTGGAGTATTTTCTCCTCTTCCTCTCGGTCTCCATCTGTCACAGAAGAGTAGAGAGAGAGAGAAAATGACAAGTGAGAAGATGTTCACCATGAAAACACAAGTGTTAATGAAATAATGTGCTGATTACAATCTGTCCGGGCCTGCAGCGGGCGGACGGCCAGGATAAACTGACTCCATGATGGACGATGTTACACATTAGACTTTACAAGGATACAGTTCTGTTTTCTCAAATACAGTGTGAGTCCTGCTACAAGCTGTCTGTGCATACACTCTGCATTTTACACATCTATGCAACAGTTCACTTAGATGTTGTTGACTGGTAGGACAAACAAAACTATCTGTGTTCCCAAGGATATGCTTCATTGTTGAGCCCCACCAATGCAAACGCTAAAGTCATTAAACCCAAGAACGAGACAACCTAGTGTTTTCTGGAACACTGCTAAAAAAGCCTCAGCTCGATTCCTACACTGTTGTTGTGTGCTGCTAGCCGCTAATAACTTTTGATGGCAAGATATGTTTTGATAAACAAGACATAGCTTTTTCAGTCACATGGTATTTACTAGTGCCGCACAATATATTGCAAATTTATCGTTATTGCAATATTATCAATCACAATATTCTTATTGCAAAGAATGACTTATATCGCAATAACGCTATAATCTTCCATTTTATAGAGTTTTTTTTTCTGTCAAAATCGTCCAGAATTGTCCAAACAAACTGTGGTGCATCCAAATGAAAAAGTCTTTGTTTAGAACCATTTAGTCCTATATTTAAGAATGAACCCGGTCCTGGTTTAGACTTGTTTAATTCTGGCTTAGTCCTAGTATAATCTTTAATACTGATTTAGCTCCTGCTTTGACGAGTGGAAGTTAGTCCAGAATGTTATTTTTTTCTTTTTCCTTTAAAAGAGTGTTCAAATATTGCATTATTTTCTGATATTGTGTATCCCCAGTATTTACATTTGATACAAACTTCTCCCTTCTACAGCCTGTTAGCACCTACAATAGCCCTGCAGGGACATTTTATCTAGGAACAAACCCAATAGAAATAGGTCAGAAAATGAACATAGAAAAAGAAACATGAATGCTCTCCAGCTCAGTTTGTCCGCTCTGGGCTGTTGTAGGGACAGGAACAGTAATAGGTTCTCTCACTGGGTTTTATGGAACTATAAATGTCTAAGTATTCTTCCACAGTAATAAGATAAAGGACTGATAACAATGAGTTTAATTCAAATTCAAAATCACTTTATTAATCTCCAAGCGGAAATTCACTTGTGAAGTCTCCAAATTAGTTTTCAGGCTTCATCTGCCATAGACTGATCGATTGTACAGTTGTGTTACTTTATAACTAATATTGCTGAGTCTATGAAGTCACAGAAATGCCCCATACATTACAGTTGGTGATAAAGGTGAGGCTCAGTTATATTATAAGAGAAAATGTACAATCACAAAATGTAGAAAATTCCCCATCCATAACTATTACATAGCTTTGAGCATACAGAACCTAATGAATACACAGGTTGCTCTGTAAATTAAGGGTCAAGAAGAAAAAACATGAAGCGGCAAAAAGAAGAAAAGCAGGGCATAGGTCAAGAGTTTCTGAAAGCAAGAGAAATGAGCCGAAAGACAGCGGCAAAGCAAGGCAAAAAATCAAAGGGGGTTTAAACGCAGCACTGGGTGAAGGCAGCGGGAGGGTTATGGGTCCACAGAGATTTATGTGGTCGTAAAACCGGGCTTTTCCTGTATCCCACCCTCCCAGCGGCCTGCACACACTTAACCACTCCAACAGAAAAACACAGCACCTCCCCGTGCCCCGGACCATTCGTCTGCCCTGTCATCTCCCTCCCTCCTCACAAACAGTGGGGTCAGGGGCAGCCCGCAGGAGGGTTAAGTACATTATTGACTCCGTCTTTGCACTTCTTCTCTGTTCAGGCCCGCTCATACTGTGGACCGACATTCTATGACTTTTTCTAAATCCTGTCTCAATGTGTGGTGGTATAAAAGCAGCAGGAAGGTTATGATCTAAAAGAACTGGGCATTTTTCAACACTGCAGACTGCTGCAACTGCCTAGACAAAGACAACTTGATAGCAACTGTTAGCTTTAGTGCTGTAAACAGATATCTGTAAACAGAAGCTCCTATCACACTGTGCAGCACGTACAATTCATTTATGGTCGAGAACAGCCAGCTTCAGAAAACTTCAACATGATTGGCATCTACGTAAAAAACGAGAGAATATAGAGGAATAAAGTGTGGACAGGTTTGTGGTTTATTTGAATTCTTAAAAAAAAAATTAATTTATATATATAACACTGAGCTAGCCAAAAGGGTATTGTGTAATGCAGATGCTGTTTAGGTAGTATGTTAGGCAGTAATGACTGTTCAGGTTGTAAAACTGAAGTTAAACTTGTTATAAAGAAAATATTTTGTTAAACCAAAGTCTTTTGTGTTAGATATGTTTATTTAGGAGCCAAGCCATTAAGGACCTGAGGAAGATCCATAAAAACGTTGTTAGTCAATAAAGTGCAATATATGGAGTAAGTGTGCCGGCGTTACCTCTTTTTTTCTGAATGCTATAGTCAATAGCTGTGCACTTGGTGATTTGAGTGTCTCAAAGCTATAAACATCTCTGTAATTTCCTCAGTCGAACTGACTGCATTTCTGTCGCTCTTTTTGACCAGTGTTGTGTCAAAGTGATTTACAGCATCCATTCACCCAAACACACTTTCTTACACCAGCATCACTGTCATCGAGACATAGTTCAGTGTCTCGCCCAGGGACACTTTAATGTAAAAGAGAAGCGCCGGCAAACACCAACCTTCCACTCTACCTCATGAGCACTGTGGCTCCTAGTATCTATCAGTCTTTGTCGGCCATTTTCAGATCTTTGAAACATTTTTATTTATGAATATTAACATTAAAGCAATGCTAAATGAGTGTTAAAATAATGGTGTTTAGGTAGTATGTTAGGCAGTAATGACTGTTCAGGTTGCAAAACTGAAGTTAAACTTGTTATAAAGAAAATATTTTGTTAAACCAAAGTCTTTTGTGTTAGATATGTTTATTTAGGAGTCTTAACCGTATTTGGGGATAAATACAGACCAGTTTTAATGTTCAAAGATGCTCTGTGGGATCTTAACCAACCAATGAGCATCAGGAGACAGCACTATTTACTCAGGTGTCTCCTAAGTCTCTAACAAACAGCAGCGGCTCCAGCTGTGGTGTACATTTTTCGTGATTAGTTTAAGTGAGCCGACCTTCATCCATCAACATGATGTTCTGAGTTATTCCATTAACGAAAAGACGCTCAGACACTCTTTTAAAAGAAAAGCTCAGTTTATGAAAGGCATTTATCATGAGCTGGGAGCCTCGGTAATGTTTCCAAAGCCCCCAGACCTTTTGGAGAGCTGCATGAGAGAGAGTCTGTTAGTAATTTGGGTAAAATAATGTGGTGAGTTCAGTCTAGTTTCAGAAATAGTTTATTTTTCCCACACATCCATCAACACAGAGAAGAGTTTAATAATCTGGTGCACTGAGCATATATCAGACACTCAAAGCCTCAGTCTAGTCAAGAAGAACTAGTTTTAATGTTCAAAGATGCTCTGTGGGATCTTAACCAAAGAAATGGAGATGTAAATATATTCTGAAACAAAATATATATATGTATATGATGATGGTGTATTTTTCCAGGTTTTCCAGGAGGTGTAGATCAGATCAGAGTGACAGGTTTCGTTGAGATCTCGCAGAACGTGTGGCAAACTGCTCCATTTGATTTGCTGTCAAAGTATGCGTCGCTTGGTGAAGTGCTGAACTGTAAACGCTTTGTGTTATTTTATTTTGTTGCAACATTTATTCCAGACTTTTTCCACTCGTTGTCCTCACTTCAGTTGTTAAAGTGTTACTATGAATGTTGTGACGAAACTTCAGCACTCTCACCAAATGTCTTTCTGATGAGTTTCTTCATAAGAACTGGAAAAGAGGACAATAAAAAGGTTTTGAGGAATGTCTATCCATTGGCTTCATTTGTGATGTTCTGTCTTTAAAAGCATTTTTTAATATGCGAGTTATATTACTGCAATTGTCACACTGATGATATCATTTAAGGTCATGCATTTGTTATGCAATGTCATTTAAAACTGGATTTAGAAACCTTAATTATGAATTTGTGATAAAAAGTTATTACATTGTGGTCCAAGAGTAAAGTCCTTTTAATTGGATTTTTGCAACATGGACAATGTATCAAACGCTGCATCTACAATAAACCCATGAGGCGACAATATGTTTTAATTGCTGCCTATGTTTTATTTTATTTTAATGCATCTGCAATTGTCACACTGATGATATCATTTAAGGTCATGCATTTGTTATGCAATGTCATTTAAAACAGATGGAGAACAATATTTCAGTTTTGATTTGATTTGTGTCTTTTTACTCTGCGTTTTGCCTTTTTGTTTTTAACACTGTGAAAAAAATGGAGGAAAAAGATCCACTTGAGTGGCTGTGGTTTAGTTGCATGCTCTTTCTCAGATGTGCCACCAATTCTTAAGTCCTGAGTGCACGAGGTGTGTACATTAACTGTGCTCAACAACTAAACCGTCCAAATACGTCCTGAACTTTGATCATCTTTTGACCTTTGTACCACTTCGATATTTTATACAGGTAATTTCTGATTTCTGAGAACACAAAGGTTTTAAAGTAGCTGTCATTGAGGGTGAGCCTTCGGCTGCACCTCGACAGGACTCTCCTTTTAGCCGCTTGTCCCAGTGTCAGCTTGGCGTTTGGGATTGCATGTAAAACCACTGCCTGCCCATTAAAGTGAGAGGACAGATGGTAATTGGAAATGTCAGTCCATCTCCTTATAACGTCCGCTCTCTCCTCTTCGAGAGCAGCATCACCCAAGGCACAAGACAAACTGACAGCTCTGCTCCTGTCGGGATAACTCTCAGTGCATTTTCTCTTTCTCCACCTCGTTTTCTTGTTTAACTATTCGTAATGTTGAAGCATCCTTAGTTTCCGAGTGTCAGTGTCACGCAGCACACACAACACAACCCTGTCTTAATCAGTCCAGCGAACCAGGCCTGGGCTTCAAATTGAGCTGTTCACTGTTCTCAGGGGAGATGGGCAGGGCAAAGACAAGACAAGGGCAAGACTCAGAAATGTACAACTTTATCTCAACTCAGTCCAGTTAACTGTAGTCTAGGTCTGAAAAAAGTGGCTACCTAAAGAGTCTGGGCCTGAAAATGCAATACACCAAAGTATCCACATTCACAGACGTTATACAAATCCTTAAGTTTACTATATCATAAATCAGATTGTTATGCTCATGTAGTCAGATTCTGTCTGTAATACAAACTGGTTTCTGTGCGAAAACAAGGAGACAAAACAATTGCCCTTTAAAAGGTTTAAAAGAAGATGAAAACTGCAATATTTGAAGAACAGCCGCAGTCATGCATTCAATAAATGTTAGATGTATGTATCTTGTTGCTGGGCTTTGACCTTGGCTGCCTGCTTTAAAACCAGTGCATATTATGTACATTGCCCAGTATAATGGCAATCCAACAACAAGTCAATAGAAAGACAATATAAATGTTGCCTTCTTACAGGGGACAGTTTGCTTTAAGTATTAAAGCATATTTCATCACTGTGCTTGAAGTTTAGAAATACCAAGAACCAAACATACAACCACACTGCAACTTTAAATACTTTTAACATCAACAGTATTCTATAAATTTCCTGGTAAACAGTTCAACTAAAAACTTAAAACAATTTTCATCAGTACATAATCCCCTAAAAATAAAAAAAATAATAAAAAATATTTTCAGAACCCAATGTTAGGAACCATTAAAACCTGTTGAACTACAACTAGGGCCAAACTGAGCACTGCTGTTTCAGAACGAGGTAAAACAAAACGTGAAACAAATTAGCAGAACTATTTCACCTGGTTTTGTTCATTGACAACAGCATGTCCCTGAAGGGCTACCATAGGCGCTTACATGCTCTAAAAAGAAGAAGGTGTGACACAATAATCTGACATTTAAATTAAAATATTTACAGAATATCATTGCTCTTGTGTTTTATCCACCTCCTTTACCTACCTACTGTCTAACAGCTGAATTTTTTGCCCAAAAGAAAACAATGAAGTCCTAAAAACCAGGTCGATGTGTTTTGTTGCATCAGATTGTACAACTATAATTATACAATGTATAATTATAATATATACAGGGATGTGTTGAGCTGCCTAACATTGACACTGCTTCTGCACTACATTACAATGCCAAACCCTACCATATGTTCAGCTCTGTCTAAACAAACATTTTGTGGGTTTTGAAGCAGGACAATAGCTGGAGGCAACCATCTGTCAAAGTCAAGAAAGTCAGGTTAAACAAAGAAACAATGATGATCAAGCGGCACAAAATACAACAAAACTGTAAAATAATCTTGAGTTTTGTGCATTTGAACAGAAAAGACAGGAGAGAATAACTATTATTCAAGTTAATATCCACTTGAAGAGATTAAAAAGTACAAATATGAAGACTAGATGATATAAAAACTGAAAAATCCCATTAGGCACCTTTAACCTTGTGCTACACACATACGGCTGTGTTATTAAAACACAGCCAGCTCCTCTAATGAGCTCATCAATTAGAAAAATAGTGCTCTTAAGGACTTACAGTCTTAAAGCAATAAACACATATTCTGATTTTAATAACTAGCATTTAATGGCACATGCCAGATTTAGAAATTACACAGCATTTATATTTTGGTAAATAATCCACAGATTTTGAGACTTGATCCAAATGATTAAAGATTAGACGAGGAGCTACTTGTCTCTAAAACCAGTCTGGACAAGTTCAAGTCAGACTAATCCTGATTAATTAGGTTTATCACTTAATGATGAATACATCTTAATTAAAGAGGATGAGGAATTGGGTTGAATTTATGAATCAAAAAGGTGGATTATTAAAGTTGCTGTTCACCAGACACAGCTCTGGCTAATGTTCCTGAATGTAACTTAATGAGATAAATACTGACAGTAATACTGTCCTATCACCTGCTCACATACACAGGGGTCAGCTCCCATTCACAAGGGGCTGATCCACTAGCTGCTGGTCTTTAGGGCAAGTGAACAATAAATCAATCTGAGATTTATCTCAGGGGGAAAATCCTACTGGGAAAGTGTCTATTCTAGCACTGGATACATTTGTACACAGAGAAACAGCACAAAGAAGACAAACATAAATGAAGCAAGTCAATGTGAATAATTAAACCAATGCAAATGAGACTAAAAAACTGCAGGGTTCTGACAGGTTTGAGGTAAGGTATTATTTTTTAAATTAGGTACATTGATTCAGTTTAGTTTCTCTGAATGAAGTCAAGATAGGGAGCTGACTGTGTTGTTGTGGGAGGGGCTTGGTAAGATGAAGGAAGTTTTTGGCTAATGAAGATTTAACTGAGCCCCAAACTAAGGCCACACTTCAACAAATATTTTTTCCTAAATGCCACCACAGTTTCTCCAGACGCAACAAAACACAAGACTAAAATCTCCCTTCATGAACCAACGTCTTCAACAACATATTCAACCCAATGGTATACTGCACTGGTTCTCAAACTGTGGTACAAGGACCCCTGGAGGCTTTCTTGAATGGTCCCCAGTGAGTTTCTGAGATTTCTTTTTAAGTCTGAAGTTTGAAAATATAATCAGGAAAAAAGTTAGTCTGTGTTTGGACTATTATCTTAAGCATGAAATTAAGCTTTTGTCCTGGATAAACCCCAGGCTTATACCTACTTTAGACCTTATTTAAGCAACTTAAATGTAGAAATATTGGGGACACTTTTCATTTTTTATTTCATTTTTTTCCGCTTGTCAAACAGTGAATCATAAATAAAACTCATATAGCTATCAATCTGACACCTGAAATTTACTTACACTAATGTGTAAGTGTACTAGGGTAACACTTATATTAGGGTTACTATTATACTATATTTTATGACCATGACCTGTACTTAGTGAAAAAAGTTTGAGAATCCCTCTTATACCACATACTGTTGGTCTTCGAGTTCTATTGAAAAGCACGCATCTGAAAGTGGTATAGACTAAAACCACACAAAAGCAGTCCACATGTAAGATCTATGACCGACCGTGGCAGCTACATACGTCCAACTGCGTTCCAACAGTCACCTTAGCTTTGTTTTAAACGCATCCATGGAGCATAAGCCCCATTATTTTATGTTCATAGTCAAGTGTCAAGCCAAAAACATTAACAATGAGCTGAACCATGAGAAGGTTTGACAATTGCATGCTGGGAAAAGCTAAGTTGCCTGGGGAGCTAATTAATTGGCCAAGTATGACGCCGCTGTGAGTGCTGTGTGTAACTGGGCGCTTAAAGGGGTCTGCTCTCTGAAAATGTGCATCACGTCAGATCTGGAAAAAATATAAAATAAATAAGACGCAGGTGGAGAAGAAATCCATGTGTCAGCGATGTGAACCGGTTCAACACACGGATGTGCTGTTAAATTAGGCAACAGCTCAGCGCCTGTAGTGGAAAAGCAGCTGCTCAAAGACTAATAGTGTGTAGTTGATAAATGACTGTTTTACGCGCAAAGCATGTTTTGTAGCAGCTTATTTGCACTCGGCAGCAGTTCTTTCTTTTTATTTTTTGTTTACTTCCCAGGTGAGAACATAGCCAGCTGCCAGCACTGTTCCAAAAAGAATTACTAAAACTGGAAACTGTGACAAAAATTTTTTTATGTATGACAGTCTGGCCACATCTGGACCATTTCTGCTGCCGCTTTTTAAGATTTTTACCATCTTTTTCTGTCTAGCTATGAATGAAATCATAACAGGTTTAGTAATGTCTGATATATTGTATTAAAAGGTGGGGTGTGTAGTTTGACAATATCTAGTAGTATAAGTATGAACTGTAATTCCCAAGCTCAACTTTCCTCCTAAACTCATTAGACACAGGTCTGATTGTGATTTAACAATAAAAAAAATGTAACGATCAATTAAGTTCATGTCCTAATACCACTGGTCTATTCTCCACAATAGGAACAGGAATCAGACTTTTTACTCATTCTGACTCACTCGACCCACTTCACTACTGCCCTAACAGTCCTCCTCTCTTTGTAGTGTCCATTTCCGTTTTCCCGGAGGATGACAAAGTAGAGCAAACCGCTAAAAATACTTTTCCAAAATGTTTTCTTAAGTGATGCTTACAAATGGCTCCTTTAATACCAGTCAACTGAAAAACCAGCATGGCACCAAGATGGAAATTATTACTCATAGCTGTACTCCACAACATGTTGCCAAAGCACTTACGCCAATGACTCAACCAAAAGTCACTCATGGTACCTCAACAATAAGATACAAAAATACCACCAGTAAAAAGGAACTGCAAAATGTTCAGCTGTCCTGTCCAGAGCGACACAAGTACATCTACTTAACTTCTTGTCAGCTCTGTGTTCTATTTATAAGTTCAAAATTATTTGTTATGCATTTCAGAGTAGGGCTGCTGCCAGCGCCCACAAAGCTCATATAGTGTCCCCAATGACCCTCCAAAAGACACAAATAATCAGCAAAGAAAAGAGTCATACTATCTCTGTAATGCCCCAGCTCAGCGAAGTGACGTGAAAAGAGTGTAGAGTCAGTGCAGTGCAGCATACTTTGTTGTGATTTATGCAAATTAGCCATGTGCTTTAGTGTTTTTTGCTTTTTTAACAAGACCTTGTATGGACTGGAAATTGTATTACCCTGGTTTATGAAGAGCGAGAGGGCTAAAACTAAAATGGATCCACCCAAACTGCTTAATTTTCACTCTGGGTAATCCTCACAACACCTGCTGTGTTTGTTGTTTTGTGTTAGGAACAAGCGGAAAAAGAAAATAAATATTTGAAGAGCCTAAAAGATTACCTATTAACTATTAGTAAAAATCAAAATGTAAATGAAAAATGGGAAGGGGAGGTGATTTTTTTATTTAGCAATACCACCCAAGTACTACATCAGAGTAGACTTGTATTTCTTACAAACAGCTTTGTACAGCTTAAAGTTATGAAACATACGCTGTGAGTTTGCAAAAACAATCAAATAAAATTTAAAAAGAACCCCATTTTTGTCACTTGTAAACATGAATAAATAGTGACGATCAAACCCAGATTATGATTTCTGTTGTATTAAAAGCCCTAAAAGCTTCATCAGTGTCATCATCAAATGAACAGATGCCAGAGCAAATGGAAATGGGAAATAACTTGTCAAAAACCGTGCCGAGCTTTAGATCACGTTGACAGCAGTACATTACCTACCTGAGGCGAAGATAAATGTGTTGTCTTAGTTCGTCTTAGTTTTGTGCTTCAATCATTTCTGTCAGGAAGACTGTGTGGTAATATTTTAAAGTTTGTGTGGCAGCTATTGTTGAATAAAACTTGAAATTGTTTTAAACAAATGGGGGAAACAACAACAATGGGGAAAACAATGCTTCCCAACAAAGTAATTAACATCTAAAAGGTTTGATGAGAGATATGGCTCTTTTTGACAATTATTCAGACGTTTTATTTCCTCAATGACTTGCATTCAACATTTTTCAGAAGTAGGGACCCATAAAGTTTCCCAGAATTAGGCTCTTTTAATTCATGGCTTACAATATGTACCTTATAAACCTCAGGGAAGTTGTCGTTTGATTTTAAATTTTACCCACTTTATTATAAGTCATCACTTTGTCTGTCTGTCCTAATGTCCACTTCCAAATCTGTCCAAAGCCTTCCTCCCATTTGTCACACTGTATCCGTCCGGCTGTCGTTCTGCTATAACCTGCCATCTGTCTTTCTGTCTGTCTAACTGCTTGACTCTTTGCCTTTCTGCCCGTCTACCCATTTGCCTGCCATCTGTTTGTCTGTCTGCGAGTGCACCGTTCTCCCTCTGCTGTCTCCCTGTCTGTGCCGGCCGCCGGATGACAGTGCAGTTACTTCAGCGGTCTCTTTTTGCAGCACTTTGCAACACTTAAGGTTAGCTCACAACAACGGTTTCCGCAATGTTGATGTATTATTAAGAAAGTGTAGCTGCTGAAGCCCAGCGGGCAACGCACAGCAAGTGCTCTCTGGAGATGAGTAGTCAGTCTGCTAGATAGAGCAGACGGAGCCAACAGTCGACTTTAGGAGACGGATGTAACATCTGGTCACATGAGCACACACTGATAGAAAGATAAACACGGGTATTACTTGTTTTTGGAAACCATTTTTACAGGACTTATTCAGTTATAGTCTACGAGCAAGGGACATCCCAATCCCACTTTTTTCCCAGAGCAAGAATGGGTGCTTAAAAATGAGTAGCCAAGTTTACCAAGTACACATACGAGACTAACAAATTGAGTCTTTGCTTAGACCATCTTTTACAGGTAAAATATACAGTATCTTTAAAGTTAAATTTTGAATTGCATAGTTGGTGTGTTTTACTAAACTGTTGAGAAGCAGAGAAACTTCACAACGTCTCGATTTTAAATACATTTTTAGAAGCTAACCTGACTCATCAGATGGTCTGTTACACAGTACAATCTAAGAGGGCTTCCAAAGAAAGCATGCAAAGGAAGGTACTTAAGATGAAAACCTGGATATGATTGTATGACCCACATGTCAGTAACCGCCTATTACAAAGTCATTTTATACAACCAGAGCAACAATTGTTCACATCAGTAACTGTAAAACGATCACTTGGTGGTTAAACCTAAAACACTCTCATAACTGCCATTGCGGACACAACATTTAGTCCATAACAATAATTAAATAGTAAAAATTTGCTTTTTACTATTTTGTGTTGCTTTTCAGATTAAAAAAAATCAAATAACAAAAATACAATTTCAAAATATTTATTTAACTAACAATGAGCAATACATTTGTTATGGTATTTATTAATCTTCCTTAATGTAAGATAATAAAAATATATTTAGTTCATGTTAGTATGAGTGCATTCACAATTTTAACAAATAGGCCTACCACTTTTGATACTTTTAAAATAAAAAATTAACAAATGTGATACTTAATTTTAATACTGTATTAGTAAATGTTAACATTAAGATTAATAAATGCTGTTAATAAGGGGTTTTCATTGTTAGTTAATGTAAAAAATAGAAACTACTTTTAAAGCGTTACCATAATCCAAAATATAAATAAAATCTTATTTCCCATACAAGTAGCCTACCTGCGTGCATTTGCGCCAGGTCGGGAAAGCGGCCTTGATTGGTCCTCCAAAATTCGAGAGGGTTATTGCTCCTGGGGATGGGGACTTCTGAGAGATACCCATCTAACTGTTGAGTGGTCGAGCTTGTCCTCTGTCTTGCAAATGTTGGAGGATCTCATCGAACATGTCAGACAGCGAGACTGTGCGCGGCTCATCTGTAGCACGAGCCCGTTTACTCTCTGCGCTGTTTTCATCTCCTGCGCTGTGCATCACCTGACCGTCTCCATCACCTAGCGGCTTTCCCAAATCCAACTCGGCCTGGATTATTTCTCGTGTGTGCATCTTTTTTCCCACATCCAAGTAATGATCTTTATATCGTGGATCAAGCACAGTCGCGATGCTGTACAGGGGTTCTGAGTCCGCCTGACTAAATCGTGTGCTGACAGCTTCTAAGAGCGCACTTTTAGTTGTTTTCACTCCGTGGTCTGTTTCACTTGAAGTACGTTTTTGCAGATGCACCCCGTCTGGACAATTCAGCAGAACAATGTCTGCAAACGGTCGTTTTTGCCTCTTGCTTCCACACTGCTGACATGTTTGCTGCATAAAGCCCGCGCCTCTCACTCTACGCGGGTTAATTGATTGCGTCATTAAAAACGCCATTGTTCGGCAAAATTTATTCGGCCTTTTTTTACTTATTCGGCCGAACACCAAAAGTGCTTTTTTTGGCTATTTTCGGCCGAATAATTTCGGTGGCCGAACATTCGGTGCATCCCTAGTAACCGCCTATTACAAAGTCATTTTATACAACCAGAGCAACAATTGTTCACATCAGTAACTGTAAAACAATCACTTGGTGGTTAAACCTAAAACACTCTCATAACTGCCATTGCGGACACAACATTTAGTGGGTCATTACACTGCCTCCAGCAGAACTAGATGGACAGAATTTGTGAAAATGTGAGAATCCAGCTGCTGCACAAAGTAATAAAAAGAGATGTACCTTTTCACAAGTTTTGTAAAAGATAAAATTTGATACTTGCTCGTTCTTTTGGCTTGCGTCAGATTTTTTTTTATCAATTTTACCAGCAACATAGACAATCATAAGTGCTGGTTTTCATGCAGTCAGCAAGACCATACCACAGCAACAGGACCCATGAATGTTTGTCACCAATATTACTTTATATCCATGTCTTAAGATCACTTACTAATACAAAATAAAACTAACATGTCTACCATCTTACATGACTTTTCCATGACTGTAAAACTGTCTAACTATTGCTTGTCGTGTGAACATGACAACCCTGTAACAACATTTAAAGTATACAGCTCTACTATATAAAACGGACATAGCATATTACTGGTAATGAGCGATGTAGAGAAGTATCAACACTAACCATCTGTGGAAATGATGCACACTCACACAGCTGGCCAATGTTCAGAGCGCCACGAGAGCCACAGGTCAGTCCGCTTGATAAAGAATCCCTGCATATAAATTGCTTCATAACAAGCCCATCTCTCAGAGGCAAGGCAGCGGCTCCTGTGTGTGTCTCTGAATATGACCATGCTTTTAATAGTATGTGTGTGTGTTTATGCCTGAGACTGTGTTCATTTCTTTTTATGATTAAAGAAACAGAGAGATGCTGTTCGAGACGGAGGAAAAGTCAACAAATTACTCCTTGGTTTTGTGAAGATTATAAAAACAAGAAACCAGAAAGTAGTTGTAGACTTTTTCAGTTTAGAGGCAGATGGATGGGTTATAATAGGTTAGGTACATGAGCCAATTGAGGAATACTGAAGATATATATGAGAAAGTAAGCTGTAAGGAGTGACAAAGATCCTGCAGAGAAAGTCAAGCTTATTCACAGAGGTATTTTTACAGTCTCACATTTGAGGTTGTGCAGACATTCATTAAAAACAACTTAAATGTATCTCTGCTTTGATGCAGCAGCTTTACAAGAAGGTTTCTGGAGGTTAACAGTAAAAATAGTAGCAAGGAAAATTATAATTTTTGTGCAACTGTGAAAATATATTCCAAATCTGTTGGAACAGCTTGAACTGCAAAATTGGTGTTTGTGTGTATGTCCAAATAATCAACCAATTGAAGCCCAGATAAAGAATCCCTGCATATAAATTGCTTCATAACAAGCCCATCTCTCAGAGGCAAGGCAGCGGCTCCCTGTGTGTGTCTCTGAATATGACCATGCTTTTAATAGTATGTGTGTGTGTTTATGCCTGAAAAGACTGAGTTCATTTCTTTTTATGATTAAAGCGGAGAGATGCTGTTGCCGACGGAGGAAAAGTCAACAAATTATACTCCTTGGTTTTGTGAAGATTATAAAACAAGAAACCTAAGAAAGTAGTTGTAGACTAATCAGTTGTACTACCTCAAAGATGGAAACATGGGTTATAATACCAGGTTAGGTACATGAGCCAATTGAGGAATACTGTGAAGATATATATGAGAGCTAGTAAGCCAGGCAATGCAGCCAAAGATCCTGCGAGAGAAGAGAAGCTGTATTATAGGTATTAAATTTACAGTCTCACATTTGAGGTTGTCAGACATTCATTAAAAAAACTTAAAGAATCTCTGCTTTGATGCTGTTGCTGTATGCAAGAAGATCTGTGAGGTTCCTTTTCAGGAATACAGGAATAACATTAAAAATACATTTAGCAGTTTGGCTTTCCTTAGGATCTATGTAACCTGTTCTGAAATGATTCTATTATAATTTATATATCCAATATCTGTTGGAACAGCTTGAACTGCAAAATGGGTGTTTGTGTGTATGTCCAAA
Source organism: Perccottus glenii (assembly GCA_024416835.2). Lineage (NCBI taxonomy): Eukaryota > Metazoa > Chordata > Actinopteri > Gobiiformes > Odontobutidae > Perccottus > Perccottus glenii. The sequence goes on along the minus strand of CM044561.2, from coordinate 22,288,750 downwards.
TAATCAACCATCCCTACCACAAATCAAAATAAAAAAAGTCATTCTGTCATAACTAGATGACTTAACCTAGAGGTTAATATGCCTGATGATGATACGATCTGATTCTGATGATGGTACTGCAATAATAATAATACATTTGCAATAGGCAATAAAGATTTATATCTGTGCTCAAAATGCATTTGGTGAAGTTTATTTTTTTAAACTACCACTTTTTGTTAAGGTAAATGTAGATTTGTCCGACAGGTCTTGAGCAACCAGTGCTGGTATGGTCAATTGAAATTCATACAAATAATCAGTGTGTATTATTGTCTAAATGTACAAAAACATACCTTTAATCATTTATTCTGTCCTGGAGCATCTCTAATTGATGTTCGCCAGAATGTGTAATTTCAGTCGTGTAAGACAAACAGCAGCTGTGAAGTAGTTACACTTCATTAATCGCTGCCGTCTGTTCAAACTCCCATCAGAACGATCAGGTTTTTGATGATGACTCATACTAATAACAGAGCAGCCTACTCGGTTTGGTTTGTTTAATCAAAAACTACAGGCTTCAGATGCGTTTCTCTGATAAAAGAATAAACCTCATGTTTCTCTCTGACATTAATATTTGTTCATTTCATTCTATTGTGTACAGGAGAATAGAAAATTGCAACAGTGGCAACATGTATTAGTATTCACTGAAAACAATAAGATACTTTTGTGTGGTGGCCATTGTGCGTTTGCCTGATATTAGATAAATCCATGTATTGATAGCAGGGCTAACAGCACCCCTACTGGCCAGGCAGAGATACTACAGTTTGTTTTAACTTGTAATATATTTGTGTTCTGGTGTTGTGTAAATGGCCCCTAAGTGGATCACTGTTGTTGTTAAGCAGTGTGCCACAAATGGTAGAACTCAAGAAACACAAAGCACATTCAGAATTTAAAAAAAAGCTCTCAAAGAACATGTATATAGTCACACTCTACGATACAATTTTAATACAAATGCTTTAACAACAAAATACCCAGACCCACTGATGATCTGTGTCTGGATGAATAAAAATTAATATTCACCAAATCATTGTTTTGCGAAAAAACATTTGGAAAGTGTTTTTCTCCTTTTTTTGCAGTCGACTCAATCAAAATCACTTTGATGTTGTCAGGAAAGATGCAACACAACCTTTCTGCAGGAACTCCCCTCTTTCCTTCTTCAGTCTCGATCTAAACCTTTAACTCAGTCTGTCTTCCTTGTCTCCATCAGTCAAAGTCCAACCTTTTTTTTTCCCAGAGCTTCTCTCTCGATCACCTTTAGCTACTGTCTGTCTCTCGGAGCTGTCACTCTGCCCGACACACCCTCTCCCTTTCCACACTTTATTCTCGTCTCCTGACACTGACTTTTCCCTTTTATTCGTGGAAACGGTTGGAGCTGACAGGTGAATGGACAGAAGACTGTGTGTTTGGGTTATACAGGCTTGTCTCACATCGGCTTCATTCAATCCAACCAAATCTAAAGTATCTATGGGACTTTTCTAGTGGCGTTGTTTATTTGACCACTTATGTAAATGTCACTGATGAACATGTACATTATTTTTTTTTTTTTTTTACTTTTATTTCTATCTAACCAGGAAACATTTTATTAAATGGACATCTGTTTTTGATGGATGTCCTGACCAAGACATCAGTGACTCACTAAATTAATATAAACCTGACCACACATAAACCTCTCTAAACCAAATTAAATGTCATTCAGCACCTGTAAAACTTTCAGTTGTTCTGATTTTACACTCTTACTTAGAAATTTGAGTGATTTAGTTGGATCACTGTGCTTTGGGTATGTTAACTGTGTATCTAAATTTCAAAAGAAAATTATGTCTTTCTGTCAATCCACAAACGCAATATCAGTATCGCAAAGAACTGCTTATATTGCAATAACATCTTTAAAATAAATGTCCCATCAGAGCCTTGGTCATCAAGTGCATAGTGCAGGTTTTTCCAATATTATATACATGTTATATGTCTGTCCAATTCCGTCCAGAGGCTGTTTATTCTGCGTCCTTTGGTACAGTTCCACTGAAAATTTAACTCAAAACCAGAGAGACCAAACTAATTCTTTTGTATAGAATAGAAAAAGTATTAATGTGGCTGTCCAGGCAAGTGTATCCATCATATTTATCAAATGCAAAAGCTATTATTTCCATGTATTTTGGTGGTTGTTTTTGACAGATATTTCTCAAAGACTGCCTGATGTCTAATTTTCTGTGCACAAAAGCTTGGAGGCAAACAGGGAAGACTCCAAACACTTTCCTCTTTTCTCCTACGTAGAGACAAAAACCACTAAAGCTATTTTTGGAGTGAGCCACAGGAGAGAAACTAGGCAAAAGAGAGCAGTTCACAGAGACGAGTTTGACAGGTAAGAGCTCGACAAGAAAGACGACGCACAATGATTTATAAAGAGAGGCTGGGAGAGAGAAGAAATAGGGCAACTGTTATGAATGAGCCGCGAATCAAATTGCCAGGAGGAGGTGGCGGAGCAAGCGTTTGAGTCTGAGTCCCTGTGATGTTGGGTATCAACTATTTACCTCGGCTTCAAACGCACGTGAGCATGAAAAAACAACCACGTAAACATTGTAAAGACAAACAACAAGAGAGAAAAAAAAGAACGATTTGACACACGTAGCGCACATCAAATACGCTCATCACGGCCGAGCTAACAGGTGCGCTGTGAAAAGAGCTGTCTCTGTTGCTCAATGGAGTGAAAAAAAAAGCCAAAAAACCTTCAACAGACTGACAGCAGAGGAGATGGTGCCTGGTTTGTGGCAGGTTTTTAATAAAGTGGTTTCCCTCTGTGACAGATAAAGCATGCTAATGAACTAAGAGGAATGTGATGGTATTGGTACATGTGTATTAGATGTACTGAATGTGTATTAGCTTGGCTTGTAAACATGGAAATACAGTGGATTTTAGAAGTACTGGTGTCCAAAAACAATACGGTTTAGCTGTATGCAAATTAACTTAATGCCTAAATATTGGCTTTTTTCCATGTTTTAAAGCCTCAATGCTTTTAAACTAAGTCTCTAATGATCTAATCACATGGCAGCAACTCCTTTAGGTAAAAGATCAACTTTAGGTTTAAACTAGTTCAAAACCCATCCAAATCTGGTTATGACATGTTTAAATTCAAAACCAAATAAGGTCCAAAGTAAACCATTTCAATTGCATCTATTTCCTGTTGTAACCAGGTTTAATATGTTTTAAACTGGTTAAACAAAGCTTGACAGAGATTAAAGTGACACTTCGAACTGGTGTCCCTGAAGTAAGTGTATACCATATGCCATTTGATACACATTTTAATTTAAGCCTAAAGTTACAGCTGTACTTGTGACACTGCAAATACAAAATCCAAGGAGAATACATAAACATTGAAACAGATGCATTACAAATGACTCACAAAAATGGGTGTAAAACCTGCGGCCAAATAAAATTATAATTTCAGAATCCAAACATGCTTTGAACAGTGAATATACACATCTCACATGTCTTTGTATTGTTGAGTTACTGTTCAAAACTGGAAATGTCCAACATAAAGGTTTGTTTAAAAACGGAACAGAAAGTTATTTTTCTGATGAAGCAAGCAATAACTTCCATTTCAAAATAATGCAAGAATGTTGTCTCTTCCTCAACAGCAATGGGTAAATGTAGCTTTAATTTAACTTTGTAATGTCACAATATAGCATGAGACATGAAGATGTGTCCAAGCTGGGCTTTTTAGTCTAGAGGTCTGTTTTTTTTAATACAACTCAAAAACAATAGTAAGTCATATGGCCATCACAAAACTCAACCATCATATTGCATATCATGTTCACGTGAATGTTTTAGAACCCCAGTAAGCTGTAAGGATTGTGTTGCTTTCATAACCATCATAATCTTTTGATGCAAGCAGCAGAAAAGTAACTCTTCAGGAGACTCTTTCATTGAGTTGTCAGTTTGTAATGTTGTGCTCACGACCTCGGTCAATAACGGGCATCTCCTGACTGACTGGAAGTCTTAGAGCCACTTAAGAGCAGTCATCATGAGTCACTCTCCAACGCTGTTATCACCATCGCCGTTTCCCATCAGCCACCCCTCTCTGCGCACGGCCCCCTGCTGAATGCTCCTTGGGGATCCACTTGATGGAGGCGGGCCCGTGTCGCCTGTCAAATACAGAGGACAGCAGCCTCCGCAAACTGAATTATTTCTGTGGGATTGTTCTCAGGGGTGAAGCTGGCCGCGGTACATGTGAAATTACAATGAATGATCGATGGACAGGCTTCACTGTGGAGTAAATCAGGGACATTAACAGGGAGGCTACATCCAAACTAATGCATTTAAACTTAATAGTGTGTTGTAGAAGGAAGATTATATTAAATAGATCTCTGTCTACATTAGCATTTTACATACAATCACACAACCTTCTAATGCAGCTGAACGTATTGTGTCTGCTGCTATCAATTATTTTAGTAATCGAGTAATCTATAGATTATTAGTTTGATTAATCAAGTATTTCGGATAAATAGCACATACTGCATATAAAAAAAAAAGTCAGCAACACAGTTCAAATAAACAGATATAAGAAATAAGATTTTCTGTTAGAAAAAACATTAATTACATTATGTATTTATTCTTGATTGCAAATCCATCCGAATTGTAGGGGCACTTCCAATTCACATTGCATGTGCATTAGAAATGCAAATAAATTAAAATGAAACTAAAAGGCTATTAAATAAATAGAAAATGCTGTCTAAAAGAGTATGACAATGCATTATATTGCACTTCCATTATTATTGAAATTTACCTTTGTATGTTTAATTTAATTTCTTTTTTTAAGCTTTGAAAAGAATGGGACAGTTTGAACTCTGACACAGAGAAGGTTTAAAGCAACCCTGCCAAGCTTTTAGCCAGCAGAGGGCGCAGATGCCTCTTTGTGCAACCAATGGATGTATTACCGTCAGCTGGCCGCCATGTTTGTTTACCAGTAGAAATGTTTAGGACAGCAAGTTTGGAAGAAAGAACAATTCTTTTGAAGCGGTAAGGTCATTTTAGTGCATTTTGTATAAATGCGACTTTGCTAGGGTCCAGTGTAGGAAAGATCAATTGGAGGTTTCTGTGTTAGTGAGATAGGCCTAATTCTACCAATCTCACGACTAAGAACCATTAAATTAATTTTGAAAATATGTATTTTTTTGGCTTAATGTTACACGGTGCTACTTTAAAAGCTGTTGTAGCCTGTTTTTGTGTCATTATGATTTTAATAAGCATCCAGTTTTGCCTCAAAAGTCTTAAAAGCTTTATTCAAAACATGGAGCTTAATGTGATGCCACTGCCTGAAGCTTTCTGTAGAAAACAGTGTGCTGTCTTAGAAACTTGGTAAAAATAATACCAGTGACAAAAACTTTACTATTTACTACAAGGTATTTTTCATTATTTTAAAACTCATGTGATTTCCAACATGAACTGCTACTGATACTTAAATACTGACATAAATACTTCCAACAAAACTTTTCCAGGACATTGGCAGTCCATCTATTGTCTTGTCCATTATTTGCTTCACAAAATAGCGAAGGAGAATGGTCCATTATATCAGACATCGTGAGGTAAATGTCAAATGAATCCAGACCTTTACGATCCTATGTTTTAGGTGTCATTTGTCACAGAAACAGGACAACGTTGGGCCAAACAAACGAGCCTCAGACTCAAATACATTTTCTTTATCACCTCTCTGGCTCCAGCCACAGAACATTAACACAATATTTATTGATGCTTCCACTGCGGCCTGTGGTGCATTATGGGAACAGAAACGAGGGAGGAAAGATGGAGAGAAGTGAAATGAATAAAAAGGAAGACGCTGAGGTCTGACTAACTCTCTGACTAAGCTGTGTCTCCTGAAATCTGCTGACGAACAGTGGGTCCTGCCAAAACCCAGAGGAGCGAGGGATGGGAACAGGTGGGACAGTTTGATCCATTGGCGGCCATCTTTACTGCCATCAGGAGTTTATTAACTCGAAGATGAAGCAAAGAAGAGTAAATGTCCTTCACTCAAACTGACCCAAGTGACCACCTCCCTCTTTATCACCATCTCTCACATGTCCTGTCATTTTTTACTGCTGTCATTCCCACCCACCCAGTGCCTTACAACAAAATGGATTTACAATTATACATGTACATTTTGATCTATACAAACTAGCCGTGTACTCAAACTTAACCGAGAACTTGCCGTCTTATGTGGAGTGTAATTTATATTGCTCCTTGTCTATGGAGAGGGTTCAAATTAAAAGGCATCCAACTTAAACTGCTTTAGTTTGTGTCTGAGAGTCATGCACACTGCTGTTGCTTTGCTGTTTGTGTTGCCATTGAACAGAAAAAAGCATTAAGAAAAACATTTGATAGATCTTTCAAGAGGAAAAAAATCTATTATAATATTAGAATTGTTGAAAATAAGAATAAAAAAATAGCTTTGTAGTCATGTTGCCCAGCATTTTATTTTAAGACATTTAAAACAGTGGACCAATGTATCAGGAGAATCACATGCAACAGTGAGGGCTGGCTCCAAGAAGTCTGTTGAATTAATGAATGTCTGATTTAGATATTTTTAAGGCCTTTTTGCCTTTATTTAAAAGTAGACAGTAGGTCGACCGGAAACCGAGTGAGTGAGAAAGACATTGGGCCAATGACCCGAGCAAGACTTTAAGAATTTAACTTAATTTGCAGACAATGAGTTTTAGCTTAAGTACACGGACCACAAATAGGGGTGCACATTTTGGGTATTTTTGTTTAACCGATAGTTGAACACCTTAACAATCAATAAGACGTCACCTGATGTTAAAAATTAATGCTCATTAACGGTTAATTAGGTTTCAAATATGAATCATTAACAACAAATAAGTAGCTGTAAAATGATCTAAAAAAAATAAAAACAAACACATATTCCACCTTTGCCATTGTTATATTTCAAGTAACTGCTATACAAGCATTTTACTTTGTTTTACTTCCATTTATACTTTTCAAATAAATACATTTGATGCAGCTTTGCAATGGTTTCAAATTGTTAGTGTTGTAGAGACAACTAAAATTTCCTTTCCTTGATCTCTCAGTCATCCTTAACGTCAGTCTGTTTCCACCTCCTGTTTCAGTTCTGGGGAAATAAATCTAAACTAAGAGCAGTGATGGACAGGCTGACAGATGCTGCCTGAGCTCCTGATGGGAAGAGTCTGTTTGAGGAGAGCACGAGTAAACAACAGACAAAAACAGTACGTCAAACATGTCTTTAATGTTTGAACATCCACCAGAGCAGGATGGAAAAATCACCTCAGCGTCCTGGAAGATTCAACACGTGTTTAAGCAAACCAAACCAAGTATTAGGAGTATTAGCTTCTTTACAATATAGAAGTACTGTATGTACAATATTGGGCAATGTTTACTGGGCAACTTAAATAAGAGGCAAGTTAAATAGTTGTGATAAGATATGGGTTAAATTGTTGTGTATTTAAACAAAGGTGGTGGTTAAAGCAAGTGTTGAGTCTGTAACATGGCTTTACAATAAACTGAGGGTACATCTCATTTCTCTTGGTATTCCTTAGCTGCAGACTCACAGAGGAGACAGCAGAGGACAGAGAAGTAATGAGTTTAGAGTAATAATAGTGTCCTCAGGAGTGTCATTTGTAGCAACATCTGCGTACATCTGCAACAACACCACTGGATTTTTACCAAAACCTCAATTTGGGGCATGCACACTTTGCCAATGCAGAGTAAAGGCTTGTGAGTTCAATGCTGCAGATGTAGCCTCGTCTGTCTCAGGACGTATTTTGCGATGTCAAAAAAAAAAAGGAAAAACTCAGCAGAGATTCTGTGAAATCTAAATCTATAACCAAGAAGTGAGACCTTTGTGACCCACCATAGTCTAAGTTGCCCTGCCATAGTTTCAAAATGAACCAGAAGTAGATTTATAATGTTGGTATTTTTTTAATTTTGTTCATGTAGCACAGTCTGCAGCATTGAGATTCTTTAAAGGTTAATCACCAGAGAAAGGGTAAATAAGTTTGCAGAACTTGGAGTAAAAGCAACAACTCGTCTTGTGCCTCTCTGCAGCTGCTGAAGCAACAATACATGTCGAGACAGTAAAGTGATGCTCAGCGGAAGGATTAGCCGAAATGAGTCATTGAAGCTACTTCTTTTGCAGCTACAGCTCAAGAGAAGGTCACAACAAGGTTTAAGAAAGCACTGCCAAGTTTAAATTCATCTAAATTACTGTAATATCTATATCTGTAATTATAGCAAACAATGAAAAATGAGTGTCCTCTGTGACGTAAGCACTAGACAGAGTAGACTTTTGTTTCAAATTCGAAGTTCAATGAAGCATAAAACAAACTCAACAAACGGGTTCTGCTTCGCACCAGTGATGGCGTCATACCCCCCACCTTCACCGCAGACACACTGCAAGTCTGTGGAAAACACTGAACCTTCGCCTTAAAAGTAGCTAAATATTAAACAAAATGCACAGAAGTACTTTCAGTTTAACAGGCATACCCTGAGTATACATTTCTTGGTAACTCGTATACAATATATGGTATATGGTATACAATTATGTCAGATCCTTAGTGCATCGTTAGTGCAAAATGAGAGTTTGTGCACACTCCATTAGTTATTGATTATGGATTTATATAGGTCAGCCCAAACGTGCACTAACGATCTGACATAATGTCATTGATTTTCTATCATGCCTGGGAGGGGGGTTAACTTCACACAAGTGCGAGAACTACTTAAATAGTGTGTGGTTGTGTTCACAGGGTAAAAAAAATAAATAAATAAATAAATAATAACAGCAAGTACAGAACTGGATTACACTTATTGGATGTTTTAATCTCAGTAGGTAAGCTCAGTGACTAACAGCACTATTAATTTAACAGTACTATTGCTCATATACTACTCATTTCCCTTTTAATATCCAAGTCAAATAATAATGCACCAAATTCCCCTTACACCACTGAGAACCGTCTCTAAGTAGAGCTTCCCTCTGGGTCATATGTGCAGACCGTGTAAACTCTGCAATTATCCCCAACAAGCCAGAGTCTCATAACACTGGGTAAAGAAATAACTTCCTATTCCCTTGAAAAGTCTGACGTCATAGGTTGTCCACTGAACAGCACTTAGTACAAACTCGCACCAATAAAGCCGCCTAATGAGGGTCTGGGTCACTGCGGGGTCACTGACACGAAACGCACACGGGTTCTAAATACTAGAAACACAAGCCTGAAGGGTTGAATGAACAGCAACAACACGACTAGACCGCCACGAAAAGTGTGAAGTACTTAGTAGTGCATGGATCTAAATGTCAACTAAATGCACTGACAGATTGGATTAGATCATTCTGTGAAATATCACTTTGGAGGGAATTTTTTATGCTCTTCTCTTCCTTCTATACAGCCTCGCTGAAGAAAAAAAACAGTTCAAACACAATGTCAATGTTTAGAAAATAGCCAATATCAGACATCTCAATAAAGATCATCTCTTTACCAACATCTCTTTTGAGCATCTTTGGCATGTAATAATAACAGGTTCCATAGTATACTGCAATTTTAGGATGTAAAAAAATGACAAACCTTTCTTATAATATGAGCTGATGAGACAAAACTAAAAATAACACATTAACAAAACATATTTTCAATCATTTGCACTGTAAAATTATTGAATGGAAGAATATTAGGTGCTTGAATGACTTTGGGTAAACTTTGTGAGGAGACTGCGTAGAAGTATTCACACTAAAACAGAATATTTAAAACAGCCACTCAAATAACTTAATTAAGTCAGTATCAACAGAGCAGCCAGTGGAAAGGTGAGTTTAAAGCCCTGCATTAAGCAACTGCATTTATTTATATAAAAGAATTGTAACCTAATCCATATTTAACTATGTCACATTGAGCTGGAAATTAAAAGCTATTCTTTTACTTTAAAATATAACAAGTGGTTTAACAGCCGTGACAATTTGCTAAAGATATCTGTTATGTCTCTTTGTACAACTAGATGGAGTCATAAGTTACTCCAGCGCTCGGCTCATGTTATTGGTCCAGCTGAAACAGGAAGTCTTGTGCACTGCCATCTTGGCTCTGACGTGACAGGACATGCTCAGGTGACATTCTCATGCTCCGCACCACTAGATCATGTCAAGAGCTGCAGCAGGCGTTCATTGGCATGACAAAAAATTAGGCTTTTAGGAAGGCCAGGAGCAGGACAAAGACAATGAGAAGAAAGGACACTGTGCTGAGAATCATCAATAAGACGCAAAACCATGTAAATGATCTAAATAGGAAGGAAGGAAGGAATTGGGCTAAAAACAATTCAATCACTAACAAAAGGATCAAATGAAATACAAAACATGATCAAATGAGCCTCACGAAACACAATGACGTTGGGTCACAATTCTTGTCATTTTGGAATATGGATACAATGAAAAAATGTCTGCTCTAAATACCCAGTAAACCCCTGCACAATATTTTACAGATTTATTGCAATGTCAACAAATGCAATCCAGTCCTGGTTAAGTCCTGATCTGGTCCAGAGCCTTGTCCAGACTCATATTGTTATTGCAATATTTAATATAATTGAACATATTATTAACATGTTTTTTGTAATTTCATGCAGTCCTGTAAGTTTCCTTGCCATATATACATACTTGGCATCTGTCCAATTTCCTCCTTTTTCCTACAGGATCTTCTATTTGTAACTTATTGTATTTCCATCCTTCCTCACATGATCTCAGTGCACAGCATCAATAAAACCATATTCTCTCCCTTTTCTAGAACAGCATATTCCTCCAATACACGTTACGTGGCGTCAGAGCCCATTCATCCACCCCTCCTCCTGCCGTTACGTTGCGCCGCTAATGCCATTCAGCGAGTCACGTGGGGGTCCTTACCCCCTTTTCCGGTCCAATCACAGGCCGGAGCATCACCGCGGCCCACACAGACGTGCACCGGCTGCACATGTGAGAGTAGCAGCACATGAGACCGTCTGTGCTGAAGTTTCACATGTTACTGCACAGAGTGAGCTGGGCACAGTCCTCAGACACAAACACAGTGATGGAAAAGGAGGCAGGGGTTTACAGCAGATTTAAAAAGAAAGGAAACAAATAAAAACAACGCTTATTTTTTATAGGGAGAGTTTAATCTTATGTAAATGTATAATATATACACACACTTTAGGAGGGCCATTTTATTTCCTGTAGTATTAGTTGTACAATATAGGTATATATATATAAATACCTTTGTAGTTTTAGAACCTTGTTAGTTGTAAAAATGTATTGACCTCTTTTACAAAATACTGAACAGGTGCATTGTGTAAATGTTGTAGTTCAACAACATTTTTATTTGTGTATAATCAATAAAAAAAATTACAGTTTGCATTTGTCTCTCTTGATAAAATAGACCTTTAAACTTTAGGAGACCAGTAGAAGTTCAATTAGTTCCTGTTGCCTGTTGGACGAGCACTACTGGAGGAGAAGCACACTCATGTTTCTTCTTTAAATATTTATTTCTCTTAGGACATTTATGAACTAATGTAAATTACATTTTAAAGTTAAGACAATGTCTCTGCAGCATGTACCTGGTTAAGTGTAAATCTGTCATTTTGGCCCAAGATGTCAATCAAAAAAAACAAATAACACCTTTAAGAAGGAGAAGTAAGCAGTGTATTTTGTGAAGAACTAGCTCCATGTTAAAAAAAGACATCAGTGTTGAGTCCCTTGACTTTACAACAAATAAACATTATCTCATATCCTGTTTTCTTTTAACCAATCCCACGAGAGAACATAGCAAGTCGACCGTATGTTTCAAAAACCAAATCTAAAACTAGATATAGCAGCTCATCGAGTCTTATTAGAGGTTAGGGCAAATGTTAAGGCCAACTGCAAAAACAGATTATTATTGTTATTCTATTGTGTTAATGGTTAAGAATATGCATATATAAAGACATTAGAGCGAGAAATTATGGCATCAAGTCTTTATTACTTCAGTTATACAAACAATCATTTGCTTTTAATTCAATATTTATCGTCCATTAATCATGATTCTTTTTTTTTTTTGCCTACTTTTAATGACAAGGTTGTTAGGTTCAACAAACAGAGCTATGATTTTATGTATAAGCTTAGTCTGTGACAATTTTACTGGGCACAGGCAGGATTTTATTGATTACTGTGTCTCTGTGGTTATATTATTGGATTAAGTGTCCAGTCCCATAAGATTCACTCCGTTTCTGCTTTTGTAAACAGCCACTGTCTCCAGGCAAAAAAACCTAGAGGGAAGAGTCAGAGCCAAAAAAGAGAGTGACTGAAAATTGAGCAAGATGAGAAAGCTCATGAGAGAGTACACTGTAGAAAAGATTCAGCATACCCCAGTTTCAAGAAGCAGATAGGAGAAAGGTCCCAGATTTTATGTTTTCCATTAAAAAAAAAAAACTATTAAAATCTACTATCAGTGCAAACAGTGTGTTACATAGAAGGATTCTGACTCTTTTTTATTCTGTTTCTCTTATTGAAACTTTATTTAACCAGGTCCATTATTCTCATTTACAGTGGCAACCTATGGATCAAGAAGCAGCATGAAGATAAAATATAAATATAAAATACAGTATAAATGATAAAGGAGGTGCAAGGGAGACATCTGTACAGTATTGACATGGGACGATAACCGGTTTTAAGGTATACTGTGGTTTGCCTTGAGAATCGTGGTATTAAAAAAACACTAATACCGTGGCAGACCATTCACGTAAAATGAATATATTCAATAGTACTACATTAAAAACTATTATACCGACCCAAACATTTATCCAATTTACTATAAAATTAAAACCATCTAAAGTTGTATTTGCGTGATACTGTCATAGAGTAATATTTTTCTACAAGGTTATCATATCGTCAGGATATCTTACTGTCCCATCTCTAAATAACATACAATACAAAAAAAAATCCTTGGGAGTTTTAAGTGTGTTAAGTTTTTACTGGCCCCAATTACAAAAGTACATGGTTTAGTCTCTGTGGCATTGCTCCCGTCTGCTTCTCCAAACCGAGAGTGTACTGACAACAATTAACTGTAGGAAATAAATGAGCTCCCAGAGGATTTCATACTTTTACAAAAGCCTGAACTGTCCCTTTAAGAAGCAACACTTTGGTCAAATTAACAGGACATTACCGTAATATCCCACAACAACAAGGTCATCATTAATACTATTGACCTATCACTGTTTAGCTACTGTCAACATAAAAACTGTATTTCAAATAAAATAATTAATGGATTAACCAAATATATCCTAACTTCATTACAGTATGTTTCTTTGTTTTCTTATTTTTGCCCAAATAAAAGTAATTTTATATGTTTCATGATGTATATAGTGATATAATCATGAATATTACTTTTTTTTTTACAGTGTATTGTACTGAGGTAAATGGTAAAAAATGAACAGATCAAGAGCAGAGTAAAGCAGAGATAGCAGTGCATCAGAGAAGATATGAGCGACAGCCGTGAGAGGGGGGTCCTTCTGCCCCACACACACACACACACACACACACACACACACACACACACACACACACACACCATGACTCATCTCCGGTTTCAAACCCAGCGGGAGGGGCTTGGATATGCCTTTGGAGGCAGAGGGGTTGTGGTATGTGCGTACATTTGAAGCTGCGCGATAGTGGGGAAAAGGAGGCTGATGTCACAACTGGGAACATTTAACAAGTCCCTCGACAATTTCAGCTTAAATTGATTCAAGACCGGAGTCGGTTTAAGCCTCACATGTGCCATTAAAAACAGGGGAGAAAGAAAGAAATGGCACCATCCGCAAGTGATCAGCACTAATGGGCTGACATAATATTATTTAGAGCAGCTGGACTAATTTTCTGAAAAACCCAAATAAGCCACCAAAGAAGAAGAACACCCTGAACAAGCAGAGCCTCAGTAACAAGTGCTTTATTAAATTAGTCTTAGGCCAATGTTCAAAAATATTTGCCATTCAGACAACTTAGTTAGAGGTCTGGCTTACTACTATCCAAATATTAGCTGTTCAAATATAACCTAAAGCACAGTTACCATGGAAACAGTCACTTAAGCTAATTAACAGTAAAAAGAGACAATGGGATGAAACACGGTAATTGAAGAGTTGACTCTAAGAAGCATGGCAATGACTCTAATTCAAAGCACATCTCTTATATACTTTCTACAAAAAAAAAAAAAACAACCACTGAAAAAGTTAATCCTGAAATCAAAGCCATTCTAGCTTCAGCACTGAATATCAACTAATCATACGGCTGATGAGAAATAATAGCATGTTACTTATGAATCTGTTCAAATCCATTTAGAAAGAAGGAGAATGGACCGTATTTGAATTGGCATCAGGAGCTGGGTTCCAGAAGTAGACAGGTCTAAAATGTAAATTAATTATACTTCAGATCATTTTATCATCTTATTTATCAAAAGCCTTTTTGCTTATGATCAAAACCTAAGGACAGTTCCTTAGGGCTTGGGCTAAGTTAGACAATAGACAAATAATGGACCAATGATAAGGGCACCATGTTTTAGTTTCAAACCCTGGGTCCAATCTCAAACCAAGTCAATATTTTGCAAATTTTTGTCTGATTACCATTCATAGTTTATTGCCCTGTTAAACAAATTGACAGACAGTAGCTTTGAAGATTTTGAAGATCAGCTAACTTTGTGCCAGACTCCAAATTTAGTTTTAAAAATCACTTTTACCTCCATAAACATCAGCAGTTTGACGAGTCTGCTTTGAATTACACTGTCAGGCCCATTCATTTACAACGTTTTAAACAAACTGGTAAAAAGATAGTTTTATAAAAACTCTTTTTTCTATAAAAGGCGTTTAACTTAAGGTTATCTGCTCCTCTAACACAAATGCTTCCGGTGGGACTTTATTTACACGTTTCTGTGGCAACCCAAATCAAATCTCCAGTGACCCACAAACCCATTGCGACCCTGACTTTAGAAAAGGATGCTTTTGAGGTCCTCCAAACCAATTACAGAGAGTAGGTGCAGCCACAACACACCCACTGGAGGCACTTGCCCTACTTCCACCCCATTAATCCCCCTCACATTGCACCAGCACCAGTGCCTCCATCCACATGTCAGCGCCGGGACGGGGGTTTGGCTTGTTTTTGCTGCTAGCTCAGACTATGGAGGAGGTAAACAAGTGCCACTCCCCCCTCTGTGTATCTCGAGCCAAAGATCTGCACAGCACGAAACAGGACGGGGGGAAGAAGAAGAGGAGGAGGAGGAGGAGAGGGGCAGCTGCTCTAATTCTTTCAAATGTGTTGTTGATGCATGTTCAGTCTTCATAAAATACCAGTACTCTGTTCAATTTATAACCTCCCCATTCAGCAAAATTGATTTTTATTGATGACTAAAAAGACGCTGCAAATCAAATTTGAGTATACTACAAACCTGATTTAGAAACACAAGCGTTAAAAATGTAACTATCAGTTTACTATAGACTAGCAGCAGTCCATTCAATCCATTTCTCTAGTTTTAGGTGAGTTTTCTAGACTCACATAATGCCTAAAGGACATTTGAGATTGTATAGAGTCAGAAATCAAAAACACTCTTAAATAAACAAACAAATTATTAACTAGGACTTATGCATGGCCATTTATACAGTTCACTAATGACTATTGAGCAGCAGTCTTGTTTATATACTTTCTGTATGCATGTTTTGTAGGTTGTATTGTCAATAATGCTCATTTAACTATTGTTCTCCACTTTTCAGAAGAGTTTTCTAGACTCACTTAAGGACACTGGTGGCGGTCCTAAATTGTAAAAGCCCTCAATTTAATATATTTTGTGTCATATTTGACTTTAATCATTAATTTCCCCCAATAATCAAGTAAATTAATGTAAAATACAAAAGTAACTTATTCACACATCAATCCAGTCAGTTTACTGCGGACTATAGGGAAATGTTCATATCCAGTCTAAATATATTTTGGGAATGTTTATATAAAATTATGCATGTTTGACCCGTTCTACTTCCCGTTTTCAGGATATTGCATTTATTATTTGTTATATTGGACTAGACCATTTATATCACTCAGTGGATAAGAGAATTTAAGTAAAATGCAAAGGCAACCCATTCATGACCAATCCTTACAGACAGTTTTCTATGGACTGTGGAGAAGAGCTTATGTCCTGTACTTCCTACATGTTCAAAGTTATTCATCTTTGTATAGGTTGTATTGACAAAATAAATCCCAGCTCTGATGCCTTTCCAAGACTTCCTTGAGGTTGAAAGAACATAAGAGGTTACACACAGACAATAACCATTAATCTCACCCATTAGTGAAATAAACAAAGGTGCAAATGTAACTCATTTATGACCATTTGTACAGTCAGTTTACTTTAAACAATGAAGAACACCTCTAGTGTTATCTACATGTACTCTTTAGATGTCCACATTAATGTCCACATCCTTGTATTGATCTCACTTTAAAACAAAGTGCTCTAGACCTACTTAAAAGGACTTAAGATGGGACATACCCCACCAATGCCCCTCAAACAAAAAGCAAATAGCCTTTAATGTCATTAATGAAGTGAAGACGAAATGAAACTCATTCATTACCACCTCTATTATCAGCGCTCCTGTTTTAATGTATTTCCTATATGTGCATCTAAGAAGTGTGTATGGTGGTTAACCTTGCATTTGAAAAATATTAAATAAGGTATCCCTCCAATGATGCTCAACCCACTCTAGGG
Source organism: Perccottus glenii (assembly GCA_024416835.2). Taxonomy (NCBI): domain Eukaryota; kingdom Metazoa; phylum Chordata; class Actinopteri; order Gobiiformes; family Odontobutidae; genus Perccottus; species Perccottus glenii. The sequence continues at coordinate 22,271,984 of CM044561.2, read as the reverse complement.
AAGCTGTGCACTCACTGTTCAATTGGGATAAACCTCAAATATATTGAACTTTTTGTCATACTGGACTAAAAAACAATCACCATTCATCTCAGTCATATATTAAAGACTATTGCCTCAGTTAAATTGTAACAAAACTATGTGGGTATCCACAGTTTTAAAGACTTCCTAAAGCTGTCATTAAGGTTAACATTCTTAAGTGCTATTCAAGATAACCCACCAGTGCATGACATATGACCAAGAATCACTAAAAGACACTGAAACACAGCTTTTAAAATAGTCTTCTGCAAAACACTCTCCAGAAACAAATATTTCTGAGTGAATTTTCTGTCTCAAACTTATTTCATCCCCCTCTCTTTCTGCCTTCCTCACATTCCTGCCTCCTCTGCTGCAAACGAGCCCATTTGTCCACATTACACGCACAAAATAACTGGACCCCCTCCAGCACGCACACTTTAATTCTCACCGGGGCACGTTCACGTCACATTTGCGGCACAACATGGTCAAGTTTATCCGGTCTCCCTCCAAACCTCCTCCCTCTCTGCCTCCGAGCACAGGCTGCAGCTCGTGCAATGCTAAAACCCGCTTATTTGCGCTCCCTTGACCGCAGCACGTAAAACATGCACACCCAGCTGGACACAACACCTGACTTTGATGTTTAAGCCTGTCTTCCGCGTGTGTTTGAGCTGTTTTTACCTTGTTCGCAGTCAGCTTCGGGCGCAAAGACTTGCCTCGGAGATTAGGAGATCATTGGCAGCCAGGGACATGTAGTTTTAAGGGGGTTAGCAGTAGTTCAGTTTGCCCGTGCACGCTGCTAACGCAATGGGTCCACGTTGTGACAGGACTGTCCCTCCCTGTTCGTTCCCTTTGACAGCAATCAGCTCCAAACGCAGCGTCCAAATCCGAAATAAAATCCAGCCAAAGGAGTTAAACACTATCCGCAGGGTGAACAAATCAACAACAACACACACACTGCTGTCCTCACGGTGTAGCGGTGTAGGTGCCCACAACACAGCGCTCAGAGGAAAGCATGTCGCATTTAGCAAAGAGCCCAAACGTGGAGTCAAAAACGCGCCTGTGTTGCCCTCTCTGGTGCCAGCGGTGCAGCCAAGGCAAGAAGGCTGCCAAACAGAAAAGAAAAGGATGCTTTATTTCCAAGCGATGAGTCAGAAAAGATTGCAAGCTAGTTTCGCAACGTCCCTCCTTCAAAAATAAAACATTGCGCTGCTCTCCTCCTCCTCGTCCTCTCGCTTCTTCCCTCGGTCGCAGCTCGGTGCACGCCGCTCCGTGCGCTACAGCTCACAGGGGGCTCGTCTCGGCTCTTAACTTCTCCCCCCGCCTTCTTTCAGGAAACAAGACAGCACGGGCTGAAAATATGAGCTCCCAACATCAGCTTGAAAACTCTTTTGGCGCCATATTTATGGCGTACTTTCAATTCACTGTACCGCAAGCTGCACTTCCTACTCCGAGAAAAGCGAGGAGACAGCGCCGCGGAGAGGACAGCCCAAAGTACTATGCTTTATGGTACAGGAAAAAAACGAGCACTGACTCGACCTGTACTGTACCGCTCATGTGAACGCAGAGCACTTTGTTAAAGTTATTGAACAGTTTGGTGTGTAACGGTGCGTAAATGACCAAATAAAGACCGAGACTCAGAGACTTTAAGAGACTGAGATCAAGACCATTGTACGATCCACACAAGTATTGGGGAAAAAGACTTAAACAAAACCCTACAATTTCAGTTTCGGGCAAATGCCAAAGTGATGGGACAGGGAGTCCTCCATGTGTAAGACCAAAAAACGAACCGAGGATTCATTAATGGAATCAGATTTGTCCAATGACATCAAAACACACTACTTTTATCAAATATTTGAACAGGCTTGAATGTAAAGGCAGCAATTATAAGTGTGTGGATAAATGTAGCAACACATTTATCCACAATTAAGGTCATATTCTTGCACAGGAAACACAGAGAGACCTGCAAACGTGCACAGAGGATGTCTTTAATGCTCCCATCAGCTGTATCAGGTGTCGTTCGGGGCGGGACACCGGGGACAAGGAGGGGGTACCGCTGCTGTTCGGCACAAAGTGAAATGATGCGTTGAAGGACACTGAGGAGGAACGTCTTTGGCACAAATTCAAATGCACCGGCGGCGTCCCAAAGCCTCTCCTCTCTCTCCCCGAAAATAATGCAGGTAGGTTGTGTCCCGTGAGAGAACAGCCTGTGACCCTCTCCGCGGTCGTTTTTAATGTGCGTTAATGCAATTTCCCGCTGATGAGATGAACACATTGTTTATTTAGTCAGATATGGGTCAGACTGTGGTTTGTTTAATGTGAGCAGCAGATGGGCGGGCTTTATGACGGCTCTGAGTTTATGATTGTTATTGACACTTGCTTGTACACGCTTCATGGGCCACGTCATTGTCATTAAAAACATCCTTTTGAACGGACAAAGTCAAGCACAATGAGCTGTGGCAAAACACAAACATCCAAAAGGAACAATAAGTTTTCTGCAGGAGTGAAAAAAGTGGATTAAGACCATTTAAGTTGTTATAGTGCTATTTATTCAAAGGCATAAAAAACAGTAAAATTACAGTAAAAATATAGATTGACTTTTTAAAAATCTTACTACCAACAAAGATAGCCACTTTCTGAAAATACAATAGTCAGAAAGTAATTCTAAACAAGGTCATAAGGTCACACACCTAAAATGTAATCAGTTCTTACTAATAATAAAGCAGAAGGTTATTATGGCTTATAGACATTACTGTCTTCTAACATGTAACATAATTTCTTTATGTAACTGTTGATGCATAAAGATAATAGCTTCTGACTTATTTTTCTGATTATTGTAAATTAAGATATTAGCGCCCTTTATATACTGTATATACTTACTTTTAATTACTGTCTTTCTTATGTCTCTCCTCCTTACCAGGAGGTAATAACAGGGCCACTACTATTTATTTATTACCGGACTTTTGACACTATAATATAAACTTTTATCTTGTGTGTTTTTTGCATATGTGTGAATGTTTGCTGCTGTATGTGCCTTTTAATTTCTTCTTGGGGACTAATAAAGTGATTTGAACTGAATTTGAATTTAATTATATTATTTAGGTGAGACAATGTGACAGTATAAGCTGTAAATATGCACAAAAATAAGAATAGTTTGCACTATGTGGTTTTGACTGGTGTTAAAATATCTTGAGTGGAAGCTAAATAATATGTCAATACACAGTGCCCCTACTCCATAAACCACCACTGACTTTCCCTCGTCCACTCCAACACTTTCAGGCTCTATACTTTTTATATGAAGACCCTGTTGTATGTTATAACACTGTCCTCCTAAATTTCCCAGAGAAATGTACCCAGTGCCCTTCAGAGTGTGTTGTGCTTTTGGGCAGCCTCCAAGTCATACAAGTCCCCTCTTTATTGAGTGAACCAACCCATTAAGTTTATGGCCTCTCCCTTTCGCTTCGATTGAAATATACAGCGACGCCTTAATAATACACTGTGCTGTGGCCGCGCTGGCAGTCGGCCGCCTTTGATGAGTCACCAATGTGTGCTTTGTCAGGAGAAAAGTGCAACAAACAGACAACAGGTCGTCCTTTCAGAGAGAGACTGGGGCAGCGCCAAAGACAAGGGTCTGACCGACTGCCACTGTAAATATGATACAGAGTCATAAAGAGGACAACAGGATGGTCTGTACAAGGTGATACTGTGTTTTAAAGTCTGTCCAAGAAGGGAAAGGGCTTAAGAAAATGGGATTTATCGAGACGCCTAACATGAGATATGATTTACAGAAGTTTATTCTTAAGATATTTTTGCAGTGACACTCCATGTTTGAAGAAGGCCTTGGTAGTCATGTTGGAATCGAGACCAATTTAAGCCAAGAAAAATCTAATGTAAAGGTTGAAGATTAACCTCGACTTGGAATAAGCTGTGGATTTGTTATTGTAGATCCAAAACAGACTGAAGGATGTTGTGCCTATTTTGCAGTTTCTGAAACACAACGTGAGACTAAAATATAACAGTCTTGTAATTAGACAGTGTGTTGTCTTTGTTGACCCCATTAATGGAAGTGACATTGGTGTACGTACAACCGTAATTCTTCAATGCAAAGTCTACAAATGTGTGGATGGGGACTGGATCTGAAATAGACGTCCAGTCCATTGATATAAACTCATGGCCAGTTTAGAAGCTGTCTTTGTGTGTCTTGGTTGGTCTTGATTGAAATTTCAAAGTCAAGACCAGGACCTGAGACATGTCAAGACCTTTGAAAAGGAGGTTTTAAGACCAAACCCAATATTGGTGCCAGAAACTACAACATTATAATTCACTTTCTAGTTTTACAAAAGCCACAAAATAAAACCCACTAACATTTCGCATTGTTGTGGCATGAGCTAAAGTGAAGAACAACACATTCACAAATATGTTGTACAGTATAACTCTTAAAAAAACTGTGCTAACGTCACATATACAGTATATTTGTGTGTCTCGGCCTGAGGTCCCAAGCAGGTCCAGCTTTATGCCATGCTTTTGCAGGAGTGTAGTATTAACACTGAAGACTTCCTCTACTACAAGCCAGTTTACAAGTTTTTACAGCAGATCATTGTTTTCTCTCTAAAAGGTAACAGCAATTTAATCCAAAGGGATAAATCAGCAGCTATACCAAACACCAACATGTTTTTTGTGCCTCTTGACTTTAACAGAGCTTCATTTTCAGCTTACTCTAATTTTATTATCACATATATTTTATATATATATATATATATATATATATATATATATATATATATATATATATATATATAAAATAAAATATATAAATAAAATATATATATATATATATATATATATATATATATATATATATATATATTATACTTCTAATTAATTTATTGATATTATTATTTATTTTATGATAATTTTTTTTTTATTATTTGTGTTTATTTATGTATCTTTTTCACATTTTAGTTAATAATGTGCCCTTTTTGATATTCTTATCTTGCTGTGTTGTATGATTATATACAGTAAATTAGAAAAATGATTTAATATTGTCTTTTTCCCCTCAGGACATCAACACAGTGGAGTAATCAGCATTAGTAGCTTGGCAAAGTTTTTATACCGGATGCCCTTCCTGAAGCAACTCTCACCATTTACACGGGCTTAGGACTGGCACAGAGACCTGTGGCTGGAGCTGCTCCACAGAGAATTCAAACCCCCAACCTCCCACACCTCTCCACCACAGAGGAGATCTTCATTTAAATGTAAGTGCTAAATATGGAGAAATAAGGTCAAATAAACTAACGCTGCAAATACAAGAATACAAGAGGCTCAAAACTCATAAAAACTTCAAATTAAGTCAACACACTTAATTCTTCAGTCCTGGTTTGACTTTGGAGCACCAGCAGGTGTTAATCTGAATGAGGCTACATCTGACATTGCACTGTCTTTATCTCCCTGGAGAGGAGTAGTTCTCAGACATTTTAGCTTTGGGACTTGAGATAAATGTGGTCCGTCACTGTGGGACCAGGACTAATTAAAAGTGTCTGTGTGCTCTTGACGTGTAGCGATACCAAGCCAGTGTCAGTTACTTTAACTCTGTGAAACCTGAGATATGTAATTGACTGTTACACTAATAGATATAAATATGGAACAATGAGGTTTATAAAACTCAGAGGTGAGTAGTCGGTTAAGTTAACCACAGTGCAACATTGAGCAGCTTTTTCAGATTTTAAAACAATGGTTGTCTGTCTATTTCTGTCAGAGCTGTTGTTGTTGGTTTACCTTTCTCTGAAAACCCTCTGAATATCAATGACTTTGTGTCAAAACAAGCCCAGTGTGCTGCTGTTGCTGGTGTGGGCTCTCTGGCTGCTCTGGGAAATGGTTAAAATATTCACAGCTCACAGTCAACTGATAGTGGAAAACTGAACTCATAGAAGTCTGTGACTCCTTCAACCCAGTTTCAGTTCAACATCAGCAGTTGTCAAAAGACCACCAGGTTGTCAAAAAAGACAATAGATATAAATTACTGAAGACTATATGTTTTGGTTAATCTCAAGTCAAAACTCGACATGGCTCCTTGTTGTCCTCTGCAGTATATATAGTTTTCTGTAACTTTAAAAAAAATTATATATCCTGTATATTATATACTCCACTGCCTTGAATTGTAATCTCTATTCAGCCTTGTACTGTTATTGCGTACTGGAAAAACACATTATATATATATTAGATTATAACAAGTACACTGATCTATTTAATAACAGCAAGAATAGAAATACATCAAACTCATGCCTTATACATCCTGCTACAAATGTTTGTGCGCTCCACAAATTTTGGTTGTTGACATACTTTGAAATGTATGAACCTTTATTATCTTGTATCTTTTTCTTTTACACTGTCAACTGAGGGTCACTTTCTTTATTATTATTGGTGTGTTATTTGATTAATATTATAGAGTATATATCATAACTTTTAATTTTGTTTGATATTTATTTTTTTTACTTTTTCCAGATTTAAATTGACATATCAGTCAAGATTTTGTTCTCTTTCATTTCTTTCACTATGTCTTTGTTGTAAATTTTCCTACTGTGGGCTTAAAAAGTTTTTTCCTAATTTTATCTGACGTAGTAGAGGCTGTGAGTATAAAAAACATTTACATTTCCACCGCTAGGCGCCGCTATAAAGATAACAGAGTTCAAATACAACCTTAACCTCTTCCGTTCAAACCGGAAGTAGCTTTGTTTTTGACTCGACCGTGGAGACGAAAAATGTCTGCCGTGGACGTGGACGATTTTATTCAACAGAACAGAGCTGTGGCGGACCAGGTCGACACTTTTAGAGGTTACTGGGAGAGCGACAAACACTGGCGGCCCCGGAGGGAGTTTATTCTGAGGAACATGGAAGACTTTGAGTCACAGCAGTTTGATCAGCTCCTGTCTCTGTCCATGGTCTGGGCCAACAACGTGTTTATGGGCTGTCGGTGCGTAAACAAAGACTTTTATTAAGCTTTTAACAATTATTTTGATACAATATACTTTCATTCTATTGTTTATCCAACATGTCTATAAAAGATTTGCATAATTATTATTTACCGTGGCCAAACTAAGATTAGAAAGGGTCTAAAATCGGGATGATGGAAAGAACCCATACTAATGAAACAAAACCAGGCTTTAAGTTAGATTAAACCAGGATAAAAAATTAAGGAACAAACCCGAACTAAACCCGACTAGACTCAAGACCAATGCAGAACTAAACCTGTGTCAAAATTAGAAATATTCTTAAACTAAATTAGGATTGGAACATAGTCTAAACAATAAATTTGTACAATCCAGGACTAACCCCAGCTACAGTGGAAAAATAAACTTGTTCAAAGCCAGGACTTTACTTGCAGTCAAACAAAGGACTAAACCAACTACAATACAATTCTCTTTTATGTCAGCCACACATAATAATGCCATGGGTGGTCTTTTTTTCTTTTATTAGATTTAGAAATGTATGATCTTTTGAGTTTACCTGTGTTGAGTTTACTTTTTTATTGGAACTACATTTGAACTAAAACACTGAACCAAGAACCAAAAAATAAGGACTACATTATTGACCAAACTGAACTCATCACCACTAACCTAACAAATAAATTCTTACTAAACTAGGCCTAAACATGGACCAGTGTGATACTTAACCAAAGTTAAAACCAGGACCGCAGATGGTGCACAATATTTAAACATGGACCAGTCTGGTGCTAACTCAGGATAATTTGCTAAAAATATAACTTAATACAATGGTAACTTGGATGAAGCTACTATTTCCTCCATCCTATCATGTACACCTCTGCTGACATTGCTTTCCTATCTAACATCAGCCACGTCAGGAACTAAAACGTGCTTTTCTCTCTGCCGTTGTAGTTACAGCGCTGAGCTCCTGGAAAAGGTGAAGGAAATGGCAGAAGGCATCGTCGTGGAGGACGCGCCTGTGTTTAAGACCAGAGACGAGATCATGAAACAGCAGCAGGTAGTTATCCCAAAACCAGACTTTAAAAACATAAACACACATTAAAAATGTTTGACAGTGTTTAATCTCCTCTGTTACAGCGATGATGACCGGCTAAGACTATTTTACAGTTTTTAATGATTTTTAAACTCAAAGTCTACAGCTCCACTGCAGATCTTTCCCAGAACAATGGCTTCACTTTCAGCATTTTATCATGATTTTAATAGAATATCAGGTCAGGAAGTCATTTTTATAACTTGACAATGAAGATGAGACTGGATCTTGTCATAATCAAGGAAGGTTTTATTTTATCCAAAGAGACTTGTTCTTACCTGTTTTTACTTAAATTAATGTGAATGCGTCTTTTAATAGTTTCAGTTGTAAAATTTTCTGATGTGAAATTTGTCACTAGGTTTACCGTAACCTTTATAAACAGCAAACACCTTGTGTTATGGTTTTAGTTACAAATGGCTTGAAGTGTGTGTTATACTTCACTCTACATTGAAACAATTTTAATTAAAACTGTATAATCTGATGCTGTATTGTCTTGTCCTGTTTCCTTTTATCCCAGGTGTCAGCATTTGTTTAAATTCTGACCAACTTGCTTAAAAATTTAGTCCTTAAAATTACTTGCTTAAAATTACAAACGGAAGCAGCAAACCACAAGTCTACTTACAACTAGGTTTAAATGCATTAATTGATTATACACACACACACACACACATTTTTACAGGGATGTCTTCTAAAAGGTTACAATACACTCATGTAATATTTATTCCTTATATTTGATTTGAATACTATACACACATTGTATTTTAATCATTTGTTTTTCTCTACCAGTTAAAATGTGACATTTCTAACATGTAATGATCAAAGTGTATTAAATATGCATTTTAGTGAAGTTGGTCCATACATTCAATTAGACAACCGTCAAAGTCTGAAAAATGTGTTTAATTATGTTTATACAGCATTTTGTTATAAGTATACATCATTTAATTCACAAAAGTTTATAACATATCCCTTCTGTTTATTGGATCAGGTGAAGTATATCACTATAGCCACAACATGAGCTTTTCTTTCTTCACTGAAAACGATGGTTTTGTTTTTGACTGCAATGACGATTATTCATTTGTGAAAGGGCGAGGTTAAGTCATAATTTTATGTCCAAAGTTTTTGTTTATCTTTTAGAAATAAAAAAAGACAGAAGCAGGTGTGAAAACGACTGAGGCTTAAGAAAACAGCTAATGTCATGTCCCAAAGAAAAGTTTATTTGGTCATTCCTCTGTGCTTTGAGTTCATTCAAATCTTTTTCTTTTGCTCCCATTGACAAAAGCAGCCAAGCCTTTACCAATATTTTGGTGAAAAATTAGGTGGCTTTTAAACTTTTAACTTGATTTATAAATGTTAAACAGTTAAAACAAAGCAAATAGTAATGGTAATCCTATATACTTATCATCCTTTACCTTTTAATGACTATAAGAGGCGGACTTTTTGGTGTTAACAATTAACCTTTCAGCACAATGGAACTGAAATACTCAACACTAATCCAATAGCAATTTATTGATCTGTAGAATCTATTTGATGCTGTCCTGGGTAACTTTTCAGCAGGAATTACTATTTGGGCATTTTTGCTGCACTTTTAGGGGTTCTTCATCCTCAGTAACTGTCCAAAAGTAAAAACAGCCTGAATTCAAAGCGATAGTTTACAATTTTGTAAATGTGTAGAGGTTTTAGCACACTCACTGTTTGGAGAAGCAGACACATAAAACCAGAAAAACTAAACCATGTACTTGTCTTAATGGAGCCTGTGAAAAAAAATGTTAAAAAACTTCCATAAAATAATCCTGAAAGGCTGTACGCCTTGTGGGTTGCTCTGGGGCTGTGCTGAAAACATCTAGTGTACAGATTAAGACATTTCTATAGAGTGTCTTGGCGTTTTCTGCAGAAAAATTGTCAGTGTTCATGTTAGGTCAATTTATACAACCTCCAATATAGGATTTTTACATTGAGTAATGTCACTTAAACACTAAATTTTAAATCCCAAAATGCCTCAAGTTATTCTCAAAGCGCAACAACCAGGTTAATTCATTACATGAACAGATTTTTATGCTTACATATTACTTGGTAAGGCATGTATTGGATCGCAGCCAAAAGTGGTGGGCTCTTGTTGCGGCAACCAACTTAACACTGTAACTACACAGACTATTTACTCGTTAGCAGCACTATTTCAGACACTAAAACTAATTCCTCCGATTGTGTGTGTGCTGTTCTCTGTGCTCTTCTTTTCACTTTCTCCTTCCGACAATTCTATTAGAAGCTCGAGCGCTGGCGGACAACGCAGTTATGATTCATCGGCGCAAAAAAAAAAGAGACTTCTACTTGACACTGTTCCAGCTTGTGACGTGAGCCTAAAACCTACAGTTTCTTAAAATAAACACAGAACGACTCGCTGCATCTTCGAGAAACCAGATGAGAAGCTGATATTTAAGGTTTTCAGAGCGAGAAATACCTTTGGGGTCATTAACTTTATCTCTCAAGCAGCCCCAGTCATTTTCACACCAAAGAAAGAAAGAAAGAAAGAAAAAGCTTAAAGAACTGAAGAGAGAATTTGTAAAACCTAAAATCCTAACAGCGTCAGTCCAGCCAAACAATTTAGATATATTACAAATTCAGTTAGCAATAACTTATTTCACATCATGCAATAAAAAAAGTGATATTAAAGACAAAGAAAACACACATAACATAAAAGATTTCGCCCTTCTCTCGTTTTCCTCAGATGTGTTGGCAAGCAGTTTTATGTCTTTTCGTGATAATCAGAGTGGCACTTTTTTCTTCTGATATAGTTGTTTTTCTTTTATCTCGATGAGGTAAAAATGAGAGACTGGGACGATGACAATAAAATTTTTTAGTAGGAAGCATGGCGGGAGCTCAGACGTCAACCCAGCTCTGCTCCACGATGGCCGTCACCCGCTTCTCGTACTCACGCTTGTTCTCCTGATACAGCTGTGCGGCCTGGCTGTTCGCTGGGCTGTTGGGGTTGGGCTCATCCAGCAAAGACTAGAGACAGAAAAGCAAAATATAGCTGTGTTAAAAACGCTTAAAATACATTTAGGAAAAAACGTAAAGTTGTAACGTGACGCTATTATTAGCTTTAGCTCAGCAACGGTAAATATACCTCTCAAAGTGTTTGAATGATGAAGCAGTAATACTCCATTACCTCCCCAAGAAGACATACCTCCATGTTGTACAAAAAAAAAAAAAAAAAGGGTAGGGCTGCACAATATAAAAATCGCAAATTTATTGTAATCGCAATAACACCGTACTCTCCAGTTTATATACCTTTGTTTGCTATTTTTTCTGTCGAAATCCTCCACAATTGCCAAAAGGAAGCTTGAAACACACTGTGGTGCATCAAAATAAAAAGTATTAGTTTAGACCTGGTTCATTTATACATTTAGTCCCAGTGTAATCCCAGGTTAGTCCTAGTTTGATATCCAAAATATTTATTGTATATTTCACATTTTTCCAATATTGTGTAGCCCTAGAATATAGCCACTAAAATTTAGTTTGGAGTTCAGCAAGAGCTGAAGCTTAAAAGTGGCACTAGCATCTCAATATAAAAAAACTACACTGACAAAATCCTTCAATGTTTCCCCCTAATTCATATCGTAAGCTAAAACTCAATATTATGAGTTTATTTTTTCAGGAATTATGTTGTTAACCACATCTTGGCCAATTTGTTCAGTATTATATAGTGTGTTGAGGAAGTTTGTACAAACAACCAAAACATGCCTTTACAACATTTTACATGGCATCACCCCTGCACCCTATTTTTCATATCTTCTCTAAATCCCCTACATACCTACCTGTAATTCTGCTGGAAGGGTTTGTTCAAATTCTAAAATAGCTAGCTAATTTTCCACTTAAACATTCTCAAGGTGACTAAATATCTTCTGCCAACTTCTCTGTAGGTCCTTTGGTTTGAGCGGAAGTGGGCGGCATTTAAAATTACTTATTTTAAATGCATTTTTGCAGCAGCAGAAAGAAAACCCACCTGGATGGAAGTGAGTATAGACGAGACATCGTATGTGGGGCTCCAGCGATTCTGAAGGATGTCTAAACATATACTGCCATCTGCGTAAACTGTGGACACAAAACAGAGGACTTCATGATGTTATGTCCATGTAACAACATATAGGCTGTTGTAGTTGACTCATTCCTGGCTAGACCTTTAACACTGCTGCAACTTGGACTTTTGAGTCACAAGCTTTTGTAATATTGTGTAATATTGTGTAATGACCCAGCCCCGAATAAGCTGAAGAAGGTGGATTGATGGGGGATGGTAAGTTGTGTAATAATAGAGGAAGTGGCAAAGCAACCACCACCACAAAACAAAACAAAACAAAAAAAAAAAAACCCTACAAGCTTCATGTGACAACTTTTCAACTGCTAAAAAGAAAAGGTTCAACAGAAAGTGATGTGTTGCCTCTGAATACATTACATTTATTATGTTTTATTTATAGAGCATATTGTAATAAATGGCTGCACCGTCATCTATTGTGGTTCTCATTTTATATGTAGTTGCCTTTTAAATTTTTTTATATCCTTTGAGTCCTGGTTTAGACCTACATTTTGTCTCATCTTTGACCAGAGTCTGTATTTCTGTATACATTTCCATTAAATTTGACATGTATTCTATACAAGTGTGTTTTTTTTAATATTACACAAACACAATATCTAGGATTTATTTTATAAACTGACACATTCTGCCCAAATACCAAATGTTAAATGCTTGTTGTTGTATGTGAGCCATGTTTTTGTGGTTCGTACCATTTGGGTGAAACATTCTGGAGACAAACCGGACTGTGGGTGGCTTGTTTGGGTACTCCTCTGAAAACTCTATCAGCAGCTTAAAGGTTCCTGCGGAAATACACACAGAACGAGGTTAGAAACAGTTAGACAAAGGTCGACCAATAACAAGATATAGAGACAAGATACACTCGGATCTAAAAATACCAGCAGCTCGAGACACTGCTGAGGCTTCACTGTGGACTCGTCAGATTTAAAAAGAGGTCTAACAAACAATACACAAACTCTGCCTCAGCACTTTTCATGACAGACCAGTGACAAGTAAACAAAGTGGGTCTATTCATTAGTGCAGCAAGATGAAGTAAAAGCTCATTTTGTTTATTTATGTCTATAGTGTGCAGTTAATAAGCTGGCATTACCTACAGATCGCTCACATAGCATAGCAGTATATTCTCAATTTTAGGACAAATTTATAAGCACTAAACATATTTTTGCATGTTTAAAAATTACAAACAACCTGTTACCACACCCAACTGTGTAAAAACACTTCTTCCTAACCACATTAATAACCATTTAGTTGCACAAGTTTATGTTTATGTTGCATTTTCACTTGGGGACTATGTTTTTCTGAAACTGGCTACAAAAAAGGGACAATATAATAAAAAATGTGTATGATATTTCACTTTGACAAACCAGCAGACGTTTAAAAAAAAAAACCCTCCGAGATGAGTCACAGTTGACATGTCTTTGGTCCGGCGCATTTCCCAACATGTTTTTGATTATATAACCATCACTCTGATCTTGGGCCTTTTAGACCAGCAGCATTACTCTCTGACTCCCACATATATTTTTCTCTTATTATTTTGCCCTGAAGGCTGCAATAGTTGGGAGCCACAGATGTGACTTTGTAATAAACAGGACAGAAAGAAAGACAGTTAATCACATTCAGAGCTCCAGCAGAACCCAGTGTTTTTAATTGATGAAATAAATCAAAATGGAGACTTACCATCTTCAAATGGTGTCCCCACAGGTCTGCAGTAAAGAGACAAAGAACAGTAATGTGTTTACAAGTAAAAACAATGGTTATTTAACAAACAGTTATGTGTCTGAGCTTCTCTTTTGATTTGCGTAAAAGAGAGCAGGGCTACTTTTATCTTGTGTAATGTGGTCTTGTAACAACTTGGTGATTCCTCCTTCTCAAACATTATTTCTGTCCATTCATTTGTTCATTTTCACTTTATACTCATCAAGTTCACTTTAAAACCTAAATATAAGACACAGAAACCCCCCGGTGTTAATCAATTTTGTTTTTGTTAGCTTTCAAAAAGACACCTAAAAAGTAAAAAACAGACAGTGAAAAATATATTATAAAACAAATATTCCCAATACAAATGTAGATTTGAAACAGACTGGTTTGCAATCATAAATTCGAATATGACCAAAAATAAAATTGGTGAAGATGTAGAAGTTGAACAGTGGATTCAAAACAAAACCTTGAGGAACCCAGCGCGTCAGAAGTGATGGAGATGACTTGCCCTTTTCACATAGAGTTTCTTTTGAGGGCAATATTTGAAACTATTGTCAATAAAAATGCTAAGTAAATTAGAAGTTAAATTTACTATCGACAGAAACCTGCTGCTAATTAAATCTGCGACCGAATGAGAAAAGGTTAATATTAAGAACTTGCTGTTGCATTATTATCAAGACTGAATAAAACTTTTCTCTCTTCTTATTCCTCAGCTTCTCTTCACCTCCTGTGACCTTTAAATTCAAAGCCTGACAGCCTATTCCTCGCTCCGCCACCCGCTGAGCCCCTACATGCTATTCTCAGCAGCACAATCAAAGCTGTAATCAGAGACAATCTTAAAGAGCTGAGGGGGAAAAAGTACTGCAGACTATGACAGTAAAGGAAGCTGTATGAATATCCAGTTTCTCATTAATTAAGACAAGGCTTTCACTTATAATCTAATTGACTTTTAAAAAATATAATCTCCGAGAGAAATAAACTTATATTATTTGGAGTTCAGGACTTTTTCTTCACAATTCAGGACAGCACTTTATCATAAAATACAGCAGCCTCAGAGGGTCAAAACTGAAACTACAGGAGCCCCAAAGGTTCAAAACTGAAACTACAGGAGCATTAATGTAGCATTCAACACTAAAAGTAAATTTTAATCATTTGATGTGAAACCTTTTTTCAAATTTTTGAAGCAGGATTCCTGCTTTGTGATTTACAGTGAAAGGAATTAAATGTCATCCTAAGACAGAGAGAAGATCTTCAAGCGTCACAATCTCAGGGTAGAGTTGGATCCGAAGCATGACTCACCCAAAAATAACTGCGTTCCACAGCATTATGTTGTTCTCCGACGGTGCTCCGCTCACGCCGGTGGGAGGGTCTTCTTGAAGTCTGAGGGGAGATGGAGACAAAAATAAATAAAAAAAAAAAAAAAAGGGGTAAAGGTCCTTTAAACAGACGTTTAAACCATTGGGCTGTGTTCAAAATGTAGGAAAAAGTGGTTGTAGTCTAATTTCTTGAGATCTTTAGGAGGATTTAGAGTAATAATATGTGAAATTCCAGCATTTAACATCTGTGGTAAATTGCATATTTGTACATGAACTACACAACAGCTCCAACAGCAGGTGAACTGTGCATGTCCTACTGTAGATCTTGGGCACTTTCAACACATTTTCAAGGTTCAATAACATTTTACAGAATATTCTGAATGCAGCAAAAATCTGCATTTACACATGGCCAGTTGTAAATGTCATAATTTGCAGTAAGAACATTTTGTTAGAATCTTGAGAGAGGTTTAGAGTGATAGCTCTATATATTTGAGCACTTTCAAAATCTAGTTTTCAGCATCCAATGGGAGAGATAAACTATAGACTTGAATAATGCTGCAGAATAGGCTTAAATGGTGACACGGTTTTGAGCAGTTAAGCATGGGTTCTAATTCTTAAGCCTTTTCAAGCATTTTATCCAACTTTTGGGCACATTTGTAACACTATACTTAGAATATTTGACATTGGTAAGTTACATAAATCAATAAAAAAAATAAACCTAGAGTGAGAATTTATGCATGGCCCATTGTATAAGGCAAGCATTTCAAAATGTTTTCAAACCTTTTATCCAATTTTTGGACACTTTTTTGGCTCCTATAAACATAAATTTTAACATTTCAAACATCTTAAGAATGTCACAGTGGTGCAAACGCAAAGGGTGAGCACTTACTACTGGCCTACTACATATAAAAAAGCCATATGTGGTAGCCTGACCAGAATGTTTTTTATTTTATTTAAAAAAGATGCATTACAGAGTTAAGAAATTTCCAAACATGAGGTTGTTAGTGGCAGTTGCAGCCTGCTTACTCGTTCTCATCGCACAAGCTCGTACACACACGTTGACAACCGGCAGAGACTGCAGCACACACAGACTACAGTGGGGTTCGAAAGTTTGGACACCCCAGGTGAAAATTCCTATTAATGTGCATAACGACGCCAAGAAAAGATGGAAATTTTTGGAAATCTCCAAAAGGCATCAAATGACAGATTAGACATCCTTATAATAAGTAAAAAAAAACAAAGAAAACAAAAAAAAATGATGTCTGCAAAAGTTTCAGCATCCTGCAGAGTTAATACCTTGTACTGCCCCCTTTGGCAAGCTAGGACCTGACAGTGTCATGGATTGTTCTCAATCATAGTCTGAGAATGACATCACCTGGTCTATCCAAAGGTTTTAAATGCCCAGACTCATCTGACCTTGCCCCAGCAATCAGCACCATGGGTTCTTCTAAAGCAGCTGTCTAGAAAACTGAAACTGAAAATAGTTTACGCTCACAAAAGCAGGAGAAGGCTATAAAAAGATAGCAAAGCGTTTTCAGATGCCAATATCCTCTGTTCGGAATGTAATTAAGAAACGGGCAGGCATCAGGAACAGTGGAAGTTAAAGCAAGATCTGGAAGACCAAGAAAAATATCAGACAGAACGGCTCGCAGGATTGTGAGAAAAGCAAGTCAAAACCCACGTTTGACTGCACGATCCCTCCAGAAAGATCTGGCAGACACTGGAGTTGTGGTACACTATTCCACTATAAAGAGATACTTGTACAAATATGGACTTCATGGAAGAGTCATCAGAAGAAAACCTCTTCTACGTCCTCAACACAAAAATCAGCATTTGAAGTTTGTAAATGAACATATAGACAAGCCTGATGCATTTTGGAAACACGTTCTGTGGACCAATGAGGTTAAAATAGAACTTTTTGGCCGGAATGAGCAAAGGTATATTTGGAGAAGAAAGGGCACAGAATGTAATGAAAAGAACCTCTGTCCAACAGTTAAGCATGGGGGTGGATCGATCATGTTTTGGGGTTGTATTGCAGCCAGTGGCACAGGAACATTTCACGAATAGAAGGAAAAATGGATTCAATAAAATTTCAGCAAATTTTGGATGCTAACTTGATGCCATCTGTGAAAAAGCTGAAGTTAAAGAGAGGATGTCTTCTACAAATGGATAATGATCCTAAACACACCTCAAAATCCACGGTGGATTACATCGAGAAGCATAAACTAAAGGTTTTGCCATGGCCTTCACAATCTCCTGACCTCAACATAATTGAAAATCTATGGATAGGCCTTAAAAGAGCAGTGCGTGACAGACAGCCCAGAAATATGTCAAAAAGGCCTAAAAGCTACACATAGTACGGGTGCACGTGGCAGAGTGGTTAGCACTCCTGCCTCACAGCAAGAAGGTTGTGAGTTCAAAACCCGGCCAACTCAAACACTCTCGGCCAACTCCGGTCTTTCTGTGAGGAGTCTGCATGTCCTCCACGTGTTACCGTGGGTTCTCTCCGGGTACTCCGGCTTCCTCCCACCGTCCAAAGTCATGCATGTATAGGTCAATTGGCAAATCTTAAGTGCCCTTAGTGAATGAATGTGAGAGTGAATGGTTGTATGTCACTGTCTGTCTAAATGTTAGCCCTGCGACTAACTGGCCACTGTCCAGGGTGTACCCCGCCTCAGGCCCAAAGCTGCTGGGATAGGCTCCAGTCACCCGCGACCCCTATCGGGACTAAGCGGTAGAAAATGAATGAATGAATGAGCTACACATAGTACTTTTAACATTTGGGCTTATATGGCTATAAGCTTACTGTCTGAAGTCTGTGTTGTGTTGATGTGAACAATATCATAGACAACATGACATACTGCATGTTGTCCTCATATTGCCCAGCCCTATTTATAAACCTTAAAAACACAAATAATATTTAAGCATTTTTGAGGATTTGAAGCTCCACCAGGAGATTAGAGAGGAAACAGAGACACAGGGAAAAGGCAGTGAGTGTGCTGAATTTAATGAACACCATGTCTGCATAGTAATTATGAGTCTAAACACGGCCCTCGCTGTAACAACAGGACATCAGTGGGTAGCGACAGGCCGCTTCACCGTCACACATAGTTTAGCATGAGCTCTACTGTTAACTACCGTGTCTACTGTGCCATGACTAACCGCAGTATCGTTATAACCAGGTTTGACCTTCACCTGAAACAACCCATTACTTTGAGAAAACACACAACTCCTCATTGCCGTTAAATTATTTTCCAGGACAATTTTTCTTGACAATTCGGACAGCATTTTCTCATCCACTATTTTAAAACACACTGGGATTTATTCTGCGTCATCTAAAACTGCTCTTCAAACTACAGAAGCCTCAGAGGCTCAGAAGTCAAAACTTACAATTCCTAATAGGTTTTGTAAATTGATCTAAATCTAGTTGACTTGTTTTTTTTTCCAGTTTTAAGTCTGTATACACTATTTTTGAACATTTTTATCAATGGCCTGATTATTAAAGACTACAAAAGACTAAAAAAAATAAAAACTATCTGTCTAAGTAGAAAGTACAACAAAAGGAAGGAATAAATGAAACAAAGTAGTACAAACACCCCAAAAAAAAAAATAAAAAGGTAGAAAGTAAGACCACACAATGTGTTGCAAATGTATTGTCATATCAAGAATTAACAACAATATAATGTTACCAAAAGGGCAGATTTAAAAAAGGAAGGAACCAAATAAAACAAACAAATGCAAAAAAAGGTAGGACGGAAGAGATGAAAGTAAAAAAATAGTGATGCTGTTAGGCAGCACATCTTTTATAGTTTATTTGACAAAGGCTTACACATAAAGCCTATGAAAGTATTGAGATTAGAGTTGCTGTGATCTGATCCTAATGTTAGCCCAGTACTGAGTCACAGCTGGGTCTGATATTGGCGACAATGGGCCCGATCTATTTAAAGTAGCTCTACGTTCACATCTAGATCAGAAGCGCATCGTTTGGCAAGAAGAGTATGAGCAGATTGGATGGAGGCCATGTTTGTTCTCCAACCGAGGGACTGAGAATGATGTGTATACTGTATATTGCCATTGGAAAGATTGAAAAGCCAAATTCTTTTAAGTAAAAGTGAGAGTTGGGGGTTTTTGAATTATGGGGAATTTTGGCAGCCTACAACTAGATGATAAGAGGCCCAACCAGAGCTTCATGTTAACAAGGATACTGATGTAAAAAAATGTCCTATCTAAACCAATTACATAGATAAGACGTTAACTAAAAGAAACTCTGACCTAAACTAGGGTTGACTGAGTGCTACTGTACCTCAGTCACTACGTTTACATGCAGACTGTACCCTGATTAAGCTCATAGCTTGAAAAAGCCTTTGCAGCTGGAGTTCATACCTTGTCCGAGCTTACAGAGAGAAAACCAAAGTGTCTGCTCGGGCTGATGCTGCATTCATGTGTCCTTAGTATTTCACAGCATTAAGCCTTTGTTAAAAAGAGAAAGACGCTAATGTTAAACCCGACTTATTTGTAAAGTGTTACTTTGTGCTGCTGTCTGGCTCAGAAGCATGCTCAGTGCGCTTTGTCCGGCCTTAATCAGAGTAAGATGCATACATGCAGCAGTAATCCGCCAACCACATTATCCAGCTGTTTTACTTCAACTTCGAGAAATTTTAACGACTGCTCCCCCAATCAGTGTATGCATGTAAAATGTACAGATTTTGAAAGGACAATCGGAGATGCCACTTCCTAATTCAAGATATGTATATTGGGACAATGTTTAAGCCCATTTCAAGAAATTTATTTTTTGTATTGTTCTCACTTTCTATTTTTACTATATCTTTTCATCTTATACAGTATTATCTTATTGCTTCATCATTATTAATATACTTTATTATTTTTGTTTGGTTGACAATAACACTAACAGACTCAAAGCTTTTTTGTGCACAATGTAATGAGGAAAAAGCTTTGAAGTGATGTTTACTTGAATAACAAAGTGATCGCAAACTAAACCTGTTTTCTGGTTCTGCCTCGTCTGAATAAACACTGGTTTTGGTCCCGCACATGTCTTTATCAATGGTTTTTAATTACGCCATCTCATACTTCCCATACATGGTCTGCTGAGCTGCTCAGGACTCTTTTGTACCAGGCTTTAAACATGATTTTTATACTTGTAAAGTTGCTATTGGATTTCTCCTTATATTTCCGCTTTTGGAACCTGCCCTCTGGTGGACGGAGGTATATCACTGTATGGTGGCGCCCTTACTCGAGGTCCTTTTAATGGGTTCCATGAGAGAGGCTTGGATTGGGCTTTAATATATTTGCTCAAGAAACATCTTTCAGTACTGGCTTTTAATCCATGATTTAGACTTATCTTCAGTTCTTTGCAACAAGTTTGTTTCGTATTCAGTTTTATACAGTCTTTTCCTCACTCTCTTTTCCTTTGATGCCATTTTAAACAGGATTCTTAAATTGATCACTTTATACATGTTTTATATTCTTTCACCCTAAAGAAGTTAGTATTTGGTGCATTGCAAGAGTTAATCATTAAGTTGCATCTCAGAAGAAGCACCACCCTTCATTGTGTGGCACAGCAACAACTGCATAGCAACATCAAAACTCAACAAATCAAAAACATGCTGATCTGGCAGGTCAACCCTTCCAAATATCTTTCTGACAGCAGCCTTTACATTATGAAAGAAAAAGCAAGAGAACAGGTTTGTAAAGGGTCAATTCACCAAAATCAAAACAGCCTTGTACACATGGGGCCAGGACTCCCCTGCAAAAGAGATTTGTAATCTCAGTGGGACTATCCTGGTTAAATAAAGGTTAAATAAAATAAAAAATTATTTTAGAGAACTAGGACAGGTTCAGAGTTAGGCCTACAAGTTGAAGCCTGGCTAAAAGGCTGATTTGAAGAGAGTTTACGGCTATAGATCAAGGTAGGCCGATTTGTTCGTCTGTGTGAACATAGATCCTGCTTTGAGTCCCAAGCTGCAGACGACCCACTGCAATTAACCTCATTTACGGTAATCTGCCAAAGTCTCGGCTTGAAAAGATACTCACACACTCCCTTTGTTCTACTTCTGCATTAATGATTACTAACCAGCCTTTGTATAATCAACACAAGGTACCAGAGAGGGGCCATTTTAGTACCCCAAAAGACAATGGGTAATTACTGCATGTTAAAATAATATGCCAAGACTTGTGCTAGCGGCGTCAGCTTTGCCATAGTAAAAGCTATGGCAGGCTGTAAACAAATACACTGGCTCCAACTTGTACTGATCAAACAGCTTTCACAAACTGCTTTTTACTAATTAAGCCATGGCACAATGAGAAATAAAGCTCTGATGGGGCAATTATTTTGAATTTCAATAAATGCCTTAATGTTATTCTGTTACTAACCATTCTTTGCAATTTGGATGTTGCAGTTGTTAACAATAAATCTGCAGTATATTGTGCAGTTATTCCAAGAGAGGAATACTGTAGCTGTTGTATCATAAGCTTGCATAAAAACACATCCATACTCAAGGCAGTGCATCTGTGTAGCTAAAATACAAATCTATTTTCCACTTTTCAGGTGGTAATTAGCTTGCTAAAATTTATTCATTCCATATTTACATAACCTAGACGCCAACACACATGCGCCAAAAGGTTAATTCACCATTTCTCCATGCAATGTTATTTTTCCCTAGTTGCATGTCTAAAAAGTCCAGAGGCAGTTTATTTCCTACCTTGGTACTGCCGCCTGGAAATCCAACCTATGTACCGCTAGGCTAATTTCATTGTATAGAATAGTAAAACAATTAACTACGCTAACTATAGAGTACGTAGTATCCTTGTATCTGTGTGGTAAATAAACCGGGAATAAACTCTAACTTGACTAAAAATAGAAAAGCAACAAGATCTTTTAGCATTACAAGTAGCAGTCCAAGTACTTTACACTCCAAAGGGAGTTCAATCTTAGCTGTAACAGAAACTGTGTCCATTAAACCCTGTAATTCAACGTGTCCATTTTAGATACTAACATATAACAGAATTAGTTTGACTTGTACTAAAAATAGTGATTGGGTAGCATCCAGTTCTTATAAAAAGGGACCATTGTGCAACCACTAGTTTTTGATAGGTCTTTCACTTAAGCTAAATAAAAAAATTAAAAAAAGTCATAGCATCACATGAATGAGTGTACATGTAGGTCAATGCCTATATTGTGCAATTAATTTGAATTAAAGATCAAAACAAGACATAGGTAATAACTCTGAGTCCATTTGTAAAGCCCTGTATCAACCACAAATGAACCAAGAATGTGCCATTGTGTTTGGTGCCTCAGTGTCATAGCCCACCACCTGGGGACTGGCAAAGCAGAGTAAGGTTACTGACACTTTATCCATGCTGCTACAGAGCCTGTCTTTAGGAGAATAGCTTAGCATCTTTTTCCACTGGCAGGTGTGTATAGAGCACACACAGAGGGTGCCAGATGGAGCATGCCAACAGATTGTGGATAGCAAGTACAGTGCCAGGTGGGGTTCTCTCTTGAAAAACTAAGGCTAGTTTTTGCATTTAAGTGCATATAGCTTATTTATTACCAAATACTGACAATTTAAACCACTAAGTCTAGAATAATCCAAAACAACAAGCAACACAGAAGCCTTGAGAACCAAATAGAGGATTGTGCATCATCCAAAAGCCACATGTGTTAAAACCAAGTCAGCAAGGTATTACTTTAAGGTCATAATTCAGCCAATTTAAAAAGGCATGAGTCGGTTTTAACAACATGCTTTACGGTAATAATAACTATTTTGTGTGATAGCCTGTTATTGGTTTGGTTTTATGTACACCCACTTCTTTTCAGGGAACATCTGCATGCTGAGGATTTAAAAAGCAAACATTTTTCTTCCAAACCGGCAGATTAAAAAATCAGTGACTAATCAAAATCAACTTGGCGCGTTCCAGCATTTTCCACCAGTCTATTGTCTCCAGCTTATTTAAGTGCACCTTTCTTAACTAAACAAGAAAATGCATTAGACTATTCCCTTCACTGCAAAGGCAAGCCTTTGTCATTAATCGACCGCTAACACAACACAAATACACCAGTCTATCTGTCATCGTTACAATAAGCACATACAGAGACTAACAATGCAAAAATAAAGAGGTCATTTTACAACAACTTCAGTCTGGCTTTGCATTTAAAGCCTTTGCATAATCAACAGTGGCTAAGCTAATGCTAAGCTAACGCCGCTAACAAACACAAACACAAACCGGGAAGCTTGCCAAAACGCTGCGGTACCTTTTAAAATCTCTCATTAGTCGTCGTCTTGCCGGTGTCGACATGGTTCAAACTGTATCTAAAAAAACGAAACCAAGAATAACTGATGTAAACGGCCCCCAAAAACAAAAATCTGGTGTTTCTTGTCTTCCTTCCGCTCGCAGCCCTTTTCTTCTCCCAAAACAACTCGCAATCGTCGGGTTAGCTTTTATGGTGACGTCGCTGCAGCGGATGTACAGCCCCTTTATGTCACACTCAGGCCTTTTCAGACTTTTGAGGAAATATGTGGTTAAAAGGCTTCACATTTATAATAAGAGATTCTTAGAGTTTGTGCGGACAAGATAATAATGTGGATTTTCCAGTTAGGAAGGTTTGAGAGGTGGCTACTTCAGGATCTGAAATACCATAGTCATTTGCTCACAATACCTTATGACTGGATTTCATGATGTAATTAGTTAGCTATCTAGCGTTAGACATTTGGGTGCTTTCCAGACCAAAGTAGTTTCAATAATAATTGTAGTTAGTAGCCTAAACTTGTCATGATTGCTAGTTTATTATTCATCGCTATAAGTTTAATGTTCTATGGACTTTATATATGTTTAGCTTAGATGGGTCTGGGTTCAACAGCTGTTTATCGTTGCTATGGTTACAAGAGGCCGGTAGAAGGTCAAAAATAAAAAAATAAAAAAATAATAAAAACTGCTTTAATGCTTCCAAACCATAAAAATACATTAAAAAAATTAAAATAAATACAGTAAAAATATTTTTAGTTGCCAGGTCATAATTAACGCTTAAGATCAAGACTGGTCTGAGATCTGCCCCAGGGGCCATAGTCTTTTGTTTTGCAACTCAGACATAGCAAATCTCTACATTAAAGCCTTGGTGTTCAATAATAGCAAGTCATGATGTTAGTAAATTAAAACAAGCAATAGGTGACAAAATAAGAAAACCAATACATTTCAAATATCTACTTTGTATAGTTATTGTTCAATGATTTATAAGATGGTTTTCAGATGTGTGAATCCAGGCAACTATGACTAGAGATGTTTATGAATACGTACTATTTTGCTGATAAATATTTGCATGCTTATAATTTTTACTTTTACCTCCACTTGCATTCTTAACAATAGGCTTACTGTATGTATTACTGGCTATATATACTGTTGATTAATATGTCTTGTTCTTTCTTGTCCCTGCTCTTCAAGTCTCTCCAGGTCTCATTAATATATAATAAAACACTATATACATATCCATAGGCACTAAATATAGAAACAGAGTGACCAACTGTGTCTGTTGTCATGGCAACTGTCCTTTCTCTTGAGGTGGAGACATATCTGTTTTAAAATAAAAGTATTCTATACCATTAAAAGTTAAAAGACAAGACAAGACATTTATTTTTGTATAGCCCAATATCACAACAACAGTCACCTCAAAGGGCTTAACAGACTGCACTAGACAACATCCCCTGTCCTTAGACCCTCCATCAGGGTAAGGAAAAACTCCAAAAAAACCCAGTCGGGAAAAAAGAGAAACCTCAGGGAGAACCACAGAAGGAGGGATCCACTCCCAGGACGGACAGGCCGTGCAGGAATGTGTCCAGGACAGTTGAAAAATACATAGAAATACACAAACATATTCAGAAATAAAAACATTTATATTGGCAGTGTACAGTGTCCACTCTGAGTGTGCAATAGTGGATGGATAAAAGCCTACTGCTTTGTCACTGACAT
Organism: Perccottus glenii; assembly: GCA_024416835.2. Lineage (NCBI taxonomy): Eukaryota > Metazoa > Chordata > Actinopteri > Gobiiformes > Odontobutidae > Perccottus > Perccottus glenii. Next base: position 22,246,862 of record CM044561.2, on the reverse strand, counting down.
CTGATAGAAAAGTAGAAAGGCAGATGAAAATTTAGAGAAGTGTTAAGAAACATAATAATACTGTATAAATATATTATATATTCTAACCGTAGTCAATGCACTCCATCTGTAATATACTGCCACTCAAATCAGTATCATTAATAAATAGTTAAAAACAGGTAGTGATCACATAATATAGCAGTTTATAGTGATTATATTTCTAGATAGATACTATTGTGAACCTGCACTGTTAATGTGCCTATATAACTGTCAAAAATCCCATAGGCCTATTACTTACATGTTAAAATTTAAAAAGGAACAGTATTACTATGCATTAAAGTGCACTACAAAGCAATGGTGCAAATGTGCAGTTAGTTGAGCAAATGAATGACTTGAGGGTTAATGTTCATCTTCATTCACTAAGTGTTGTTTTTTTCAGGCAGCATAAAACTCACAGTGTAGTTCCCAGGGTTAGGTCTGGGTTTATCTGAAGATCTCTTTAGACCTTGACCTGTATTACTTTTTGTAATCATCTTGACTTGTGTATGGTAAATAGACTGTATGTAGTGTTGTATATAATTGGGAAGATTTAAATATATGTAAAAGTTGTCTCTTGACGTGTTACTATTTAAAGCTTCTGTGTGTAATTGTTAATAGTGAAACAGTCAATAGTGAATGAACGCAGTATTCGTTAGGTTCAGTAACTTTTGGTTTCACTGCAGTTTTTCGGACATTCCCTGATGCTGAGCTCACTGTTGTCATGACAACGAGGTCCGTGCCTCCAGTAGCCAGCTTTTACAGCAGCTCATTTTACAGTTTAACCGGAGAAATATAATAACAGACTGGAGTAGGGCCTTTAGACACACATTATTATTATTAATAGAGAATCAATACAAACAACTATATCTTGAAATGCACTGTTTTAGATATGATTTTATTTGCTTTAATGCTTATTAGGATACCAAAAAAAAGGATAGCTTCACAGTAGGCATCTGCTGTACCCAAGCCTCTCCCATGGAACCTCTTAAATCGGTCCTTGTGTATGGCGCGCCATACGGCGATTTAACACCGTCCATCAGGTGGCTGGCTCCAAAAGAAATATAAGGAGAAACCCAATGGCGACTTTACAAGTATAAAACTCACTGTTTACAGCCTGGTACAAAAGATATCTCTGGTCTCTAGAGCTAAGTTTATACTACGTAACAATTCTGGGGGGGGTGAATATGCTATCTGAAAACTATTGTTTTACTATGCAGTAAAAGCTGAAAAGCCCGGATGTAACTGCCATTTTTATTGCCCTTTCATAACGATAATATTGATGAATAGGGGACCAATGGGCGGATAACATCCATTTTTTTACAATCTATGATTGTACCCAGTGACTGTACTGTAGAAAAATAGAGCCATACAAAATGTAAAAAAGTAATCTATTTGTTTTATGTGTTTTTAAACCATCTCAATCCATTTCCAGTTTCCATTTGCTCTTCTTCATATATGTTTAATTGGCCGTAACTTTCTGCATTTGGTCTGAAAGTCCGAACTATTGTTTGCTTTACACAAAAAACAAACTGAACCTTGGTTCAGTTTGGTCCGGACCGAGACCAAAGAGCAGCTGTTTGGTCCAAACCACAGTCCGCTGGCCCTTTCACACCTGAAGATTTGGTTCACACCAAACGTGAAAAACTGGCGCAAACAGTGCAGGTGTAAAAGCGCCCTTAAACAGCAATTTATTTTACAAGAATGAATTGGCTCATGTCTGCATATATGTATCTGTGCTTTTTCTTTCAGTTGTACAGTTGTCATTCTGTACAATGACAATAAAGCTATTTAATTTTTGTGTAGTGTAAATCTCCCTATGAAACTTAAAAAATGGCCTGTAACCTATTACTTATTAAAAATATGAATTATGTCAAACTTAAACTTGATATTCATATACATCATCCACATTTAACAAAGTAGTAGTTTTGGTAATTAAATTCAACTTTATTGTCATTGTACAGGAGTACACAACAAAACATTGTCATGATCTGGACTGGATATATAAAAAAAATAATATACTAATATACTTCCAACAAACCCGACACATTCATGTTTAACCACACAATCAGTTTCAAAGTATGAATTAAAAATTAGGTATATTCAGATAAAAAAATTCCATTCTGTACTTGAGATATATATAGAGAATAACAAGTATTAATTGCACAGTCAATAATATTCAAGCTGTATCTTTTGAATTAGGCTTTGAGTTCATTGTTCAGAATAGTTATATCAAGTTGAGACAGGTCAAAACACGTGCATGAGACAACTTCAGTCCAAACCGTTCAAGTCCAGTCTCATTGAGTGGTGCGTCTTTAGTGAAGGAGGCAGCATTAGAGCAAGATTTTCAATTGAACACAAATTGATGAGGTTTTGATTTTATCCCAAGAACAGACAAATATACCATTTGTGGTCTTTTTTGGTCCTCATTTCCAAAACCAATTAAAAGTTAGTTCGAAACCAAGACAAGACCAAGACCTGTCCAAAATAGTATGTTAAAGACCAGTTAAACTCTTGTTAAACTCTATAATTAGTAACACAGACCACCCAAGAACCACATGCATTGGTCTCAACCCCTAAAAGTCTTCAGTCTACAGTTTCAGTTTGGTCTTGACTGCAACACTCATAAGTAATAACAATCAATAAACGTTGCAGTTTCTGATGTAAAAAAATAGTATAAAGCTGACACGGGCTCTCTCAAAATCTCTGAAAACTGCACTTCAACATAACCGACAGCAGATGGCGCCTCAGGCCTCTTTGCAGCCTGTGGGTAACTCTGCTGTTGTCATGGTTTCTGGTTTTCTGGAGACACAACGCTGTGAGGTGATTGGTCGAAACAGGGGGCGAAAAGGAGGCAGGTAATGAGCTCTATATGTGTTGTCCCCTTTGTTTTAGTCTCTCTATATTTACCCCACTGACAAAACAAGATGATGAAACAATATGATGCAACCCATTAATGAATACTGTAAAGGTTAAACAAAGGAAGTTACAAAAGTGCAGTGAGTGTTTATGCAGAAGTCAATGATTTTATAACAATCAGCTATTTGCCTTTTTGTTTATGTTAAAGGTTGTAGCTGTCTGTCTTCTTTTCTGTTTATAAAATCCCCATAAAAAAGAGTGTTGTCAACCAGAAAACAATATACAAAGAAACAATAGGTTACCAAGTATGCAAGAAATATGTAATACTTTCCTGTTTGTAGTAACAGTAATTAGTCAGAACTGTGTAACTCTCTGGACCCAATGTGTCAAAAGTACTACAGACCAAACTAATCAATGAATCACTCTCGGGCTGTGTTCACACTTGTATAGTCCGCTTCATTTAGGTCACACTAAAATAGAAATAATTAAATAATTAAATAATTTCCATAAGCAAAAAGCTCCAGTTCAGCTAGCTTTCAAAACTGATATTTTGATATTTTGAACTGTAACCAAACAAATAAAAACAAGGCCTTTCTCAAGAAACACACTAGATGGTGCTGTTGAGCCAAGATGTTAATGAGGGCTTTTACCTCCTCAGCGCTACACAATTGCCCTCTGAGAGTTTTGTTGATTAACAATATTGTTTCAGTTTATTTTTCCGCTCTCTGGAAAGTTAGAACTTACGTCTTTGTTGCCAGTTGATGATGCTATTCCTGTTTGAGCTCTTTTAAACGTCTGCAGTCCACTTGAGGTTTACAATTAAATTGAAATGTAGAGTTCAGTAGGAAGCAAACTGAGACCCATCTTTTGAAGAGGCTTCCAAGTGAATCCTTTGTGATTGCACTCACAGAGCAACGGCACCAGACTTCACTATAACTGCACCTAACACAACAAGTACTCACATTTCACACTATGGGATTGAACCCAGGACCTTCTTGCTGTGAGGCAGGAGAGCTAACCACTCTGCCACTGTGCCGCCAAAATGTAGAGTTCAGTAGGAAGCAAACTGAGACCCATCTTTTGAAGAGGCTTCCAAGTGAATCCTTTGTGATTGCACTCACAGAGCAACAGCACCAGACTTCACTATAACTGCACCCAACACAACAAGTATGAACACACTTTTACTTTTCCTAAAGCTAAAGCCGGAGAATGAAATATGTGTGTACTGATGCATCTCTCTGATGGCCCCTTTATTAAAAACTATATTAAGACAGAAGATGCTGTCACTGTAAGTCTCTGCTGCTCATTTGAGGATTTCTAAAATGAAAAATCTGTTCACACATAAAACAGAGCAGCCATTTTCTCTTGCACACCGCTGTCTCATCTCTGGATCAATCATAATAACAAGCTCCAGGGTTGAATCCCGTCAATTATCTGCACAGATCACGGTGCCACATCACAGTCCCCTGATAATAATCCCCATTAAACCTATCAGTCTCTTAAACCATGACCTTGCTGCTTGTTTTAGAGGAGCACAAGGAGCATTCCCCGGATCGTTGTTTTCCACATTAACATTTCATTGATCCCTTTGGAGTGGCTCGTGCAGGCTGGTCCAGTGTTGTTGTGGCCCCCAGCAGCAGGACAGTGAGTGGGCAGCCATCCAAACCTGACACACCCCCTCGGCATGTCTCACCTTCTCATGTGACCTGCTTTTATCTAGAGCAGGGTTTAGCTGGAGCCCTGTTGTAAAAAACAAATCACCTGTCACATACCTGCAATAAAACAACGATTACCTCAGTCCAAGCTTCATTTATAGATGTGTTGCATAAACAGTGTAACTTCTGAAAGTGCAGTGTATTGTTTTGACTCAGTATTAAACACATGGCCCATGATTTCCAGGAATTTCCAGTTTCATCTTTTTTTGTTATCTCATGACTTTGACTTTATACATGTTCTGTTATTTGTGCAGTCGCCAAACAACACAGCAACCCTGCCTGCTTTTATTTCATTTTATTTAAAGCAACTCTGCGTAACCTTTAGCCAGTAGAGGGCGCAGATCCCTCCCTGTGCAACCCATGAATAACGGTTGCCGTCTTTATTTTCATGTTGAGACGTTTAAGATGGCTTTTGAAACAGTAGGGTCATTTGAGTGTATTTTGTACAAATAGGTCTTCTGCTAGGGTCAACACCAGTAAAAACTTGTGTGCGTCATTGGCCCCCAGCAATCTCCGCTTATTACAGCATGTTTTATAGTTTCATTGTTCAATCCAAACTCCTGACAACCATTTAGCACAACGTAAACCCCACTGAACAAGATAAAACAGGTGGTCACAGTTGTTTTGCATCCCTCGTCCTTTTGTCTCCAGTGATGACAGACTGTGCCCTCTTTGATATGACACTGATGACACGTCGATCATTAATGACACAACACCAGCAGGCAAAATAATACTCAAGTTTAATCCAAAGTTACACAAGTCTTAGCTTCATTGGAGCCACTGTAAGCTCCTGCACGTCATTACAGATCCAGCAGAGAGATGGTTTAAAGAAGGATTTGGACTCTGTTGTTGGGCCTGTTCACTAATAAAAGCTATTGCTGGGAGATCTACATTTACAATCGCAGTGTGAACCAAAGAGAGTCTGGGTAAAAGCCCTCATAATTTCAGGAGAGCACATGCTTATAGGAACAAATTCCAAGCGATCAAAAGGTACAAGGCTGCTGTAAATAAGACCCCAATGTGACCCCACAATAAGACCCCACTGCGTTGGGCGCAGTGGCTCAGTGGTAGAGCAGTTGTCCTTCAACCAGAAGGTAGGCGTTCAATTCACGCTCTCCCCACAGTTCATACTGTCGTTGTGTCTTCGGGCAAGACACTTAACCTCCAGTGCTGTTCCAGCAGTAATACTGGTGAATGGAACCTTAATGTAAATAACTTTGAATAAAAAAGCATCAGCTAAAATGATTAAATGTAAAATGTAACACTGTTGAATTGAAGCTTCATGTAAGTTGATTTGAATAAAAGCGTCTGCTAAATGACTAAATGTAGTAAATAACACATTTACAATTAAAGCATGTCTGATCTGTAAGCTTTTGACATCAACAAGTAAGAGATGAACTTTTCAAAAGGACTATTCAACTATTTAAAAGGAAGCACTGAGAATGAATGAAAAATTATTAAATGTTTGAATGGCAATTTCTCAGATATTGCAAGTCAGTTTTAATGTAAACACGTTTTTAAATCATGGATAATCAATAATCGATACTGCTTTAGCCAACATACCTAATTGATAAGTTTAAGATTGAGTTTTTTGTCGTTCTAAAAGTACACACTTTTTAGACAGGAGGTAATACCAAAGCTTCTTCCACTGACAGCTCTCGGGTCTCTCTCTTCAAAGACATACAGTAGTTGCAATGCTAATCCTGACCGGCTCGTTCCAGGCAAAAAATTATGAGGGATGCCCCTGAAAAATGCATTACATTATTATGTTTTTTTATTTAGACACATTAAATATTCAAGTGAACAATTAACATAGATATAGCTACAATAGACAGCGACAGCCCAACCAGCCTTCATTATTAAATCAAAACCTCTCATCGTCAGCACACACCAAACAGAAAGCAGCAATCAAAGTATTGTTTGGCTCTTCTTTTCATGGCCGCTCGCTAACACACTACAAATACACAAAGATGAGGTTAATTAAAAGTCATGAAATCTAAAATGAAACACATACAGTACAGGTCCATTGTAATTGTGATAAAAGGCTGCTGTGATGAAAGAGAGTGACAAAAAACGGAGGTTTTTGCCTAAATCTAACCAAAGGGAAGGTGTTTCTAGTTGTTGCACAATTATTACTCCGGAGGTTACAATTACGGCAGACAAAGGACGTTATTTAAAGAGCCCTGGAAACAAAAGCAGTGACAGTGACTGTCTGTAGTGACAGAGGGAGATATATGTTCACTATGAGGATTGGCATGCTAGTTTTGATAAACAGTAACAGTATCTGACGTGTGCTGTATTTAAATGTAAGTTCAGCATTATTCATCCATACCTCTGATTGGACTTCTATCAACTTTTCCTCTATAGTTTTAGAGCTTTAACCTGTCTAATCCTCGACTGGATCTGTCTGGATCCACATGTGCTTTGTGGACTTGGAGATGGCATTCAACTATGTCCTTTGAGGAATTCTGTGGGCGGGTGCTCTGCATGTACGTCATGTTCTCAGCCAGAGAATAGTGGCTAGAAGAGTTCCTGCCTCAAGTGGAGGAGTTCAAGTTTGGGGTCTTGTTCACAAGTGAGGGAAGGAGGAACAGAAGGTTGTTCTAGCTTCTGCAGGTATGCAGTCGATGTAACAGTCTGTCGTGGTAAATTTACCGTTCAAGCTACATTCCTACACCTTCCCTTCCTACATTCCCAGCTGAGGTGGCTTGGGCATCTGTTCCGGATGCCGCCTGGACGCCTTCCCAGGAAGGTGTTCTGGGTATTTCCCACCGGGAGGGGGCCCTGAGGAAGACCTATAGGACACACTGGAGGGACTGTGTCTCTTGGCTGGCTTGGGAAAGCCTTGGTGTTCCCACGGAAGAGCTGGAAGAAGTGTCTGGGGAGGGGGAAGTCTGGGCATCTCTTCTTAGACTGCTGCCTGTGTGACCCGGCCCCAGATAAGCATAAGATGCATGGATGAAATATGCAATGTATTGATCAAAATGAAAAGTAGTAACCATTTTGACCTACCCCAGATTTTACACAACCAGACGAAGACTTGATTTGAAACCATTTCCTGGCTTTAGCTTTGATGTCAAAACTCCTCACCATTAAGATTTAGTTACACTCGACAGAGAACATTAAAGCACGGACTGTACAGTGTACAGTAGGTCCTGTCTGCATAAAATGAAAAAAACAAAACAAAAAAACAAGATGACAGGAAACTGTGCTGTCATTATTTTTGTTCGCAGCTGCCTAAGCAAGGCTGAATAGAGCCCTCACTGAATCACTGAGTCACTGACTCTGGAAAAACAAACATGCCACTGCTACGATGGGGTTTAGACAATGCTTATGTTGTTGTTAATGGCTCTGCCCCAAATAAACACCTCCCTCGAAAACAAGATGATCTTTTATAACAGTAATGTACATGACTGTGATTTTAATAATGAGATGAAATGATGATTAGGAGCATCCAAGTTCAATGTGCTTTTGCCACTGTTCAGTTCAAGTCTATTTTCAAGATTTTTCCAGTAGCTTACAAATAAAAAGCCCTATTGTTTTATCTTTATGTCAATACTAATAATAAAGACAAGTTGCCACACTTTTCTCAAAGATGGGACTGTTGAAAGATATTTTGTGCCTAATCATCTGGCAATAACAATAACAGCTGTGGGCATGAGGTACAAATACAAGCCATTTTAAACACCTTTTCTGAGCCGTATTGTCTTTGGACACCAGAAGAAACCTTATAGGGATTAGAAATGACTCTATTTTGATTTTAGAGCAACATGGCATAACATTCAGGTGCTTGTCCCTATAACTCCTATTATTTCTATTACTTCTATTACTCCTAAACTCCGGCTGTGGACTGAACTGCATGAAGAACTCAGGTTTGCAAAATCATTTTTTAAATCACTTTTCAATAGGGCGTTGAGACTCAAATCCTATAAGACCAGACACAAGATTGGGTTTACAAGAATGAGATGAGATTTTGACAGTATTTCCAGACGTGGCCCGGTTAAAGCTGTGTTTGTTCTGTGTCTGCCGCAGTGTGCGCCATTGTTTTCTTACAATGTTCACTTATTGTTTATCTTGTCTGTCACTTCTTTGCCGTTTCTTGTTTCCACCGGAAAACCAAAATGTTGCCACACAGGTATTTTAAAAGTGGCGGGGGCATCTTCACACTCCATCAGCTGATATCTAGTCACGGTTTGATCTTGCGAGATCTTGTGGCACGAGATCTTGTCACACTTTTCAAAACATATTTTTACACAAAAGCCATTTATATTTAAATTTCTCAAATTTTATCATTTGACTCTACGCTTCTGTTTGGCCTCTAGGCTGTATGCAGGCTATGAAATGTGTGGAGAGTTGTGTTCATGTGACCAGTTTGTGATTCATGCTTTTACAACAAGGTTATTACCTAGTCAATTATCTGGACTATTGAATGAAGGGTTATTTATCCTGTCTTCCAATAACACGGAACCATAAAATAGACTTAGGGCACATATATTTTAATGATTTGAGACACAGTCAAATGTTATATAATGTAGCTTTAATAATAAACAGCAGCAACAGTTATGTCAGGACATCAAGCTACTGTTATCACTAAATCTTCCTGTATTCACAAAAACATGCAAATCCCACAAACCCAGTGGTTTGTGGAGAGCATGCGTATATGTTTACTGTCCGTGTGCATTATGACATGAGGTATCTTGACCTAGAAAGAAACCTGAAGTCTGAGGTTTTGGGAGTGTGCAGGATGTAGGCCATGTGTAAAGAAAGTGACATCATTACAACCCCCCCCCCCCCAAAAAAAAAAAAAAATAACAGCGTGCTTTCTGGGGACGATGATGTATTCTCACTGGAGCATGTTAGAAGCTTCATTTTTTAATACGTGAGCCAATAAAACTGAATCGAAAACACAGAGAAAGACCAATGACCAATGAGCAGCATCATCTGTCTTCAGTTGCTATTTGTGTCTGAGGCTCAGCTGCTCATCAAGCTGCAGATATTTAACAGGAAATAGGTTCATCCAGCAAAGGTAAAGCATGGGTGGTTCACATAGCTCAGTGTTTTTCAACCATTGTGCAACAGCACACTAATATAATACATTAAAAGTTTAAACACCAGAGTGGGTCTTGAACAAAAATCTGACCCAGATAAGGTCCTTTTACGAATTAACTGAATCCAACGGTGCCATGGTCCCAAGGAGCTTAAACGGCATAGATAGAGACTGAGAAGCTTTATTCAATTCCCGCCAGTATATCAGCTTTATAAACCCAGTTCCCAACAAATTAAGAGACTGAATTGTTATTGAGGTAAAGTTTATGTCATTTTGTAACATGTTTGGCTGTTCAGATTCAGATTCAGATTCAGATATCTTTATTAGTCCCCAAAGGGGCAATTCAGTTCTACAGCCAACCCATCCAATAAGGTTATTAGCACACAATAATATAAGGATTATAAAGTTAAAAATGTATACAACGATCACACCCTAACACACACATACAGCACAACACACACATTCACCTGCCAGTGACAGAACAAAGCAATGGAATCCAAGAGCCATTTATGTAGTTATGAGTTCTCATTCAAGAATCTTATAGCAGAGGGAAGGAATGAGTTTGCATAACAGGGAAGGAATGAGTTTGCACATTGTTGGTGTGCCATGCAATTTCTTTGCATGTAAAAAACGTGCCTTGGCTCAAAAAAAGTTTAAAAACACTGACATAGATCATGGGTTTTCTCTGGCCTGCTTCTACTGCTTCTACAGAAAATGAATGCCAGTGTGAATTGTTGTCTGTCTGTTTTCATGAAAAGGGAAAACAAAAGTCTTGAGTTTACTTAAAAGCAAACTAAACCAGCATTTCAATGATTAGAAACCAGAAAAAAAAACATTTTAGTTAGCTTTGCTAATGTGCAGATTGTGCACCAAGTAAAATAAAATATACTTATAGTTAGACAGGTTTTGCATACTATGTTTGATACAAAATCAGACAGAGGTGAGAAAAAAAGGCAAAAGCAATTCTGTCCAGAATTGATAAAGTCTTGGAAATTAGAGACGAAATGTCTTCACCTTGAAAACTGAGTCCAGATGCTTTTACTTTAACCTTTGTTTGAAGATGACCTGGATGCCTGAGAACCTTCACAGACAGACAGAGGTGAGGCAAACTTTATACAAAAGCAAGTAAATGTTGAATCTCAGTATGTGCATCATACTTAGAAGTAGCTAGTTGCAGTAGCACCTTGAACAACAATTGGGTTTCAGGTCATGGTTTTGTGTGATTTTATATTTGATACCTTGGTTGATGAATGAATATATCATATAAATGTGTTGCTCTTAAAATCCTACATATTATGACTTTAGTCTTTACTGTCAATTCTATCTATATCTGTCTATTTATGTGACTTTATTCTTATTTTTTTCTAACATCTTTTCCTTTTCAATTTACTATATACAATAACCGAAAGGACGCGCGTGTCAGGTGTGGGCTTTTATGTTGAAACCCCTACCGGAAGGGGCTAACTTTAGCTCGACAGACTTGGAGCTTGGCGGACACCACGTTGACGTATCTCCCTCCCGTCTGCCCAATTCAGTCAAATCATTACCAGCAGGCAGGCGGACGTGCAGTCTAACCAGAGACCAGAGAGCGTAACCAGGAGCTGCCTTTTCTGTTCAGTGAGCTCTTTTTTTCCACAGACTGCGTTACCAACCGGAAGTCGTCTCTCGAAGCCCATTTTCTGACGTTAACTGCGAACAGCAGCAGCACCAGCAGCCCCCAAAACCCAAAAGAATGGACGAAAAGGCGTTCACGAAAGAATTGGATCAGTGGATTGAACAGCTCAACGAATGTAAGCAGCTGTCAGAGGGACAAGTCAAGTCATTATGTGAAAAGGTGAGTCACCTGAGCTACTTTAACCCACATTCTTGCGGCCGTCTCCTTCCCGCCGCCTCCAGACCTTCTTAAAATGGCGTCTAAAGTGTACATTTCACTGCGCGGTGCTTACATCTTTCCTCATGGTGCTTTCTCATTCCGACATTTGACCCCTGCCAGAAACGTCTAGAAATAATCATTTGGAGACACATGTTGTTGCAGGGTCAGGGGCAGCCACAACTGTACATTCAAGTCACAGTAGCAGGTTTACAGCCCCTTCATCCTTACTTTGGCATCTCTTTTAGCAAGTTAAACATGAGTAGGAATTACTGCTTTGGGGATTTCGATTTTCTTGGAGATATTAAAGATGCTTAATGTGGCGAAATAAAGGTGTGATATAGCTAAAATGTAGTATACATTGTGGCTGTTTTATCACAGCACACAACTGTGTTTCACTAACATGATGTTGGCTTTTATATTGTGTGATTTAAAGGCATAATATGCATAAAAAAACAAACACAGACCATCGCACTATACTCGAATTAAGTGCTCTCTAAATAAAAGTCAAACTCAAGTTTACTATGGTTTATACAAAAATCAGCCACCCCATTCCGATTTTTTTATATTCTATGGGTTCTTAGCTTAGAGACACACCCAATAAGGTCTTTGCACATGTACACAAAGGAGCAAAGTGTTTTTTTTGTCTTTTACAGATTTTCTAATGGTTAAAAGTCATTCCATTAGCTACTCATGGCCTGATGTCATCTAATTTGGTCAATTTTGTCAGTTAATCAAATATTTACAGAGCAGTGCAGTTGGTGACTAAACAAAGCCACACATTGTTTGAACAGCACCATATTGTATTTGTCAGCTGTACTGGTCCACTTGCATCCTATTGCATATGGTTATGAGTCATATTTTGTAGTGGCAGGATTGTTAAAGTCATTATGTCACTGTTTCTGCCTGAGACTTGGTTTTTGAGTGACTGTACAAAAATAGACAAAACAATAACTCAGTCGTCTCTGTTTATGTTTGCAACTGTGTTCGTCCCATCACACATGGATACCTGACTGACGATTGAGCTTATTCTTGGATATAAACAAGGAGGTCTTTGAGTTCAAAATGTAGACTGGAGAGTGTTTCGGAGAAGTGTATGCCTTGAATGTTTTTGTCATTACGATAGATACGCTGCTCAATACATAAAGCACCAACAGTTGAGAAAATGAGCTCGAAGGTATTAGAGCCTCAGATGCTATGTGAGCACTGTAGTTATTGCAGTGTGAGTTTTTGTTCCGCCTTTTCTCTATACAGCACATTTGGACACATTTTACTGTAAATTAAAGTGATGCTTTGTTAAAGTCAAGAGACACAAGATTATTTCATATAAAACAAGCTGAGAAAACCTCAGAAAAGCCCACATGGCTCTGAAACATGTGTATGATAATTAACAATTGGGTTATACAATTGGGTTCCACAATTTCCTATACTATTCCTTTACTGTTGGTGGCCTTTTAAACTAGTCTAATTTATGCACAATGAAAATGCTGCTAATGTGAGAGAAGAGCTTAAACCCAGACAAGACAATAACATTGGCTTCCAGAAGTACACATATTTTGTATGCTGATGGCATGACCTGCGTTTGTGTCTTCTTTCTCAAAAGTACAGTCCTTTCAAGATAAACTCGAGGCCACACTCTGAAGTAATTTTTATTCAGTTTTTATTGTGCACTGCAGCTGAACTCCTGCTTTGAATGAATGAGTGCGACCATGTTTGGAGCGCTTTGTGCTGAAGGTTAAAGCCATGTTACTCCCAAGTGGATTGATTATCAATTTTCCTGTTTTCTGCATCTGAAGGCATTGGTTTGATTTATTTAACATGCAGAGTTCAGCTAAATTTATACAGTGAAAGCCTATTTTCAAAGTTTAGTTTAGTGTGTGTTGATAGCAATTGGAGAGTTACAAGTATTTATTGGTAGCCTCTTATCTCTCAGCGCAGGCTTGTTTTGGGCTGCTCTTTGATGTCGCGTAAAAGGAATGTTTGCTGATAAAATGATGTAAAGCATCACGTTTAACTGTAAATGAACATGATAAAGTAAAGCAAACTGATGCTCTGCTACAGTTAAAATACACAAACAGTCACCTTCAAAATAAAAGGTGAACATTTTACAAACATTAAGTACTCATAGGTTTTTAGTATTGGTGACTACTTCATTTTTGGGACATCCTTAGCACTGGTAGTGGTCAGAGGTGTTTCTAGAAATCGTTGGAGTTTAAGGAAAAGGTAAATAGGAGCTTAAAAACATTTATCTGAACAAATGAAGATCAAACTGAGTATTCCACATTGAGGTGGACACTGTTCCAGAAACTCTGGTGCTCTATTTTAAGGCATGTGGTACTTTTATCGACAGGTGTCTCTGAACATTGTCTATGTTGCATGTTTATTGAACTGCGTTTGAAAAAAACTGAAAGGGACTCCGTTATTGGGGCCTTATTCCAGTTTATGCTGTTATGATTGTATTTGTCATTGACTAAAGCAGAAATTGAAAGTAGTAATTCAACTATTTTAGGAGTTCTCTTTTCATTTGAACATACAGCTATTTTACCAAAGATATTTCACTTTCTAAATTACCTTCTTCAAATGCATTCACATCTACATTTACATTGTGCTCTAGACATTGCCACAGCTTCTTTACTGTGAGCTGTTATGACACATGTTCTGTACCGAAGGCTCCTTCCTCTGTCTTTGGATGAAATGTCTGCTCCCACACAGCGGCCCCCTTGTGTAAAAATAACTCGGGATGTGATTGATTTTGAGTTGCAGCACTAACAGTAACTGAGGTTTTTGTTGCAGAGAGGATCAGAGCTCTCCTCTTTGTGCCTGTGAGGCGTTTTGACTGTTTTGGGGGCAAGTGTGGGCAGGGCCGTTCAGATGTGCTGTGTAATCCTTTCTATTTCTCTCCAGGAAACAAAAGGATAAACGTTGTGTAGTTTCTACTCTAAAGGAGCGGTTGGTCATCCTTAGCTGCAGTTTTTGGCCTCTGCAGTCTTTTGAACAGTGTTGACAGAGGAGTATTGTTTCCTGTTAGATGGTTAAAACCTCATTTAATTCCACATTAATTATGTAACACTGCTCTGTTTGGAGGAAATAGATTTCTTGTTCCTGTCCCCATTAGGCAGAACTAATTGAATTTTGTGTTTTATGTTTAACCCAGATGCAGACATGCCCGACGCCTATAGCATTGTTTCTATTAGATTGGTACATTATGGTTGTGGTCCGCATCAACCAGTTTTCAATGTCAAAGGGGGTTCAGAGCATCCCTAGAAGTGTACCGTACTGTTTTAGTCAGCTTTTGTGGTCCTGGTCCACTTTCCTAAAAGCAAAACACTTCAGTCATTGATTTAGCAACAGGGAATCCGTACTCTGGAAAAAAACCATAAAGAAAAGGAAAACACAATGCAACAATGTTCTATCAAATCAAGCATGTCTTTTTTTTTCCTAAATGTTCTTATTTTTCTGACAATAGTTTTGAACAACTCTTGAACAATGTAATTTTGTTGACGGTGAGTTTAGGAAGATATTTAATGTTCTTATCAGTTTAAATTGCTATTGACAAAAGTGACTGCCATCTCAACTAACTTTGTACAGTGAGTATGCACCAATCAGGCATAACATTATGACCACCTGCCTAATATGGTTGGTCCCCCTTTTGCCATAACTCCTCTAGACCCCTGAAGATGTGTTGTGGTATCTGGGACCAAGATGTTTGCAGCAGATCCTTTAAATCCTGCTCGTGCCCATTGTTGGGGCTATCAGTTGTGCACAAGGGTCAGCCTGGGCACCCTGAATGGTCTGAGGCTATGCAGTATTCTGAGACCTTTCTATCAAAACCAGCATTTACTTCTTCAGCAGTTTGACCAACATCTTATCTGTTGGATGGGGGCAGCCTTTAGTCCCCTTGCGTCAATGAGCAATGGCCCATGACTCTGTCGCGGTTTACCTCTGTTCCTTCTTTGGACCACTTTTGATGGATACTGACCTTGTCTAGCCATCACAATTGATCATTGCCAAACTCGCTCAAATCCTTATGCTGCCCATTTTTCCTGCTTCTAACACATCTACTTTGACAACAGAATGTTCACCCGCTCCTAATATATCCCACTCACTAAAAGGTGCCATCATGAACAGATGATCATTGTTGCTCAACTGTTAATGTTTGTGAGACCTTTAACAGCCGCTGTGGTGATTATTCTGTTTGTTGTACATTAAACATTGACCTACATTTTATGAGCTCATCTGTTTGTTTTAGCCAATGGCGTCACATTTTGCTGATGAGTCCTCCTGTGAGTCTGTGCTAAAACTAGCCTAATGCAGCTGAGTTTGCCGAATCATGTCATGTCTCCACAGTTAGCTATTATAAATTAACACTTGTATGCTTTATTCATTAAAAAAGCACTCGACAGCTGCAGGTTTACAGCTTATACGAAACATCAGATTATTTTTAATGACATATTTTCATTCCTCAAACAGCTCCGGACGTTTTTAAAGTTTAGCTGTTTTGAGCTTGTGGTGTTAATACCAGAGCGGTGCAGGGGGTCGAGTCACGTTGATGGGTTCTGGTACAAAAATAAAACGTCGCTGTCTGCAGACGGTAAATCATCAAGACTGTGGAGCTGCATACGTTACAGATAGGGGATGTTTTTGGTACAGGACACTGCCTGCAATAGTTTAGAAGGTAAGTATGAGCAGCCCAACAGGCAAGTGCAAAAAGCGTTTGAGCTAAAACAAATGTCCAGGAAATGATGTTGATGCTTCTAAAGACTTTGAGTAAACAGACATTTTTTTTGCTTTTTGTGGGAAACAACAAAACACAACCTTTTTATTTATATATGTCATTTAAAGTGTATTTTTAAATTTAATTGTGCATTTTATTTACATGCATCATACTATTATTTTAATGTATTTTTGTTTTACACTTTTCACCTAATTATATTTTTTATTTTAGATATTTTTTCTTTTGACAAAGATGTTTTATAATGTCCGAAGAAAAATATTGCTTTAATCTCTTTGGACATATACAACATTTGGACTAAATGAAAACTCCTAGTATACCGAATCACTAAAATATATACTGCATAGTCAACTATATATGTTCAGTCTGAAATAATGAGACTTTATTAATTCCACTGCAAGTAGATGCACTTGTTACAACCGTTAACAATAAAGTGCAAAAAGTAGGAAAAACATTACAAATTATCCCACAATCCCAACAAAATCCCTACTTAAATTAAAGTCAAGGCTCCCTACATGAAAATAATAATTGCACACACAACAAACACTAGTGATGCTCCGATTGATCGGCCACCGATCATGATCGGCTGATATTGACTAAAAATAGCTTGATCGGCGAACCCCAAAAAAGCCGATTGCGTGATGTAAATCATGCGACTTTTTCACATGTGCATGCACGGCGCGCGGCACAGGTACACAACAGCAGAGCGGAGCTTGTCAGTGGCAACATGAGCTCTCCCGTCTGGAAGTTTTTCAAAGCAGACATCCCAAGTCTCCCGGAAGTTGCGGGAGTCTCCCGCATATTGATAACGGCTCCCTGAATCTAGAGGAGCGAGCAAGAGCGCGCATGCGAGAGTGTTTCAAATCGTGTAGCGCGCGCACGGCAGAGAGGGAGAAGTGCGCGAGAGACCTTGCGTGTGTGTGCTAGTGTGCGTATGTGCGAAGCGCTTGTAAGACAGAGAGCATCCTGATTGGCCTGTTTCTGCAAATCAACAATCAATTGTCAGTGTGGGCGGGCTTTTATCTCGTCTCCCAAACTAAATTAATCAGTTATGTCTATCTAAATGATTGCAAAAGGCATGTTGAGGTGAGTTGATAAGTTTCATTTCATGTACATATTATTCAGGCTAGTTGCCAAGGCTACATGAAAACACCAAACTGCTTAGACCTGTTTAAAGTTGCAATAGAAAATAAATAAAAGCAGTTTACATAAATAGTATAAGCAGCTTATATAAATAGTAAAAGTAATCTACATATTTAAACATAATTAACGAATAATTGCATCGGCCTATAGCTTATAGAAATAATATTTTATGCTTTTATATCTTTTAGGGACCACAGCATGTTAGGGAGGCTAAGCGCAGAGAAGGCTGCTCCAATATATCTCAGTTCTTCCATTCAGATAGAGCTGAAATGTAATCACTAACATGATTAGGCATCTTAGAACACGCCATACAGCTGAATATGCAGAGTATGAGAAACTAAACCAACCGTCTACAGTTTTTTTTTCTCAATAGAGAAAAAAATGGTGCATGATTATAGATAAAATTCCCCTGCCATTCTGTGATCGGCAGTGATCGACAATTGGCAGATCAGGATTTTGGTGATCGGTGATGGGCCCCAAAAATGCTGATCGGAGCATCTCTAACAAACACCTGCAATTAACAGCATATACTTATTTTCTAAGGATTCTTTTGGAATGTTGTTTACTGCACCAGCTTGTCTCTGAGATTAACAAGATAACATTTCTAAACACCATTTTTAAATTTTAAAACATTTAAAGCCTTCTCGGCAGAACAACACAACCCAAAGCCATTCAATGCTGATGAGGCTGGTTTCCACAGTTTATATTATTATGAGGACACTAGCTCCCATAATCATCCGCAGTAAGGTCATACTTTTCTGGTGGTGATTGTTTGTTGATTTGCTCTAATTCACTCTTGAGATGTCTCTGGAAAAAAAAAAACATTGGCTGCGTTGTGCTCACTTTTTAATGGAATTAAAGTGAGCGGCAGCAGCTGGGAAACGCTGACCTCACTTCTCAACAGTAAATGATTTGAAGAGTGTTTTACAATGTCTGGCTTTTTTATAATTTATACATATTCTCAAAAAATGTATTCTTCAAGGCGTACCACAGCAGCATGTATTGCAAGGAAAAGTCCTGGTTGGACAGATACTCCACTATGAAACTCTTGTGTCTGGGACACGCTACCAACTTGTTGAAAACTCCTATAACAAGCCAGAATGCATCATACCAACTAAATTTTACATTACAAGTGGGATATTTATTGGAAATCCATTTGAGTTTTGAGTTTTTCCGTTTTGCTACTTAATTAGTGTTTTGGTTGTACAGCATAGAAAATGACGTGTCTACATTTTTCAAAAATAAATTCTTGTAAATCCGTGTCTGCAGAATCAATGTATCATGAAACTAATGAAGAAAGTCATGTAATGTTATTTTACACATTTAAAGGGAAGTGTTTAATATCAAATTTTCACTGGCCTTTGTTTGCAGCAGTTAATGGGCTAGTCTCTGTGGAATTGCTCCTGTATGCTTCCAAACTGTGAGCTGACAACCATCTAATTTATGGTAATACATTAGCCCCAATGCATATGTAAGTGACCTGCAAATATTTACTTTGCTGCCCTGTATTCTGGTACATTTTTCTACTCCAGTTGTGGGCCAAACGTGGGCGAGGCTCTTGCATAACGTCTGTTGTCATTGTCTTTGGGCAGAACTTTTATGCTCCGTCAATGAACTGCTCGCACACAATGTTTTTAAAATTATTGCTAATCCCTGTTGAAATAGTCCATTGTGCAAGGGGCACTCACTCCCTCATTTTTTTTTGTAACACTTGGGCAGAGAATCAAAAAATTGCAGAAAACAATGTGTCCTACCACAACTGGGCAGATGACACTCAGTTGTACATCTCACTGACAGCAGGTGACTATGGGCCTGTGGACTCACTCTGTCACTGCCTCCAACAGATCACTGTGTGGATGCAAAACATCAGCAGTCACCTTGAGTCATTTTCTTTTAAAAGCTAAAAATCAGGTTAGACATCTGGGGGAAATAATGGACTCAGACTTGAACTTTAACAGCCACAATAAAGCGATAACATCAACAGCTTTTTACCATCTCAAAAACACTGCCACTGTGTCTAAACCAGAAAGACTTATCCATGCATTTATCTATAGAAGGTTAGACTACTGCAATGGACTAGGAGCAGAAAGTACGATATTAGTCTTGTCTTCAAGTCTATACACTGGCTTCCTGTTTCTCAGGATAGTAGAGCAGTCGTCTTTCAACCGGAAGGTAGGCGGTTCGATTCCCGCTTTCCCCACAATTCATACTGCTGTTGTGTCCTTGAGCAAGACACTTTCCCCACCTGGACTCGTATGAATGTTTAGAGAATGTATGTGGTGATGGTCGGAGAGGCCGTAGGCGCAAAATGGTTGCCACGTCTCAGTCTGCCCCAGGGCATCTGTGGCTAAGGTTGTAGCTTACCATCACCAGTATGCCTGTGTATAAATAAATAATGAACGGCCTGTAAGCGCTTTGAGTCCCTTGGTCCCTTGGGAGAAAAGTGCAATGTAAATCCTATTTATTATTTTTATTTTTATTATTATTATATTTTAGTTCCATATGAACCATCTCAGACTCTGAGGACCTCAGGGACAAGTCTGCTGCTGGGTCAGTACTAAACACGGTGAGTGTTTCAGTTCTATGCAGCTAAAGAGGAGGTGAGACAAGCCTCTACTCTGACAGAACAGCAACTAAAGTAGGGCTGTAACTAACAATTATTTTGATAATTAATTTGTCGATTATTGCATCGATTAATCAGAAAAGGACAACAAAAAAATTTATATTGAGTTCCTTGCATTTTATTCAATGCATATCTGTAAAATATAACTCATGCACTGAACACACTGGGCTTATCTTATACCGTGCAAATGTTAATCTTTGTAAAAAAATAAATAAAATAAAGAATGAGGTATAATATTATCACCATTTATACAACAAACAAATATAAAAGAAATTGTAAAAAGTAAATAAGTACCCGTATAATTAACTCCGTAGTCTGTACCATCTTTGCACAATAGCAGCCTAATAATACAAATGTAAACTGCTGACCAACCACTATCTTACTTGAAAACTTTGGAACTAGCTTGAAACAGAAAAATCTCAACATGCTTTCCAAATATCAAAACCTTAAAGTGCACAAAGAATGCAAATAGAAAAATTGAAATGTTCATCTTTCTTTTCAACTTAAACTTGCTAAGACGTTGGAAGAATAATCACAACAAATATTTGCCCAGACTACAGACAGAAGTTAGCAAAATTTCAAAAAATACTCGAGTAGAATTATTAGTGCAAAAAACATTACTCCACTACAAAATGTATTCAAAGTAGTACAAAATGTTACTGGGTACTTTCTTTGCCATTTTTAATATTACAAACAATGTGCAATAGAATCAATGATAACCGCAGTTCTATAATGGGTTGACCAGCTAACAACACACATTTGTTAAAATAAAAAAGTGCATTGCAGTGTAGGAATGTCAGCACGCGGAGAAGAGTCGCTCAGTTGGAGTTGAGGTGCTAGGTATACACAGGTAACACTTTGCCAACCTTGATTGTTGTGGATATTTTGATTTGTTAGTGTAAAGAATTTGCGTCTTTGGCAATGGCGCTTTTTTACCAAAGTAGCTCAGCATCTGAGCTCCCCCTCCTACATCATTTTATCTTTATTTCTTGCTGCCGCCAAACCTTCGGCTGTCGCCTCCGCCATCTTGTTGAATCAGCTTGAGTGAGTGTGTGAGGGCAGGGGGGCAAAATGAAGGCCAACAATTGGCTGGTCGATACTTCTCCTCGGGTACTGGTAGATCATACCATCAAATTGCTCACTACCACCACACTTTGGAGGCTGATTTAAGTGGTAAACGTGCCACAGACGATAAAGTTTATTAGACAACTAATCAATGACCAAATTAGTTGACTATTTTAATAATCGATTTAAATCGATTAAATCGATGAGTTGTTACAGCCCTAATTCCAAGGCATTGCTTATCATGTTTTGCAAATATTGTGAAGCCTTAGACTTACCATATGTCTGTGGTGTTGTTGTTTTTTTTTTTAAGTTAATTATTTTTTTTATATATATATTAAAATAGTCTTCAGCTTATCAAATGAATGTAAATATTATAACAAATACACTCTACAAACTACTGGGTGAAAATATTAACCCACTAATTACAGAAATTATATCTTTAGGTAAACAATATAGTCACAGCCCGATTGAATGGAAATATCTCAATATATCTAGATCTCAACACACCTGTTTGCTGTTGTTTATAAGCCTAGTGAGTTATTCAGCTGATGCTAATGAATGTGAAACATTAAATTGACCGTATGAGTCAGTTGATTATTGTACATCATGATTTATTCATTTAAAAATATTACTTTAGTTAATTTTGAGACCATGAGGGGGTAGTATTGAAGTGATAATTAATGTGAGGCCGTTTGTAAATCTATTGCTCTAGACTCTTCTCTGAACTTTCAGCTGCTGCAGAGTCAGGAGCCCCGTTCGGTCTGTGGTCTCTGAAAGGCCAGCGGACACATGCTAGGTCTGTGCACGTGGCCTGGTCTTATGTAGGTCAGCGTTTGTGGCCAGCCGCCGCTGCAGGGTCAGTGTTTGTGGCTCTGTGCACATCCATCTGCCTCGGCCTCTGTGAGCTCTGTCAGATCCGTTCTTTCTGCACTGACTTTGGTGTTTATCAGAGTGGACAGAGGGAAAAATGGAATAGACATGTGGTTTTCGTCATCACAGTGCAACATAAATGCTCTACTGCTCTAATGCTATAGTATAAAATGGCCCCTAGTGAAAATGGTATAGTTTGACCCTCTGAGGCTGCTGAAGTTTGACTTTTGACCCACAAAGGCTGCTTTAGTTTGTCAAATAAAAGCAGAGTGCAATGTTGAGAAGAAATGTTTACTTGATTCCTGAAAGAAAATGTTTCATCAAAGTCATCTGGACCTAGGTTTGATGCCAGATTCCTTCGTTTAAACCTTTTCTTGAATATGTCCTGGATGACTGAGAGTCTCCACATGTTGATTTGTGAATGTCTTTGATATATCCCTTACAATGATGTATTATCAAAAGTGGAAACCATATTTAACCCTATTATTAGTGTGTCAGACGACTGGTCTTTGGTCTTTTAGCTCTGGTCTTTTCTCTCCAGCGCCATGATTTGTTTGGTCCAAATCTCCTTAAAGCTGTTGACTGAGCCCAGACTCTCTCCAGGAATAGTCCTCGTTGTGGGTCTGTTATTTTAAGATCTATTTCAACCTTGCTGCAGAAGCGTCTAACACCTGGTTTGTGAAACTAATTAGAGATTGCATCTTGAAATTATAGCAGGCTGTGATCATATTTGCGGTGCTGACACATTTGTTCGCTACGTAACCTTTAGCATCGTTTTCCCCTGAGGAAAAAAAATATATTTGGGCGTTACTGCTTTTGCAATGATTCAACAGGCCATAAAGTATTTTCTCTTTTAATGGAATTAGCCTCTTTCCCAGAAACCATTTTAACATAGACTGATGTGCTAACAAAGACAATCCAAGCCACACCAAGAAAAATTAAAGTCCTTTTTATTAAACAATGGACAACAAAACTGATATTTCATCTGACTTTGTTTTGATGGCAATGTTGGGTGATTTTTGTTAGCCTTACAGTCTACAGTACATTACAGTTGTTTTAGAAAAGATGCTAATTACATCAACATTTTCAACTGAATTTCCTGTGAATTCTATCCAGTTTGCCGAGGTATGTTCCTTGTAAACATTTGTATTTTGTGTGTTTAATGCTGCTCCCATTGATATTTTTCTGGCTACATAAAGGTTAAGAGGTTAGAGGAAAATTGCACATTTAATAAGTTAAAATACCTTTTCTTTTTTTTATTTATTTCTGTAGTGTCCCAAATAAGTTAGACAAACATTCTTCCTTTTACAATAGAACAAGGTAAGACTCCTGTCTGTGTCTCATAATTAATTTTGAGAGATCGTCGTGTTTCAAGGGGCGGACTGGGGAGAAAAAGTGGTCCGGGAGTTCTTGACATACTGGCCCACTTGGTCAACTGCTTGGTTTGTTTAGTGAAACGTAATGAAAAAAATATGCTGCTGTTATTATGTTATTGAATTGGCTCTGATCTTTTTGGCTGGGATTGCTTATCTGTGGTAATGGAGCGTCCTACTCGACTAGTTTTTTTTTTTTTGGCCCGTTTCAATGCATATCAATGTATTGAGCAGGAATTAAACAAAGTGGTTATGAACCCTTCAATACTGACTTATAGCACTGTTTGGAAACATTTTTACAAATGCCTTTACAACAAACTGAAGTTTAGAGCTTACCGTAAACATTTAGTTGCAGACAAATGGCATTTGTCTCCTACTCGTTAAACATTGTGATCAAATGTGGCAGTAGCTCAGTGGGTAGAGCGGTCGTCTTTCAACCGGAAGGTAGGCGGTTCGATTCCCACTCTCCCCACAGTTCATACTGTCGTTGTGTCCTTGGGCAAGATACTTAACCCACCTTGTCTCCAGTGACTGTAACACTGGTAATGTAATGTAAGTCGCTTTGGATAAAAGCGTCTGCTAAATGAATAAATGTAAATGTAAAATGACCGTATTTATCAGTGTTTCTCTGTTGTTTTTCTTTTTTGTGCCGTTTTCCTGTTAGAGTAGATGGCTTTAGAAAGCCTGTTCTTTTTTTCATAAATGATTACTTTTACAAAATTCTATTTGGGGTTTAAACCATTTTTCCTAGAATAAAAAAAAAATATCAGCTACAGCCTGTTTAACTGATTTATTTTCTCAGTGGCACCTTTTGAGCTGTGATGAAATCATTTTCAAAAAATGTGTAAAACAGATCTAAACAAGTGGCCCTTTGTGTTTTGTTTTTCTTTCTCATTTAGGCTAAAGAGATCCTGACCAAAGAGTCGAACGTGCAGGATGTGACATGTCCGGTGACGGTCTGCGGTGACGTTCACGGTCAGTTTCACGACTTAATGGAGCTGTTCAAGATCGGAGGCAAGTCCCCCGACACAAACTACCTGTTCATGGGCGACTACGTGGACAGAGGCTACTACTCTGTTGAAACAGTGTCTTTACTAGTAGCACTTAAGGTAAGACTTACGACCACTTTGTCCTAATAAAAAAAAAAGTCTGCAAAGTCTCGTCTAAATGGAAAGGTCTTGAAATGTTGCTAATCAATATATGGCAGGTTTCTTATCATCACAGTTCAGTTTCCATGAAAGATTTTGTGATATTTTCCATATTAGGAGCCCTGCCATTGCCTACGTTTGTTTTTTAAATTTAGATGGCAGCATTATTCAACAAAGAAAAAGTATATTGCATTGGTTGAGGGGGTTACTTGGTCCCCTATATATTTCTCTTAAATGTTGTATTTTGTTGCATACATTTTAATATTCAACCTTTATAAAAATGCCTAAATGTTGTGCTTAAAATGCTTATAACAATTAATAAACCACAAACTATATCAGTCAAATCACTTCCTTAAAAGTATAATTCAAAAGATGCAGAAATAAATGTCTAAACTGAAGACTAAGCGGCTTACATTTTGAGTTAAGTGCTTAAAACAGCCTCTTCTTATCGCTCTTTGACTGAATACTCCACGTATTAGACTGAGAACGGTCCTTTTAAAACCTTGAAAAGTGTTTGGGATAGAAAAGTGTATAAACTCCTATCTGTGCAGTAATGACTAAGATGTGTGTGTTGTTTCTTTCAGGTACGTTTCCGGGAGCGCATCACGATTCTCAGAGGGAACCACGAGAGCAGGCAGATCACACAAGTGTACGGCTTCTACGACGAGTGCCTCAGAAAATATGGAAACGCCAACGTTTGGAAATACTTCACAGACCTGTTCGATTACCTCCCCCTCACTGCCTTGGTAGACTCTCAGGTGAGGACCCAGCATCACTCAGGCTCTTGTAGAAGGAGAAATATTTACTGAAAATAGTCTCTATCCACAAGTGTTTTTAGGCACAGTTCAAATTTCCTCCCTTCGTATGCAAAGCTAAACTGCTTCTGATTGGTTAAAACTGTGCTGTTCTTATCATAAACTTTGACTACCATTTGTTTGGAGTGTTATTTTTGCTGTGTAGAAGTCACTGGTGCTTTTTCATTTCTGCTGTGGAAATAAGATACGGTGTAAATGAACTGTTAAACCATAATAAAAAAACTTTCTAATGTGCTCCTATTAACAAATACAGACATAGGCGTTTAATATAACAACTTGCTTCTTCTCCTAGTTATGCTTTGGCTTAAAATTATAATAATCACTGATGTAGCTCTCAAATTGAAGCCATTGTAAAATTTGTCCAAAAAATGCCAGTACTGACCAGTATCAAAGCCTTTTTTAATATGTGACCTCCTCGGTTTACTGCCAGACAAGCTCCTTACTCACCACAGTATGAAATATCATTCCTGTTTCTGTAGATAAAGCACTGTTTGGACATAGTTTACTCTTAACTAAAAATTACAATGGCAAAGCAAACTGCAAATAATGCTCTGCTAAAGCCAAGAGGCCCATTTAAAGCAAGTCCCTGATAAAACATCTGAAAAGTCAACATGGCTCCGAAATATATGTATGGTTTGTAACTATTAAGTAACCGCACTCTTATATCAGCACTGTATAAATCTGGTCTTAGCTTAAATTTCTAACAATATTTTTTGTCAATAAATGTTACAGGACTAAGATGTTAATAATTGAAAAGATTATGTTGTTAGACAGTTGTGTGAGGTTAATAGGCTTACATAGAGACTTAGGTTGTTGATGTACAGTATTAAAATCTTGTCTGTTTCCCCTTAGATTTTCTGTCTCCACGGAGGCCTTTCACCGTCCATAGACACTTTGGATCACATCAGAGCACTGGACCGTTTACAGGAAGTCCCACACGAGGTAAGAAATCCCTCCAATTTTAAAAAGCACAAGCTGCTGTAATGTGGAAAAACTTGTCCAAAAGCTCTCTTTCTCCTCTTCATCTCCAGGGTCCGATGTGCGACCTGTTGTGGTCAGACCCAGACGACCGCGGCGGTTGGGGGATTTCTCCTCGGGGGGCCGGCTACACATTTGGTCAAGACATCTCGGAGACCTTCAACCACGCAAACCGGCTCACGCTGGTGTCCCGCGCCCACCAGCTGGTCATGGAGGTAAGTTGTTTGTGCTGCATTAAGCAAAAATCCAACATTATAATGTATATTTTTCCCTATGGCAAGTCTGATTAGTTTATGAGGACTTTAAATATAAAGAGTGTGCTTCAACTAAAAGCAGCGTAAGTTCAAAGCACTACTTCAATATAGTGGAAACCTTTCTCTACAAAACATGCTCAGGTGTTTCTGAAGTTCATGCCTCCTCAATGACTTATGTATCTTTTCTTCTCCAGGGCTACAACTGGTGCCACGAGAGGAATGTAGTGACAATATTTAGTGCTCCCAACTACTGCTACCGTTGCGGCAACCAGGCAGCCATCATGGAGCTAGACGATACCCTAAAATATTCTTTGTAAGTGACGCAGACGTTTATGTGCAATGCTCTGACATGAATCTAATGAGAACAAAACTACCACTGCTACCAAATACATGAGACCCGGGTGGACTATTTAGCTGCCATGAATAAATAAACTTTTTTTTAATGCTTTGTGTATTAAAAAACTGTAGCAAAGATCTTATAGCAGCAAACTGGAAAAATGACCTCGAGTCCTTTTTACTTTACACGTCCCTTACACTTTACACCATCTCTAGTGCATTTTCCTAAATTTGATGCAGTTCTTGCTGAATCTCAACCCATTAAACAGTCAAAAAGCCCTCAGTGCAAGTCTTTTGAGTAAAAATGTTGATTCTGGACAATTTATTGCCCTTGTACAAACACACAGCACAGTAGTGCAGTTGTTTGGTGCAAGATACAGACTAGTGAATGCATTTTTAAATATGTTGGTCCATCTCTGCTAACAGTTCAGTAATAAACAAACTAGCTAACATCAAAATAATTACTCTTATCCAAACAGTCAAGCAGCTCAACAGGATGTCCCCCATTTTTGTAATCCCCTCATGCCTCTTTCTGATTTACTTTGTGTTAAATTCAAGACTGAGAACTGCCGACAGATCTGCACATTATTATTAATTAAAATCAAAGCCTGTTGTTGAGTAGAGCTATCTCACTTTTGTTACGTATCAGTCAAAGCTACACCGAGTCCATTCAGAGCTGGAGCTTTGGTGCATTCACTAAAGGCTGACCTAGCTAAAAGTAAAAAAACTCAAACAATGAGCTTTTAGCTGACTGTGACCTGCGAGTAAGACGACATCACTCTGCAGTCACAAAAGTCAATACTTGGTTACCTGCTTTTTGTTCATCTTTGTACTTCTGTAACACTTTTTTTTTTTCCCCACAGCTTGCAGTTCGACCCAGCGCCTCGCAGAGGAGAGCCTCATGTCACCCGCCGAACCCCAGACTACTTCCTTTAAACCCATTCAACCCCTGTACAGTCCAGTCCAGTTTCTGCTATGAAAAAAACAAAACTTCCCCTCAGCTGATCACTAAATTAATGAAGAAGGGGAGGGCGGGAGACATGGGGGCTTCACAGCAGTGCACATTGTATAGTCACACAAAGACCTATTTAAGCATTTAGCAAAAGCAACGTCTGTGTGTCTATGGATGGACCAAAGGGTGTGTGCCATAATCATTTACAATATTCATTGCTGAGGATGTATTTATCTCTGCCCCACAATGTTAAACTCCAGTGTTTGAATCCTCATCTTGTTTCTGTGTCGCTGGACTGATGGCACTGAGGTCCACAAAAAAAGATAAAATGGCTCCTTGAAAACGCGGCTGTCGAACTCCACATGCCATGGCTTCTAGATCCAAACTGTTTGCACTTTTGTAAATCTTAAAAAATGTAACATATGTCAAAATATGAGAGATATTTCACACTACAGATATGTTTTTTTTCTTGATTTTTATTTTTCAAAGAACAAATAAAAACCCCATGTTGCTGGTTTTACACAATGTTCCTTTGTCCTGTAACTTTCAAAGCTATTCCTTCTTATACAGCTACTCAGCATGGTGTATATTAAAGACAACTCACTGACTCCCTCTGAACTTCAGAGTCTGTATTAACCAAACCATTTGAATAATAAAGACAAAGGTGGCTCATCTATGTCACACCGCCTCTTTTTTTTCTGTCTTATTTATTAACTTAGGATCATTAATAGGATCACAACAAATGGAAATGTTTTTTTTTTTTTTTTTTACTACTGCTAATGCTTGGTTTCCAAACTTTAGGTTGGAACACGAAAGTGGGTTGCAGGAGATTATATAGAGCATGCCAGATTGTTCACTTGTGGGTTATCTCCAGCTTCCTCCCACCTTCCGAAGATATACATGTAGACTCAACTCTTAAGTGTCCTTAGTGAATGAAAGTGAATAAATGGTTGTCTGTCACTGTTTATGTCTAAATGTCACTCCTGTAACTGTCCAGAGTCCAAAGTTGCTGGGATAGCCTATCCCAGTCACCCACGACCCCAAACGGAAGTAAATTAATGAATTTCAAATATACAAGAATATTTGTTCGAAGGTTCCATGGTTCCTATGTTAACAATATTCTAACAAAAGTATAATAAACTGACCAAAATTGCAATGAATGAAATTAAATGGTGCTAATGACACACCAAACAAAACTGACACTTAACAGACCAGACAATTGGGTCACATATTGATCTTTTGAAATAATGGTTCCCTGAGGAAAAAAAAAGTTTGAAAAACCCTGGGATAGTGTTTTGAACATAAGGCTGTTTGACATTTTACATAACTACAAATACCTCATATTAATGCTTCTCTGCTAATATTTTTTTTTAATAAGAAAGTTAAAATAGCTTTTTATAGTTTAAATCTGAAACTAAAAAGGGCCAATAGTTCATTCATTCAGATATTATTTACTTGAAGGATAAAAAGGAGTCACCATGGCAACAGAAATCATGTTACATGGAACCATGTTAGAGGAGAAAAAAGTCATGGACAGCTATGACTTTTTATCGACAGCTTATATTCAGGTTTAAAATGAGCAGTGATAGTATATATATATATATATATATATATATATATATATATATATATATATATATATATATATATATATATAGTGGTAGCTACACTGGTTAAATTTATATATTTTTTGGGATATAAATAAAATACACTACTCGTGTAAGTCAATAAAAAGATGGTAATAAAAGTAAATAATCATTCAACGTTAAACTCATCAAATGTTTTTTTAAAGGAACATTTCTACCTTTGCTGTTAATGAATCAGACAGCTTTTTCTGACCCATGAGCCTCAGAACAGAGACTGTAGGTTGGAAGAATTAAACTTGTTCCAGTTGACTAAGTTTGATCCACAGAGTAAGTTACAACAATGAATGAGTTCAGATAAACTCTCTGTGAAACTGAAAACCCAGAGTTTACATTTTTAATCCAAAATATTATCTTGTTGAGAAAGATGTGGTGAAATGTTATGGAAAAGGTGTAAATTATAGGTTAAAAGTGTATGAACTCTGTAAAAAGCTCTTCTGGCTGAGACCAAGTGAATATTTTTTTCTTATAGCTCTTTTTGTTGCAGTGTTTGAGAGATACCAGGCAACAAACCAACGAGAACAGTATGGGATGGTTTTGTGGCCCTTGTCTGAAGAAGCTCTGGATTTGAGCCAGTTCATTAAACCGGCTGTGGCTCAATGAAATGTGTCCGAGCAACATCACAGTCACATCAAGTCAGCTGTTTGTTTTGTAAAAGCCTTAAGGTTTTTTATATTTCCTTGACCTTCAGTAAACATTTGACTATATAAATAATTAATCAGTGAAGCTCCAACAAAGACACTTCTAAACCAAGCTTAGCCCTGAAAGCCTGTCTATCTTTAAAGCAACCTGCCGTTTTTTCTATGCAATGCATTTTATGCACAGCTTATTACTCAGCCATGAAAAGCTGGGCAACAGGGACATAGCGCCACCTCATGGCGCTTTAAACAACTATACAAAAATACTCCTGTTGATTTATTTACATGATTAATTAGGCTCAAGAAAAGTTTATGATTATTTCAATATTTATTATATAAAGTGATAGTTGCTTTCATTTTACATTTTTAATTACGTATTTTAATCACGTGAAAAGGCTTTATATATCGAGTTGTCATATGATTTTTACAAAATAAATTGTAAGTAATTGATGAATAATTTAAAACTCCGTAACAATGTGTCTTTAATTACGGCTAAAATGACAAGCTTTAGAGGTTGCCATGGTTGCGTTTGGTTTGGAGTCACGGGATTCTGGCGGAA
The DNA here is from genome assembly GCA_024416835.2 of Perccottus glenii. Lineage (NCBI taxonomy): Eukaryota > Metazoa > Chordata > Actinopteri > Gobiiformes > Odontobutidae > Perccottus > Perccottus glenii. The sequence continues at coordinate 22,216,227 of CM044561.2, read as the reverse complement.
GTTTTCCCGGAAGTTGCTTTTGTGTCCCTCTATAATGATTCCGCTCAATCATTCGTTCCTCTCAATGCGTTGACCGCAGCAATATTCTTACAATGTCGTGACTGATAGGATTTCTTTCTTCTTAAGTTCGAACAATGTTATACTTACGTAATCTACTGTACGTTTGGACGTCATTATTCTTTTTGATGTATCATTCTGAGGTTTTAAAGTCTGCGGCGGCGCAAGGTAAGTGTTAGCATTACACAACGACTACACGGTTTTTAGCTAAACATGCCTTGTCACATAACCACTATGTCATTTAAAATCTTAGATGATATGTACAGACTATACCGTGTTTTTCAGTCACATTAATTATTTATTTAGCGTTGACTATAGATAATAAAGGCAAGGTAATTATAATGGCTGAAGGATAAATTCAACAGAGCAACATGAAAGTTCTTGGATTGCACTGAATTCTGAAAATAGCCTCTGTGTAAAGAATTCAACTAATTTTCATTAACCCAAGGCCAATAGGATACAATTATTCAGTTATTTTAAATATACCCCCAATTCAAAAGACATTTTATAATCAAGCTATACAGATATTGCATAAAAAGTCATTATAAAATAGCTTGTGTGCTGTTTCCTGACTACTTACTATGGCTGATTACCCATATATATGCCTTATCACACATTTATTTATTTTTTGTGTCAAAAGCTGTAATGCCACTTAATATACCAGTTTCTGCTGACATCATCTACAAAATACTTATTATAAATTGGCAAAGTAGTTTGCATATCTTGCACCCTCAATGTTCAGTTAAAGACTAACTAAATTAAAACAAATGTAGCCTTTTAGGCAGATTAAGATCGATAGACTGGTTATTAAAATGAGTCTTGTCTTGTTTTCAGAGACTGAAGATGTATTGGAATATGGTCTGTCAGATGAAGCTGCCTCCGACTCAGAAAACATCCCAAAGTTTGTGGAGTCGGACGACATGGACTCTTCACCAAAAATGCAGTTTAAAACGGCTGAAATTGCAGATGCTGTGATGGGAACCGAAGCCCCCATCAATCCATCTGACATAGAGTCTCTGTTCCCAAAAATGTGAAAAATTTCCAGACGGGCTTCTTGCCACCGTGTGATGAGGCTCAGTGTGCTTCAGATCATCACTCAGATGGAGGAGAGTCATCAGAGGAAACACACTCTGAAGAATCACAGCAGGTTGACCACATATTCAATAGATAGTGTGTGTGGATATTGTCTTCTTTTGAGCACAGTACAATACAACTCTGATGCATACAACAACAAGAAATTAACTAAAGAATATAGAAGACATAATATCTATCTGTTAAATGGAATGAATATCCTATTGTAGCTATATTATCCCAGTTAGCATTTCATAGTTTAGAATTATGGTGAGCTTATTCATGAAGAGGCTTATAAATAGTAATTTCCAAGGTATAATCGGTGGTTAACATTAGATCTTTTTTTGATGTTTCACTGATGAATTTAAACCACATATCTGTATTTTACTTTGTAATGTGCCTTTTGACTGTATTTTGCTCATTCAAGACTTTTCCCCCAGTTGGCTTTGGAAATGGTGCATACAGAGGTCCCGGCTTCAGGAGAACTAAACGCCACAGAAGCCACAAAGACGTACAAAGTCAACTGTGATAAAAGAAACATCACAGGAGTGGACACCTTTGCTGTTCAGGTCCTCAATGCTACACAGGTAATTTAATTTCGTGTCCAGTAAATAATCAGGTAAAAGCCTTAACTCAAACATTAACTAAACAGAAAACATACTTTTTGTTAGTCCCAACTATATTTAAATCATTAATAAAAACTGTGCCATATTTGTTAGCTGTGTGTTAACTGCATGCATGGTGAAGTGTTATGTGTGTTGAATATAAAGAAAACTCAGTGCGTTTTTAAATTTGTTGGTGGGTTGAACTAAATCCAGGATATATCTCTTCCCTGTAGTAATTATTATATTTTTGATATGCTCGGGTCTTTGTCCTCAAGTCACAAGTCAAGTCCTGTACTTTAAGGTTTCAAGTTCTATTGAGTGTTTTGAACAATAGACTATTAGTTATGTTAAAATTCAAATTTGAAATTTGTATTTATTTAACAAAAATATAAAGTAAGTACAATAGTGTGTTTTGCTTGTGTTTGTATTTGTATAGAATATTGAAGTGGAAAAAGTCAATGATTATTTCTATGCATTGTTAATCAGTGATTCATGATGTGTGTGTGTGTGGTGCCTTTTAGTCTTTGTGCCAAAATGATTTAACAGTAGGTGATTAAGCTCTGTAGCACTGAGCTTTACAGATTGCATTTGAAGGCAGCATGTGAGTAAGGCCTGGCTTAACTGTCCATAATATGTCAAACTATTTAAGTTGCACACGCAGACAAGAAAATGAGTTGTTTCTTGCACACTTTTCAGTTAACATTTTTTTAAGCTTTGGGGAAAAAGCATCAAGTCTTTTCAAGTCCATTGAGTCTTTAGTGTTTAAGTCCAAGTTGACTGTTTTTTTAACCACTAACTCAGAGAGGAACCTGTTTTTTTACTAGAATTATCTTTTTTCTCACTTTCTCAGGACTTAATGGAGTTCCTGAACGCAAACAACTCTGAGTGCTCTGTAGTGCTGTTCTTCACTACCTGGTGTCAGTTTTCAGCCAGTCTGGCCCCTCACTTCAATGCCTTACCTCGAGCCTTTCCCAGCATGCACTTCTTGGCTCTGGATGCCTCTCAGCACAGCAGGTGATTCATAATTTATATAAAAATCTGACCTTTGACAAAGAATAAACATTTTATAGTTGTCTTGTATGAGGCACTCTCTATTTAAGGTGTTATGTAAGGAGAAGTCAGTCAGTACTAAGTTAAATTTCCTGTTGACTGTTTTGGTGCTGTCTCCCACCAGCCTCTCCACAAGGTTCGGGACAGTGGCGGTGCCCAACATCCTGCTGTTTCAAGGAGTTAAACCTATGGCTCGCTTTAATCAAACAGATCGAACACTGGAGACACTCACATCCTTCATTTCTAATCAAACGGGTATGTTTATAGTCAATAATAACAGTGATTTGACAGTTGCTATGTATTTTGAGCTAGAATAAATGAAGTCCTTATCTCTTGAATGCTCCGACATGTGCGAGATAATATTGTTTTAATGCTGCAGGGTTTGAAGCTGGCGCGGACAGAAATGTGACCGAAGAGGATCGTCTTGGCCCGCTCCCCAGTGTCCCAGTGAAAGGCATCGACTGGCTGCTGGTCTTCTCTGTCCTCTTCATCACAAGCTTCACGATTTACGCTATCCTCCGGACAGACAGTATCCGGTGGCTCATCCCAGGACAGGAGCACGAGCACCAGGACTGAAAACAGATTGAAACTCATAAAATATGGTTTGATCAGAGGCTAAGGTTTTCTTATTCTCAAATGTTAAAGGTGTCGTGTGTTTTCAAATGTAATGTTTAAGTCTGAGTTTTAGCAAATAGTATGATTACACTGTGGAATTTTTTTTTTTCTTTTTCGAAGCACAAAAGCTCAGTTTCATTTCAACAATTGTGTAAAATGTGACTCTGAGAATGAGAGATGCCGATTTAGCGACAGGGGCAATGCAAATGCAGTGACTAGAGTGAAGGGTTATGTTCACATGTACACGGCTATTTTATAAACAGACACTTTCCCAAGAGTGTAAACAACATTTTGATTAATTTATATGGATCAACCTTGAGGTTTGTTATTACCATTTTAATTAAACTAGTGATAAAAACTGAAGGCTATGTTGTAAAAATGTAATTTGTGTCATTGTTGTTTATATACTTATCATTAGAGATGCTCCGATCAGCATTTTTGGGGCTGATCACCGATTACCAATCACCAAAATCATGATCTGCCGATTGCCGATCACTGCCGATCACAGAATGGCAGGGGAATGGGAATCTTTTATCTATAATCATGCAGAGTTTGCACCATTTGTAGAAATGAAACTAACTCTAAATGTAACTGTATTAACTGTATATGGCATTTCACCACAGAACATGACTTTACTTGTATACCTAAATACAGCTGAATATAACAGAATTGGTAGGTTATGTTCCACAATAAAAGATGTGAAATACATCTCAGCTCTATCTGAATGGAAGAACTGAGATATATTGGAGTGCTTGGGCCCCATCAGACTCTAGCATCGCCACTGTAAGGCTACGTCCACACGAAGTCAGTGTTTTGTTTATTAATCTCCCACCCACGTGTGCCCTTTGCCCAGTCTGTTTTTCATCAGGCGGTAAACTGAGGGTAGCTTGAGGACCCATTCACACATTGCTAGAGGAGCAAAGGGACACTAACTTATGTCGGGGTTAATATTTAGCTTTAGGACTGGCAGTTCATGGCCGTTCAGTCGTGTGTCCGGGCTCCGCAGTCTGCTGCTGTCCCAGTGTAACGCCTCTCAAATGGTAAGTGCTCCAATGTCTGCAATACTGTTTAGCATTAGCATCTGTTAGCACTATTATATTGTCTCCTTAACAAATTTCAATCTAATCTCACGAAGAAGATAAAGCGCTGGGAAATTTAACTGAACTGATTGCCGTAACCATAGATACGACGTTCTATTGAGAGATTCTTTAGAAATGTTATTGAAGGGCTATGAGAAAAAAAATAGCCGTACAAACTAGACAACTATTAGTTTAACCATTTCTGTAGGGGTCGGCATGTGCATTAATTCAGACTTGCTAACTACGAGGCTACTTTTAAAGCTCAATTGAAAGTTTTTATTTAGAGAGAAATAAGTCGTACTTTAGCCGTTGGAACCACTTCTGAATGAGGTGAGGTACGGTGAGTGACCCCGAACGCCTGATGCCATTGGCTGAGAACAACCCACGCGACCTAAATTAACGCCTCTACGTTCGGAATCTCCTCGAAACAAAGACTTTCCTATTTTATCCACAAAATTCAACATCATTTGGAAATTCACATTTAAAGCTACATGAATTATTACAATACCAAACTTGTAAACACGCTATATTATTTTTTTGTTTATAAGTAGTTAATGACTCATTGTTACACTACTGCCCAGTGCACAATGTAACCAGGGACTGTAAAAGGGGCCCCTTCTAACGTCAATGAATGCAACGCTAGCTATAGTTACAAGCTATAGGCTAGTCAGTGTAGAGTAGTCTAGACAATATTTTGTATAATAAATATTGTAGCTAAAGTTCTAGTAGTTTGAACGGGTCACTAAGATTTTCTAGTAGTTACCCGTGCATATAATTTTAAAGCCTATAAATGTAGTGTAACAGGTCTAGACTTACATATTTGACTGCTTTAAACATGATATTTGGAGAGACAAATGTTTTCTTGATGTGAAAAGTTTGGACCACTGCCTTAAGGGAAAATATATTGTGTGTTTGTCTCCAGTCGTCAAACTCCCATTGGCTGTCGTCCGCAGACCGAGAGCAGCTGCTGATGGAGCTCAGGGCCACAGGCTGGGTCGAGGTTGAAAACAGAGACGCCATCTTCAAAGAGCTGCACTTCAAGACTTTTAACCAGGTCAGAAATACATAACAACATACTAAATTTTCTTTTACCCTACCTAGCAGTAAAAGACAAAGCCAGTTTTAAAGTAATATTAAAGTCATAAGTAGGGTAGATGTACAGTATGTGGTACTTGTGTATTCGTCTCTGATTTCTTAATAATATAAATATTAGTTTAAAAGTACGCCCCACATGACCGTTAACAAAACAAATATAGGTACTATTACTTGATCCTATAAGTTTAGTATTTGAATTTCATTAACTTTTGTTTTGACACTTTTGTATAACTATTACATTTGGCCAAAAGATGTTAAGAGCAATATATATTCATGACAAAGAAGCAGAAAACAACTACAGGGCCCAGACAATGATGAAAAAAATTATATAAAATAAAAATGATAACGTTAAAATATGTCCTAAGCCTTTCTCTACAGTGGCTGAGGTTGGCTATTGATATAGGATGTAGTAAGTTTACTAGCATAGGGACATGCAGGTTTATCTGAGTTCTGAGTTTCTTTCTTCATAGCGATGTAATGAATCCTTCCCTCTGGGTGTAGTTTGTCAGGGATCAAACTGCCAGACATGCCTCTCAATCGGAAACACACAAATTCATCTGTTTAGACTCAGATTGGTTACAGGTGCAGCACTGCGCAGGTTACTGTGTTTAATTTGGTTTGTGGATGTTGTGTTCTGTCTTAAACTAAGCTCTGGTGACAACTGACAGATGGACTGGACAGATGGTATTATTCTTTGGTATGACATTTAAACTCAATTCTAACTGATGTATACAGTATTTATCGTGATGATTGAATATTTTATATACTGTCTTCTGACTTTGAAAAGTGCTGAAATGAGTGTTGTAGTTTAGACCACACTGACTGAGCTCTAGAGCAAGACAAAGACTTAAAGTATGAAGTTGATACAAAGTAATATACGGTTAGGATTCGATGCTATGAAGTTTTCTATTCAGTCACGAGAACGACAAGGACAAATATGCGAGCTGTTGTGAGACTCAACATCTATTTTTGGATAGGGTTTGACAGTGTTAAAAGTTACTCTTATGTTACACTTATTTAGGGAAATGTTAAAATAAAGTGCATTTGTTACTTAAGTAAATGTTCTTTATAAAATAAATGTTACTACCCACCTCATCAATATCAAATGTATAACCAAATTTTGTCCTATGACTCTGAGCTGGCTTAGACTGCTAAATCGCTTTCCATCACTAGATGGAGTCATAAAACAGCGGTACCTTGCAAAAAAATGGTTGCATATTTTAAACTGTAATTGTGCTTTTTAGTCACACTTCTTAAAATGAATAAATGTGTATTTTCACTATCAATTAAAGAAACTGAAAGCACATTGACAGGCTTTTTTAAAGATACATGTCTAATCATATCAAACTTCTTTCACTATTTTATGTCGTATCCACTACTGTGGTTGACCATAGTGTCCTACTACAATATACATACATGTACAGTGTACCGTGGTGGAAAAAAGGTTTTCGGACACCCCAAATATTGCATTAAGAATCACCCTTCAAGTCATCAAGACTACAAAATATTAATTTGATGAAGTGATGCTTTATTTATTTTTTGTTCAGTATTGAGCACATTCTCTGTTATTTGACTTTGATACTAACAATGTTGAGAACTGACATGTGTCAAGAATTTCATTTTGTTAGTTCTTCTTATAAACAAAAAGCTATAATTTGTATTTTTTTGTGTCTTGCAGCCACACCTTTTAAACCACAAAAACATTTTTTTTCCACAAATATTTCACAATTGCGTAAAACCTTAAGGGTGTCTTATTTCCACTACTGTACACATACCATACAAAGATGTAATATTACCATCAAATTTTTTCTTGAGCATGTATTTGGTGCCACTGAGTGCCTTATCACAGTAAAACATGTTTGTTTTTATAGACATGTAGGAGTTTTCAATTCAGGCTTTACTTCAGGAATAAAGCAACCTTAAAGTAGTAAATGTTGCCAGAGCTTTGTGTGTTTTTGCCTGAGCTCAGCCGCTGCATCTCAAGGCCACTTAGCGGACTTCCTCTAATCCTGTAGTTAGTTGTTTTAGCCCCTAAAATACTCACTTTTTACACTTCTCTGTGTTTGAAGTCTGGAGGCGGCCGCTGACTTCCCCCTGCCTCGCCCCGCCTCTCAGGCCTCTCCTCTTCTCTCGACATGTCGGTCCGCATTACTCTTGAGCTTCGCCAGACGCACAGTTGGCAGCAATTGGGGTTTCGATCAGAATGATTTCTTTCACAAACAATCAAATTGGTTAAAATGTTTCATCTGCTTCACAAACCACTAACAAGACCATCATTCCTGCTGCTGCTACATGTTCACCACTTTTAAATATCACTCTTCTTCTTGTCTTTTCTTCATCTTTGTCTCTTGTTTTTGTGCCATATGTTTTAGGCACAGAGCTCATCTTTCTCCACTTAAAATTTTGGAGACTCTAAAGTCGCTGATGCCTTTTCATGAAGTGGGATGTAACTATATACATTTGCGCAAGTACATTTTCTTGAGTAAAAGAAATGTACATTTACAAAAACATGTTTGGTTCCCTGGTTCCGTAGACACATAAATATTAGTAAAAACAAAAACGCGTGTAGTAAGAGTAAGTCTTAGATACTGGTAGGTTGTACTGTCACATCACAAAAAGAACATCCAGAGTTTTATCTCCAGTCTGGGTACCCAAAAACATAGTAGTTCAAGTACTCAAGTAGTAGAGGCATAGCTGGTAGTGATATTATAGGTTAAGAAATGCATTAATATTGAACAGTTTACACAAAAGTATCATCACATTTGGGACGTTATAGCAACACTTATGATGTATTAAACATACAAATGCTCAACATAACAGAGAACTACTCTGAATTATCTGAGTAGTTCTGCCAAAACAAGTTTATTATTTATTTTTTTACAGAAACAACTCATTACTTTCACTCTGTGCATGCTGCATTATTCGTCCAAGTTTAAGCCTCTGGGCTAAATTAATGTAGCCCCAGTGTTCCATAATTCAGGGGCGGGTCAACACACAACCTCAATCACTAAATTAGAGAGACTGTGTGCTGTTTAAAATAATGCCCCTTTACTGTTTTGTTTCCATTCAAGAATATTGGTGCCATCAAAATAAAAAACCTTGCTAGTATTACATGTTTTTTTTGTTGTAACTTCTATTTGAGGAGTAATATTTTTAAGTACAATGTACATTAACTCGAGCTCTGATTTTGACTTCTTCCCACCATGTGGCATTTTCACAGTCTCTCATTTTTCACAGCCACTTTTAAAGGGCTTTTACTCAAAGGGGACGGAGATGAGGAGCGACACGTTGGCTCATTTCCATTGACCACTTATCTGTGAGTGATGGACTCTGGGAAATCCGATCTCAGTAAGTTTATAATGAGAATAACAAATCCCTCTCTCTTCCATTTGTGACCATTAGGGGGCAACAGAGTAGCAGCCATGTCTTTGAAACCCACAGTAAAGCTCCTATGCCACTCCATCTGTAAATGAAGAAACTTGACAGCTGCACTCTTTCATTTTTTTAGTTTATTTTTTGATTATAATGAGTGGAAAGTGTAATGATACTTGGTAATTTAGTGGCACTAGCCTAGGATGCAACTATGATTAATCTTCCTCGTCAAGTCCACTCGGATCTAATGGACTTTGAGGGGTACAATCCTCTTTCTTTGGTCAGTGAGAATCCCTCCAATCATATTTTTTGGAAACATCTGTGTGTGTGTCTTTAATACAGTAACTTTTGATGCATGTTTTTAACTCTCTGATATTGTTTATGCGTCAAGATTTATGTTGTTTACAGGCCACCATCTGCTTTACGTTTCTCTGCGTCGAGTGGAAACATTCAAGCGACATAAACAGCCTTAAGACGCAGTTTGAGCTGTGCGTTTTCAATCCTCGGCATTGTTTGTAAAGATGACAATATGGCGTCCATCTTTGTTTATAAGGGCTTTCGTACAGAAACAATAGAATAATGGGATTTATATAGCACCTTTCAAGATACTCAAAGTGCTTTATAGAGTCATCATTATTCACTCCACACAATTCACAGCTTGTTACATCTACCTTCACACACTGGAGGTGGTAAACTAGTTTTTTTGTAGCCACAGCTCAGCCACTCCCATCACATCTACACCAGTGCTACAGACTCTGGAGGCAAGGTGGGTTAAGTGTCTTGCCCAAGAACACAAATACAGTATGAACTGGGGACCTTTCAACCTTCCAGTTATAGGACGTTCACTCTACCACCAGAGCCACTGCGCCCCGATAGAGGCTTATACAGTTGTGACAAATGAAAGATAACTTGATAATGTCGTGCTAAACAAAAGGACACAATAGACTTTGGTCTTGTTCAATGAAATGTGATGCGGTTTTGATTTGTGCAAAGAACAGAGAAAGTTTCTTATCTGTAACCGCAGTGGTGTGGTGGTGGGGGGAGCAAGGATGATTCTAAGGGCCCATGACTGACAAGGGTCCATGAAGATATGAAAATGTTTATAGATCAACATAAATTGAGTGTTTTTGGTCATAATTTATAGTTTTGTTTTTTAGTGGGGGGAAAAAACAAACAATACAACAACAACAATTTCATACAGCTTTTATCTGTAGAAATAATATCTGTAATAGTTAGACCACACACAGACCATTAAATAAAAAGAGAAAATATTCAGTTTGTCTTTAAAGCAGGTTTTTTTCACTCACACCAATAGGTCCTCGTTCATAGTCGTATAATATTTATAGATAAAGTGTTAGTTCTTTAAGATCAATATGTTAAACACATTTTCCCATTAATCTTCTTGCTTTATATCATAACAGCTGTTAAAATACACCACAATACTGGAAATTACTTTGTGTCCAGTCCAGTTTTTACTAAACTGTTATTAGCAACATAATCCAAGTCCCACAATGTAAATGTAATAAAACCTTAGCGTTTTTGGATTGACCTCTTTTTGTTAATATCTTTGAATATGCATGTGTTTTGGAAATTACACTATTGTTAACAAAAGTATACATATCAAAATTAGGTAAAATGAAACTACATTTATTATTACTTTTATTGCTGATGCAGATTTGAGCTGTATATCTGACAAAAAGTTCTGAAAATGTCCTGGGAAATGATTGATTTAAGTGGTGTTTGTTATCCTTTTATTTAATTTTTTTTGCAGCTGGAAAAAGCTGACGTCCCTGTTTTTAGCATTACTTCAACGCAGCAGTTATTACAGGAGTAATCCCTGTTTAGAATAAAGGGTATTTCCTGTATGTATGCTTTATCACAACAAATTACCTCTTAATCTTGTTCACAGTATATTGCAAACATGTCTGCGCAGTGGCTCATCGGTTGTTCTTTAACCGGAAGGTTGGCGGTTCGATTCCTGCTCTCCCCACAGTTCATACTGTCGTTGTGGCCTTGGGCAAGACACTTAACCCACCTTGCCTCCAGTGGTGTTCCAACTGTTCCCCTTTTTAAATAAGGATATATCGTCAGGTATAAAATGCTGAGATCCTAATTGTGCAGTTCACACATTTTCACCAATGCAACGGTCGGCTTTTTTGGAGACGTAGGTTAATCTGCTCAACGGTGTTCAGTTCCGAACTGGAGGCGTCGAGTGGTATTGTGAAAATGTCTGGAGGGAAGCCGCAAGGTGTGGCACCCAAGAAGAGCTGCTTAGATAATCTGTCTCAGTCGCCGGGGTAGCTAAGATGACCCTGACGTTCCTGCCTTCTTTTCACCAGCGCACTGTGCTTTTTAACCCTCCCTGGTGAACCATTTAACGAGGGGTTTGCATACATTGGCCTTAACACTGAGCTCAGGCATTACATGACACTCTCTACATAAATAGGAGCTGACGTGTGTGAACAGTTGTTACAGGGATATTAGTCACTTAATGAGTGATCAGCAACTGGCAGAGCATGAATCACTTTGTCAGAGTATCAAGTTAGAAACCTGCTTTAGTGGACTTGGAGATTGTCCTTAGTAGTCTTAGTAGGCCTTAGAAGAACAGGGATGGTAAACTTTTTAGTACTATTACTTATTCACAAGGGGCTAGGTGTAGAGGACTAGAATCATAATTTTATAGTTTGTGTTTTATTGAAGTGATGTCATCAATGGCAGTCAAAAGTACAGTATCTACAAAAATGCCAAAATATGTTTGCAAGTTTTTGGGTGTGAATATCTATCAGCTGTACAGTGCGTGTGCCCGGAATGGACAGTGTTTAAGTTTAAAACACCTGCAATGCTTTTGGGAACTAGCAATTTACGAATTATGTTTCTCTACTCTGACAGGACAGTAAGACAGATCACATCTATGTCATTAACTTGTACGTTTGTGGCTCTTACTGTACTTCTGCTGTTGCAAAATACAAATTCCCCCACTGTGGAACTAATATATTTTCTTATCTTATCTTTTAATCTTTCATTCTGCAGAGAACAAAGACAAAATTTTGTGCTTGAGATCAAATGAATAATTTCCTGTTAAAGGACACTGCCTGGTAAACTGCAAGAAACAGAGACAGGAGTGACATGGTATATAATGTATAGACACTTGATGTACCAGGTATTTCTCTATAGAAGGCACATACGTTTGGATGAGTAACAACTGCAACACAAAACTCAGGACTTTGCTGCAAGAGGCCAGACTTTGCATCCCGTGGTGTAACATTTCTTTATTATTTTTTATTAAAACACTATCAAAATTAAAGCATTTGAAGCCTGTTGTTACTCTTATCAAAGTGCAAAAAAACAAAGCCGGTATGCAAATGTGTGTTTTTGTCAGATTTAGGTCTTTTTGACCTTAAATCAATACACACGTGGAGAAAAATATTGGTACACTTCGGTCAATGAAAGAAAAACTCACAATGGTCACAGAAAAAACTTTATTCTGACAAAAGTAATAATAAATAAAAATTCTCTGAATGTTAACTAATGAAAGTCAGACATTTACATTTATTCATTTAGCTGACGCTTTTATCCAAAGCGACTTGATGGTACCCCTAGAAAAGACTGTAAATAATGAGACCAAATGGACATGTTAATTCAAGGTGTGTGCACTAATTAGCATCACAGGTGTGTACAATCTTGTAATCAGTCAGTGGGCCTATTTATAGGGCTTCAGGTAGTCACTGTGTTGTCTGGTGACATGGTGTGTATCACACTCAACATGGACCAGAGGAAGCAAAGGAAAGAGTTGTCGCAGGAGAATAGAAAGAAAATTATAGACAAGCATGATAAAGGTAAAGGTTTAAGACCATCTCCAAGCAGCTAGATGTTCCTGTGACTACAGTTGCACATATTATTCAGAAATTTAAGATCCATGGGACTGTAGCCAACCTCCCTGGACGTGGTCGCAGGAGGTAAATTGATGACAAATCAAAGAGACGGATAATCGGAATGGTAACAAAAGAGCCCAGAAAGACTTCTAAAGAGATCCAAGGTGAACTCCATGCTCAAGGAACATCAGTGTCAGATCGCACCATCCGTGCCGCTTTGAGCCAAAGTGGACTACATGGGAGACGACCAAGGAGGACACCATTGTTGAAAACAAATCATAAAAAAGCTAGACTGGAATATGCCAAACTACATGTTGACAAGCCACAAAGCTTCTGGGAGAATGTCCTATGGACAGATGAGACAAAAATGGAACTTTTTGCCAAGGCACATCAGCTCTATGTTCACAGACGGAAAAATGAAGCATATCAAGAAAAGAACACTGTCCCTACTGTCAAACATGAAGGAGGCTCTGTTATGTTCTGGGGCTGCTTTGCTGCATCTGGCACAGGGTGTCTTGAATCTGTGCAGGGTACAATGAAATCTGAAGACTATCAAGGGATTCTAGAGAGAAATGTGCTGGCCAGTCTCAGACAGCTTGGTCTCAGTCGCAGGCCATGGGTCTTGCAACAGGACAATGACCCAAAACACAGCAAAAAACACCCAAGAATGGTTAAGAGGAAAACATTGGACTATTCTAAAGTGGCCTTCTATGAGCCCTGACCTCAATCCTATTGAGCATCTTTGGAAGCTGAAACATACTGTCTGGAAAAGACACACTTCAAACCAGAAACAACTGGAGCAGTTTGCTCATGAAGAGTGGGCCAAAATACCTGCTGAGAGGTGCAGAAGTCTCATTGACAGTTACAGGAATCGTCTGATTGCAGGGATAGCCTTAAAAGGTTGTGCAACAAAATATCAAGTTAGGGGTACCAACAATTTTGTCCAGGCCTGTTCCATGAGTTTATTTTCTAAAATAATTCCGTTGAAGCATGGTTGAAAAGCAATGTCTGACTTTCATTGGTTAACATTCATAGAATTTTTATTTATTATTACTTTTGTCAGAATAATTTTTTTTCTGTGACCATTGTGAGTTTTTCTTTCATTGACCGAAGGGTACCAACAATTTTGTCAACGTGTGTATGGCTTTACTATTCAAAGACAGTCATGGTGACAAACTGCAAATAAAACTAAAAGCAGATGTGAATAAATGTTTGCTGCTATTAAGGTGGAAAAAACATAAACTGATATCATAGTATAACACCAACAGTAAATATGCATATTTATGGCAAACTATTGCACAAGACACTAAAGGGCACTAGGGGCATTACTGCAGGGCAGCTTCAGCCTCAGTAGAGGGTGAGATAAGCCACTGACTAAAGCCAAGAATGGTTTTAATTGGGAAGTCTTGACCCAACTGTCTTCTGTCTCTATATTATATTTATCAATAACTACTTATTAACAACGTCACTTTAAACTGTTAGAGCCTTTTAATATTTAATGCTTCATGTTACGCACACAATAAAAGTTCTAGTCGACAATTAAGAGCCCCAATTTTTGTATCTTATTTTTAGTTTTTTGTTTTTTTGTTTTAAGTTAGATCTTTGTGGGTGTCTGGGATCATCTGAAGAGAAATGAGACAGTAAGAGCTGCGGTTGCTATCTTCAGCTGCCACTATGTGCTTCACAGCGTTCTTGCCTTTCACTGCGGAGGTTTTTTATGGACCTGCCGCTGACGGGTTGATGATTTGACTGGTGGGTAATCACTGGATAGTCTTGCTGCTGGATCTTTGCGTATGTGTGAGTCTGCATGCATTTAGTCCTGGCAACACGGAGCAGGCTGCGTTTCTAAGCCTCCCGGTCCCATTTGGCGCTGGGAAACCTATCTGGAAATAACAGACATATGTTTGAAAAAGCCACAAGTAGAGCAAGAACACCACTGAACTCCTTGTCAAATTGTCTCGTCCAGTGTAGTTTGACAATCACGCTGTAATAGCGCCAAAATGTCCCCCACCCCTCCCAAAAAGAGGGGCATCTGTGAAGGGGTGTTTCTGATTATTTGAGATGGAGGCCTGTTTAATGTCACGTCCAATTATGGGAGTCTTGACAGCTTGGTCGGCGGGATGGAAGATGTGCGTTTGGCTGACCGTCGAATGGAGAAGCGTGGCCCGTACAAAGCGAAGGGGCCAAACAAAGTACTTTTGAGAGGAAAAGCCCTTGACCCCTGTTGACTTAAGGCCTCAAATGGGAGTTGAGGGTCGGTTTTGTTTGCGTGTTTGGCCCAAGTGGAGGGCGTCGGGGATGACCCAACAGTGACAGACAGACACTTGGTCATGATTGTGCGGCTCTACTCCCCTTACTGCCCCCGAGGGACCACCACTGTGAGAGAACAACATGTTGGGCACTACTTTTTTAGGCCTTTTCACCAAAGCAGGACATCCAACCCCAGTTAATTTTTAGTATTGGGAGATTACTGCTGGCTGGGCTTTTTTCTCTCTGCACATTTCACTCGCTCTTTTTCTGTCAAGTTTCAAGTTCCATATGTACAACTTGTGATCTTCAGTTTCACAATCATTACATTTCATTTTGCGGTTTGATGCAGATCCAACTCGAGGCGTGTCATTGTTTATGAAGTGTGACACTCTCTTGATAAAAGCATATATTGCTCAGGCCTTTTAAGTTAAAGTAATAAGCCCAGGCCGAGCCAATTAGTGATTTGAATCAAAACACATTAATCTAGATAGTTATGCAGCTTTTGTTTCTGATAATCATCATCAGACAATAAGACAAGTCTTATATATCAAAACAACATAATATGAAGTGACTTATTGATTCAAATTGGACGTTCCATTGTTTGTCAGCCTTATCTTCCTTCTTTTTTCTTGATTTTTAACATAAATGATTTGCATGGAGCTTGCATGAAGCTTACAAGGACTATAGGGATTCAGACACTCAGAAAATGATGGCAAAGCAGCACATCAAATTGATCTGCTGAGACTCAGCTACAAGCACATATAAGCCGTTTACATTTTTCTCCAAACACACACCAAACAGCAAGCAAACGAAAACAGGTGGTACCAAAATATGCCAAATTCTGCCATATTTTTTATAATAGAGACTCCTCCTGACCATTTCATAAAAACGTCTTATTTGGTTTGTTTCACATTAGAACAATTATATTTGGTGCAGGTAATGTTGACATGTGTGGCTGTAATTTAAAATAGTGTTTTTTGCTGCAACTGCCTTCATCTAAAGGGATATTAATCCAAATATTGTTTTTATTTTTATTTTTTTTTAGGCGGAACTGTTTTTGGGCTTATTTTGCTGTTTTCTATCTTGATTTATTCTGAAACTGTACCATTGCACAGTCAAAATGTCCCTACTGGGAATTCTCACAAGTGCCCCCTTCATTTTGACACCAGAATTATTGAAATACACCTTGTAAGAGTTTTGCAGAGTAATAGTCAATTTACTGTGGACATGTCCTTTTCGAGCAGACACACCAAAAAACAGGTTTGGGTTTAAAGGGTTAATGTTTGTTACATGGACTGGTTCAACAGAAGGCACCAAAACACTGAACCAGAGCTTGAACCAGAACCGGTTTGAAAAGTGGTTATAGGTTTTTTTTTTTTTTTTTTGTGTATTGTAATCATTAAAGCTGCAAGTAGAGATGTTGGGGTCTTGCTAGTACTTACTTACTCATTGCATATGCCATTTTCAGGAGCTCTTTAAAACTATTTTAGATGTGTGTATTTAGAATGCTTTAGAATACTTTGAAACATCTAGGAAAATAAGGAAAAGGGCTACAAGGAAAGGGAAGAAGCATGGAAAAAAGAAAAGATAATATTCCAACATAAAATGGAGGAAAAGGAGCAGATATTTCAAGACAAAATGAAAGAGGCCCAGCTCAACAAGCTACAGAGGGAGAAGGAGATGACACAGTGGAAGCACCAGCAACATGAATGGGCCAAAGAAAGACGCTATTGGATGGACATGGTCCAGGAGTGGGAAGTAAGATTTGACCACCATCAGCTTCAGTGGTTTGAAAGAGAAAAGGATTGGCTCGCTGAAAGGGAGGTCCTCTTACAAAGGCTAGCACAGCCAAACCAGAAAAGGAATGTCAAGAAATAGGAATCCCTAAGGTCACCTCATTAGCTGTCCAGACAAATCCCAAGCCAGAGGTTTTCTCTAAGAGACAAAAGGTAGCTTCTGTGGGGGTTCAGACAACCATCAAGCCCAAAAAGAAATCTCGAGGTGTAGGGGTTCAAGCCACCAAAGAGAAAACAAAGCCTACTGTGTCCTTGTTGGGGATCCAGATCAAGCCTAAAGTCACCACTGCAGAGGTTCAGACAAACATTGAACCTAAAATTCAGTCTGACGTTGGAGTTCAGGCCACCAAAGTCCAATCTCCCGAAACAAAGGTAGCTTCAATGGAGGTTATGACGACCACTAAGCCCAAAACTAAAGCTTGCCAAACTTCAGACGTCATCAGAAAACAAGCTCTTAATAAGGGCAGATTGGGGACAAAACTGAAAGAGAAACCATCAAAACCTCAAATCATTTCAACTGACGCCCAGGGTGATAATTCACAACCCCCAATAGTAATAGGCAACCTCAAAAACATTTGCTTAAGGCCTAAAATTAAACACACAAATGCTATTGTCGAAGACACACCGGCTCAGATGTTACCTGCAAAGCATAAACGTCAACCAGTCACCTCTGGCCCACAATTTAAGTTTATGGAGCTTGATCCCGCTGTTGTACTGGGAGAAAATAAAGCCAAGAAATACAAAGAAGACCAACCAACAACCACGAAGAAGAAGAGAAAATCTGTGGCTATCGATTGTTCAGAAGGGTTTTCTGCATCTCATTTGCAGATGATGATGATGATGATGATGATGATGATGACAACAAAAACTAACCAAATTTTTGGTCTTCAATTGAAGCACCCCTGGAGATCTGTGGTGACTAAGTTTATTGCACTTGGCCACAAAGATCCACCATGTGTTAAAATTGAAAGTGTTGTCTGCTTAGGTAAAGTTGTTGGTGAGTGTGCCAAGGTGGACAAAGGACTTCCTTCAAAGTTTTTTTTCTGCCTTTGCATGTTTACTGAAGACTTTACCTTGGTAGATGGCACTTTCCGTTTTTTTTCTGAGCAGTTTCATAGTTTTTATTCTTTGCTGGTTATTCAAAACTGAGGCGAGAGCATAAATAAACGGCCTCTCGGTAGCAGCGTCCCCCATGTTGTATGTTTTGGACTTGAGTTACTTGTGTAACTCTAGTCCAAAGTGTGTGTGCACTTTGCTTTGCAGCAAAGTATTAATATTAGTTTGAAGTATAAACCCATCTGAGACTTCTGACCATAGTCACCACAACTTTGAACAGCTGTGTCATTGTTTTGATTCACCCAGTTGACAGCCATCAGTGTAAAAGTGAACCTCCCACATTAAAAAAAAAAAGGGGGAAAAAACGCCCGTTACTCTTACACTGTGATCAAAGCCAAACACAAAGTGGTCCAGGAATAAAGTGATTCATCAGTGAAATGTATCCAGACCCTGTTTTCTTGCAGTAGTATCGTTGTACTGGCCAAAAGCTGCATTAAATTTTTGGACTCTGCACAAACGTAATTAAAATGTGGCTAAAGCATTTGAATGGGCAGAATGTAAGAGCCAGACATTTGAGGCCAAGAATTTTAATAGTGAGTAAAAATAGGGAACATTCAGTCGTATATTAATGAATGTTATATTTTTGTTAATGTGCATTAATGAAGAAATGCTGCCCTGGATTGTCTTGGAAATGTGTAAAAATGAAAAACATCGCACATTAACTTTCTCTGGTAAAATGCATGAACTTTAGTTGGGTAAGCTGCATGTGAGAGGGGCTTCAGTTTGCTTTTAATATTTTCTACTTACCAGGAATTAATGGAAACAATGGCTCCTTACGTGGGTCCTAATACCCTCTTCAAATGTCCATTTAAAATGCTGCCAATTGCAAATATTATTATTTGCTATTGACTGATGTGTTCCCTTTGGTTTTTCTGTATACTACTAAACTTTGAACAAATCACCTTTTTAAAAGAATTAAAAAAAGATCTGACTGATGGAAATGGGACAAGGAGGAAACCCTCATTGTTCCTTTAGCTGTCACTCAGTGGCCCACTTTAGCCCCAAAAGCATGAGGACATGTTTGAACAACACCTGGCCTGACAGGCTGAGTAACCGTCGACCATTAGAGCCAATGAGAGCTGAGAAAACCCAGACCGCCTCGTTCGTTAAATTGGTGCCAGTGGGGTCAAGTTGCAGGAATATGCCAATTACTTAAATTGATCAGGAGCCTGTTTCCTTGATAACCAATTTGATCGAGCCGATGATTGTGTTACACATGCCTCGCCAGTCGGGACGTCTCACGAATTGGCCGCGTTGTTGTAAAAAAAGGCTAAACTCAATTTCCTCAACGCGAGTAATTCTGTTTCGTCATGTCAGGTGGTAAACAATGACGGTTCAGTTGATTTAATTAGACAGAGAGGAAGTATTTAGGGGCTTAATTGAGATTGCAGTGGGAAATTGCTCTGAAATGGCTGGACTCAAGTCTTTCTTTTCGGCATGATCAGGGATTTCACTTTCTTTACAGATAATTATAACAACCCTAATGACTCCCTGTGATTGGAGAGAGACACATGTCGAAGCTGAAATATGAAGAGTGTGTATGTTTAGACTGATTTCTGGCTCTGGCATTGGTGATGGAGGCTTTACCGGTGGGTGTACAAGATTGGAGACCCTCAGATGGCAGCATTACTCCTCATTCCTCCTTCTCTTGCAACGCATTTTTGCAAAAGCTACCTACATAAACTACATTTATGTTTGAAGTATCTCCGTTAGTAACAAGATAATGGCCAATAGTGCCCATGGTCATAATGTTATGGATAATTTTATTTTTGGGCTTGTAGTGGCTAAAATGTCACAAATAGAAATTCTTTACATAACATGATCTTGTATTCTGTCCAATGTTGTATGCTGTGTTTTCTTGCAGGCGTTTGGCTTCATGTCACGAGTGGCTCTACAGGCAGAGAAGATGAACCATCACCCAGAGTGGTTTAATGTTTATAACAAGGTAATAATGTCTCGTTGCTGTGTCTCACTTGTTAATGGACAATTTAAATTCTCTACACTTACAGATGTGTTCACAAAGCTACAGCTGGTTTATAATAAGTTAGAGACACATTATGAGCAATGAGCCCGGGATAAAGTCGAATTTGTTTTAAGTCAAACAATCCTAACTGCTTCTGGAGAGATTTCCACCTCACTCCTGCTGTTTTAGACGTGTTCAGAACTTAAATGGCCATTTCAGATTTTTTGAAGTATAGTTGCATGGAGTATTTAGGGATGGACTGAGTAATACTTGATTATATGTCTCCTACCTTCATACAAGATTGTGTGGATTGTCTGGAGCAGTGCTGATAAATTTACATGTGTTACGATCAATATATTATCAGAATAAAAGCACAAAATTCACTGTTGCCAGCAGCCTATAGCTTTCTTAGACTCACAGTTTACCTCCTCATCCAGATTTAAGAGAACGAACAAAACAAGAGCACCCAATTCTGGACTTGAATTGATTTTAAGATTAGATTTTTTTGGTTTCTTAATCATTTGATGCACAGTACATTTCAGAGCTCATACAAATGTACACTCCCACAGCTCCCTGAGGGCCACAGATCAGCTCCATACAAAAATTGTGGTCTCAAAGACTGGACCCTCTCTATGGTCACGCCCTGTCCCCCACACAAACAAAATTTTGGAACTCATCTCAAGTCCCCTTTTGCCCAGCACAAAAATAATCTTTACATGTTTTTGTTTTTTTTTGCTAACTTTATTGTATTTTTTTAATTTTTATCTGTTTTTTTATGTTATTTTTACTAATTTAATTAAAACTAGTATCTATTAAAACTAGTATCTAGTATACTACAATAGTATATTATTTCTTTATTGCTTTTATGACTTTATTGTTTTGTGCAGCACTTTTGTTGGTAAAATGTGTTTCTAAGTAAGTTTTTTTTAATTGTTATATTATACACTATTTTACACTATTGGCCACATAGTTTTTTATATTCTACAAAATTTAAAATGAAATTCTCCTTTACCATAGTTAATTGGACGTTTACCAAAAAACAAACCCAGTAGCTTCTTTTAAATCCCTTCATTTTTCTTGAGAACAGCTGTGTGTTTCTGACCTCTCATCCTTTGGTCTCCACACTCTCTTGGCTGTTGCTCTAAACTGAAGCAGAGCCCGATACGACAAACTCAGTCCTTTAAAATCTCTGCGCATTAAGCCGTAGCCACTGAGTTATCGTGTGGTGGAGCGGCCGCTAACGTAGGAATGCAGTTCCTAATCCAGTCTTTATTAAAGTGCTACAGGTCTCACTCCCCTCGGCACTTTCCACCAGACTCTTACCATAAATCCCACACAGACTTTGCTCCAGCCTCAACTAAATGGAGGCCGTATTCTGAGCATGCTGCTAATATTCTACTCATATTCGCTCATGTACCGCACTGATTTCTTGGCTGTCACTTTAAAGAAAGGAGTTTAAAAACACTTTCTGGTCCCACAGCGGCTGTAACCACATCGCTGAATCATCAGGTGGTGATATGAATACAGCATCGAAATTCAAGTCAAACAACAAGACCATATGCAATTTTAATTTGGGGCAGTGCTGAAGTTATCTGTGGCTTTTTAAACTTGCAATGGTAATATATGATTGATAATTTATTCTTTTTTCATGAAAGTTGTTAATATATCATTTTTCAGTCATACGTAAAAAAGTCTAAATATTAAATAAAAAAAAATTGTTCAGTCATTGTGCTCACAGTTTTTCTGACTTCTTTTAACATCTTTAATGAAACGTGGATCCAGTAGATTTTGCTCTTCAAACACTTAATGTGTAACAATTTCTCTTTGCATATTGTTTAACACATTTCACATGGTTTTATAATTTTTTCAAACATTTTACACAGGATTCATTCAAAAATCATTGGACTCACTGTGATTGGCAAATGTTGAAACTGGGAAGATATTCTTTTTTTAATGCAGAATTACTAAAATAAATACAAAATACTATTTGACCTGTTAGGCGAGACAATACCAGTAAATTACAGACAGGCCACAAACACTACAGTTCAAATGATCAAATCAAATAACATGTATGCTGTATTTTCAATATTATATAATAAAATGTATTTTTAAGAAGGAAAAATATTCCAGAAACCGGAACCGATAAGATGACAGATAAACGTTACATGACATTTAAAAGTAAATTTTTCACAAAATCAAAATCTCTGCGTTGGACATTGATATTCACCAAAATATTTGACAGCAACATTTGACTTAACCTTTGACACAAACTTCTGCCTCCGCCTGCAACCCGACTTAAAGTCCTTTTATGTGTGTCCTGACAGGTGCAGATCACACTGACCACTCACGACTGTGGAGGACTGTCACAAAGGGACGTCAAAATGGCCAAATTCATCGACAAAATTGCACTTTCCATGTAAAGCGTAGGCTTTTAGTCCTTTACTTAAAGTAACCTAGCACTGCGTAACTTTTAGCTAGTGGCATCACGTAACTTTAAAGTACAAAAATATACATTCTCGCATTGATTTAATGGTTCTTGGACACGAGATTGGTATAATCATGCCGTTTTCACTGACACAGTACCCTCAGCTGGACGGAAAACTGATATAAATTATATATATTTCCATGCCACTGGAACGAGCAGACCTCTCCTGAGAGACACACTCAGCAGCTCAAACACGGGGAGCAGAAACAGGCCAATACACCGGACCCTAGCAGAGTTGTATTTGTACAGAATGCACAAAAATGACCCTGCCGTTTCAGAAGAAATGTTTTTTTCTTTCAAACTTGCCAGTTTTAAATAGTTTTCTCTCAAAAACAAACAACACAGAGTGTCTGAGGAGGGATCTGCGCAATCCTCCTAGTGGCTAAAAGCTACGCAGTGCTGCTTTAATATACCAGATTTTCTTTTGTTCTTATCATCTCAATATTGTATCATCAAAAAATATTAAATTTCAATGTAAAATAATCCCTTGCAGCGTTTTGTACAAAATAAAACTTTGGTTTTGTGACTTCTTTTGTATTTGGTCAATGATTTGGTCATTGATTTGATTTGAAGCTTTATACAAATCTCCTCCTTCAAACTCAGATTGGAGCAGATTTCTTTTCATTGTGTGTGGTTTCCTTGTCGCCAGCAGTCTTTTTTTTTTTTACACACGGAATACACGGTAATACTTTTTCCTGTTCATCCTTCAGTGGAGCTTCCATAAATAATAAATAATCAAACACTCTCAGGAGTAAATACAACACAGAGAAATTAGAAAAGAAAAGGGATAAAGTTTTTAACTGAAAACTGATCAAACTAAAGCTCAAGACAAGTGAGAGCAAGATTATTGTCCGCTGCTGCAAGAAACTGGTGAAGTTAGCTTGGTGGCTAGCTTCCTCGCTAGCAGTATTTTTCTCAAAGTCACGTCGCTACAAGTGCAAGGTAATTGAGGCACCTTTATGATTGTTTATTTTATTTTAGTGGTTGTGCGGCAAAAGCTATTTCGTTATATTACATTCTAATAAAAAATGCATTAGACCAAAAATTATTTTGAACCTATATTTTACATTTACATTTAGTCATTTAGCTGACGCTTTTATCCAAAGCGACTTACATTAAGGTTCCATTCACCAGTGTTACATTGGTGTGCACCATTTTTACATTTTTTGTCATTTAGCTGACGCTTTTTTTTTTTTTATTCAAAGCGACTTGTATTAAGGTTCCATTCACCAGTGTTACAGCTGGAACACCACTGTAGGCAATGTGGGTTAAGTGTCTTGCCCAAGGACACAACGACAGTATGAACTGTGGGGCGAGCGGGAATCGAACTGCCTACCTTCTGGTTGAAGGACGACCGCTCTACCACTGAGCCACTGCCCTCATCTTGGTTGTAGATACGTGGCTTTGAGTTGGCATTTTGTGTTCCTGTCCTGCCTCTTGTGAAATTGGTGAGAATACCATTGTTCATTTTCAAGTGTTTTAACCTATTTTGCACTATTCATTGAATTTGTTTCACATTGTGTGAAAGATTAAATGTTAAGCTATTGATCCTAAAGATTAGAGTTATTTAGAGTGCTAATGAAAGAGCAAATGTTTTATTTTGCACTTATATCTGAAGTTATATTGTTCAATTGTACATACAGTCAGGTCCATAAATATTGGGACATCGACACAATTCTAATCTTTTTGGCTCTATACACCACCACAATGGATTTGAAATGGAATGAACAAGATGTGCTTTAACTGCAGACTTTATGCTTTAATTTGAGGGTATTTACATCCAAATCAGGTGAACGGTGTATGAATTACAACAGTTTGTATATGTGCCTCCCACTTTTTAAGGGACCATGACAGTATAAAATGTGAATATGAAATGTGAATATTTTGAAATGGTTAATGTGCATTGTTCAAGCTAAGCTACTGTCAAACAGATCTTTTATGACGCTGTCTGTTGACAAGCCGGGTTTTTTTACTTTATTGGATTCTGGGATTACTCACTACCGTGCACAGATCGGATTCAACAAACGGGATTGCGAGCCAACTCTGTTGAACCACTGGACCAGCACCTGCACTTTGCAGTGTGGTAGGCCCACTGCAACAACCCCCTCTTATACACAGCCCTGCCATTTCCCCCCACAAGTACAAATTCTCCTTGTGACTCTGGACTATTGAAATGGTCAATTCACTGGACTATAGACATTCACCTTTACATAAAGGAATTGGACATGGTGAAAGGTGATGGGACTCATTTCCATATTATAAAGGGTTGTGTTGTATGTTTTGATGTGTTGCTATCAATATTGTGAATTATTTTGAGCAACCTTGATTACTTTTTAGTTATTTTAATTTATTTATTTCAGGGACAGTGCATATTGAGACGGAAAACAAAACAGTAAATATGCCAGATTTAGCCAACAGGCTATTTTTCATCTGTAGTCCCATGACAGATGTTAAAAGTCATGCTAAACAATGGTAAGAATAGAGTAAGTGATTGCCATGTGTAATAACAGATACTAAATGTGAACAAACAATTGCCATTGAAATTTTTAAAAATACAAGCCGGCATTTATACAAACTTTGCCTTGGGTCTCATTTTAACACCTCACACCTCCTCCAGTAGCTGAACCTTCTGGTCCATTATATGTTATGTTTATGGCATATCTCTACAGCATGTGCTAACAGTCTAGCATACATCTGTTGTGCTCATACATGCTACATGTGTGCTACATTTGTCTCTTGGCTCTGAAAACTGAACTGGTCTGAGTGACCAGACAGTTGTTAGTTCACTATGAGGCAGAACCAAGGCCCAGATGTGGCTCCTTCATATAATTGGCCTCAGCCTCCAGCAGCTGGATGGGCTTCTTTAATGAACTCCATCTCTCTGCAGCTTTAATAACAATGCAACACCAGCTTTCTGCAACCAAGAGACAGTGGCCAGGCGGGAGGAAAGATAAGAGGATTAGTGGAAAAAGCGAAAAAAAATGAATAGATGGAGAAGGTTTGATAGGATCTTTAACAACAAAAACTTTGACAGAAAATAATCCAAATGAGTAGTCTAATTACAGGTAATAAGTTCATGATATGTTCATAATTGTGTCTGTGTGTAAATGTTCCTGTTCACGTGCAATAGTGATACCCAGCTCAGTTTCAGAGCTCTGTGAATTTAAGGAGGGTGTGACTTAGTTATCAGATTTCCAAACCCACCTACAATACTTCACTATAACAGACATGGTGTGAATATCACATTCAAACTTACACTAAAAAGATTTGAGAGAAACCCAGAGAAGGGCAATTTAGATTCACATAAGCTACAACTTGTTATACGTATCTCATGCTGTCCTTTTGCTCCTGTCAGCTGAGAAGCTTTTTTTCCTCATTTTCCAAACAGCTTTTTTTCCCTCTACATCAGCAGCTTATTCCTTGCTGCTGACTGGACGGAGGGCTGTGTTTCTATCTTCTACCTAAATCTACCTTGATGTTACCTCAAAAATGGACTAAAGCCAGAGCCCTACACTTACACTATTTAGAAGAAAAAGAGGTAAACCAGAAATAAACCTCAAACAAGACTAAACCAGCACCAAACAACATCTACAAGTAGGCATCAACCAAGAAATCAACTGGGATTAAACCAGAAACTCTTTTTGTCTCTGGTTTGAATACACAAGGCAGATGAAGGAGGTGGTGTGGTGTAACGATGCTTTAAGATGGAAAAACAATAATTCTCTTGAGCATAAATGTCTGGCAAACCCCAAACACACCAGGAAAAGAAACAGAGTGGCTAGAGAGACAGACAGACACAGAGAGAGAGAGAGAGAGAGAGAGAGAGAGTCGTAGTTTTATTGCTGGGAAGCCATTTGAGGATTAAAAAAAAAAGACATTTAAAAGAGTGGAAGGACACCAGTAGTTGCAATGTGATACTAACAAATAAAGATAACAAGGTCAGAGAGAAACAGGCTGGCCTTTTGAAGCCTGTAGAGTAAGAGCAAAGGCTGTAGTTTGAACTTATTGCCTTGTCTGATTGAAATCACACAAACCAACCAGGAGCATTAGACATTTGTTATTTGTTTCCCATGAGGCTACTGGGTGATATCAATCTGTTCTCGTCTCTGTAAATGAAAACAAGTCTTGTCATAGTTGATAACGGATGTGGAGTGGACTCAAGTAACTAATGGTGACAGAAAAATGGATGTGTAGGATTAGGGCGTGTTGTTATCATCTGTTTTTTTGTTTTGTTTTTTATGCTCAGGAGAGATTTCACATTACCTCATACTCAGGAGCTGATCCTTGGTGTCTACAGTGAGCCCATGGTCCAGACCCGTGACTGTTTGTTCCTTAAAAGCACCACACAAAGCATCATAAATAAAATGTTGCTGTTGATTTTCATTCATTTGTTTTAGAAAAGTGTTAAATTATGACTTTTAACCCTGTTGACACTGATGTTTAAAGCTACATCTCCAGTCAACCTCCAATTGTCAATAATACAGTTTTTTTATTAGAAAGTATGTTTTTTTAATTTATAAAAATAATATAAATATATTAAAATAAATTTGTATTCAACAAAGTCAGAGAAACAAGAACCAATGAGATGGCAGATAAAAGTCACATGACATAAGCATCTGTTGTTGAAAGAAGTCAGTGTTGTCAAATTTAGCCATATTTTACATAACATTTGACACCAACGTATTTGACATTTGTTAGTGTAGATACAGTCCCTAGTTTATATTTTGTCACTTTTCTTTATTGCGGTTTATTTTTATAATCTCAACATCGGGTAACACTTTTTAAAAAGTCCTTTGTGTGTGTGTGATGACTCACAACTGTCAAACGTTGCTGCTGCGATAAAAGCCCTAGCCCTTTTTTATTATCATTACAAATCTTTTTTTATTAACTACATTTCGCAGCATCCATTGTGACACAGCAGCATTTTTGTGGGAGGTTTAAAGCAGGTGCAAAAGAGCAAGTTTCCTCTTTTGATGAGTTACTTTTGTAGATGAGTGGTTCTTCTAAAACAAACAAACCATGTCTCTTCACGCAGCAGTCTTTGTGCTTCATTTAACCACCCACAGCTCACTTCGGTCGGTGTTTCATCTCAGTGTAAAGTGACTGCAGCTCGACTCAGCAGCGTCCTTAATCCTAAAATGACCGTCATGTGTCAGCTCTGTCACTCTGACTGCGCTGCGGAGATGCTCCAGAGCTGTAATTACGTGGCATCAGTTTCTCAGCTAACGTATAATTACAGTAATCCATGCAGTTGTACTTGGGTTTTCCAACGGCCTGCTCTGATTGGTCAAATATGTTCTGGTCTCTTTGCGATGAAGCCATTTGTAATAAATCTTCAACTCAATGAGATACGCTTGTAATTTATGAAGCTCGGGATTTATTAAAGTTGACAGTTTTTCATTGCAATTATTCATTTGTATTTTAATTTATAGTTTTAACTTCTGCTTGTGACTTCTTCAACTCTGTTGCCAGTGAAAGGGGAGATATTAGTGACTTACTTACTACTCTGGAAAGAAAAGGGCCTTTTTTTGATTAACTGGGGAAACAAGTCACTATTTATGAATTAGATCAGAAGTCAAAGGCTTGTCCTCAAATGCCCAGTTCTCAGAGTGGTGCTTTTATTTGATTACAGGTTTAATCAAAGGCTACTGTTTAATCCAAGGTCTGGATGTAAACAGAGCAAGTGATTACAGAACTCTGCAGCTGTGTCGCAGGTTAAAGTATCAAAGCTTCTGACCACAGCTTGTGTTTGAGTTTAACTAACAAAAGACAACATTTAGCATTATTTCTTCTACGAGTCTGACTGTTTATGACAAGAACAAGACAAGCTTTGTTTGAGAGAACATTTTTGTCCTTTCAGACATCATTGTATCGTCCAAGTAAGGTTTCTTTTATCCAATCAACAGACCACAATGTTTAACTCCACATTTTGGTAGCTGTACCTCACTGTTGGGATTAAAGTGAAAGGTGAAAAGGCTTTTTTGTGACGCTTTGGACAAAGGGAAGGTATCTAAAACTATAGTGACATAACCGGAAACACTACAAGACACTGCTAAAGGAGGTAGAGTTAAAACGTTGGTTGTTCAATCCCTGCTCCTCTCCTTCACCTTGTCTAAAAGTGTTCTCGGGCAAGACACAAAACCTCACCTTGTCTACAGAGTCATTTGACAAGTAAATGATGGGCAGAAGGCTTGTATGGGTGAATGGTTGCGTGAGCTAAGTAGAAGACTGCTTTTATATAAATACAGCCATTTACCATTTATTAATTTAACCAAAAAGAGCTGGACTAAAGGCATATACAACCAGAGAGTCCACAGAAATGTTTGTGAACAACATGGGTCTGTGCGCTATCCTTTCTTTTATTCAAATTCAGGTTTACTCTGGTTTTATATTTGTATATTTGCATATCTTTTTGTATACAGCAGGATTATAGGTTTGTCACATACTGAGTACAACTTACCGCTTGTTACCCACATCAGTTTCAGCAGGAGAAATCGGCTGTAGGTTATCTTAGACCCTTACTGTCTTTAGACTGGTTTAGTTGCTGTTTTGCGTAGATAAGCTCAAAGTACCAGTGTGGCTGCAGTGACTGTTATGTAAAACTTCATGAAGGAAAACTATTCTTATTTACATAAAAACAAATGCAAAATGAAACTTAGTCATGCTCAAACAACACATATTTACTTGTACTGCAGTGTTTAATAATCACAACTGATGAACGTTTGGTTTAGCCTTGGTTAGAGCAGAAGCATATTAAAATGGTTTCTGGCCATATTGATCATAAAACTTTAAAGTCCTTATTCTCTGCCTGTATTTACATTTTTACATCCCATTTTGACATGTTCAAGACGTTGCTAGCCACTTAAGCTTGAGCCTTGTGCAAAAGCAAATAAAACACAATGAATTTAGAACTGCTTTAGTGAGTACAACCCTTAGGCTTGTTCATTAACCTGAGTAAACCCAGCTTTCGCCTGCTACAAGCTCTGACAGAGATAGGAATGGTTTTCTTCTCCTGGCCAGCACTATTAAGGAATTACTTTTTTCCACATTGGTGGTGTCAATATAAACACAGATTTGATTTGTTTTCTGATGGAAGCTAAACTTTTTTAAGTTTAGCTTCTTAAAAGAATTGGCGATGCCATTCTTTTACAAATAAATCCACCAGTGTAAGCAGAGGTGGGTAGTAACAAATTACATTTACTCTGTTACATTTAGTTGAGTAACTTTTTGAAAAGTTTTTTTTTTTGTAGTTTTACTGTGTCATAATTTTTATTTTGAGTAGATTTGTGAAGAAGAAATGCCAGTCTTACTCTCGTACATTGGGCTACACAGTTTCCTTTTTAACTTTTGCCAGAAAAATGCTGCTAGTGGATCTACCAAACACTAAATTCTACTTCCTTTCTATCTATTCCTTTTCTTCAAAAAAAAAGTTAATAAATAAATACAATTATATCTTTCTTATCCTTAGCTTTGTATACTGTGCTGAGTTTTAATTGACTAGTTTTTGGTAAACTTGTGCTTTTTTTTTTACCTTGTGTTGTTAAAATTGCTTCCATTTTTTTTCCTCACTTGTAAGTCACTTTGGATAAAAGCGTCTGCTAAATGACTAAATGTAAATGTAAAATGTACCACATGTGTTTCACCAATCAGACGTAGCCATGCAGTCACATGGCCACACACAAACTGTGGAGGCATAGCAGAACAAACTCTTCACACATGGCAGAGGAAACTGTCTCCAATGTTGAAACTGAAGACGATAAACAGCCCTGGTCTCATGAACAAAGTATGTTTGGTTCACACACAGAGCAAAAGAACAACTATATACTCTTCAAACATTCTTGACTTACTGTAGGGATTGGTTTCAAAAGATTTAAGTTGTAAAAAAAGTGAGATTTGGGAATTTGTGTTTCTTGTTTCTTCTTAGTATAAGTCAGGTGACTAAGTTTGTAGTTTGTTAATCTGCAGCGGGACAGTATTATGTCAGAGATACGACTCACTCCTACATGATGGATCTTTAACCATTATGTGATCAATGACATTTGTGCACCAGTGAGTAACCAGATCTATGAAATGCCATTAGTAGGTCTGTACATGTCCTTGTCATTTGGTACCACATTAAAAGAAGCACTCGTTCATTGCGTAGCCGGACCATATTTCCAGACTTCTAAACTGGGACACTTGGCAAATATGTTCTCCAATTAAAATGTCATTGATTTATATCGACAGTAAATACAAAACAAAAACTGCATTGGTGCATTTAAACTTACTAAGCAACAAAGTTTTGAAAGGGTTCTTTTTGAATTAACCTACAGACTTGTGTTGAATGTAATTATCGTTTAAAGGAAAGTCTATGACATGGCAAATTAATAAAGTGACAAAGGTTTAAAGACAATTGTTTTGAAGTTTGCTGCAGTGAACGGTTAAACTGTATACAAACACATGGTCACCCTATTATTGCATTACATTTCAGGAACAACCCCTACATGTGGCAAGAAACTAGTCCATAAAAATAGGCAGGGATTTTATATTTAGATTTTTGTGTAAAAACAAAACTATAGCTAAAATGTCTCACAAATCACTTCCTGTAAGGACATCGGCGGCCATATTGCTTCTATGAGGAATTTTGGAGTCGACAAATACGGGTCATTATAACAGTCTGACAAAGAGTAAGGTTTGTTGGTTAAAGTAAACTTAAATATTAAATGACTACCCAGTTATCGAAAACCAAATAAGATGACCGTGAGCCCCTTCACTAAACTCACTGAGCCTTTTAAGATATAGTTCATGGGCATTAACATGGGCATTAACTTTTATGCAGCTTGTTTTAAACCAAATAACAAACTAACAAATAAAACCTATAAGTGATTGCTACAAGCTGTAAACTGTGTGAATAAATAACCGTGCTGTTGTCTCCTCCTCGAGTGTCGTTAGTGTCAATAAGAGTCTGTTTTAGTGGAGACTTCCTCACAGAGACACGCAGTTCAAATATTTACCCACAATAAACAGTTGAACTTTGGCCTCCTGGGGGACTTTGAGAGAGGCTTGTGGTGTTGTATGTGATGTATAGGTGACGTTAGGATTAAGTGAAGCATTTACGACAGAGATTTGTGTTGTCCTCTCAAGACATATTTCCAAAGCGGGGCTGTTTTAGGAGCCTCTGCGCATGTCTTTGTCCGCTCACTGCACACACCACTCCCCATGAAAGTATTCAGATCCACGCTCTTCTGCTCTTATTGTTGTGACTTGTCGTGATTGAAGTGAATGGGTTGAACTTAAAGAAGTCTGCTCTCTGAAAAACTGAGCTCAAATCTTTGGAGAGCCACTGAGGGAGTACATAATTGGTAGAAATATTATTAGCTTAGCAGACTATAGTAGTGTTAAACTCCATAAAGCACTCTTTTTAGTATTGTTTAGTTTCAGTTCAGTTAAATGGCCTGGACATTGTTTATTTCCTGGACGTTATTTCTTTATTTTTTCTTTCTTCCATGTTTGTTCTTTGCTACAACTTTTGTGTCATGTCTGTAAAGCACATTTAGTTACTTTGGTACAAAAACTGCTCTATAAATACATTTTCTTGAAATTCATTAAAGTTGGAATTGGAAATTTTGGTTACCCGGTGAGATTGAGCACTTTTGTCCCCTACTGCTCTCTTCTTAAGCCTCATTTCTTTGCCAAAGTGACAGTTGTGTTGGTACTGCAGGCTTCACATTATTATTAATGTTCCAGAGTTGATCAGTATTAAATTCTAATTGTCGAGGGATGTGTCTGCATTGTTTCCCCCAAGTTGCATGTTGCTATAAACTAAAATGTCGAGCCTCAGAAAAGACTGTGCAGAATTGCAATAATGCTTTGTATCAGGCATTCACGTCAAAATTATCTGTCCAAAACAGATCTTAAATTCCATAATGCTGAGATTGGGGTTTAGGAAGTTTGGTTTGTGCATGGCTCAACATATTATCAATTTTTCCTCAAATACAAAAACTGCAGGGGATAAATTCATTGATTTATACTGCTTATCATTTGGCTATACATTGATGAATCTAAAACATGCAAATTGTTTTGTCAGTAGGTGTCTCTGTGTGTTAACCTTGTGATTAACTGGTGATTATTCCCAATTAAACAGTGTGTTTTATTTATGTGCATCCTCTAAGCTCTTTGTTCACTTGATCTCAGATTATTGCTATCAGCTTCAGCTACAGCCAATCAGCTGAGACTGCTCTAATATCAGTCTAATGGAGGCTCGTATAGATACAGGCTCTGAGCAGGTGTTGCTCGAACTGATACAGTATTGATTGTCTCTTTGATCGTGTTGTTTGATAAAAGGGTGAGACGCTGAACAAGTATCTCTTTCTGCCGTGAACAGGTTTTGAAGCACTTTGGAGTCTCTTTTTTCCTCAGTTCAAATAAATACTCCACAGAAAAAAATTTGTTACTCAACAGCTTTTAGTGAAAATTCTGAAAATGGTTACCATAAACACGCTCGGCCTGGACATATTTGAGGTTTAGACCAAAGCATGAAGGGAGTTTTTTAAAGGTGAGTCCAATAGTGCCAGGCTTTGAGAGTCCAGTCCATATTTAATGTAGATTGAGTAAATATACCTTGAACGTTTTTGCAATCATCATTTTCAAACCTATGTATTAAAGTGCGAGTGTGTATAGCTGCTTGTCTCTCACTAAGTACCGTTTTGGACATGTTTGGAAAAAAATGGCAGCAGAAATGTTGCCAAAGCTTGTTCTATTTATGTCTCAAAATGTAAACGATCAGGCTTTGACAGATACCAAAAGCTGGACCAGTGTTAAAAATCCATCCTGTAACCTTGACAAAGCCATTTGCCTTAAAGATCTCTAAGTTGTACAGGTTCAGTTACAGTGTCCTGGGGTCTCAGTTTAGAACAAGTGACCATAGATAGATTCTGGGCTTAAACTAGCACAACACACAACGCACACCAACAAAATGAACCAGTGTGAGGGACTGCATTGTCATTGGATTTATAGCCAGTCTCCAGATTTTGTCATTTAAACTTTGTGCCCAGACATTTAAAAGGAAAATGTCTCACTGTAGAACCAGCCCTGCAAAGAGATCCAACTTTATTAAACTGAAATTAGTAGTAAATGGTTTAGTTTACCCCACCTCAGGCCCAAAGCTGCTGGGAGAGGCTCCAGTCATGTAACGGGACAAAGCGGAAGAAAAATAATGAATTGTTTAAATAAAGGGCACTGTTCTGTTTGTTGAGGAAAGCCCACAGTTTACATGTAAAATGCCAAAATTGATAGTGTCACTTTGTAAATTTCATACACCAGATTTTGTTATTACTGCAGGATTATTATTACTGTACTGTGTTTACAGGTAAGTACACAAAAGTGAATAGTGAGTGTGAATAAATGGTATTAATGCATCCGTATATGTCCCATTTTGTTTGGGGATGCTGAAAGTGTTACGCACTTAAACATGTTATGAGTAAATAGTATTAAATATTACAATGGACCTTTCTTATTTAAATAAATTTTATGCAAAATCTGATTTTATTCCTGTCTTTTTATATTTATGATTTTCTATCTAAGGCTCCCACATCTCTTTGTGAAATTCCTCAAAAGAAAGCACACATTGATTTGGAAGAAATGACAAGGTAAATATCAGATCAGGCCTGTCCCATTTAGACCCTGCTGATGTTTAGGATTTGAACAGAAGAGACTGCTGTGAGCCGTGCGTGAAATAAACATCTGTTTTTCCTGGAGTTTATTCAAACAAACATATTGACAGTAAGCACATTAGAATCACCTTGTTGAATACAGTTAAAGCGAATGAACGTCTGCAAAGTCTTACATTATCATCGTCATGGTACAAAACACTCGGGTAAAACATGCGAGGGGACTTTTTTTGGTTAAATCTCAGCAAACAAAAGGGAAACATTGAAAAGGTCTGGACGTCCCCTGCATAGACAGAAATAACACATACAGGACGGGAGCTTTATGTACAAGACACTTCCCTTTGGATCGAAAGGATTGGGGCAGAGACAGTTGAAGAATAGTGGACTTATAAGACTCGGATAAAAACTCACAAGGAACATGTGAAATTATGTGAACGTTGTTTATGGAGCCAGTTGCATGAGAATCAGAAAGTTAGCCATTGGACAATTTAATAAAGCATTAGTGTAACATATTAAAAAGTCTGGCTTATGGAACACCTCTCAGTCTTTGTAGAGGAGATTGTTTTCAATGTAATGGAAAAGTTCCTCCAAAGAGACTCAATAGAGCCAACCCTCACTTCTGTGTAACATATCCTACTGTCCACTATCCTTCTACTGTCTATGGTCTGTGTTTTGGTCAGAATAATTCCACTCTGTCACGTGACATGCCGGGCTTGTTTATATTTACATTATATTTACGGAGATATGTACAATGTAACACGTCTTCATTCGAAATCCACAACTGGTAAACACAAACAAAACCCGCATAATCCTCTTTTTCTTTTGAAAAGTGACTAATCCAGTTTTGTGTCTGTGGCACGTGTCCATGCCAGGGGTGCGCGTGCCCACGTCAGCTGTTGTACTGGCACGCGTTCAGGCTCGAGCCCGGGCTCTGCAGACCGCTGTAACTGAACGTGGGGTGCTGTTTAGACTTGAGTCTGAGCGTGGCCAGACTGGAATTGCACGTGTCCCTGTACACGCTGTAGGGAGACCCAGGAGCGCCGTAGGGGCACGCGGACGACGACATGGCAGAGTTGATCCCGGAAGTGCCGATGCCGTTGAGGTTGCTGATGTTGTTGAGTCCGGGCGCGGCCATGCCGGGCACTGCGGAGTGTCCCATCCCGGACGCCATCGTCATGGTGATGGAGTTGGGTGAGGCCGAGAACATGGACTGTGACGTCAGCGGGCTCATGGAGTTGAAGAAGGGGAAGTTTTTGGAGGAGAGTGGCGCGGGCGCGAGCCCCTTATTGGTCCAGTTGTTGTAGGTGTAGGCCGGGTACATGTCGTCATAGGGCTGCACGAGGCCCCCGAACTGCGGCAGGTAACTGTTCTTACACAGGTCCATCTGCTGGTTCCGCTCGCGCTTCCGCCACTTGGCGCGTCTGTTCTTGAACCACACCTGCACGAGACACACGCATGCTCAGTATAGGCACGACAACCTTCCAATTATAATATAACAATTATAATCTATCCAATAAATGCATTTATAATCATTCTAATCATTAATACAATCAGATGCATGTGTTGCTTTTATGAAACACTTTTAACTCCGGCATTTAACAAAGACAAACAAATTAAATTAATATTCTTATGTAACTTTCTATATTTCTGCTTCAAGGCCTGAATATTCACACACTGCTGCATTGTTTAAAGACTGAATCAAAACAACAGTAAAGATTGTGTTTCTATTCAATTGAAACAATTGTTTAGTCAAACAACCTGGCACAATAAACCGAGTTAGTTAAGAATTAGTAATGCAGTAACAATCTATGTTTCATCTAAATGAAAGCCTTTTGCTTGGTGACAATAAACCTAAAATGGGCAATAATCTTAACCATTTTGAACTTTTCCATAGCTTTTAGTTGCTTTGGTGATCTATAGAAAATGAACACGTATTAGGCAGCTGCTATAAGTTGAAATGCACAGGATATTTAGTCCCAAAATTAATCAAAAGCAGTTGAGCCGAGCGCGTCAACCCTCAGTCCTCACAGGGTCACACACCCGATCTTCGCTTTAAATGTGATTTCAAAAAGGAATTTATGACATTTCATTATTTCTCAAAAGTAAAAACTATTTCTGAAATAAAAAAGGCCTCGGCATCTTGTATTTGACTGAGTGTTAAAACCCGTGCGTGAGGCTTGGTGCAACGTGAGACGCGGCTGGAGCAGAGCAGGCGCCAGCTGCTGAAAACTAAAACCCGTGGCAATTGTCTGGTTATCTCTCCAACACATTCAGGTCTAAAGAGGAGTCTGCCCAGGTCCCTGGAAAATTGTCTTCTGTAGATGAATCATAAAAAAATTGAGCCCCATTGGTCAACTAAAGACTTGTCAGTGTCAGCGTGGTCCATTAGTGTCCAGAAGACGTTATAGAGTTAAAAGACTGTGACTAAAGGTCTGTCAATTGGTCAAAACATATATATTCTTAAATCTTGTAGTTGTGCGTAAAAGTTCACAGTCTGCCTTTACCTCAGAGGGTCATGCAGATTCATTATGGCAAAAAGGAAATAAATTCTTTTTTAATACAAAACTGTTGATTATATTAATAACAGAACCGCATTTTATGAATCAGTGGTAAAGTCTTAAGTCTTTACGTTTTTAAAATGTGCAAATAATCTTTTTTCTGTCTGAATAATAAACGGACGTAATTTATTTTTGTTGAACCGAGATAAACAAATGTATTTTTCCACAAATAACCTATGGGATTGGATTTTAATCAATTGTCTTTCTTTACATTTACTTTGTGACTCAGTTTTGTAGGTAACTTTTTATTTTCCCCTCAACCTGTAATAGACATTACATAAACGTAATATAGCATTTTTGAAAAGGGTGTATTAATGAATAATATTTGTAAATTTTTAAAACAAATAGACCACTTTTGAAAAATAAAAAACCCTGGAAAGACAAATAGAAATAACGTATGTATTTTTTTATTTTTTTATCTTGACTATTTTTATTTAATGCAACACTATGTAACTTTCCGGACGTTAAATACTGCGCAAAACTCAGACAGGATTGTTTGATTTAAATAATTGCTATAAATATGTTATAATATCAAATTGTGCTGATGATGTCACGAGTTTTGTCCAGATATGTCACAGTAACAGAGTGGAGCATCTGTCAAACCAATGCACTCTGTTTCCATTGAATTCAATGTTATTGTAATAATTAGAAAAAGGTTCCTGTTGCTTTAAAAGTCTCCGTGTGCGGCTTGTGCTTCTTACCCTGACCCGGGCCTCGGTGAGGTTTGTCCATACTGCAATCTCCTCGCGTGTGCTCATGTCCGGGTAACGGTTGCGCTGGAACGTGGCCTCGAGCTCCTGCAGCTGTTGGCTCGTGAAGTGTGTCCTCTGCCGCCGCTGCTTCTTCTTCTTCGGATCCTCTGCGCCTCCGTCATCTGCGCGGAGCTCGACGCTGCGCTCCTTCTCTGCACGAGACAACAACACACGACAATAAGTGAATAATTGCATACCGAAGAAAGTTTTAAATATGTAATGGCATAAATGGTGACGATGTGGGGTTTGTGTTTAACAGTGAGGGTGTTATGGCAGGACATATCTTCTGCAGGACACATGCTATTTACAAATAGGCAGTGTTTAATTGAATAATTGTCATAAAATACAAGATAAAACACCCAGGGGACAGCGAGCAGCCACAATTATTTCACTTCAGTTCAAATTCATAAACTATATTTGCCTTATAAAGGCGATTAAAATAATTAATTATATAAAGGTCAGAATACACTGAGAAAAGGGCACAGGGCATTGTTATAACACACCCTTTTATAATATTTAAAGAGATAATGTCTTTATTTTTACACAGACAGCATTGTTCATTTATAATATTAAAAATACAGTTCTGTGATGCATCTTGAGTAACATTAGATAATGGGAAGTAGCAGTGATTGGTTCATTAGTTTAAAAAATAACAATTTAACATTCAAAATAAAATGGCTAGATAAGGGCACTAAAATACCAGCAAAAATACACTGAACAAGTCAAACGTTTGATTTTGACAATGTCTCATGGATTTCTGCTTGTCATTTCTAAAATCTGATCAAAATGAGCCACTGTTCATGTTCAGGACAGGACTGGGACTTATGTAAAAGCTGCAAAAGGGTGACTTTTAGTGGATTCAAGAAGAGAGACATTGGCTCTATTTCTGTCAAAAAACATTAACATTATTAAATCGAGCATTAGACATTACCACAATATCCATAAAATGTCTTATTCATCCATAGAACAGACGTGAGGCATCTTCTTTTATGCAACAATCTCTAAAAGTTTGCCCAGATATTAAATGTTATTGTTACCAAAGTGTGTATATTGTACTGTATATAAACCACAATGAGACAGTAGCTGAATGGCCATTTGAAGTATATTTTATGGCTTTTGTTGCAGCTGGAGCCTCTTCTGCACAGCTTCTTGGGCTAAACTCATACAACGTTTGCCAAATTAAAAAGGCTTCATAAGTCAAAAGCAAGTTTTCCTTTGCATCTAGCCTTTCTTGCTTCCTGCTTCAGGCAACTCCACAATCTCACTGCAATGGGACTGGTGCTGCACACTCCCAGGAGATAGAAGGAAGTGGACTGTTGGTGCTGCTCAGCGTTAGAACCAAACAGGGAGAAAGAGCTTTTAGTTTTTATTTGTGTGTTTGTTTTTTTTAGTATTTTTTTTAGATAGTCTCTGAAACACAGGGCCTGTTGCAGTTTTTAAATCTGTAGACTGGACACCTTCTTATTTGAAAATAGTTCTGATATTTAAAAACATTTATTCACTGTTGTTTGTTTTTTTGAAATGCCTTAGTTCATTTATTTTATTTTTTTATTTGTCTTAAATTGTACACATTTTTTAACTGCACAGAATTGTAAGCGTCCATTGTGTCACTGTTCTTGCTTTGTCACGAGTTTTGTACTGTTTTTAACTGACTCCTATTTCCTTCCCGTTAGCCTTATTAAACTTCCTTCTTTCCTTCCGTCCTTCCCTCACACCCATACACTCAAATACATCACGGGCTCTAATGTTAAAAAAACTGTCTCAAACCACAAGTTGATAATACCTGACTTAGCCACATGGTAAATAAATGAACCCAGTCAATCGTGTGACCCTGATAAAACAAAAGAAGTTATCTAGTCTCTCTAAACATTAGTGGGACATGTTGCCTTGAATAAACGTCTCGTCAGTCCCACTTTATCTGCCCCATCTCGTTCGTTTCTAAACCCGCCTCATTAAACTGAAGGGTCAGCACGTGCAAAGGTTAATCCCACGCGAGAATCCTCCCCTTGAATGTTTGCCAAACGAATAAAACAGACTCCAAACCTTCAACTCTACAATCACCACTTTTCAAACAACGCCACAGTCGAGACATTGTTTCTCCACATCTGAACAGAACTCTTAGAAACGCGCCTGGTTTGACGCAGAGCTTTTAGCCGCAGTATTTATAACGTCTTTAATGCACTCACTGACATCAGGCCAGGCTTTGTCTGTGTCTCCCCGCGCCTCCTTTCACATTTCTCCCTGACAGGCTCGAGGCTGCTGCCAGCGACTGTTTGCTCCAGTCAGTAAACACGACAAGAGAGAGACGAAAAGTGCGCGTAAACCTAAACCCTACGTAAGATTTACAACAAGGCTGTTTTAAAGTCTCAGAGTGTATGTAATGAAGTGACGCACTGCAATGAACGGAAAGTAAAAGGTAAAATGTGAAATAAACTGCACACAATGTGTCAGCTTTTAACAAATGGATTAAAGAAATAAGAGGTAAAACTGCTTTAAACGAGACTAAACGTGTCAATTACGTGCGTAAAAGGACTAATTAATAAGTATTTGCTAATGTTTTCCACATCAATCTTAACGACGCTGCGTTTAAACAAACATTTACTGACGTTTGTACCACTTTGTTAAACAAAAACGACAACGTGGAGAGAAATGGAGTCATAAAAGTGACAATTTCCAGACGCATTTATCTAATATAAAACTATATGTCGACGCAGTGCTTACAACATGGACGTACATATATGGGTTACAATGTGAAGTGTGGAAATAAATGTAACAATGAAGTGCTTCTGTAAAAGGCAAGCAGCACTGTTGAGCTGTATTAAATAAACAAAGATGGACAAAGTTGCAGAAAAGAGACGAGAAACGTGCGCGTGAAACATTCGTGTGTTTTTTAAACTGAAATATATCCTGTCTAAAGAGGAGAGAAGTTTAAAGGTTAGTTATATTGGAGTAAACTGTCTCATGATGAAGCCATGAGTAATGTGACAGTGGCTCTGACAATTGTGGATGATAAATACAAGGTTAATGGGAGAACGAGCCGTGCGTAAAACCCTATTAAACGTCAAATATAATAGCTTTTGTTTTATTTATTAATAACAAATGTGACAAATGGCCAGTTAAATTTTGCACTAGAAATACGACAGAGCCTTTAAAGCCATTAAACCTAGCTCTAGAGACACTAATAGGCTATAAATGTATTTTTGAAATTCAGTGTGTTTTGTCTTCGCTCGAGTCATTAATAAAAATAAATCAACAAATACAAAACAGTGAAGGGACAATTTGAGAAAACATTATACAGGTTGTACGAGTGTATTTGAATGAGTTTTTTCTGTGTGTATTTACTCCCTTCAGGTTCGGTATTATCTCAACAACAAATGTGCGTGAAACTGTAATTAGTCAGATTGCGAGGAACAAATATACGTCTCATTCACGTGTAAATATGTAAGTTATCAGGATACATTGACATTAACTGTGAGCAAACTCTGCGGGAATGTGACCTTTTGCAGATTTAAGTCACTGTCAGGGCGTTGCTTATTTGTAAATCTGGTTAAGTTGTTTGAATATTTTTGCATTTCCGTACATATGACCCAGAAACAGTCACGAGATGTTACTCAAACGCCGTGCACAGTTAAGTTTAGGCAACTGGATATCGCTTTAATGCAAGTAAGAAAGGTTAAAGTGAGTAGTTAAAATTTAATGGATTGCGAAATACAAAACAAAAGGCGATCGTGTTGTGCATAAAGTTACATTCAGTTGAGCATATTTTATAATCGTGGACAAATAAATCAACTCGCTCAAGTGGTATTGCTCTCATGTCAAAGTTTAAAAGCGTGTAACTCCCTGTTTCTTTCTGTTTGTCACTGTACCTGGCAGCTCCGCGTCTGAAGAGTCGCTGCTCGAGTTCTCAACAGTGTCCCGCCTGTTGTTTGCGCTTCGGGCCAAATGAAAGCCCACATCCCGCGTCTGTGGAAGCGGCTGCTGCTGCGGCTGCGTGGGCGGCGGTGGAGCGGCTATTCTGTCCAAATTCATCCCTCCTCGAAGCGAAGGATGCTTGCCGAGCGGAAAAACAGTGAGCCCCGTGACGCTGCGTAACGCTTCCCTCCGTAAACATCCGAGTTTCGGCAAAAAAGTCAAACTCTTCCTCCGAAAAAACACAAGTTACAGGAGTCCCCCCCTCCCCTTGTCTCTCTCTTTCTCTGTGGCGTCCGTCTCTCTCTGCTGCAGGAGAAGCCGCTGTGCGCGAGAGGACACTCCGCGCTTCACTCCACGCAGCGGATCCTCCCCTCTGCGACTGCCCCGCGCACTGCCTCCGCCAAGCCCCGCCCACCGTGGAGGCACCGAGCAGCGAAACAAACACCCAACACTAGAGTTCCATACCGTCGTCAAGGAGAAAACTCTATAGTGAGTTACAAAAGCTACGAGAAAAGGGCTCAAAGCCAAACTCTAGCTTCAGTACACATTATATAAGCACACATTATGGGGTCTTCACATGGACTTGTTTAAGCTGTTGCTTAACTCGATGGCAGTCAGGTGTAAATATAGAGTGGCAAAACGTTGTTAAAGCTGCATCAAAACTCGCTAAAAATGCAGTGCGTAAAGATTCCATCTGAAGGACTGTGCGTCTTTATTTGCATTTTCCTGTCTCCATATGTTAGTGAAGGCCTCTTGGATCAGAAAAACGGACTAAATTTATACAGTGCTACAGATCCATCCAGTAAACATGTGAATGACTGTAATTTCAACGGAACACAATAGTTGTACACTTTGCACGTTTCAGCCTCTAGTTTTTGTAGTTTGACACATTTGACTGAGCTGAGTGATTTTAAAGCGGAACAGACTCTGACTTTACGGATAGGTTTAGAGAAGTACAGCGTGCATATTTCAATCTCAAGAAGCATTTTTATTCATTAACCTGGTCTGCGGTCAATGTAGATACTCATTATTTCAAATCCTCTGCAATGACTTTTCTGTTTTGTTAATGCACTTATATAAATATTTAT
The DNA here is from genome assembly GCA_024416835.2 of Perccottus glenii. Classification (NCBI taxonomy): domain Eukaryota; kingdom Metazoa; phylum Chordata; class Actinopteri; order Gobiiformes; family Odontobutidae; genus Perccottus; species Perccottus glenii. Next base: position 22,173,843 of record CM044561.2, on the reverse strand, counting down.
CACATTTATTTCGACAAGAAGCCCAGCTCTTTTCACTTCCACTGAGGCCAAAAGTACACTTTTGTCTTCTGGTTGTGCGCGCACTCAGGCTTATTGATGCTGGACTCACGGCAGAAAAGTGCGCAGGACAATTTATTTTGGGATTTCAGAGAGATTTCTACGGATAAGATCTTTGGCCTTGGAGCCTAATAGCGCACAGACTTTCCCCGTGACCTCTTCAAGTGCTTTCTCTTTGGAGCGCTTTTGTCTAAATACACGCGTTTCTCGGTTTGTCAAGTAAAACTTACGCATTCACTCATTTAACAGGAACACTTGAACAAAAATATATACTTTTTTAATACGCATGTTTATATATAACACAAATGTATAGCACATATATAGGCTATAATAAGCCGAGAAATTTAAATCTGAGGTACTTTTGACTTGCGGCTTGTGACTTACGTATTTTAAGTGGCATATTCTTTTTAAAGCTGGGCACTTAGACACAAATTTTTTTCCGTGACATATTTAAAGGCTAAATATCTAAAGAGATTTGGATTTAAATATGTCACATATCACATAACCGTGCACACGGTCGGACGATTTGGTTCCTGTTTTTTATTATTTATTTTTTGAATTATTTAAAAAAAACAGACTTTATATAAAGACTGTTGTGGCTTTACCTTTGACACATTTGGTTTTGGTTGTCTTCATATTTTATCATATTCCTTGATTACGGGTTGGGTTTTAGAGCAGTAGACAAACAAAGAAGTCTGGATGAACTGTCAAAATGTCTGTTTGAATATTTGGACACGCACGTCTTTTCACTTCTTTATTTATTTTTTTTTTTTTTTGCAGCACACTAACCATTTTTACGTTTGTTTGGTTCTTTCTTTTTCTCCGTCAGGAGCGCATGCACGTCGTGTCTGATATGAGCCCACAGCAGATGGAGCAGACTGTGTATACGCTCTCTCTGCCTCGAACTGACGCTGAGTTAAATAAACTTTTCATTGAGTCAGAGCCACTGTTGCTACTGTTTCCTCTCAAAAACAAAAAGCAGGAAAAAACTCCAAAACGCAAAGAGGCTGCGTTCATCCGATTTAGCCTACATGTTCATGTCACTCTCCCTTTTTTTTTTTGATAAATGAAGGATTGAGCTGATAACACGCACGCGCACACGCACTGCCCTTTGGATAGAGTAGAGTAGACCGTACAAACCCAAGCTATAATTCAGTGAATGAACTATTAACGTTAGCTGACTTTATGGATGCTTTGTCACTGTGGTTCACAAACAATGGGTCAGCACCTGAAAGTGGGTCGCAGGAGATTTAGTTTGGGTCGCCAAAACAGTATGCTACTAATATTCCAAATATTACCACATATAGGCATATATATGTATGGCACATATTACCTAAACAAATACTTTTTTATACTGTCATTTTATAATTTATCTTGTTAATATTTCAATTCTTGTCACTAATTTGTTCTGAAAAACAAAAAAACAAATACAAACGACATATAAGGCTAACTAGAAAAAAAATACATTCTGTTAAGAATAATCAAAATAATATAATTTATACATCTTTGTGTATAACTGACCAACTTCATTAAGTCCTTTTCATCATTTATCCTTTTTGAGGCTATCCTGACAGAAACAAATGCACAAACTCTAAGACAAAATATTAGGGTTTAAATATTAAAAAATAAATTTCACTGCTATTAATGCTATAACAGAAAATAAATGAAGCTACTTTGATGCTTTCTGATCTGACCATATCTTTTCTGCACAGGTGTTGCAAAACTGGTCAACCAGGCAAATTCCTTAAATAAATCTGAATACATTTCAATACATCAGCAAAAAAAAGATCTTGCTAGAGTTTAAAAAACATGTTCACCTAAATAAACCATTCATCCAATCAGTTATGAAATTATATTAACTTTCAAAAGCTACATGTACTTTCTGTGTTTATGGTTCCAGAGTCTCAAACGCCTCTTTCTGTTCCTCCCTGTTGCTCACATTTCAACTCTTCCCAGAGCTACGTGTGGTTGTTGTGTCTGATCCTGTGCCTGAACACACACACACACACACACACACACACACACACACACACACACACACACACACACACACACACACACACACACACACACACACCAGACATCCTCTGAGTCTAAGGCGACTGTGACTGACAGTGTCCTCGGCGCCAGACTCTTTTTGTCAGAGACCCGAAACCCGGATCAGTCTCCAGCTCAAAATCTCCCCCGGGGGTCTCCCTTTTTAAGGACAACCCTCAGAAAACACTTGTCTCTGTTCGTTTTTTAAAGACTTTAAAGACTTTTTGTTTTTGTAGAAATACAAAGTTTTTTTGCCTTTCCATTCGGACTGACAGAGTAAATATAGTTGAGTGTTTTATCCAAATAAATAGGCAAATGTAAATTTATAATCTTTTGAAGCAACAGTTTATATATTTTCTAATATTTAGGTGTCTTTTTAATCCTGAAATTAAGTGTAAAATGTAGAAATGTTTTGGCAGTTCTCAATGATTTTTTTTTTGTGTAAATGTGAATTGTTTTTTAAAGTAGAATATATACAATTATATCATGTTGATTGACAAATAAGCCTAATTCACAAGCGACAAGAAAACAGAGAGATTTGGCAAGAGCAGAAGTAGAAACAGAGCTCCGAAAATAAAACTACTTTGCTTCCACTAAGGAGTTTGGATTTGAAATGTTCCCACGTGAGTTATATACTTAGATCTGTGAGTAAAAAGTTGCACACTGGGAAAAAAAAGTCTACACAAATCTTTAAACCATCACACAGTCTGAAAGTCAGTCAGCGACGGTAATGATGTCTCTTACATTCATTTCCCAGCATTACATAAAGTTTCTTATCAGTATTGAAAAAAGAAGCCTCTAGAACTGCTTTGACCGAGAAACAAATCTTTATGCTTGGATTGTTTCATGTGAACGTCACTGTCGTCTAAATATTTGAAGCAGAACATGCAAAACCTTCTCTAGGTTTAACCACACTTCTTTAAACATAAGTGGGTTTTCTAAACACAACAAGGCAAGCATCTCCTCTGAACCATTTTTAGGTTTGCATTTCAAAACAGCAAACAATTAACGCGGTTTGAATGAGCCTTGAAACTGTTTGTCAACGTGGTTTATTAAAACATAAATGTATTTTGGATGTAAATAATTTTGGTATGGGTATTTTCACTTTTCTTCTATTTAGCTAACTTTTTTGTCCTTTGGTTAGACTTTTTTGAATTGTGACAGTGTAGACAGACAGGAAACAGGAATGACATTGAGCTGGAATCGAACCTGGGTTGCTCGAGTACACAGTATATGCTCTCCCGGGTGAGCCACCAAAGTACAAGACCAGAATGCACCAGTGTTTTGACTTACAGTGAGGCAGTGCGTTAAGTTAAGCACAGGTGACAACAATGTGCTGTTCTTTGTTTGTTTGCCTGAACAAATTTAAATAAACCTCACAAAAACACACCCTTTGGTTTGGACAAGGGATTGTTGTAGTCACCATAGCCGTGAAGCCACTGCTGCTACAAAAAATGACTTTTGGCTTAATATGAGCATCATGGCCCTCAGTATTTGACATTTACTCTCCTGTGGCAAAGTCCAGTTGCAGAATATTTATCTTTGCGAGGCTTTAGGCCAGTGTTTAAAAGTTAAACTGCATGATCAAGTCCACAAATACACCTTCAGATGTCACTTTTGAGTTGAGCAAAAAGACCGTTAATGAGGTGGTGACCCTGATGAACTGACCACTGTGCACTTTTAGGATGCAATACGTTAACATCACCCTGCCTCCCTTCCTGCCTCCCTCTCAGTGCATTATGGGACACGTACAGTGCAGGAGTAAGCTGTACATCCGGTGGACGTGTCTGATAGATGTGTCTAATCCAAACAGCCGGCCTCCCCAGCTCCACGGGGCACTACATTTGTGTGACGGATGAGTTAAAAAAGCCTTTCTATCCGGCGCAGGACAGGTTAGAGGCCAGCGCCAAAGCAAACACTACTATTTTTCTTCCCAAATTAGTCAAAATAAACCCCTCTAACACTATTAATCACACGGAAATGTAGTGTCCACCGCGGGAGGAGGACAACACGAGGCTGAAGGGGACGGAGGAGACAGAGGTGTAACCGGACACGGGTGAAACACGAGAAGGACACGGCGTATTGCCTTGGTGATGGGACGTTTTGACCTGTGGAAGCTGTAAATAAAACAAGCTGAAAGGACAGGACAAAGACGAGAGGCGCACTTAGAGATGAGCAGCGAAATTAACAAGGAAATGACCTTCAGTGTGGATGCAGGAACAAGAACACAGCTCCAAATAAACATGCGTATTATTGACTCTTCAGACCTTTTCCGTTTTTTTAATAAAACATCTTTACATATGGCTAAGATGCATGTGTATTGTAGCATCCATATTCACCTCAAACCTACTGTATCCACTCATCCAACCTGCACTTTATTATACTATTGAACTTGAATAGACAATATAATAAGATTGGAAACAGGTAGGAGTTGGAAAATATTGTAAAAATTATTAAATGCTGCTGTTGAACTAATTTTATGGGAATAGAAATGGCTTTTTTTGTTGTAATTATGTCCATTTCTGTGCATGGTTTGAAATGCAGAGGAATACATGTCACGTATTCTGGATTTAAAAAGTCATGTATAAAAAAAAAATGGTTATTCATAATGGACACAACCAAAACAAAAGACAAATCTTCAATTTGTTGTAGTAGAAATGAGCTTTAGCCTTTTTAGCCTCAAATTATTCTCATAGGTTTTAATGGAAGCCACCTGCTGCTGCTTAAAACACAACCATATCATTAACAGCCGCATCTAGTTCCCCAGTCTCAGTCTTACAGTGCTTTTTATTATAAGGACAAGAGAATTTACTGCTAGATTGTCCAAATGTTGAAATTTAACTTAAGTTTGTCATCACAGAATAAAAAATTAGAACAGCCAAAAGGAAAAAAAACTGACAAAGTATCTTCGATGAGGGTTGAAACATGTATTTTTTTTTTAAATAGGTTAAGCTGTTGGGTTGTGTTTAATCTTTAAATGCAAGTCTTACCATATATTTGCCTAAAATGGAACTAGGACTGGACAAATATTGGTAATCTAGGAACCACTTGTTAATGTCTCACTTTGTTTCGTTTAGATTTCAGGCATTAATTTAGACATTTGCACATTTTCCACTAATATGTAGTATTAATTTTACTGTTTAGCCTTACTTTTTGAATATATTCAGCAGTTTCCCCAAAATACTGTATAGCTGTATATGTAACAAATATGGGACAAGAATAATTAATGTTTAGGACATATTAAGGTCGTTGGGATTGACACAATCGAGCGCCATTGTGTCAAAAAAAAATGTTCCGTGTGTTTTAAATTTTATAGACTAATATTTTTGCCGTGACTTCTTTCTTATGAATAACTGAATGTAATTTATTTGTTCTCAGCTGCTTTTTGCGTCACGTTTTTGCAGCTTCAAAAGCGCTTCAAACCCGGACGTTGTGTGACTTTTACGCACAGCTCTTTTTCTCCTCAAATCAGATCCAGACTTTAAAAACATCTCACTCTGGCTGGTTTACAATCCTGCGCTGCATTCTTAGACATAAATCTTTATTAATGAATACTAACAACAGCAAAAACTGACCAAAACAGCGCCAACACAAACCCGCGGCCTCCATTTGAATCTCATTATCCCGCTCCCTCCGCGGGTACACACTGTCCCACAATGCAGCGCTCGTTAATGAGCTCATATCTGACACCTCTCACGCTCAGGCTGTCCCCATAAAAGTGTGCCCACGTTCGCGTTAACTTGGCTGGCAGTGCGTGAGCGTTACGTCATGTCTGCCTTCGGTAAAAAAAAACAAAAAAACTCTCACCTGGATCTGAAGCGCAGGTCATCACGCTCTTGGACAAATTCAGCTCCATCCCAGACGCCTGCAACACACACAGGAAATACAATCATTAAACACTAATGGGGTAGCAAATATTTAAACAATATCTTAAATTGTTTAAAACTAAACTGCGCCGAGTAACCTTTAACTAAGAGCCCCAAAGATGAAGAAGACAACAGATGAGTACAAGGTTGTCTTTGCCAAAACTCAGGATCAGAATTGAGTTTATTGCCATGTAAAGGAAAAGAGTTAACATTAAGGCCTGCATTTGTTTTGGAAACAATCAACAAAACTATACTTCTGTATGAACCTTCTATATGAGAACCACTGAAAAATATGTATTGCATATTCCCCTTAAAAATGCAGGATGTATTCAAATAAAATAAAATTAAACAAGTTTTGTCAACTTGTAAACTAAATCCATAAATAACACATTTATAATAATAATAATAATAATAATAATAATAATACAGCATTTCCATCTATATATGTATATATACACATGTCTTCATGTCATGTCTGTTGAACGTGATGAATCAGAAATAAGTGACTTGTAAAAGCCCAGTTCAACAGATATTTTACACATTTATTTACAGCTCAAGATGAAGTGATGTTATTATAAAGTGGTTAAAGGCAACAGTGTTTGTGCAGGTATGACCACACACATTTATCTTTAAACAATGGCAGAAAATGTTTGCTTGCTCATTGGGCCTGGGTTCATGATTAATATAAGGAATCGTGCCTCAGGTTTATGGAGGTCCCTGCTGCTTAGGGCCCCCAAAGAGAAAAGCCTATGAGCCACTTGTATTTGTTTTTGTTGTCTTTAAAAACAAATTTAAAAGTAGATTTAAACACACCTGGAAAATGGCTTACAGGGAATACACGGCCCTCGGAAATTTAGTTTGAAAAGTACAAGATTCAGCAGGAACAAAAAGGATTTCAATTGTTAATTATGAACCATTTTGAAACTATTACACACAAAGTCTCAGCTGCTTGTGTTAGGTATATCCACTGACTTGAGTTCAGTGCGTATAATGTTGAACATATATAATTTAAATCAGCATAACTAGACTAATTTAATATAATAATAGGCCTGTGGCTGTGTCAATATTTAATTTATACCATATATTGGCAATTAATTTCTGGTGCTTAATTAATACTTTTCAAAAGCAAAACGTTAAAATATGGCAATAGCCAATTGAACATGTGCTAAAACTAACCTAATCGTAGGTTGCCAATAAATGGAGAATATCAAAACGTACAAAGTGCCGTTTAAACATTGTCACAGAAGATTAGGCAGTTATTGATTTGTTTAACACATTGATGAGCAGATTTTTGTTTTTTCTTTGTTAATCGATTAAAATCCAACCTTTATTCAAACACTTTGTAAGAACACCATATTTCGAAGTAGAAGCTGTTTTGACACTGACACCTTTTCCTTGAAGCTTGTGCAGTCTTTACACACAGCTCTGTTACCTTTATGAATCTCGCGCGGCGCTTCCCTTCTCTGCGCGTGCACACGAGTAGTTTAGCTCGTGAACGCGTCAATCTAATAGTCGTTCACGCTATTCTGACTCATTGTCACTTCGTAAAGATAACACATGGTTTTAAATAGACACATACAAAACAAAGTAGTGTCAACACTCTGCTTCCCGCGTCTGTGCGTGGACCCTCTCTGGCCTTAGATCGAAAGGCTTGATTTTTAAAACTGAAGGAACATTCTCCTCTTTTGCAGCTTATAGCAAAACAATACTGGACATGTATATACAGTTTCTTTGGGGGATGTCCAGAGCCATATTGCTGACCACGTACATTAACGTCAGATTTCGTCGACTTTTTGAACTAAAGTAATTTGGGCATGTGCTGTAAGACGTGCTTAAAGCATAAGAAGGCAGTTTCTTGTCAAATAAATGGCCCGGGGTTGGAAAGTGCTAGGCTACTAAATTAGCATACAACACGAGTATGTGACTGTTTTCTGTTGCAAGAACAGTGAACTTGTATCTAAAGCCACATTGTTTAGGTTTTGTACTATATTCTGTGAAATAGTCACTGCTTTATCAAACTTTCACCTGCCCACTGGTACGGCCCTGTCAGGTTTAAACCAAATTAAGTCCTAAAGGTACGTCAACAGTGACTTATTTACTGGTTTGTGTCTTGACTTCCCAAACACTATTTGAAATCCCTGCTTTTTATGCAGTAGCCTATTTATTATACAAACTATCACTTGCACAATTAATTTATTAATACATCTGGACAACAGCACGATCAGTGTGTCTCGGTGCAGTTCAGGTCCTGGTCACTCACCAGTTCGTCCCGCAGCACTGACACAATCTCCGCTCAAAACTTCACGCCGAGTCCATCCAGCTGCCTCCACGGCGTCAGTAAAATCCACTCAGTGTCCGCGGAGTAGAGCCGTGCGTGAGCCTGCACCGTGCGTCCCTCTGTCCGTCCGTGCGTCACTCTCAGCGCGTTCAGTGTCAGCGTCGTTTCTCTCGCGCAGCTGGAGCAGGAGACGTGCTTTTTCTCGTGCCGTGCGTCGCCTCGCAGCACGCCTCACCGTGACGTCACCCTCCCCCCTCCACCTCCTCCCACGTCTCCCTGTCCGCGCGCAGCTTCGGTCATAATCAATAACTGGTGTCTATCATCTCACGAGACGTCACTCCGTCACAACAAGGCGCAGACAGAGGCTTCAGGAAACAGCCCCAATCTTAAGTCTTCACCGATGAGACGGTTTTGAGGAAAACAAAGTGAAAGTTATTATTTTTTCTTATTTTTCTAAAGACAAGAACAAAGTTTAGACGTAGATAATCATGTTGAATATATGTAGCTTATTGTATTCTCTACCATTCCCTAAGCCATTACCACGTTTATATTATGTTGCTGCAGGACCTATATCTACAATTAAGTTTAATATTTTATTTTATCCTTGCTCTGTTATATCTATATCTATGTATTATGTGCATTTTATCTGACAACTCACTTTACACAGTAGGTTATGATCGTGCTGCTTGTTGCACTTCTAGGTTTGATGCTACACTGCATTTAATGGGCTCGTGCTTGTTACATAATAATTCAATATATAGTTTAATCAGATCATATAATGACTAATGTTTAGAAAAATGCAATCTGATAATGCAGTTATGTGCGTTGGAAGCGCCAAGAGTCAGCCTATTATTATCTTATACCTTGTTATTGAGCTAATAAGCAGATGAAATACTAAACCTGAAGACAATGGAGTCATAGTTTAAACATAGACCTAAATACAATAAGTGTATTATTTGTGGGTAAGTATAATGTCTATTATAGGCAAGAAATATTTGGACCTCCTTTTGTTTTAAATGTTGTTTTTAAAGCACATTTTGTAGCGAAAAATGTAAACTGTGTCTAAACCTGTTTTTAATGCGTTAACAATAAAAAGTTAGACGCCTTTCCAGAATTGTAGTTATTGTGTTGTATACAGACACTTTCATCACCCTTTCAAACAAAAGCTTCCTCATCAGCTGTGTTTTTTGAAGAAGACTTAAACAAAAGATGTTCATTTGTTTATGCAACCGTTTGTTTGTGACAGAAATATTATTCAAATGGTACATAGTTGTGTCTAAAAGCAGCACGGGGCTGACACAAACAGCAACGCTCCACGTTTACCTTTCATACATATTTTTTTTCTTTGTTTCAGTGTCATTATTACATTCCTCAGATCTCGCTCACATAGTTTGTTTTAGTGTCTCGTGCAGCGTTAGCTCAACAGGGGCTTTAGAGCGCATGACGTTTGAACGAGGTTCTTACATCCCTCTGACTCCAACACACGCTGCGTCCATTCAGCAGATATTTACAGGTTTGGAAACGAATATTCAATTATTTTAGAGCTTCAGAGTTGATATGTTTGAAATATTTAGTCCAAATTAAAACCCACTGCAGGCCTCTTCGATAAATGATTTCTTTCCGAGGAATTATTTAATTTGTAACAGATACATCGGTTATTATTTCGTTTAATATTCGTTTAATAACTCAAAAAAAAAAAAAAAAATCCTAAGATAAAATGACATGTATAAAATGAGTTTGAAGACACTTAAGGCTTTGGAGAAAAAAAGTGATTTTGTGGAAAAATGTACAATAAATATCAGAATTTAAAAATTAATTACTTAATGCTGAAAGGGCGAGATTCCTGATTCATTAAATCAGTTCTATTCTAAAAGTCACGTGAATAACTGATAAAAGCAAACTGAGGACATTCAATTTATTTTATAAACAGGTCAGAAAGAGATTATATCATATTGAAGGCAAGTTTTAAATATGAACCTATCTGTCATGTTAGATATTAGATAATTTGACCAAAACATAAAGAAAAAAAAAATCAGAAATGTTACCACTACGATTACCGTTTAAGTAATGGTAGAGCTCCTCAGAAGAAACTGCTTTATAAAATGTTTTGATTTTGTATTTTATTGACATATTTATTCCTTTTGTTATTATCTCGTGTGTTATATTGGTTTTATGGCTGAAGGGTGGATGACTGTAAAACCTATTGAGTCGCCTCTTCATTTATAATTCCACCTTTTCAAAAACCAAGAAGCATTTTTGTTTAGATTTTTGCTCATTAAAGCTAAAGCTGATACAGATAAAGCTGTCCACTGATATAGACCAGTGCTTCTCAAATGTTTAGTCTCTCAGATTTCTCTTTTAAATTAGATAACTATTAACAATATAAATGTGTCTGGACGACTGTCCTGAAAAAAACTGAGCTATGGCAACTTACTAAGTGTCTGATTATGGGAATATAGTCACTTTATTTATGTTTCATAATATTCATACAGGTGAGGGATTGTGTAGTATTTTATTGTTACACTAATTTAAATGTAGTTAAATAAACCTTCACGTGTTTATAACTGCTACATGGAGCTGAGTCTTAATGTGAAAATGTTTAGACATTGTTATAGACTCTTAAAAGATGGAGTGGAAATGGAAAAGTGTGCACAAAAACAAGCTTTTGTAGACTATAATACTTGGAGAGAAAATAAGTATTGGAACAAGCTCTTTTCATGCACCTATTATTTAGCATATGGACAATTTTACAAACTGCAATGAACAGTTATGTTCTATATGTAAGAGAAAATGTGTTTTCTGCAACAGTTTAAAACATTTACCCAGGTATAGTGCTTTTTATTTCTCAGTCTTTCTTTTTCTTATCAAAGAGGCAAAAAGCTTCAAATGTAATGCTTTTGTTTCATTTAATACCTGAGCCCTGTGGATGAGCCAAAGTATAACTCAATGCAAGACAATGTTTCCATCTAACTTTAAAAGAAGTGCCTTTACAAAGAACAACAATAATCCATTTAGCTCTTTATTTTCCCACATTACTCCATTTTTAATATATTTACACTCTGTCAAAACATGATATTAATGGAAACTCCATTTATTCACAGCTCCGGAGCAGTTTGTCCAATTACATTACAGTATCCCACCTTAAACCTCAGACTCTAACCGCACAACACTCGGCTGTGCCACTGTCTTCTTGTGGGGCCCGCATTGCCAAATAATGAGCCTTTCATAGACTGGGGCTCACATGCACACGCTCACGTGCACGCTCCATGCATTATGTGTAATTAGGCAGCAGGCAGGTAGATGCTGTGATTACTCAACTCTAAGTAGTGCCCTGCAGCTGAGGCCTGGCCGCAGCTCTCGGGCGAATGGGGATTATTATTTGTGAGGCTTGGTCTGAGGAGCAGCACCGGGAGGGGAAGGGGGAGGGCGTCTGATGGTCACCTGCACAGACACAGAAAATACTCATTTATTTATAATACAGGACCAGTACATAACAGTCAGCGTTAATCATAACCTGCAGTAAAGATATGCATCTGAATGTGGAGTTTAAATGTTGAATTATTATGGAAATTTATTTTATTGCATTGTCTCTTTAAAAACAATAAGGATGTGAATTTATTTTCTTTTCCTGTATTTTACAAGGTTCCAGCATTACATTTGAGATTTACATTTTTGAGTGTGTACTTTCAGCCAATCACTGCTCACAGGAGAATTGGGATTATATTTTTACTTGTTGATCAGGAATGGGATACACGGCCAGATGTGTTAACAAATATTCACCTTTAAATATTCGATATTTGGGTCTCTTCAACATTTAGGTGCTATAATTAATCTATAAATATTCCCATATTTCTAATAATTAATACAGTATTTTTTTTTGTTCTCTATTGTCTTAATAAATTCTTAACTCTACTTATACTACACTATTTGATACTTAGTTTTCGATAACAGCCTTGTGCTACATTTAGTGACAATAAAATGAACTAAACACACATCTCAATGTGGACTTTAAATAGGATTGGGGTTCTACATGTTTTTTTTTTGTCATATTAGGTCTGTAAATAAAGTTACAATATTACTACATTTGCATTGTGGGAAGCTTTGAGTGCACTAAGTCACTAGACACCTTGGACACCTCTATAAATGGTGTAATGACTATATCATGCTCTATACTGGAACTATGGCCACTATAGCCATTTAGCTTTACATATTTTGTTTTTGGACATTTGAAGGAAGCAGGTCAGTGTAGGGATCGACACACAATTCTCTTGCTTTGAATACATTATATCTTCAAATCTTCATTTTTAAAAGAAATTAAATTAGTGTAAATGTAGCTGTGGCTCAAAAGCAGTTCTATTGTGGAAACTGCAGATTCAGCTCTTTAACTACACACAGTTGTGTTCAACCTGTTACAAGTTGCTCTTGGCGCTCATTAGACCTCAGACCCGAGCCTTTCACACATTCACAGATGTGCGTCCACAGATGACAAGTGTTTCCTGTTACAGCTCTTAGCTCGTGTAGCTCTGTAACTAGTGGCTGCTGCAGACCCACAGTGCACCACAGGCAGGGCCCTCACACTGAACAGATCTGCCGGCTTTAGGGACTAAGGCCTGTTTCCGCCGAGCCGAGACCAGAGGAGTGCTTTTGAAGCCGGTGTCGTCCAGACTCTGTTGAATCAATCAGGAGGGTTTTGTGAGCTCGACGTTGGGCAGTTTGACAGCACACAAAGCCCTTTGTAGCATTTTAATTCGGAGCAGAGCAAAAGAGTTTGGCTGCATATGAACAAGATCTCAGCCTAAGACCGAGGCTATGTCCACACTTGCTTTTTAAAAAACAGATCATTTCCCAGGAGCGCATTACAGATTTTGCAAATAGGAGAGATTAAACAATACTCCAAATGCCAGAAAGAAAGTTATTAATTTGTGTGGACAGACAATAAAATAAAATTGTTATAGCCTTGCCTTACAACTGATATATGATGTAGGCTATAAGATTATTGTAAACTCATAATTAAACTCCATATACGAACATATGAACTGATGTTTACAAGGGTGTTTTTTTGGGACCTAAAATATATTTTCTAGTGTGGAGGAGGCCAAGACTTACAGATAAAGCAACATTTTTAGAGAAACCCTCTTACTTGTGAATGCAACACGTGTCTTTATATCTAAAGATGTAATGTTATTGTGTGAAAGGGGCATCGCTGGCACACAGACTGTAATATGCAGGCTTTAAAGGTCACAAAACATGTAAATAAACCAGATATGCCCTGACCACAAGGAATTTCCTCTTAGTGTCTTCTTCCTTTAGGGTCTTTTTAGAGCATGTGAACAGCTATGGTAGCCCTGCAGGGTTATTCTGTTAGCTGCATACCAACCCAGTGAGAATAAGACAAGAGAAATGTAAATAAATATCCCAAAACCTATGCAAGAATTTCTGCTCAAAAACAAACATGAGTGTGCTTCTCCTCCAGCTGTGCTTAGTTTGTCCTCTCTGGGCTATTGTAGAAACAGGAAGTAAGGGCCCATAGTTTTTATAGAGCTTTAAATTCAGATCTTTTCAGGATAGACAAATGCATAATGTAATTCTGATGTGTAAAAAGGAAACCAGACAGTATTCTTCTTGGTTTCATATTCTTATCAAGTCGTGTGATAGGAGTGTTAAATATTTAAATGCTAGTGTAAAAGAAAGCTCTTTTTTATATAAAACAGAAAAACATGGTAATTTACAGCATCAACTCTCCGTATGGACATGTATCTATCTAAGAACATGAAGTCACCCTCTCATCGTCACCGGTCCCATTACAAGCAGTGCACTCGTCCTGCTCGTCTTTGAAGCCTATTGAAGTGCACTGCTCATGTCACAGTTTCCGAACACAAGGAAATTAGCAATGTTTTGATTACACTGGCTCGCAGATTACCGATGTAAACATGCCGTATACATCATCATTATAAGAGAAGCCTCGTCCTCTTTTTTTCCACTTGATCCAAACTCTCTGGGTCTGTTGGATTAGCGCTGATGAGAATCGGACGTCCAGCCTCGAGTTTTTCATCTGAGCATAAAGCTGGCTGGAGTTAAGTTTCCTTTTGGTAGAACATTTGAGAAGGAGTCACAAAAATTGCTGCTGTTGGAATCTTACTTTGAGTGGCTTTGTCCAAAACTATGACTCTGCCACTGCAAAAAAACAATGTCAGTGAGTTTTTATTTAAGTTTAATAACCAGTTTTCCCAAATCAAAGTGTCCATGTTACATTTACTAAAGCTACACTGACAACAATTCATGAAAGCAGTATCAACAGATTATGGCATTTTGTGTTTATGAAAACACCCATTTATACCATAAAATACAAAAAAGAGAAGAACAATCATATCACATTTATTTAATGTGAACCCTGTGTGTTTGTGTGTGACTTGGTAAGAGCAGCACTGGGACAACAAATAGGGTAAATGACAGATACTTTTCTTGTTTCTGTTTTCAAACAAAGGACTGCAAAATAAGAAAAAAAGTGTGATTTTACTTTTTTTTTTATGTTTACCTAGAGCAAAAGCAACTGAGCAGTTTCCTTTGTGGATCAATAAAGGATTCTGATTCTTACTTTATGAACACAAAGCAGGCAATTAAAAGTATAATACACATAAGGGACTCAAGTTGGAAATAGTTATAGTAGTATATAATACCAGCTGTTCATTGTATTTAAGGATGTCTGTGTAACAAAGTGATGGACAATGATTTGGTTAAATAACCAAATCATTGTCTATTTTTTTCCCACTGTAAGCATCGTATTAACTACTTTTTTGTTGTATCCTCACTTGGACAAACCTCTGGTCACAAACTACTGTCTCCTATTTTTAACCAATGTGGCACATCACTGCTCTTTGCTGGGAATAGTAGTCTCCTAAAATGCTCCAATACAGATCCAGGACTTTATAATTAAACATTTAACCAACAAGCCAGTTCAATTTAAAAAGGATTTATTTAGAAACAATATATAACCCATTTTAATTGTCTACTCTTTAAAGATTAAAAGCCAAACTAGAAAGTAGTTATATGATTAATAAAATGTGTGAAGTCTTATTTGGAGATTCAGAAGCTTTTTGCCTAAGTCTGTGTTGTAAACGTCTTTGAACAGAAGCTATTAAACCCACAAAGTCTCCTGAAAACTGATCCCTCTCATATTAAAGGACACCAGTAGTGCTGTAATGGTCCTGTTGTGTTGATCATGCCGGGACACAGGAGACGATTAGCCCTGCGTCCCGGGCCAGCAGCAGGAGTCCCGTCCAGATCCAGGGTCTAAACATTAAAGCCACAATGCTTTGCTCGTTAACACTTTAAGCCGTGTCAATTTATTCCACAATGAGGTTTCCATATCTGTTTAACCCTTCAATCCAGCCGCATCTATAAATGATAAAACTAATCCAGAGGTACAAGCCTGTTTGTATTCAACAACACCTAGAGCTACACTCGGCGCATGGTCCTGATGTATCTGTGTCGTCCTGCTCTGGATTAGGTTACACTCTGTTCACTCGCAGAGAGAGCTCTGTGCTGAATACAGCTAACATCAGTGTTATAGAGGGAAAATGTGAGAAATCTTTATAAAATATATTATTATGGATAGACCAGGTACTCACTGTAAAACCATAAATCAATGAACTTTAAAGTCACTATCTGTGTGTGACCACTTAGTGTTCCCTCATCAGAGAAATTGTGGACAGCATCCAAACGAGAGAGAATAATACATTATCAAATCTTTACATTACTCTCATGTTTGTGGCTTTAAAATCAGCAGTGGCACATATTCATGGACCAGTCACTAAATGTCTGTGGAAGTTCTCAGTCAACCAGGACATAATCAAGAAAGGGCTTCAACAAAAGCATCTGGACGTAAGTTTGAAGTGAAGATGTTTCTTGTTAGTCACTGAATTAAAGTGACTATTTCTAGCTAAATGAATAAATGTAAATGTAACACTATCCTGAAAATATTCAAAGGGGTGTTAAAAATAAAATAGAACAATGAGAAAATAAGATAAAAAAGAAAAAAAGAAAAAGCACTATAAATAAAGAAATGACCAATGACCAAAACACTGAACAAGACCAAACCTACAGTAAATTCA
Source organism: Perccottus glenii (assembly GCA_024416835.2). NCBI lineage: Eukaryota > Metazoa > Chordata > Actinopteri > Gobiiformes > Odontobutidae > Perccottus > Perccottus glenii. The sequence continues at coordinate 22,157,494 of CM044561.2, read as the reverse complement.
AACTTTTCAAAATAAAGGAACCAGTTCTCTAGACACTTCCTCCAGTGCATCCAGGGGAACGCCAAGCACTCTGATGCTCAACCCAAAAGTAAAACTAGCTCCTGGTACATCAGCAAACCTTTAATGGCTTTAGTTTTGGCTTAATTATTGATCACTCTTTGAAAACCTCTCTCTTACCAGTGTACATTTCAAAATATATTAACATGCAGTGGCAATGTCAGCCATATTCATGTTTAAATTCTAGTCCAATGGGCGGCAGTAGCTCAGTGGTAGAGCGGCCGTCCTTCAACCGGAAGGTAGTAGGTTCGATTCCCGCTCTCCCTACAGTTCATACTGTCGTTGTGTCCTTGGGCAAGACACTTAACCCACCTTGCCTCGTATGAATGTGTAAGAATGTTGAAGGTGTTGGTCGGAGAGTCCGTAGGCGCGGAATGGCTGCCACGTCTCTGTCAGTCTGCCCCAGGGCAGCTGTGGCTACAGATGTAAGCTACCACCAGTGTGTGACTGAGGAGTGAATTGAATGTAATTGATATGTAAAGCGTCCTTGAGCTCTGGAAAGGCGCTATATAAATATAACAATTATTATTATTATTATACTCTGACTTCTACACCCTTGACTTTAGCAAATAATATTTTTCTCCATATTTCTTCTCTTTTCTTTTTTGTCCTTAGGTTTTGATAGAGTGTTTTATTTATTGTCTCTCTCTAACATCTGGACCCTGGCCTCAGTCGAAGTGCACACGGCTCGGACTGAAACGGCAGACGTTTGGCTGTGGCTCGGTTAAACACTGAGATTTACGACGGAGGCTTATAGCACTCTGCTGTGTTTGGGATAACCTTACTCTGCTTTAGTCCCACTCACATCCCTCCTCTGTCTCTCTCTCCTCTCCTCCCTGTTTTCACTCCAGCTCTTCTTTTGCCCATCCAGAGAAAATGTCCGCCCCCTCAGCCTCAGTCTCCTGTCGCCAACGAGGGACAATAAACAAGCTTGACATTTAGTAGTTTTTGTCTGATTCTAAAATATTCCAACAATGGATGCTCAGTTTGGAAGTAACAGTGACAATAAATGATACTAGAATGAACACATTTTTTATTTATATATGTAACTATTCAAAAAGAAAACATTAGGGGTAAAAATGTGTTTGTCTTCTTTAAACAGATAACACCACTGTCTTCATTTTCTACCATGTCCTGACTACAGTGTTTGGTTTACTAAAACAAAAACAGTGTTGCAAAGTAATTATATAGACAATTTTTTTATGAGGCATGTTGTTCTGTGGGATGTTTAGGGACTGGGAAAGATTAAAAAGATAAAAAAATTTAAGTTGTTTGAATCTCTGCACACCTGAAACGACGCCAGGTGCGTTTGAGAAGGGATGTTATCTTTTCAAACCTCTTATATGTATTTTCAGTTATAGTTTTATTTCTCTCTCTTTTAGTCAAGATTTTATTCATTCACTTATTCATTGATTCAAAGTCAGTTGGACCAAAACATTTGGCATATCTCCCCAAATCACACATTTTTATTTTATTTTTATTTTTTGCTTGAGGTGGTTTTTGAAGAATTTAAGGAAGAAATGAGGCCCTGGAAAGGACCTAGGACACGCTGGAGGGACTGTCTCTCGGCTGGACTGGGAACGCCTCTGTATTTTCTTGGAAGAGCTGGAGGAAGTCTCTGGGGAGTGGGAAATCTGTGCGTCTCAGCTTAGACTGCTGCATCCGCGACCTGGCTCCGGATAAACGTAAGAAGGTGGATGGATGGATGGAAACTTTTGTGGCTGTAACTAGAAGATACTACAACAAAACCGGCTTTCTGCTGTGATTTTAATCATGTCACTCTTTGTTTAGCAATCACAACAGTGCAAGAATGTGTCACAAGAATAGTCACTGTGTTTTTGTAGTGGTGATTAAGTTTGTATGAACCCTTGTTCTTATGCTGCTAAATGGATGGACTATGCAAAGTGAATTTCCCTTTTGGTAAATGAGTGAATAAATCTGAATCAGCATGTTCAGACTGAAACATACTTATCAGCCAATCCTCACATTCAATAAACCAAAAACGTCAAGCACAGCCCAGTTGGCTCCCTGACAGTTGCCAAATCCAGATTTTCCGGCAGAGTCACATGCACACCTCAACCACCTGTTGTTTGGTAGAAATGCTGTTGCTGTTCTGATCCAGAGTATTTTGTTTTACCAGTCACTACCCAAGCAATGTATAACAGCAAGTTTTCTGAAACTGAAACCTGAACACAATCTAATCTAATCTAACTGAAACAAAAGTTACAAGACTATTTAGCTAACACTGTTGTCACATCACAGTTTATTCTCAAAATGAACATGCTACAGCAGACAATACATGGCACTAAAAAGACTCAATACAGGAATAAATGTTTATTTAACAAGTATGGCAACAATCCCCCAAATAACTCTAGCTTTGGAGTTGTACAAACCAAATTTTACCCCACATCAATTCACAGCTGGTTACATCTACAATTCTTTTATATATAATATATATATATATATATGTACATCAATATAAAAGTCTGTACTGATATAGTTTATGTGTTTGTGTAGTTTGGTTATTGGTAACTACTGTACTCTATTTGTCAGCTTGCCACATTTAAGGTTACATTAGTCATTTTCCTCCAGGTGCACTGAAACAGGGCAGTGTATCAATAAAATCCTCTTCAGCCTTTTCCATAACAAAGGATCTTCTCAAGTGTAATAATATCATCTCAAGGAGGGATTTCTAGACAAGTTGTTTTTGGCACACTGGCCTGAGTTTGCAGCTTACTCAGTACATTTGCATCGTGATTGGATTCTTTGGCCCTCAGCCTGTACCACTGATGTTAGATTTAAAGTGTATTCTGAGTAGGAATGGTACACAACAGTGAAAAATAAGGTAGGGCAAATACTTACATGGCACTTGGATATAATGAAGCTTTAGAGGAGACATGCCCTACATGGAAGAAGTACTTAGTTACCTTATTAAAAGTATCACATGAACATTTCCACTTAAGTAAAAGCATTATAAATGTGCGTAAAGTATTTGACAACTAATTAAAGCATAATAATGTGTGGAATTATAATGAACAATTTTGCTGATTTTAATACATATACATAAAAAAACAGTGCAGTAGTCAATAAATGATGCCCAGCTTTTGTATGTTTTATTGTTCAAAAGGTTGGATATTTTGTGGCCAAATTCCTCGTCATATTCTACAAGCTCAGGTTTGGAGGTACTTATTGAATTATTTACCTCTACATTTTTTTTGAAGGCAAGCAATTCCTTTTTGAAGCATTGTAATAGGGTTACAGATTGAACCCCTAAGACTCACTCGTGTTTGCAGTGTCTCCCATCTTTATTTTTGATGTTTGTACAGAGTTCTGCTTTGAAACTGTTCCTTTTCATTGGTTCAGAGAGAGTCAACAGGGCTTTTCAGACAGTGCCCCTCAACTTTGGAACAACCTGACTGAGGAAATAAGGCTGGCAGAATCAGTATCTTTTAAATCACTTCTTAAAACTCACTTTTACAGACTGGCTTTTTTAAAATAATCTGATCAATTGAATTATTTATTAAGGTTTTATTTATTTATCTATAACTTTTAATTTCTAGATGATGTGGTTTCCTACAGCCTAACCCCAAGCTCTTATCTGTTATTTGTTTTTATGCTTGCGTTGATAAGCACTTTGTAAACCATGTTTTTAAAAGATGCTTTTTAAATAAAGAGTATTATTATTATTATTGTTATTATTATTATTATTATTATATTGTCTTTCTGGCAGAATAAATCCCTGTGATGTATTGCTGTCTCTAACAGAATATAAAATGCAAAGTAAGATGTAATGCAAGTGGAGTAGAAAGTACAAATATTTGCTCTGAATGTAGTCAAGTAAATGTTAAAGGTACTTTGTTACAAACAAACACTGCCAAAAGTTACTTGAGATGAAGCTGGGTCCAGTTTCTGTGGCTTAGCATATGTGTCTATAAAGGAAATGCACTGAGAGCAAGTTGGAAAAACAAACCTGCAGAAAAGGAGACAACAAAGAATGGAAAGTAAATGAGGAAGAGAGAGAGAGAGTGTCCAAGGCGTCCCACCCAGGTTTCAACCTTTAGCTCCTTTTGTATTCTCCTGACACAAAGATTTATTAAGCAAACAGTACCATTCCCAAAAATACATATTGAAACAATTTTTGGACAAACACGGCAGACAAAGTGAGCAGCCTGCACTGTCACGGGAGTTTGGAGTTAAGGGCGGGTCGGCGAGGCATTGGGGAGAGCAGCTAGTGCTGTAGTAGTCTCGCTTCAGGAGGCATGAAAAGGTGCGCGGGCTGGGGCGGCTAAGCAGACCGTCACACAAGAGCGAAGGACTGTCAAAAGGGGAACAATGAGACACAGATATGATTAAGAAGCTGTCTGGCTGTTGGTGTACCTGCCCACTCGGTTAAACTCACAGGGTAAACAGTAATAAACATAAGAACATAAAAACTTGACAGCTGTATGTCCTTGAATATGAGCACTATGAGGACATATACTAACTTGAGCAGGATGCATATTTCAACAGACTAAGATTTCAACAGGTAAATTAGCAACTGAATTACAAAGTGGTATTTCCCAAAAAAAGTGGTGTGAACCTGAGTCTGGAGTGTTCCTACATTAGCTGAGAGATGTTAATATTTTCAAGTGATGAAGTAGTGGAGGGTGGCTGTTGCAGCTGTAGACAAGTGCATGATAATAAATACACAAAGAGCTTGTATTAATCCAGCTGTATCACACAGAGAGCATATTTACATTGTCTTATCTTTCCGTACGTCTGCTATATTTTCTCAACCAACATTATGCTCAACATAAATCCTACACTTCTTCTGCTGATCCTACAAGCTCTACAAGCTGATACGCCCAGACTACATACTACAGTTCTGAAACACTATTCAAAACTTTGTCTCTTGTTCAAAGGTAAAGGGAAAAGACTATACATAAATGTCATATTGTGTCTGAAAATGCTTCTTGGGTCTGTAAAACCATGAAGGCAGCCTTATGAATATGCTATTATTGTGCTTATTAGCTGTAATATTTGAATTTAAAAGCCCATTGCTCCAAACTTGCAGCAGCACCTCATGTTTAATTTATAGTACTGGTGATCACAAACGCCGGCTTGTTTGTGGAAAAAGTGGGACAGACACTTTATTTGAACAATGTCCAATAAAAGAAGCATGCAGTGCATTGACAGCACGCCCTGGAATGACCACAGTGAAGCTTTTCAAACCACCTGTGGATTTATTTAGTTCCTCCAAGGGTAACTTGTCAAATCAACATTCTGTGAGGGAGCCAGCCGCGTTGACACGTTCTTGGCAGTGTCTTTATATCGAGTACACGTCATTTATTGATCAAAAAACCCGCAGAGGTCGAATGAATTGCTTGGTAATATTTGCTTTTCAACGTCAATCAAGTTTATCCACCAACAAAAGATCAACCACAAATTGTATTTCTTACAAAGAGCTTTGTACAGGTTTTTTTTTTTTTTTGTGGGAAGATGTTGGACCTGATGGACTGTTCGTGCACATATTTGGACGCACGCTCAATGTGTAGTGTGTAGTCTTTGGTGGCTTTAGAAGTCTTTTTTTTTTTAAAAGATAGACACATGTAAAACAACTGTCTTCCATTTTGTTCATTGTTCCACCATAAACTGGATTTTTTAAACAATACCACTTTTAGGTCATTAATGTTTTGTGAGCTCCTGTTAAATTAGACGTGCAAGGCAGTGTTAATTTTGTTGACAAAAACTATGACAAAAATATTTCGTCAACCAAGGTTTTTTGCGGACAAAAACGAAACAAAAACTGAATAAAAAAGACTTCATAAGGACTAAAACAATAACTAAATAGACTGACATTTTTGTCAATAAATAAAAGAGGAGACGAAAACAAATTGTGACAAAATACTGTCAGAAAAAGGGAAGATTAAGTGGAACGGACAGGATGAGTCAAGTAAGCCAATCAGAGCGCGCCTTGTTGTTAGGCGGTGCTGAGATGCTAACCGGAGACGATAAACTGTTAGCATTAGATCTTTTGGCAATGTCAGCTTCTCAAGCTTTTGCTGAAAGAGTTTTCAGTGTCACAGGTGACCTCATCAGAGGAAAGCATTGATTAGCACAAAACGTTTTTACATTTAGACTGATATCAATGTAAAATGTATCTACTGTGATTACAAGCAACAACAAATATTTATTACAAGCAAATCTTTTAAGTTAGAGGTTTTGTTGCTATTTTTACCATTTTCCAGTGACTTACAATAATATCCATTGGCTACATATTATCGTAAGCACATATTTGTTACGCACACACCGCCTCAGATCTAGACATCCTCCTCTGTAGAAAAGAGAAATGATCTATGTGTAACTCCAAAAAGGACACAGGTGAAACTCAACATGCCTGCTCTCTTCTTGTCTCTGTTTCCCAGAGTTGAAAGTATTCAGGAGGGAGAGGACAATTTACTGCTCATCTCTGGGAATTCCTCAGGAGCCAGGTATGGGAACGCACTCTGACAGCTTTATCTTGAATGCCAGATAAAACAGAATCGGCTGCACACAGGCCTTTAACAAAAGCCCTTTTAGCCTCTTCTCACGTCCTGACCTTTAATAAAATTCACCCAAACACTGCGTCATTAGCAAGGCCAATAAAAGTGCACAGCGGCCTGGGAGACATGAGGAGAAACATCATTATTAAGATTTTTACAGTGTGATGTATACATTCTATAATATAAAAGCACATGATTATTTTCTTCAGGAGCATTACATAGGCACATATTTCCAGATAATAAATGAAAAATTCAGCAGAAAAGATCAACGCGGTCAATACGGAAACAAAGCCCAAGGATCAAACATGTTATGACACGTACAGTATGACAGGTTTGGCATTTGTTTCATTGTTCAAGTCTTTTGGCAACATGTTCCTGGAGTCAGGTTTTGGGACAGAGTTGGGTAGTACTTAGTTGCATTTACTCAAGTGCAATGACTTTGGAGGGAAAAAAGTCAGGTTGTTTTGTAACACTTTAAAATACCTACGCACAATTAAGCATTAATGAATGTGTAAATAAGGAATAAAAGTAAAAAACAAACAATTTATAGAAAAAAAGAATACATCTTAGTTATGATATAAATATGGTTAATATTTTGAATATTAATGTTAAACTAATGCTTTGTAAAAGGTTACTAAAGTCATTGCAAATATTCAATAATCTGTAGTTATTCTTATTTGATCGGACAGTAGGTAGACAGGAAAAAGGGTGAGAGAAGTGAGTGACCCGAGGGGGAATTGAACCCGGGTCTCCTGCATATATGGTATACCCCCAGGAGGTATTTTCTATAATCAGCGGTAACATTTATCTTTTTTCTGTATATTTTTGGTTTTAAGAAATCAAAATGAACTTGAATTATGTTTTCACTGAATACCCCAGTAATAGTTTTGATGACAACTTTTACTCCCTCTTTGTGTAATATATTACTTTAAAGTAACCTGCATTTACCTGACAAGAGAAACTGCTAACTGTGCCTGTTGCTGCTGATACAAGCATAGTTTAAACTTCTATTATGCACTGCTGCTAATACTGCAACGGTAACTAATATCTATTGCTTCTAAAAGGTTACATTTTGATTATGTTTTGCTTCATGTAAAGGTTCAATAGAGTCGTTTTAATGTCAATAATGGCAAATGACCCAATTGTGTAAACACCTAGTATATTAGTTTTAGCAGCTTGACTAAATAATGTATTGTTTAGGCTTATCATGCAAACATAATGGGAGCAAAAACATAGCCAAGAGGAACACCACAACTTTCTAAGTGTGATTTTGTATATCTTATTATTCATCTCACCTGAAATAAACTACAGAAATCAATAGTTTTATGTCCTTGTTTGTTGATTATGACATTTTGCTTCAGTATTTAAACAGTTATGAGTTACAAACACATTGGTTATGTCATAAATGTTACATATTGTTTTGCTTCATCTAGACATGGTTTTTCCATTAGATCAACTTTTCTTTTACTCTTTTGTATTGAAGACAAATTGTCCATGTGACCTGTGCTTTCGAGGTCAAACATGATTCTTCATTTGACTGAAAAGCCTGTCTGAATATTTGCTTGTCATGTTTCATGTGAAGCTGTCTGAGGCGGGTACTGTGTGCTGCCGTGGGAAAACGGCTCGTCTGTTTCCTGACTGAGGATAAGCAGAGTCCCAGCGAGTCCTCATCCTCCCTAACTCCTCATCCACCCGTCGTTAACCTGACCTGGCTCCGCTTGGCTACTGTGTGCGCGTCTTTGAGTTACAGCCTGTATATGCTGTACCTGCTTTAATTCATACCTGGGTCTGCGTGTCTGTTGTAGCATCATGGGAAGCAGAGAGCAAAAGGAAAAGAGGGCACCGTATCCCCCTCACACACACACAAACGCACACACTCTCTAAATAACAAGATTAAATACAAGGTAAAAGTCAGATAAATGCTACAAAGGACTTAAAACAAACTACAAATGTAAAATCGAGTAAGTGGAAGAGAATGGGTGTAATGACAAAAATGGTTTAAATATCCACAACATAAAACAAGACCAGTTGAGTTTATTATCGAAAACCCTTCAAGTTGCTTTTTTTTCTTCTTGGACATTCATTTCCATTCATACTTACTTTATTGCCAGGTTTTACACGGTTTAGGTTGTGGGGAGTTATTGCATTATTTCCAATAAAAATGTCCACAATAAACTCTGTTAGTCTTTAAACTGTCCCAGACAGGGATAACTCTGGAGAAAAGGATTTAATTGCACTGACCATAACTCAGCAGCTCCTGGTCTGGGTGACCTTTGTTTCATGTCTGTCTTGGTTATCTCTCCACGATCCTCTGTAATGAAAACAGAGCACGAAAAGTCACTAGAGGAGACATCTACTCTACATTTGATATCATCTAGATTATTGTCACTGTGCAGATCTGTTTCCATTTTAAAAAGCTGTATTCAGAAAATGGGTTAATATAAATATAGTTTGCGGTTAAAGTTCAGGCAAGTACATTTTCACTCACTGCTTCATTAATTTTGCAGGCGTGTTCCAGCAGCCCGAGCTGGATGAAAACAGTCTTGGAACGTATATTGCTATAAAAGCAACAAAATAATGCTCTTGTATCGACCAATGGGCAAATCTCATTATAAATCAGCGATGTCTTCAAAAACAGAAGAATCAAATCACATTTTTAGGTCACATAAACCTCTACTCTAATAAACTCTAAAAAAAGAAAAGTGCTACAGGAGATGCCAGATCCCGTCAAAAGGCCCCGGGGAAACTTGTTCACAGTGTGTATGGCTAGAAAGAAACTTTTGTATATTTTTGTGAAATACAAATTATGTACATAATAAACTACATTAACTACTTTAAGACTAATGATCAGGAAAAGAAAAGCACAAGGACATTTTAGTTTAATGTGGAGGGGAAGTATATTTTAACAATTTCTTCTTTTTTCTAAATTTCTCTATTTTATCAGGTGAAGCAATAGAGCTATAGATAATATAAAAATCTGACTAAACCCTGATTTAACTTCCAAAAACCTGCCGCGGACTATGAATCAGTGAGGGCCATTCATCTCTTTGGTTGGATATGTGAAGACATTGTAGAAAATTTCTTTCATTGTGTAAAATTAATTTGTTAAGTTGATCTTTAAATTGCTACGGAGCCAGACTGTGGTTGAAATATTTTGCTGCTGACATCCGCAGTGGCCGAATGAAGAAAGAGTTACTCAGTGTTTATGTGAAATAGAAACAGTACAATAACTACGTCGTCATAAATCAGCTGTGAGTGGCTGTTGTTAGAGACTTGTCTTGTGTCTGTGAGACTCGATTCACAAATGTTTTGAGTTGTTTTGGCAGAAGTTGGCGGAAGTTTGCTTCTTCAGTGTATCGATGTGACAATGTGAGCACTTATATGTCGCTGTGTGAAGACAAAATTATACACAAACCGAGCTGCCAGTGGCTTCATGTGTGTTACTCAGGCTTGTCTTTTCCAGTTTTTATATCAACACTGCTAAACATGCACTCTTTCTGCAGCAGTGTGAGAGCTGCAGTGATAAAATGAAGAAGATATGGAAATCTGACACTGTTATTTATGGATTTAGGCTGTTGCTCAGAAAAAAAAACACTAACTTACAGCAACGGAAAAGTTATTCTTGGGAACGAGAGCCACTGAATCAGCGAATAAATGTGGCCTGGAGGTACATTATACAGATTTAGATATCACCAGTAGCACTTTAAAAGCTACACTAAGTCATTTCTGGCATTTACTGAGTCCCCTCAAAGTAAACCTAAACCAAACCTGCTCTTGGAAAATATTTCTTTTTGCCCAACTCTAGTAGAGCTATCTTTTTTGTTGAGAAACATTTTTTTGACAATTCAGGTTTGGGTTTTTTCTTATAAACAATTAGAAAGTATATAGTTTACAACAGACACAGATTTATTCAGCAGTGTTCATTTGCAGAAGTCACATTTATTATGGCTATTCCTTTATATTTCGGTGTCACAAACTACAGCAGCCTCAGAAGGTCAAAACTCAAAATGGCTATACGGATGTGTGTCAGAAATTTGGAGGAATCATTGCAGTGTGTCTGCTTCTTGCCTCTATCAGCATCTCATCTCTTAGTACAGTGTATACCAGGCTTAAGGAAAAGTCAAAAGTTACATATTGAAAGTGTTTACATAATTAACACCAACCGGCACAAAGATGTTTGAGGGTTTTAGGTTGGACCACATTCGGAAAGTATTGAGTCAAAAAAGGTTGCGTATTTTAGATTTTGAACTGTTAATAGTTAATATTACATCGATACATTTGATTTTCAGGCCTTCAGTAGGTTGGATCTGAGTTTTTAGTTTTTGGTGGGAGATCAGTGGGAGGTAGGTGTGTCATCCTAAATCGTTGTTCAGCTCGATTTGCCCTAACACGATGCCTTGTTTACCTGTCACTCGTACCTTTTGTCTAGGGCCTCCCACGAGAGACAAAAGAGTCCAGGTTTGAGCTCCTCAGCGGCGGGACCACCAGTGAAGAGTGGGAGGGTCTTGGTTTCCCTCTGTGCTCACCTTCACGTTGTGTGCGTTTTGCTCACGTGTCCTGTTTGTGTCTGTTGTGTTTTGTTGCTGGGTGGGGTTGTGTACAAATGCAAAGGTGTGTGACTAATTCGTGTTGGGGAGCAGCAGACAATGTCCGCAGCAAGGAATTAGCTTTAAGGTGTGTTTCTTTGTCAGGCTGTAGATATTGGGGTATGTCGTAATTTGAGCTGTCATTTTGACATTTATCAAAATGTCAAAATGAGTAGACAGTATTAAACCACTCAATACTGGAAAACCTCTTTTTGATTTATCATGTAAAAAGATTGACGTAATGAGGTTAGTCTCTGCTTAGATCATTGGATTTCACAAAACATGAAGGGGCCAACATGACAGCCCTGATGGATACCACAGTGCTACTGTATCCAACTTATTTCTATTATTTATTTAAAAATGGACCGTGCACTAAAACACCAATTTTAGAACCATGACAATCAATCAATATTGAAAGGAAAATGCATTGTCTTTTTCTTCCTTATCTAAGTTTTTCTGCACTGTTAATAACTTTTTTAAGATAAGTAAGCTTTATTTCTCAAATGCACAGTTATACAAGGCACAGTGAAATGTATTTTATGCCTGCAGTAAAAAAGTTATAACACAGCAAAATATAATAAAATATATAATATAATAAAAATGTATTATATTATAAAATATAATAAAAAATATAATAAAAAATAGATTTATTTATTTTATTTTTTGAACGATACATCAATAAAATATTCTTATATATTCTTATAATAACAACATATACATGCCTGTGATCACGTCATTTCATCAAACTTAATGAAATTTCTTTTTTTTTCATTAAACCACACACACATCTGCTTGAAAAGGAGTGGGAAGAAGAAAAACTATGAATATAAATATATAAAGCACTCAAATATAAAAGTGTAGAAAATAGCTCTATACATTAAAGAGGTAGTGCAATAATATTTTTTATTATTCCACTCTTTTTGTTTTACATTTCACAGTTTTCTATTTCACTGCACACTTCTTGTTTTTCACGTTTCCTGTTTGTGTGCTGCTTTAACAAAAAATTATTTCCCTAATGTTTAATCTTATTTTACACAATACCAGATAATGAAAGACTTTATTGATTATGATGTAATCTACGTTTGTGCCATGACGAAGGTTCTGGCTCAGCTCTGAAGATCAGTCACTGCTCAACACATAATAAAGTCTTTTCTAACTTATTACAACATTTTCTAAAATCAACCCATTTATTTTTTACACTGATCTAATTCCTATATTCCTAATTAAACTTACTTATTGTTCACACTAACTTTTGTACTTAAAAAGTCTGGGTGTTGAAAATTAGCACATGTGCTACTCAAACAATGCATCTGATTTGGTCCAATGTATTTGTGTTATTATTAAATACATTTAAAATAAATACATATAAATATAACTACAATGATTACAACTCATCGTTGTCTCTGAAACAAAAGAGACATGCCAATTGTGACAGTCTATAATTATGTGGTAATAATTGGTTATGACTTAAACACTTAATGACCTTATTTTTGTTGCTATGGGGCTCTACTCGACAACAATAACAAATAAAGTGGGGTAAAACGGTCATTTTTCTCTGATTAATGTAATAATTTCAACCTCAAGTCAAGAAGAGACTAAGACATATTTACACAGAAAGTTACATTTCTAAAGTAAGAACTTCATTAAAGCTGGAGTAGGCAATTTTTAGCTGTAAAAAGATCAACAAAATTCTTTCACTATGTTGTTGTAAAAGTGCTAAATAAATGAAAAAAAGACTTGCACCACATGTCCTAAGATTTAAGCCAATTAAAAGTATTTTAGAAAGTGGGCCACTTTTTACTCATGGCTTTTTCTGTACAACACAATATATTGCAGAACAAACCTGTCCTTTGTAAGATATTTCAAGAAGAAGTAACATTATGCCGTCATTTATAGTCTATGTGTAATAATATGCCTACTGCACCTTTAACTAAGTGATGAAGTTAATTAGGGTCATAAAAAGTGACTTAGTTTAACTACAAAGTATTAAAATGTGTGTCTAACTCCTGAATGTGAGCTTTAATCTAATTGTTTAGTGTTTTAAAGCATTGTTAAAAAGGTTCAACTTCTCCTTTCACTTCTAAATACAGGTATTAGTATTAATACCATGTATAAGCATCGCCATCAAAGGGTTAGAACTCTTGATTTATGTGTCTAAAGTAGTCACCGGTTAATTGCTGTTCACATTTAAACATTTTTATTGCTTACTATTGTCTGTTAGATCTTCTTTAATTATTAAAACTTAAACACAGAGTAATGAACTGGCTGGAGTAACACATCGGAGACACCGTCTTAAATTAACTCAACTCAAACAAAGAAGTCCATAAAATAAATCTGAACCAACACAATAAGGAAATATTAACAAATCCCACAGTAAAATTTATTTCAGATTATTCCAAGATTTAAGTTGTACTGTATCATTTGTGCAATAAATCACCAATTGACATTTTGTTACATATGTGTGGCTCTAATGACTGTGTCGAGACGGTTTAACACAATCCAGGGCTTAGTGAAGTATTTTGAAACTCACATGCATTACTCAAGACGAAGACGCACGGTTTCAACATATTTGCCAAGAGAATATGGCAACACAGCAATTTCAGAATTTCAGATGCTGCTGCGCAATCGTTGTCTTTCCACATTACATTAAGATTATTAGAAGTTTACATTTGAAAACATGCAAATACCTGTGTGACCTGTAAAGACTAACAACCCCCAAATACAACAACTATGCCATGTGGTGAGGTCAGAATACACTGTATTGACTGTATGGACTGATCTGATATATTAAACATTAGTAAGAATACCGTCTTGCAGTATCATCCACAAATGGGCTAATCTAATTTATTCAAGACATTTTGATTTCTCAGTTTTATGGCCTAACGTGTTTTTAAGTTAAATCTGCACCACCCTTTAACAACTTGTTTCCAATGGTTAAAGTCAAAATATCACCAAAAGAAAAACTATATGTATAGTACTATAGTTGTAGGTTTTTTGAATATAGTCTTTCCAGTGTTTGGCCCGAACACACATTTAAGTCAATGACTCTAGACCTCAGTTTTTGTTTTTATTAATTGGGAACATTTTATAGAAACTATGTCTTCAATTACAAACTAAATGTATAGTGTTATTTTGACCAAAACTTTAATGATGCTTTGATGAATAACTGTTAACGGTTTCAAAAGATTTGGGGTATTTTTTGACCTAATTCATGGGAATTCATGTTTGGTTTGAGTTCTGAATCTCAGTATATTTTTTAACCCTGTAAACGGCCACGGTTATGTGCAATACCTCTTTCCTTATCTCTCTCTTTTCCTCTACATTATTTATGTGGCACGTTACAATTTATTCTAACTTCATTATTACCACATTATTGTTAAGAAAAACTGCCGTGTTTACCTGAACATTAGTGTGGCTTATCTGGGCTGTGCTCTTAGCTCGGGCCGTTTAACTGTGTTACAGTCTTTGTCTGAGTTTACGGCACAAGAGAGAAACACTTTGTTGAGGCTTTGCTGAAACGGATAAAAGAAAGCCAACGTTAAAACATTTTTATTTATTTTTTTGCTAGATTTGGAAAGTGCACTCAATCTTCTTTCTTAAATTAAATATCACATTTTAAAGCAAGCACATGTAACTTTTTGGAATGCTCCTGCTGCAAGTTCATATAGGATACTTACTTTTTGATAAGCATCATGTTATGATTAAGTTGATAAACTATGGGATGAAACATGTTCCTCTGACAAAGTAGCATGCACTGTTTTTCTTTAGATTTAGATTATCTCCCTTCTTCATGCTAAGAACCCATCAAAAATGAATTCAAACATTTCCAGGCTGCATATATTCTGACGTTACATAGTGTAAGAATGCGACTAAATACTGTGTACACAACTTTATTAGTGTCTTTAAATCTTAATTTAAATCCTGCTAAAGGTATGTATCAAGCTGGAATATCTGTTTTAGCTGCAGGGACTATGGAAAGCACAACTGCAGTGTTCCGGGCCTCGTTTTCAATTCCTTAAGTTTAATTGTGTGTGTCTTAGGGCTTTGGCTTCTGTCTGCTGTGAGTATTTGTGTGAGTTCTTTGACCGAGTGTCTACCTGTGTGGCAGCAGTAAGCCTCTATAATCTCTGTTTGTCTCAGTCTGAGCGCTATAATGCCGTGACTCATTCCCAGAGAGGCTGCGCTTAAAACCCAAAGCACTCTATCTATCACACGAATCAACAGTCGCCACTGAAATTTACAAAAACTAATCCTCAAACGGTAAATTAATATGTTAAGTGTAGGTGTGATTAGACCATGTGAACAGAGGCTGTAATGTTTAGTCAAAGTTCTCATGGTCTACGGCTGGGGATGAGTTTTAACGCAGTAATCCTCCAGATCTGTTGGGGTTTTATTTCGAGCTGCGTAGGCGAAGATGCACTGTCTACTGGAATCTGTTGTGTAAAAAAAAAAGGTGGCACTCTTTTAATACTTTCATAGATGACTGTAGTTGCCAAGTTACCCATCAATATTAAGAAAAAAAAAAAGACAATAGTACCTCTAAATGATACAAACAAACTTTTAAAATATTAAAGGAGATTAGTTTGAATATACTTCTCCTTTATGTTTTATTTTATTTTATTCTTTTGCTTAAAAAAACACAGACTTTGTTTAACTGCATGGGGTGAGACAGATTTTGATCATGTAGGATGCTTTTAAAAGATGATTTTAAACAAAGCCTCACATTGAGTCAATTTAGCATCTTATTTTCCTCAATTTACCCAGTTTAACGCCTGTCTTTGGACTGTGGGAGCAAACCAAAGTATTTTACACACTTTAAACCACATCAGCCTCTTTCCACTTGAGCAGTACAGGTATGTTTCTATCATCTAAAGGAGCCGGAAACGGCCCCAAAAAGCTACTTTATACTTTATACTTTGTACTTTAAACGTCCCAAGACTCTGGTCCACGTTTCAAAAGGTGGAGTTAAACACTGGAGTGGGCTGATGTTGATAGAGAATCCTCACTTCAAAAACAAAAACTTAAAATTAAATATGTGTAGCTCTTGTGATAAGCCATAGTCCAAATAAAACACAATAAAGACTTTAATAACAATTAAATTCCAGTTTTAAACAGAGTTGGTGCTTTATTAATTAAAACATTGATTGTTTATGTTGCATTAAAGATAAGCAGAACTTAGTGAGTCCCTAAAATGTAGAAAATTGTTTCTAGAAAAATTTACCCCAGGACGCTTAAGTGTTCTTCCATTGAAGGGAATGAAAAAAAAAAACAGCCAGAGTTTTGTCCATGTATTATTTTCTGTCACTTAACCTAGAATACATGATGTTTATTTGATATAACAATGGTTGCAAAAGACATTAAGTGTGCTTTGATTAAATAATTCATGTTATGATTAATACATTTAATTAAATGGGCTAAGTTGAGGGGACTTATACTGACTTATAAACACAGTCCAAAATTCAGAATTACTTGTAACTATAGCTTCATGTATTAATGTGGCTGGCAAATGGAACTGTAATGTAAAATATGTTTAAATAAGCACTTTACATTAGGTGGTGCTTAATCCACACTTACCTGTTTATAAATCCTCACATAAGCAACATTAAGAACCTCCTAGTTAAATATTCATTTATTAATTGAAGAAAAACGGTTCAATTATCATCACAAGGCCCAGTTCTATAGGCTGAGAGGTTGACTTACAGACATTTGGTGGCACCTCTTGGTTGCTATTATCACAGACCAATCTCATCAGAGGCAGTGTCCTTTAAGAACTGCCTGCGGTGCATTTCCACAGGTGTGTTTTGTGGTGGGTCTAACCTTTGCACTGGTTCAATCAGGTAAAGTAGTGCTTGGGTAATCCGCTGTTTGTATTCATACTCTGCTCAAGTGTGGGTCTGGTTTCGACTGCTAAAAGTCAGTAAGTAATTAAGTGGAGAATGTGACCTACACCAGTTTTTAGTGTTCAAATTGAGTTTTCATTTTGTGCTTTAGGTTTTGTTTAAATTGAGTTGGTGCACTTCTCAGTCTTTCAGAGTTTAGAGAATGCATTACCATTTCTCACAGGTCTCTTTGGTGCAGACCTGAGTGTGTGAGGCCAGTCCGACTGAAGAGATTGGAGTGGTCTTGAGTTCAAAGGTCAGATAAACACAGCTGTCTCTTTGCAGAAAAAGCTGTTTTCTCCTCTTTCCTCCTTCCTTATCTCTCTCTTTTCCTCATTTATCTGAGCCAGGCCCTTGTCTCAGGTACAACTTCATTAGATGTTTGCTTTATATTCCCTCTACATTATTTATGTGGCACAATACAATTTATTTTAACATTATTGTTACCACATTATTGATAAGAAAAACTGCTGTGTTTACCTGAACATTAGTGTGGCTTATCTGGGCTGTGCTCTTAGCTCGGGCCGTTTAACTGTGTTACAGTCGTTGTCTGAGTTTACGGCACAAGAGAGAAACACTTTGTTGAGGCTTTGCTGAAACGAAAAAAGAAAGTGAATGTTAAACCTGAATCAATTGTAGAAGTTATTACTGTCATTGGTATATATCTATGTTAATACTTTGACTTTCTAAATTTGGAGGAAAAAATGCACCTTCCAACATGCAACTTCTTTCTTTACTTTGCTCTCTATTGAGCATTGATTCAGCTGCGAAGCAGATGAAATAGCCCAGAAGATCATATTGACTTGGAAGCACCTAAATATTTCTGTATTGTGGGCTTTTTTTTTTAGGGAGAAGGGGGATATATTTTTTGTTTGGACAAATTTGACTTTAAATAACTTGCTATTGTGATTTAACCAGAGAGGAAATACAACTTTAACATTGCCAAGAACGCAATGCACATAAATAGAACCAGTTGGTGGAAGATCAGCTGACAGCTGAAGGTGGTTCTGATAAGGTTCCCACAAGATGAAAACAGATGCAGCAGTTTTAGGGATAAAGCTTTAACTTATGGCATGACTAGAATCTAACAGATTATGGTGGATAGTCAAGGGTTTCTGTCCTTAAAACTGTGTAGACCAATCCTAAACATGTATCTAAAATGAGAAGGACTTGATGAATTCAGTTTGGATGTCTTGGTTTTTGTATGTTTTGCTAATTTTTATTCCAGAGACAGTGTATTGTGTATTTGTGGCACTGGCCTTTGAAATCCAACTCAAATTCACAGAAACCAGAGTAATTATTTTGACCAAACTGAAGAAATATGGCTGACCGGGCTGCTTTTTTACCTTGCTCTCCTAATTTCTGGTTTGGCCTTCCTTCCCCTGTTCTTTTTCATGCTCTGTATCTTCTGTTTATTCCTCTCTATCTGTCTCTTGTACCTGTTCACAGAGGAATGCTCCGTTGGTGCCAGATCCATCGTATCTCCATCCTGTTGACTATAAATCAGTGTTTCAGCCTCTTTAGGATGGTTCTGCTTTGTGTTTGCTTTTCATCTCTGGCCTTTAAAAGGCACACACACTGTCTGGCACCAATAACCAGCTATATTTTTTTAATTAACTGCAAATGAAACCTGATATATTTCTCATCTTTGCAGTCTACCTTTTACAGTTATTACTTGTTTTTTGTAAATTGTTTGTGCAAAATGTCCAGAAACTTTCAAAGCAACTGTTAGAAGGAGCTCTTTTGTTGTTCAGTCTGGCTTTCTGTTACATAGTGAGACAGACAAGTAACACTGGGAGACTCTAAGCTGGACATAAAATCAATTAAGAGAAGCTTATACGAGGCACAACCAGAATGTAATGCAGTTGCAAATATTAGAATCCTTTAATGTGTGTAAATTGTAAAATTGGCTTAAGATGCAAAGGTCGTGTGCTGTGAACAGAAGCAGATATAGATATAAAACAACCTATAATGTCAAAGCACATGATTTAGTAGTCTCTGAAATGTACTTTAGTAAAAAAAGTATTTTTGTTGTCAATAATTCACAATAAATTTGTAAATTTGTGATGATTTTTTTGAGCAATTTAATGGAGCCTTGGACCTGGCTTTCACACAATAAATGTTCATATATTTTTAATACTTTTAAGACTTTGGATGTACCTTGTTAAAAGTGTCTTCGTGGTAAGTTTATAGATAATTAGATAAATAAATACTCAGGTAAAGTACAGATACCTGAAAAATCTACTCCCACCTCTGGAACCCATGCTGTTAATGTTGTTGTTGGGTTAGATGTGTAGTTCGTTCAATGTGGGGCAGGGCATTGTAGATATTCAAATGTAAAGAAACAGGAAAGGAACAGGAAATTACACAGTAGAGTTATTTTCTTGTGGTTATTAATGTGTGGCAGTAAATTATAGTGTAACAGTATATTATTGTAAACAACTAGGAAAAGCATTTAGTCACTTGGCTGGTTGTTGTCCTAGAATCTGTAAATGTTTAGTATTTTGGCAGACAAACAAAGTAAGAGCATCAAGTGCCACTTAATATGGTATTTGTTGGCACCTGTGCAAATTTCATAATCCTAAATATCTTTTAATCTGTTGATATGGCTTTTACTAGTTATGTGTGTCAGGCTCTGGCCCTGTCCAGACCTGGGGCTAGTTTAGGCTGAAAGACCTGTTAATCCACATCAAATTATTTTTTTTTTTCATATTAAAGTAACAACATGAAACAAGATACAGGTCTGCATATTAAAATAAAGTTGTGCTGAGCAGTTTACAAACAGCTTTTATTATTGTCAATAAGGAAATGCACAGGAATTTTTGTTGAAGTTTTCTGAAAGGCCACAGAGCTGAGGAATGAACTGCAACGTCATTGTTTATGCAGATTTCAGGAATGCAGTTGAATATTCCACCAGAATATCTGTATCTATAATCTGGGTATTATACTGTATATGTATATTTGTATTTAAACAGACATCACTGTTGTACTCTTCAGTCAGTATCTTACACCCATCAGGCATAACATTATGAAGGTGACGTGACTAACACTGATCATGTGTTCATCACGACACCTTTTAGTGAGTTAAATATATTAGGAGCTGACGAACATTCTGTTGTCAAAGTTAATGTGTTAGAAGCAGGAAAAATGGGCAGCGTAAAGATTTGAGGGAGTTTCACAAGGGTCTATTGTGATGGCTAGACAAGGTCAGTATCAATCTCAGGTGGTCTAAAGAAGGAACAGAGGTGAACCGCGACAGAGTCATCGGCCATTGCTCATTGATGCACAAGGGGACTAAAACCTGGCCCGTATGGTCCCTTCCAACAGATAAGCTGTTTACTCAAACTGCTGAAGAAGTTAATGCTGGTTCTGATAGAAAGGTCTCAGAAAACTGCACATAACCCCTGTGCACCACTGAGAGCTCCAACAATGGCCACGAGCATCAGAACAGGCCCACAGAACAATGTTAGACGGCGACTGGGTTTGAGTTTGAGATGTTGATTTGGCTCAACCTAGATCTCAATCCAATCGAGCATCTGTGGGATGTGCTGAACAAACAAGTCCAATCCTCGCAACTTACAGGACTTAAAGGATCTGCTGCAAACATCTTGGTGCCAGATACCACAACACATCTTCAGGGGTCTAGAGGAGTCCATGCCTCGACAGGTCAGGGCTGTTTTGGCAAAAGGGGAGCCAACAATATTAGGCACGTGGTCATAATGTTATGTCTGATCGGTGTATACTGTATGTCTTTGCTTTACAGCAAACATGCATCCCGTCCCCTTTCATCCAATCATCCAAAAGTCTGTGTGTGCTGTGTTCACACGGTTCAAACAAACGTGTAGCAGGTGGAAAGTATCAGGTACAGAGCTGTCTTTGACTATTCTCCATCACTGCTTTTATTAACAACAATGATCACTGTAAATAAAGTACATCACTCTGTCACTTACCTTTGATTGAAATTAATTCATAAATGTTAAGTATCAGTGATGAAATGTGACAATGTTCGGGCATATTCACAACAATGTACTTTCTCATGACACAGTCCACAGACAGAACACTGAATACACTTGACAGATATGAACAAAGGTTTATAAATGCAAATCAAACATTAGCAAAACAAATTGACTCTCTCTCTTTGTCTCTAAACACACACAGGTTAAATATGGGTCATGTAATTGTGCTGTGGATATTTGTCATCACAGCACTCTAACTGACATAAACAGATGTGGGGCTTGTTGGGAGACATTTCTGCAGTAGGTGTGCACTTTCCTTCCTCTGGGCGTGTCTATCGTTACCTGTGATGAATTAAAGCTTTTGACGCTTGTCCAAACCCTTTCATTTGTTCCTTAAACATACAGGATGTGTCACTTGGAGGGCAGCTTTTCTCTTTGACTGTCTTTGCCAATACCACTCGGGGTGTTTTAACGGGTTGCATTATTCAGTGAGCTCCCTGGTGGTTATGTTAATTCTGTGACAGTAATGTGGATGTATACAAAGGATTAAATAAAGATTTAACAATTTTCAATGCTTTTACACATAAACATAAATGCAAACATTAAGAATTATTTTGCATTAATGATTGTAAAAAAGTGAAGAGTGAATATGGAATATGATATTGCAATAATATCCCTTAATGTTACAATGTTGAATTTTAACATGTTAGATAGGTTTTCTACATATTTTATCTGTAAAAATACATTTAGAGTAAGGTAAATAATAAACTAATAAGTTTACTATTGTGCACGTGGCAGAGTGGTTAGCACCTCACGGCCGTTTCAAACATTCTCGGCCGACTCCGGTATTTCTGTGAGGAGTCTGCATGTCCTCCACGTGTTACCGTGCGTTCTCTCCGGGTAATCCGGCTTCCTCCCACCGTCCAAAGACAGGCATGTTTAGGTCAATTGGCAAATCGAAAGTGTCCCTAGTGAATGAATGTGAGCGAGAATGGTTGTTTGTCACTGTCTATGTCTAAATGTCAGCCCTGCGACTAACACCCTGGACAGTGACTTTTTTACCAGTGTAAATGATAGTTGTCTGTCACTAGGTGTTAACCCTGGGATTAACAGGTGATTGTCCACAGTGGACTCCGCCTTAGGCCCAAAACAATTTTCTCCTTAAGTTTGTATCTCTCTAAGCTTGACTTTGTGTTACATAGAGGAGTAGAGAAGTAACACTATGGGCCTCCAGGATAGAGCAAACACAAGAAGCCTCTGTAGAAGAAACATCTATAGTCTTGTTTCCACTGAAGCGACCAGTTTACTTTGGGGACCCTTTGACCTTTGGTTGTATCAGTGTGGCCCGTTTTCCAAAAAGTGAAGATGAACACTGCAGTCTGTTGATTGAACAATACATTTTCCATACTCGAGCCATCAAGGAAACACACAATATGACAATGTTTGTTCTTGTGATAAACATATTCCAAGAAGAAAGTGAGGATATATTAACAACAGCTGCCCCTGGTGTTTGCATTGTACAGCTCTCACTTCATTTATTAAAAGTATCACATTACATTAAATGTGAGAATAATGTCACATTAAACAGTGAGTCCCCTAAATGTAGGAAACTGCTGCAGCTGTCTGAAGTTCACAAAGTTCAGAATAAATCAGTAACAATTTTTCTCACATTCAGCCTTTCTGCTTAGAAAGTATTGTGTCTCATTCAAACTTAATTATAGCAACTTACTAACATTAGCAATTATGCACCTGTTATGACCCCTGCAAAACTAAATGGAATGAATAATATAATCTCAAACAAAAGAGATTATATTATACAAACCAAGAATTTGGGGCAACAGTAGACAACCATTAGACAACCAAAGTTTCTAACTAACTAATAAAAATAAAGACCAACGAGAAATAAAACGGCAATGATGGGTTGGGCAAAATAAACAAAAGAGAGAAACAGGCTGGACAGGCACACCCCTTACATACGTAAGGACACATTGATAAAACATTGCCAAACATAACAACACCATAGTGACTTATTAAGTCACCAGTTTACCAATTTTTACCAAAAGGGGAGAGACTTTGAGTGCAATACTTTAGACATTCAGACATTACGATTAACGTAATCCCTGATGTACTACGTAGGGAGTGTTTTTCAGACAAAGCCAATGTGTTATATCGTCCTGTTCTTGCCTACAGCTACATTGTCTTGGCAGCTGCTACTGTGTTTGATTTGTCAAATGCAGATTCCAATGCTGTTTAGAATAATTCCTGTTCACCCCTCCCTTTGACAATGCTACAACAAGCTTTAAACCTCTTGTTTGACCTGCTGCAAGGTATGCCACGACGCACTGGTTGCATGCAAAGGAGTTGCTTGGCTCCAGACAAGAGTCCACAGCTGCCAAATGAGAGGCAGCTCCATCATTGGGTTCATGTTACAGATAGATGGCTGCGCTGACAGACAGGCAGAATGAATTGGCAGCGATATCAAGGAGAGCCGAGCTTACGTTTCAAAGCTTCTCCTATTTTCTTATGCTGCTTGATTTGCCAGTGACAAGGTGTGTTTTATTAAAAGCACTGAGGTTATTTTAATACAAAGCAATTTGCCTGGATCAGTGGCCTGAATATACAGAAGGTGTCAATTTGCTTAACTGAGCTCAGTGTGTGGTAAAAAGATATCTATTCATAAAATGGCTGAAGGTCACGGCTGTTGAATTGACTATGATTTATTAAATATACTGGAGATTTTTTTTGTGAATAAATGCAATGGTGGTAATATTTGGTTGTTAATAAATACAATCACATTTGGGACATGAAGTTATAGCAACACTATGCTTTATCAAACAAACTTGTGCTCAACACAACTAAGGATTATGCCAAACAAACTCTTTCTCTTTCAAACAAACACTTTCAGATTTATCTAAATAATATCTTTAAGACCGAGGCTAAAATAATGTTTATTAGGAGAGAGACTGAAACAGAAGATTTTTGTGAAGCCTGTTCGATGACCTTTCTGATTCTTCCACGCTAATGCTTACGGAACAAATATTGCTAAAGCTAATGTGTTTACATAAAAATCTCCTACTCTTCCTGTCACTTCTTCTCCACTCTCTCTCAGAAGTACAGTAGAGTTCATTGTTACTTCACAAGTTTTCAATTCTGTCTCAGGGCTGGTTTGGTCCCAATAGCTGGTAATTCAAAAGGCGTGCTCTCACACCTGTCAATCACCAAATGAGGAAGATGACTGTTTTTAGGTCACTGTGTGTTGGGCTGTAAAAAAAATATGTGTTGAAATTTAGACATATTGGTGACATCAAAACTTAAACATTATGTTTTAGAATCTTCCACAAAAATAATAACATAACTTGAATTAAATACTTGAGTAAATGTTTAACAATAGATTGAAAAGCATACGTGACAGGACACTGACTGTTAAGCTGTTAATTAGAATGTGCTTGAGTGTGTAATGTCATGCAAGTTACCCATCTTCTGTTAATGCACGGGGGATATCTCACATTCATTCATTCATTTTCTACCGCTTAGTCCAGTTAGGGGTCACGGGTGACTGGAGCCTATCCCAGCAGCTTTGGGCCTGAGGCGGGGTACATCCTGGACAGTGGCCAGCTAGTCACAGGGCTGACATTTAGACATAGACAGTGACAGACAACCATTCACTCTCACATTCATTCACTAGGGACACAGTTGTCAGTTGACCTGTACATGCATGTGTTTGGACGGTGGGAGGAAGCCGGAGTACCCGGAGAGAACCCACGGTAACACGGGGAGGACATGTAGACTCCTCACAGAAAGACTGGAGTCGGCCGAGAATGTTTGAGTCAGACGGATTTTGAACTCACAACCTTCTTGCTGTGAGGCAAGAGTGCTAACCACTCTGCCACATTTCCATTATCAAAATCACATTGATTTGATATGTTTCAAAGTAAATACAAATTTGACAGTCTCTGATTATATATATTTAAAGATGGTCTCAAATCATGGCAAATCAAAACATAGCATCAATCTGTCAATTATATTGAGTATATAGTATATAGAAGATTTAGTATTTCTGAAATGCTGTCCAGGTGGAAAACATGACATATAGATTCATATTGATCACATCAGATGTTTCCACAAAACACATATTTCTTTGGTTGAGTCTGGGCACTTTGAAATTTTTCTCTGGGACCTGTGAACTCCAGCAGAAAAGGGCCAGGCAGTATATTAGGTCCAATTGCTTAAAGCCTGGTCTTAAATTTGACGTTTGGTGCTGTTTTAACAAAAGGCTGACGGTAGCTGAGGCCAAAGTGGAGCCAGAAGAAGAATTACAACAACATCAAACGCCAAATTCACCGGACTCATGTGAAACAGAACTGATCTTTAAGATGCTGTTGAAAAAGTCGTATCCACTGCCTCACCCAAAGCTAAAGCTTAAATCACCACAACTTTGAAAAACCAGGCTAAAATATGGATCTGTTTTCGATGGTTGATTTTCCGGACAGGGACATTACATAAATACACGAAGAAGTGATTGTAAATCCACTGTGATGTAATAACTAACCCTATTTGGCATGAAATGTCATTTAAGGAGAATCATGCAGTTCAGATAATGTACTAGGGTTGAGCCTGAAAGTCCATATGCCTAGTTATGGTTGCTAACGTAACATTGAACCGTGGCCAGAAAGAGTCTCCAGAACGAGACTTACAAACGAGTCCTCTGGGTTTAGCTTTGGGATTTTTAATGGCATAAGCAAATTATTTAATATATCATCTGTCTGTGAGAATAAAAAAGTGATAACCTCAAACTTTTGCCCTTAATCGGAACTCAAGTCAGATTTTGTGAGACTTGTAGCAGTTTACAGGAGACATTGCCGCGAGTCACTTCTTCCTGAGCTCACCTATAATTAGACCAGATTACATACCTGTATCATTAGCTCTGCTCTTCCATGTGACTTCTCCTGCTCTTTTGATGCTGTGATCCGCGGGCATTGTATGTGACTTGAGCCTGGTACATTGCGTTTCGTTCTTAAGAGAAAATATGCTTGAGAATCATAAAAAGTGAAGATTATCTTTTGGATGAAGTGGAGTAATTTGGAGTAATTAGACTTTGATGTTGATGTGGAAGTTGACATGAGGGTGTGTTATAGTGTATTAATCTCCATTTCTTTCACAACATAGTGCAAAAACAATGTCTTTATTTGGAAAATCGTCGGATGATGGGAGGAAGTTAGACCTTTTTTTTGTGAGGCAGGAAGGGAGCAAAAATGTTGACTACTACAGTGCAACATGTAGAGTGTCTATAGCCAGCCACAATTAGAATTAGAATTTTATTTTTTTCCTTGGCAACATTATATGTAACTTTATGATATTAGTGATATATATATATTTAAAAAAGAAATATTGTAATTTACCCATTAGTCTTTTGGTCCAATGCCACTGTCTTATTATTTGTGTTTATTTGGAGACAACATCCTTTTCAATGATTTCTTTATTCAGTATTCATGACAGTGATACAGCTGTAATACAGAAGTGACACTGGTTGGTATTTTGACAGAATTGTAAGGTAAAGTCCCGCCTGAATTATTCACCGAGGGCAGCTGAAGCCATCGAACAACACCCCATGTGAGCCCTTTGGAGGACAAAACAAGGAAATGTGGTTCCAAGAGAGATATATAAAGAAATATTTCACAAATTGAGACAAAGAACTTGGAGAAAAGGTGAAAAAAAACCTGAACAAGTAAGAGACATTTATTCAGTGGGATTTAGGATGAGCTCAGTGTAAGTCTAGGCCCTGTCACTTTGAGATCTGACCCTAATGCCTGCACCTAAGTGGCCCTCATTTAGTCCTTCAGGAGCCGCAGCGGTCAGTGTGTGTGAGTAAGGTGGGAGCAGACACAGTGGAGCGGGACACGGGGGTTAAAGCGAGGATTGGGGGTGCACACATGTAATCCGGTCTCTTTGCTGCTTGAGATTTGATATGTGTTTGTGAAACCGAAGCGGGGATTTGCTCCGGACCTGAAGAAGCTGCATCTTTGAATTTTGATAAAATGACAGTAAAATGACAAGGCGGTCACACAAGAGTTTACACCTGCAACAGTCTAATCCCAATAAGGCCCGGCTCACACTGAAGGATGTGAAATCTTACCTGATTTTGAAATTGTGAGATTTACAAAATCAGGCAAATTTCAAGCAATAATGGTGTTTTATCAGCGGTTTTAGTAAAAGCAGTGTATTTGACTTTGGCATAATTTCAGGTTCCTTGTCTCTTTTCAGTGACAGATAAGTTTCACTGTTGTCTTAACCAAGCACAGAGCTACCTTATCTGAAAAAATGGTAATTGTAATTTTCAGATTTTAATAATATGTGTTTTCATAAAGCAGCAGTGTTTTTTAGAGGCATTTTGTGCATCTTCTTTTAACTATTTGGTGCTGATGTTGCTTTCACACAGTATTTGATTATGGAGAACTGTCAACCTTCAGTACTTGTGGGGAGCTGGGGGTTTGGATTAGGGTTAGGGCCCATCCCAGCTCCTTCGTCAAGGCAAGACAACCATTCACTTTCACATTAACTAACTCTGATTTGGATTTACTTGGAGGGAACCTACAGCAGCACAGGACATGCAGGGTCCACAGCGCTCTAGAGATCAAACACACAATTCTTGCTTTAAGTGTGTGTGAGTGCTAACCACTCTGCCAACGTGCAGCCCATCACTTCTCTTTTGATAATCAGTTATCATACAATTAAGTTAATAACTTCATCTTCATCTCTCATCTTATCTGCCCCGAACACTCTTAACTGCTGTATTCTGATAACACTGATTACAAGCAATCTCCTCCACACTTCCAAACCAGGTTGGACCATAGTTGTGTGATTCTCGGAGGGGTAAAATCAAGCTCATATGAATATGCTCATTTTGGTCTTATGTAAGCCCCTTGCATTGTGTTTGAAGCAGCAGAAGCAGAACTTCACAGGCTGTCTGTCTTAAATCGTTCACAAGATCCTGCTCTCACAACTATAACTGGCCCTCTGCTGTAATCCTCAGAGCACACAATCCAACAGTACAAAGGCATTGATAACAGGGTATTACGGTGCTACAGTAAACACGGCCCACCCTTTAAAGTCCATGAGATGTTTTTCCTCAGTGCAACTGAACCAACACTGAGCTGCTCTTTAGTTTGTAATTAGAAGATGGATTTTTAGATCAATGTCTCCATGAAGCCTGCTATAATCACAGCCCTTTGTCTGGATTCAAACATTTAGACAGTAATTGGTGTTTAACAGTCATTTTGATTCTGTTTGATCACACAATATCATTAGAAAGAATTTCTCTAAACAAAGCACATTTAAGATAAGGATGCTACTGTTGTCTTATACAACATACAAAAATGTATTTTACTTTAATACATTTCTAAATATCTATGTAAATGTATAGGAATGACTTTTAGATATTAGTGCTATGGCCTCACAGCAGCAAGGTCCTTACTCTAATACTGGGCACTCATCAGAGCTGCAAAAACAGAAATACTTTCATCAATTTATTTATCCAATAAAGCAAAAGTAAAAGTTAACTGAGGGTTAAAAACTGTCTGCATGATTTTAGAAAACATTTAACAAATGATAAAATTTGATTAATTTCAAATGTATAAAAAATACCGTTTAATTATAGTGTGAATAAATGATTGTGGAGAGGAGCGCAAGCTGGAAACTTAACTCAGTGCAGTGTCAGCAAGTGTCAAAGTTGAGCAGTGCTCATGTGCTTAGGGGAAAAAAGTGGAAATGTAAAAAGGAATGGGGCATTGACTTGGTTTGTAGTTTGGAAAAAAAAACAACTAAATGGAAAGAGAGCTTGAGGTAAGACACCTTATTGAGCAAATGTTTGTAAACAGAGCTATCTATGTAACTGCACAAAATTACATAACTACAGATAATCTACAGACCCTTGTACAATTTTCTTAAATTTCTGGGAGCCTCACCTTGTACCTAAATCTGGTTTCTTTTTATACTTAAGCCTTTATTTTCACAAAAATCTAATAATAACCCCACACAGATGTTAGTTGCTGCTATTATTGGTTGTTCATTTTTAGTCCTGTCTCACCAATAAAGCCATGACGAGTGCTTTTTGCCCATTCCTTTCCCCATCGACAGGCAAAGTGTCAAAGGCTTAACAGAGGCAGACACACTCACATTCCTTCTTATGAAAATGTTCCAGCCACCAGATTATCCAGTAATGCAGTTCCCAAAGGCTCACTCAGCAGGAGAAATGGTTGTGTTGTTACTCATCTAGTTTGACCAGTTTGACCTGCTGCTGATGTTAAAGCTGCTACAACGTCTAATAAAATCACACTATCAAACAGATGTTGTTTGTAACGACTTAAATAAAATCTGAGCAGGGTTGGCTTTTCCAGACCTTTTAGTTCAGCTGAGTGCTTTCGAATGGCATCTAAAGCTGACACAGAAAAACAACGGTGGGTGACATCATAGCCTCGAGTCAATTGTTTGTCGTGAACGCTGTCGTGGACGCTTTTTCGAGACAAGGTTAGACAAAGACAGGCAGCGGAGTGCACATTTGCAAACCAACATAGTGTCAAAGTGACAGAGAGTATTTGAAAAGCTGTAGTAATAACAGTTAAGGCAGGGCAATAGTGAGACGCAAGACTAACACTCTTAACCTTTTTCTATCAACACAAACTGCTTCACTGGCAGAACAACTTTTCTCTCACGGTACTAGTCAAAACAAAACGCGCTGTTCACACACTCAGGAGCGGCCAAAAACTCTCTCAGTACAGGTTTGTTGTACCCACAAAGAGCACAGAAACAACATGCCGTTCTCATGAAATCAAAAGAGCTCCTCAATCCAGGTGAAAGCCCCCATTTCCTATAGATTTCACCTGTTAAATCCACTCCTGGCATAAAGGGGAAAAGATAAAAATAACATTTACAAAAGGATTTTCAAGACCTTTGATTTGGATGGGGACTGTGAAGAGGCTGCAACTCAATATTAGAAAGAGGCTCGTAGTTTAGTCCAGGCTTGTAGCATTTTCTAACATCTGGGCCTCAACCAATGTGAATCAGGCAGGGATTAAAATAGACTTTCAGACTATAGCCAAGGAAATTGGTGTAAGAAAAGTTTGGCTGATGAAGTCAAGTTTGGTTGATTTCTCATTTAGAGAGCAAAAAAAAGTGTTTTTATTTGTTGAATAAATCTGTCCATAAATAATAATAATAATAATAATAATAATGATAATAATAATAATGGATTTATGTAGAGCTTTTTAAGGCTCTCAAAGCGCTTCACAGAGTTCATTATTCATTCACTCCACAGTCACACACTGTTGGTGGAGACGTGGCAGCGTGTGCCTACGGACTCTCCAACCTTCAAACATGCTCACACATTCATACACCAGAGCTGTGACACCAGAGGCAAGGTGGGTTAAGTGCCTTGCCCAAGGAGACAACAACAGAATGAAGTGTGGGGAGAGCAGGATTCGAACCACCAACCTTTCGGTTAGGGACAACCGCTCTACCACTGAGCCACTGCTGACTACCACTGCATCGTACTTCTAAAGTTTGGAAACAGTAAGATATCAAGGCAATTAATTATATAGTCCTTAAACAGTTGTCCACATTATTTATTGTTTATGCAATAAAATGCAGTTGTGTCAAACAGGTTTTAAGGTTTTAACAGGTTTAAGTGTTTTATTTTTTATTTTTTTTTGTGTGAATGTTTATTTAATATGGGACAGTGCACATTAATTAACACGTGTTTGTTTGTCCAGCATGTAAATGTTCCAGAGTTAGCCATGCTGGCTAAATTTAACTGTAGTGATAAATGGTAAACAAAGAGAACATAACAAGATAAAAACAAACATCCAGATACATGACTTTAGGTCAGGGAAATACAGTCAAGAAGACTAGTAAAAAACATGTTAAAAACACACATTAAACAAAACACACATCAATACAAGTGAACATAACAACACTGAGATAACAATAAAACACTGCTAAACCGAGTTTTTAATCTTATGACACTGCAGATGCTAGTTGACATGCTAGTTGCTTATGAACCTCCTCGGACTCTGAGAACATCTGGGACAGGCCTTCTGCTCGTGCCCAGAGTTAGAACTAAACAGGGTGAAGCAGCGTTTAAGTTTCATGCAGCAAAAACCTGGAACAGCCTCACAGATGAAGTAAAACAAGCCTCAACTTTAACAATGTTCAAGGGGAGGTTAAAAACCTTCCCTCTCCTGTCAGTCAAGTGCTTGTGGAGAGCCTCAATCAGACAACACTACTATGTTTTTCTTGTTTTCTTCTTCGTTGAGTCGAATAAAACCAGCCCTGCCTCCAAGTATAAAATCCTTTTTAATAAGATTTGCCTGACAGACAGTGGGACATTTTACACCCTCATTGTGTTTACATTAAGAAAGTGGGTGTACATGTTATGTTGGTGAATGTTTTATGTCTCTATATCCTCTGATGAAGTACAGGCTGAACCATGTAATGAGGAAAAAGGGCTAGAATTTAGTTGGTGTCAAATTGGTAAAACCCATTTAAGCCTACACATACTTTTTTTTAAACATTCCTTTATTAAGAAAATATATGTCCATCCAGTCCATACTCCACACCCCACCACTACAAAGAATCCACACAGTCCAATAAAAAACTTTTCTCCTTTGCTGTACAAGAGGCCAAAATGCAAAGAAGATCCAGTCATAAAAAGTTTTAAATAATACTTTTTATACAACAAATAAAATGACATTAGCAATCACAAAAGTGTAATGAGGACATAATGAGTTAAAAGAGCTTTTCACAAGATGTGGCACAACTCTCACAAATTTTAATTTAGTCCAAAGGGCTGTAATTAGGAGGGCAGTGTCTCAGGTGGTAGAGCAGTCATCCGAAAACCAGAAGGTAGGCGGTTTGATTCCCGCTCTCCCCACAGTTCATACTGTCGTTGTATCCTTGGGCAAGACACTTAACTCACCTTGCCTCCAGTGTCTGTGGTTCTGGTGATGATTGTGTCGGGGAGTCCGTAGGCACAAAATGGCTGCCACGTCTCCACCACCAGTGTGAGACTGTGGAGTGAATGAATAATGGACTCTGTAGAGTGCCTTGAAAAGTGCTATATATAAATCCAATCCATTTTTTATTGCTATTATTATTATTATTATTATTATTATTATTATTATTATTATTATTGTATATACAGTCTCTAAAGTTAGGACATAATATCTAGTTTTAATTCAAGACAAAGTAATTTATAGTATCTTTAAGACATGATCAGACTTGGCCAAAACAGATTCTCCCCTTGACTAAAACCATTTCAAATGGCTTTTATTATGACAAATGAAATAATAAAAGCCTAAGAATCAATTCATGAAAGAGTAATGAGAAGTATAGAAGACTCGACGACTAATTGGTGCTACAGCGACCAAGCCCATTCAGTTTCCGGACTTTACTGGTTTTAATTCAAAGATGAAAAGGTTTATAGCTTCAGAGCATGATCAAACCTGGCAGTTTCACTGTTTGTGAGGAGTGTCTCACTTAATCCAAACCATTTTAGGAAGATATTTATTAGCGCTAGTCATATTACACCATAAAGACATCCAGTTGCAAAAGAGTAATGGGGATTATATGAGCTGGAGGAGTTCAGTTTAATGTTAAGGATATAATTATGGCATAGGGCTTTTCAAATAGAATCTTGTGTTAAATTGCCGTTATGGTTACAAAACTCATTTAATTAATGTTATTACCACTCAAGTTGGTCTATAATTAAAAACATGATCGAACCTGGTAGTCCATGTCTTACAGTTTGGGTTGGTTTAAATGTACTTTTCTGAGAAGTGGTAGTCACCAAAATCAAAACTCAAATGCTGATGCTGTCAAAAGTTAAATTTGAAATAGACTAATAGCATGCATAGACTGGGCAACTACACCTAAGACTGAGACTAAAACAACAGTGATTATTTGACAGTGATTACCTTCAAAATACTTCCTGTATCCATTTGTTGTGGAGGTTAAGTGGAGGAGGTGAAGTCTGAGGTAATTATCGCGGCCTGTTCCCCTCCAGTCCTTCGGCACTGTCTCTGTCACTGTCTGTGCGTTTCTTTCTAAAATCGACAGAAAAATGCCCCGCGGGTCGTTATGTCCATCTGCGCTGTCACTTAGAGCCATACACAGGCCACACCGCATTTATGAAGAGGGTTCACACAAATAGTTTAAAAATGTAAGTCTGGATTACACAACTGGGGCAGTGAGAAGTTGTTACTGAAGGAGAAGAAAAACACACACACACAAGGTTTTATGACAAGTCAGCATTTCCGCATAGGCATAAACCAATAAAAGTGTCTTTAAGTGAACACTGTTTGACCTAAAGATGAACAAATGTTGCTATTGAATAAAAAAATTTTCAGATCCAACCCTTTAGGGTTTGTTTGACGCTGAAGGCAGGTTAGAGCAGTGGATGGGATTTAAACCCAAGACTTTGCAACAGTCCTTTTGCGTAGAGTGCTAAATATTTGTGTAGCCTGTTGGCAGTAGCTCATGCTGGAGCCCAACATCGAGGGCTGAGCTGAGCAATGCCTTGTGTCTTTTTACCACAGTAGCTGCTTAGCTTCCCCCAAGAGCAGCTCGCTCTGTACACAGCCAAATGCAACAGCGATGTTGTCACATCACTGAGTCTGAGTCATCAGTTCTCAGATCCAAGTCTTTGTGTCTGAGAATAAAGGAGTCCACTGTTTGAGTCCAAGCCATCAAAAAGCAAGTCATCAAGGCTTATGCTCGAGTCAAGTCCTGATGAACTCAAGAACTCTATCGCTGTTACTGAATATACTGGAGTTAAAAGGACTTAATGCACCTCACTGGTTTTATAGAGTCTGGGCACACAGTATTACACTTTTTTAAAATGGACTATTTTAATCATCAGGGTTTACAAAAAGGAGCTAAGATATGGCATGAAGCTTCTTTCTGGGCATTCATTTGAACATATCTGATTATTTTGTGGGTTAGTTAGAAAACAGTGGCAAGGATTTTGTGGCTTTGTAAAAGTGAGGAGTTCCAACTAACAACAAAGTGAAAAGAACATTTCCTGAAATAAAACACACCTTGTAACACCTTGTGCCTGTGTTGAAAAGGGATACTCCTTTGTCATAGAAAATACGGGCAGAGTTGAATGTAATTAGAGCTATTAATGAATTAGTTTTAGGAGCTCATTGTGTTCCACTAAAGTATGCACGCAAGTCATGGTGGTGCAAATGTTTGGCATAATTGTGGAGCGGCACGTCCTTCTTTTAATACAAGAGCAAAAGATTTTTTATTCTTATTTTTTATATGGCATGAGGTCATGGTTTTCATATGCAGCCCGTCAGAAAGACTCATGGGAAAATTCCCATTAACTTCATCCACATGCTGAATTGAATGTACTTCTTGAGGCTTTAGGCTAACGTTTACGTTTTACAAGTGGTTAAATGATTTTGACCCATTTGTTTGGTTTAAAAAATAATCTTCACAATCTTCAATATTGATGTCTCCCCAGGTGGTTGTGATTTTATTTGTGGACTAAGGTACAGTACTTCTCAAATCCTTTTCACATCTTTCTTTTATTCATCATCATTAAAACTTGGTTTAATGGACAAATTAACCACGAGACTGTAATCTTTACTCCAAAGCTCCCTGATTCATGGATAAATTAAACAAAGATGGCGGTGGTTATTTGTAAATCAATGTTTCTTTTTGGGTGACTATCTATGTACCCCATCCAAGACATAATGCATGAAGGGACATGCTAATTGTCCATTTAGCTAAGAGGGCAATGTCCAATTTTGTCCACACTGTAAAACTAAAGCTTTGATAATGGAAACATCTGAAGTGTGATTGAATTCAGATGCCAAATAGTGGTAAGAAAACATTATTCCTTGACACACAAAAGCCATCTTTGAGTTTTGTTTTTTTTGTATCCCTTGACCTGCCAAGAGAATATTTCCAATGAGACACATGCTTTCTTCAGACAAAGCCAAAGTGTTTTATAAGGTCAAAGTGAAATTTACTGGATCGACAAAAATTCTTTCTGTCCTTGATGCCAAGTGAACATTTGAGCCAAATTCTCTAGAACGCATTTGTGAGTATTGTCTCGTGGCAGGGTGTAAGAAGAAAAAATTACAATTTTATAATTTTCCATAGGCTGGTGCAGCTCTTTAAGGAGAAATACACAAAACTCCCTAGACACTTCCTTTATCACAACTCAAAAATACTTACTTTATATTATATCAATAAATACTCTATTGTTAATTATGTTATGTTCAAGCTAATTTAGGAGGGACCTGTTTAAATAATATTTATTTTAGTTTAAATATAAATTATATAACTACTTTCCAGTGGTTCTCTCTTGTTTTTACAGATGTTGGGCTGTTCATTACCAAATATCTAATTATATTACGTATTAGAATCAGTTTCAGCGGAAATTGAGTGACCATTGCCTGTATTGCTTACTTCTTGATCGATATATTTCGTAATCTCGCCCTTAAAGTTTCTATACTGGTTGGGCTCGCTCGTCTGACTTACAGTAGCTGCCGGCTTTAGGGACGCCATCTGCATTTCTTCAGACTGACAGTAATAACTCCTCTGTAATAACCCATACTCTTTTTAGATATCCTGCTTCTGTTATGTCTCAAACAGTTCCGCAATGAATGGAGCTAGAAACACTATTATCGATTAGACAAAACCAGTTACACTTACACCACAGTCAAGTCCTTTATGCATACGTCTGGAGTCAGTCTCCTGTAACTGTTCAGGTGCTTCAAGTCTGATGGCTGTGGACGCTTTAATATATGCATATTATCTGAGTTCAACGTTTATTTATTGTCCCACTTGGAGAAGTGTTGACATCAACATCCCAAAAGCAGGATCAGAAAGGGTAACAACTAAAACCCAATAATACAAACCCTGCTTTTACTGGCAGAGCTCTATGGGTCACAACAGTCACACGGTGTGGCATGCCCAACCCAAAGCCAAGTTTGATAGAGAAGAGTTTGTTGATAGCCTATACTCCACCAGGGGCAAAGGAAAAATGAAAATGAGGATTGGGGTATATATTTCTCATACCCTAATATGTCTTTCTTGACAAGTCGTTCCATTTAGAAACAACCTCTCCCTTATAAAGTGTTTTTGCCTCTGGACACTTCACTTCTTCCTTTCTTTTTCTTGAATACATACATTTCTATATGCATCTACCTACTGCTTTTACAAAACTTTGGCTGTCCTCTAATTGACTCGTCTAGAAGCATGTCTGTCACGTCTGTCTCTCTTAACAACCACATCCACAATTTGCCCACCGGAGGATAATGGCTAGGAGCTACAGTGCCTTTAGGTGCCTCCGAGCCCTCCACCTCGACCTGATTAAAACAATTGAGGGGGAACAAGCGGGTGTACTTGACCCAAACGTACCAAATTGCTTTTGTTAGGTGAAGCAGCGCTGCCTATCTGCCTGTGTCTTGGGGGGATTTGTGATGCATATGCATGAGTGCGGCGTCAAGGAGGGAGTCAGGTGGAGCTGTGGACGCCAATTTAGGCCTGTGAGAGGTGAAAAGGACAAAGAAGAAGTGCTTCCTGCTAACAAGCCCCTATCTGTGGGCTTTAGCCTGATGTCGCCACGTCTTCTTCACCTCCACAAACCTGTTTGCCTCTGAATAATTTCCCATTTTGTTATGCTGTTTGCTCACTGCTTTTGCACCAATTTGGATGGGCAGCAGTGAGTTAAACACTGCTCCACTCTTTCTGCCTCGTTTGTGAAGGAAAACAATAGACCAGGTTCTATTTATTTGCATGTTTGTATGTCTATCCATCTTTGGCAGACAGGTGCTTTGTTAAGCTGCTGCCAATCATTGTCTGGGTCTTTGTCGGTCCTCGGGGGCTGAATATTTCTGCTCCACGCTTCGTCTGCTTGCGAGTGAAACCAAATGGCACCAGACAGCTTCAGGACGGAGATTACATCTACAAGTTTTCCTACCTCTTTGACACTTCTCATGGCCCAGACTGTCGGAGGAGTTCATTAAGGCACAGTTCCTCATAGCAGCGCTCAGGGCCTGTAGGTAACAGGTTGAAAAGTTTGCAGCTCTAACAATGGTCACAATGAAAACCATTTGTCGAGGGCAGACAGTTGTCAAAATCAGATGTTTTTACCTCTTTCATCCATCCATTACAAGCTTTAAAAACAGCTTCTTTCCCACAGTCAGAAGGACTTTGAACCTGTCGTCATTTGTTGCATTGTGTATGTTGTGTTGCCTTAAATTCCTTTCATGTGAAAGTTAAATACTATAGAAAACCATTGAGCTGTTGTTAAAGAATTATCTTAGGCCTTTATCAGGAAGAAAGTTTATTTTAATGTACAGTTTTGCCATAATATTTTTATGACTTGTTGTTTCTCCAGTTGATTGTTATAATTTAGCAAATCCAGAATAACGTTTATCAGAAGAGGTCCATGGTACTTCCAATATAAACAAGACAGCATCATTGTGACAGAGGCCCTTCTTATGTTTTATGAAACCAGCAGGTTCCATTTTTGGGAGAAACATGGGGTTCAGGAAGTTGGTAACTGAAATGAAATAATGAATTAATGGAGAAATTAATTAAGTAAAGTTTATATGAGATGTGTGTTAATATTTGTAAAGAATGAAAGAAATGTTCACTTTTTCTTAAAAGTCATTGTCTAATTATCACAGATAAAGCAGGGTAGGCAAAATAAGCTGTGGCTTCAGCCTACACCTTTTTGGTTATAATGTTTTATCTCTATGTATATACAAATGTACTTATTCGTATATGTACTGCAACTGCTATTTATTTGTATAAATAGCTGCATATTTCTTTTTTTCTGTGGCCAAAATAAATATTAATTAATCCTAACAAAAAGGAGGGGGGTTGTGTAGTAAAATAGACCAGTCTGAAGAGGTGGGTTTTAGTTTAGTTTAGACTCATGAGGTCTGGTGGGTGGGAGTGACTGGAGGACAGATGGGCAGAAGGAGTAGACAGGAGCTAACCCTAACCCAGACCAGGGCATTGGGTCAGGTATCATTTGGTCCTTTGAAAAAGAGTTTGGGAAACACTGCTGTAGCTGTGAGCTTTATTTGCAAAAACTCACAATGGTTCAGTTTGATATAATTTGACAGCATAGGTTTCCCTTTCTTTTAATTAAACGTTTTTTTTTTTCTGACTGTTCAAAAATTCCCAGCATGCTCTAGCCGTTGTCAGAAAGTGACAAATTCAGATGCGAAACCCCTTTGAACCCCTCACCAAACCTCTTGAACACGAACAGCTGCCTAAATTATGCCACGTTATACCATTTGATCATTCAGCAGATGCTCCGTCAGACATCCAGGGCTAAAGTGAGCACTCGGTTGCTGTCAATCACATCTGTGTGAGACCAACATCTTTGTCAGACCCCCCTTCCCTTCCTTTCTGTTTGATATCTGTGTTATACAAGGCCCAGACAAATCCTCTGTGTCTCGGCTCAGAGCGGCTACCTGGGGAAATCACAGCTGTCTGCCTGTGTCATACATATCCATGATGCCACTGCTCGTCGGCTAACACGCACCAAACCGCTACCTTTGGTGTGCCGGCTCCTGGGGGTAATTGACAGGCTCGGGCCCCTTGTTTAGTCCGGTCTCTGGGGGGCCAGTTAGGCTGCCGGTGGACCTCCACTCATGGAGAATGCATAAAGGGATGTCTGGTGTATCTAAGGATTAGTCGAGTGGTAAAGGCCAAGGGGCGACTGAGGCTGTGGAAGTAATTTTCTCATGCTCTATGTGTTGTTTGAAAGTGTGTTAAACAAATGCACTCACTGGACAAATTAGTCAAAGATAAACCTTTTCAAATAAGGCTTGAAATTAAGTAATAGTCAGACAGTAGTTTTTCTACTAGTCTCTTCTTTCAAATTAAATATGCCAACTCAGGCTGACAAGTTGTATTTTATGGCTTACTGCAGTTGTGCATGATTGAAAACATATAAATAGTTCTTCTATTCATATTTTTTTTATTATCTCTTTTTTTTAACAGATGTAACCTAAGTATATGGTGACCAGGAAGTGCAACCCATACAACGTAACACAGAAGGCATGAAGCCAATTTACATTTTCCAAAACATTTTTACATTTTATCTAACAAATGTACAATTTACAAGATGCCAGATACATTTATTAGCATTGAACAAACGTACAGTATTGTTCAAAATAATAGCAGTAACTAACTAGAATAATCCAGGTTTTTAGTATATTTTTTATTGCTAAATGGCAAACAAGTTGCCGCTATTTCTTTGAACACACCCCTTTCAACTAAATGCCCACAGCCTTAAGAGCGTGCATATCATGAATGCTGGGTCTTGTTTGTTTTCCGAGAATCTACTGCACCTACTGGTAACTTGTTTGCCACTTAGCAATAAAAAATATACTAAAAACCTGGATTATTCTGGTTAGTCACATTGTACTGCTATTATTTTGAACAATACTGTACAACAAACAAATTTATAAAAAAACATGAAACAACAAGAGTTCAGCCTTATATCGTCCTCCTCCAATGATCTCTGCCTCATCAAACATTTTGTGAATGCATTGCCAATATTTAACAACATTTTTCTTTGCTTCCCCTTTTGCCAGTTCTTGAATTGATGCTTAGGTATTATCCGTCATTACTTCCTACTTCCCTTCCATTACCATTTGACGTTTGTTTAGAGTTGTAATCGAGAGCGAGCTTGTGATTGGACAAATCTTCTGGTGTGTGCTGAACATAATCATTTATTAAATTTCTTGAATATAAAGCCTAGATGACTTCTAAAGGTCTAACAACAAAATGCTAGTAGGTGATTCAACAGTTTTCCTTAAATGCAAGAAAAGAAAATCCAATATGGTATGTTTCATTTTACCCCCATGCTTTTATTCTGCCACAAAGTTAGCTCTTTAATGTAAATGGCCACAACCAGCTGCTCTATAATGTTACATGTTCATGACTTCATTGTGATGCTTTCTGTGTCTCACATTCTTAAACATAACACCTAACATAACCAAATAGATACTTGACTGACTTAAGCATCACAAAACCTCACCTGACCCCCGACTGAGGGCCACACATCCTCATCAGTGCAGTCCTGACAGAGCTGTAGCGCTGCATACTTTACTGGTGCGTGGTTTTCTCTGGAGCTGTGATGTTCGGCAGGCGAGAGATCACACAGGAGCAGTTTATTTTCTCTGTAGGAGCGCAGCAGTCACGCCTGGGTTTGTCAGAGCACTCAGGCAGAACGGGCCTCGTTAGACGGCTGTGATAAGTCCAGTATAATCTGACAGAGACAATTATGAAACACAAGTGAGTCATCGCAGAAACCGCAATATACTTTATCTCTTCATCACAAGTTGAATTCATTGATTTTATCGTTAGTGCTTTTATTTTGATGTTTTGGACTTTTCCAAATTTAAACTGCAAAGATAAACACATCTCAAAACAGAAACACTTTTATTTCTTTCACAAACTTTACGCTACTGAACACTTGAGGCACACAACTATTTGGAATAATATTCCAAAGGCCACACAACTGGATTTGGTTATCAGAATATGAATCAGAATCAGGTTTATTGCCAGGTAAAGTGAAAAGGTTTACACAATACAAGGAATTTCTTGTAGCATGATGGTGCAAAAACGCAGAATAAAGTTATAAAAGATATTTAAAAACAACTAAAATACTATAAGCTATAAAGTTATAAGCTAAAAAAATTATAAAACAATAATTCACGCTTAACATGTATTTAACAGAATAGTGCAAATGCAATGCTGTGCAAAGCGTGATGGGGGGGGGGGACAAAACTATGGTAATGATTAAGCAAACAGGAGGTTGTGCATGTTTATGTAGTGTAACTCTCCATCGGCGGTAGCCTTTACGACTGTTTTGAACTGATTATTCTCACTTATTTTTAAAGGACATTCTAACATCTAAACTCATTCTCAGAAGCAACTCACAAAGTCTTACGCATAAATGAGACAGCTCATTGATCTGTAAAATAGTATTAGGCGTGCACATAGGAACGGTGTGTGTTTAATTTGTTCTTTTGTGTTTATTTATGCAATTTCACTATGTACATTCGGTTTTACTTTCATCTACATGCCAAATGGCCTTATACTGCATGCCAGAATGACTTATGCTGTTTCAGAAGTTGAGCATAAATGGGATACAAAGCTGACAAGATAAAGCGTGGAAAGGAAGGGGCTTGTGCTTTTGTTTGATCTCTTTCCTTCAATAACCCAAGATGCTTATCGGACTATTTTCATCTGAGAGTAAAAGAACATAATGAACTTAAATGTTTATCATCTCTGTTTGTCAGACTATTATTTATTTCTTTGTTTGTGTTGTACTCAGGTGTGTAATAGTGTTTGCGTTGGTGTTCAAAAGACAGTTGCTCTAGCCTATTTGTTGCAGTATGTTGGATGTATTGTATTTAATTTCTCTTGCTTAATCACTAGTTTTGGTAGACAGTGTATTTGCTGGAAAATTAATCTCTTCTGTTGTGATGAATTTCATTATTTGATGGGATTGCTTAGAGCATACACTGCTTTTTAAATCCTACTCTTTAAAAGCAATAAATCACTTCTATATCATCTCTGTCATAGACCTATTACACTGTTAACACCTGCCTCTGTGTTTTACAGGTGACCTTCTCTGAGGGAAACAATGAATCTTCAGCAGGTCATTAATCTTTATCATGTGACGGTTCAGTTTGTGGCTCTCAAACGACAAACATGACACAGCGGTTTGTGTGAGACCACAAAGCACCAAACCCTGGAGGTGTGGTCGTGGTGTGGTCACGGTGATGACACGATGACAGTCTCACGGTCTGATTGTTGGTTTGGTTTGCTGCTGCAGTGTTTGTCTCAGCTGCACATGACTCTGTGGTTTCCCCAATTGTTGCTTCACAGGCAGTTGTTTGGTTTGGTCTTGTCCAAAGGTGTGTCTTCTGGACATGTTGCCCATGACTTCAGATATGACTTACTTCATCTGAGAAAACTCTAGAAGACCTACAATGTCTTTAATTAATAATAATAAATGTTATTGTACTTTTGAATAGCAGTGTTTATTCATTCATCTTCTTCTTGTTCCTGTTGGGGTTATGAGCCTGAGACGGAGTACACCCTGGACAATGGCCAGTTAGTAGCTAAATTTAAAGCTATTTAATTTAACGTTTGTTGTAAAATAGAAAATAAACCTGTTATACCTGTGGCTTACTATAGACTTTCATGTACAACTTCTGACGTCCAGTTCAACAATGACATTTTTTATTGCAATAATGTAAACACATATTTTCCTTTTTAAATGCAATGCCAAGTCAACCATTAAGCTAACGGGCAAATCTAATGTCCCCTGCAAAAGCCAGGGGGAGGCTTCTTAGCCATTGTGTCAAAATGTTCAAGGATCTAAAAACAAGAAAAATGGAATGGAAATTAGAACATTGTGTAGTCCAGTGAAAAGCACAGAGAGTAACAGAGAGACAAGGACATAAGCACACATCAGACAGTCAAAGTCACCTCTCAGCACGATGTCTGTCTTTCTATTGTAGCCTTTAGATTGGCTTACCTCACAGGTGTGGAGGTATAAAATGTTAAACCAACAATGTGGTACATCAGAAAATACATCATTAACAATGATTTTGTAAAAGCGCTGAAGCATTTGTGGAAACACTAAACTATTTTGAATTAAACTTCTTTGGAAAACCCCTGTCTTTTCTGTGGAAACGAAAAGACAACAGACATCTATCAACTCCTTGTGAGTTAATAGCTATTTTGGCTTCTTCAGACGAATAATACCATAGTAATTCTGGAAATAATCTATCTCAATCTCAATCTAGTTTATTTATAGAGCACTTTAAAATAACAACAACGTTGGCCAAAGTGCTGTACACTGATGTTAGGAAAAATATCACACAACTATTTAAATGTAACAAATGTTGAAAAAGTATTGTTTTTAGTTATTTTTCAAAAGCATCTAAACACTAAGCATAATCACAATGACCCATGTTTTATTTTTTATTTAACCTTTATTTATATAGGAAAGTCCCACTGAGACGAGCTGATATTGTTAAAATGACTTAACATCTTTAGACGGAGGAAACTAAAAATAAAATCCATGAAACGTAGTAAGTTGGCTCCATTGAAGTGAGTAACATCTGGACACAAACCCAGGCCGTACACAGCCAAACAAAATAATGCCCTCATGTGTAATAAGTTTGATCCCACAAGAGCGGCCCAGGGTCGAGATAATGCTTCATATTGGTTTGTTTATGGCAGACACAGAGAAAGCAGGAGCACAAAGTAAGACAGATGTTGTTTAAAAAGGATAATCCTGGTTCAGTGATGGAGATGTGTGCCTGTCGTATGTCTGAGCTCAGGCTGTAACTCCAAGTGGCAGCTTCAGCCGCAGAAACCGTCTGATTTGGTTTGTTTCTTTGTTGTTTACATGTTTGAGCCCTGCAGGAAAACACAGTGACTACAAGCCATACTCAAACTTCCCTTTTGTTTTTGAAACCTAAACCCACTTTGATCCACAATATATCATTATGTATTAAGAAAAGATTAAAATAAAAGTGTATAATTTAAAACAGGTGTGTCATAATTACAGGGACCATACCACTTCCACTTTTTAGCATCTTTTAGCTTAACTGCACAACAATTGGTACACTCAGTTAGTTTCAAATGTAATTTAGGGGCAGTTAGTTGATGCGGCCAGAGACAAAATAACTGTGACATGGCTTTATGCAGAGAGACTGAAAGCCAGAAGTGGTCAGTTCTGACAAATGGACAAAGTTAAAGACACATAAGACATGGCAGTCACAATGTTAGTTAATTATGTGATGTTATTTCCAAATCAAAATATAAATTTGACAAGCAGGATTCATTCATTTACAACCTCCATAATGGGAAACACATATTTGTAAACCCACAGACCTTTAAAGAGTGTAAAATTACTACTAGTGAACTTTATAACTTACATTTAGACACATTAAGACATGTTGCAATGAAGCAACTACGTATCTTGTATTGAGAGAAATTGGCTACTAATGGTGTGTGTTTGCTGAAATATTTGACATTGGCCACTGTTTGTTGAGACATGGAGCATTAGGCTTAAACATGGGACGGCCCTCATCAAATAGGAACACATGAACCTAGCCAATATTAAAAGTAAAGCAGATCATTACTAATGACTGTAAAGAGCTGGTCAACATAGCAT
Organism: Perccottus glenii; assembly: GCA_024416835.2. NCBI lineage: Eukaryota > Metazoa > Chordata > Actinopteri > Gobiiformes > Odontobutidae > Perccottus > Perccottus glenii. The sequence goes on along the minus strand of CM044561.2, from coordinate 22,113,259 downwards.
AACCTAACATTAGTTAAGGCAATAGTAATGTGACTTACTACAAATGTAATAATGCAAAGAGAGATTATTAGAAGGGTTTTAAATAAAGACAATCTTCATTACAAAATAAATTAGCCATGTTTTTTAAAGAACATGCATGCATACAGCCAGTTCTAACTTTTGCAACGGTAATAGTTCTAACAAAAAACAAAACAATACTTGTTTGTACAATTATTTGTTGTGAAGATTATTATGAGTCACTCCAACTGTAAATGGAACCTTAAGTGTTTGCATCCACTGACACAATAGGACATCAATTTGAGAAAAAAGTAGTCTCCAAAGTAGTAAACCTAAACATCAAATTCTCACATTTGTATTGTATCTGTATCGTAGGTGAGTAAAATATTAGTCATAAAGCCTCTCTCTTTGATGCGTTATGACTTATCCCAGCCTAAGCCCGACTTTCATGGATCATCAGCAGCCTCTTCAGTTGATCTGACATCCATCATGACGTTCATGGATGGGTGGCTGTCAATCGCCAACACCAAGCTTTAGCTGCTGCCGTTAACGTGACACAAAAACTAATGGATTTGACTACGCCAACAAAGATTTATCACGTGTAAACGGTTTCAGAGCTTGGTTTTTTAAGTTTTCATCTGTTGTCTTTACTAGTGTTAGACAATTATTATACAAGAGTGGGATTTATGACATCTGTTTATGACAGGATGGCTTTGCATTTATTTAAAACAATTCACAGTGTGGACAATTTAAGTGATTTATTTAAAAACATACTGAGAAATTTGTATAAATATGACAGTGTGGTTAAAGCAGTGTTAAAATGAATCAAAATTGAACTAACATATTGTTAGGTTTAGATATACAACTTGTCACACTTGCGCCTCCATTCAACCAAATCACATAAGTGTTAATTATGGTCGGACAATATAAGACGTTTATTTTCGTTTCATATTGATTTTATCTCCTGTGCAAAACACAAACTGGTGGAAGTCAGGCCTAAATCAAGACATTTACATTTAGTCATTTAGCTGACGCTTTTATCCAAAGCGACTTACATTAAGGTTCCATTCACCAGTGTTACAGCTGGAACACCACTGGAGGCAAGGAGGGTTAAGTGTCTTGCCCAAGGACACAACGACAGTATGAACTGCGGGGAGAGCGGGAATCGAACCACCTACCTTCCGGTTGAAGGACGACCGGCCGCTCTACCACTGAGCCACTGTGCTCCTCAAGAACACTGCAATATTTGTAAAGATACATTAATGTAATGCAGAAATGTAAGAGTCACCACTGTTACATGGGAAAAAAGCAATAACAATTATCATTATAGTCAAATTTTTGTTTATATAAAGCATTTAATCCTTTAAACCCATTAAATGTAATTATTTTTTAAATGCTCGTGTTTCTGCAAATGCCACATAATTAGGTAATTGTGTCTTACCACAGTTGGTTTTGTGTACTGGTGATTAATCATTTCTATTTTTTCCTTAAACTTGTAACGTGCAAGTTTGTACTGCCCAGTTACATTTGTAGATTTTCCGCCTTACTGTTGTCATACTCAGTTGATAATGTCAGATAATTGTATTGGGCAAAGCCTTCTTCATTAATCTCACTATTCTCAGAACGATCTTTGCTCAGACGAACACAGGACGAAGGTGTGTGTGTTTGTCTGGCTGTGTTTCCGTCCCATTGTGTTCAAACACAGCAACGATGGGAACCTCACTCCCTGGTCTTGTCTTCTGAGCTGTTTGTCTGGCTGCCTGTATGTGGTTTCTCAATGGGACCAGTTTGTGCCTGCCTCGTGGCTTCATCCGAGCGAGTATTATGCTCTGTGTGTGGGGTATGAAACCTCAAAGCGTCAATCAAATGTAAATCCACAGATGAAAGGCCGGGGATGCCCTTCCCTCGGTTTTAATAACTGTGTTTCTGGTGAAGAGGCAGGAAACTCACGGCTAATGTAGCGTAAAGTAGCTTCTGTTCTGCTCAGCTGAACAATAGACTCTTTTATTTGTTAAACAGCAGTAGACTAAAAACATGTCTCACCAATGAAAACTATTATGGTAATTCAAAGAGAAAAGTCTCTTTTTATTGTAATTAATGGCAAGGCATCTAAGTATAGTCAGTTTGCTTTAAATATAATTTGTATCTCATTGAGAAATATAACTTGTGTGGCACTTTTATGACATTAGAGGAAGATAAAAGTCATTGTGTTTGTAGTTAATAACAACATTAAGGCCTAAAGACAGAGATGGTGCTGGTGGAGGCCTAGTTTTAGATTGGACTGTGTTGTTGGTAATCTTCTGCAGGAACCAATTACACACTTCCATTTCTCCCAGCCTCCCTTCTTCCTCTCATTCAGGTTAATCCCAGTGACTCACCTCTTCACTCCTCTTCCTCTCGAGCTGCTCTTATCTCAGCCAACATCTGACACTGTTACTTTATCTAGAAATGTTGCCTGCTTTTGTTTGCACCGCTTTTCTGCATGAGAGAATGTATATGTGTAATGTGTGCCAACGTTAGATATTTAGTCTAAACCTAACATGTATTCTGAGATCTGTCTGCTCTTATGTTTTGAGGTATTATCATGTCTGCCTTTAGACTTCATTTGAAATCTTGATGACGTTTTTAAAGAGTGTAAATCTGTTATTGGTGTTATTCTCTGATAACCACCTAAATGTCATTCCTATTGTCTTTTTAGCTCAATTGCAGCAATAAAAATGCAGCTTTACATAAAATATAATACAGAAAATATATATTCAGACATCAAACATGGCCAGCAACCAGCCTATGTTTCCCATAAATATAACAAAACTAAAGATTGTAATTAGCAGTGTAATTTTTGCTTCAGTGGCATTTATTTTTATTCCTTTCTACAAAAAAGTATTTTAAATCCTTGCCAAACTACCACATACTGTTCAGTAGCAGCAATAAAAGGCATTGCAATGATATATATTTTAAAGAAGACTAGTCAGATTGTAATGCAGCTCTAATGACTAACTAAACACCTTTTATGTTTGACAGGTTACACAAAGCAGTATAAATACTAAAAAAAGTTCCCCCCCAGGAGCAAAAGGAAAGTGTGATTGATTTGTGACTCAGCAGAATTTAACTTAATCCTTTAATGAACAGATACTGAGTCAAAGTTCCCTTTAATGTTCATCCAGTGCATCTCTCTCATACTAATGGGCTTTCTTACTTCCCTCTCTCTAAAACTCCTTTTGTCCACTCCTGCTGATGTTGCAGAATCTGGGCTCAGGACCAACTGTGGCTCCTCAGGCCCTAATTAGGCCCCTTCTGCAGAAATGAGAGGCCCCCAGAGAGGACCCCTCTCTCACTGCCCCTGCCCTGCTCTCACTGATCTGATCAGGGATTAAAGATGGCTGCTCAGCAGAAAAAGATGATCCATGAGCTTCTTCTTCTTGTTTGTGAGAAAGAGAAGGTGCTGCTGTAGTGAGGTGAGAGGGAAGAAGGAGTACAGTGAGAAAATGACCTCACTCGGAGGATATCCTGGCGACCTAAGGGGCTACAGTCATAACACACAAACATAAGTAAAAGCTTTGTTGTGCTACCAAAGTCAAAACTATTTAATCTTAGAGTTCTCTTGAGCAGTGCTGGTCACCTTGTGTAGATTTCTGAACAAACACAAGTCATTGAGGAACATTAACACTGAATTTTGTCATTGTTCTACTCGATTTGTGTCTTCAGCAGCCGAGTTTTCTGGGAACACGGCTGATAGATACATCATTACATCTTTGCGTTTTTTTGTCAAAATGAATTGTCATGTAAACAGCCTCAAAGATAACCTACAAGTGGCTGTTGTGGTGTTGTTGAGGTATTGGTGACGGTATATTGTGGGACAGGTACAGAATACTCTCTCCAGCTTCATTATTTTACACTTTAGTGATAAGCTGCTGTTGATTGATAAAACACACGCACAGCAAAGGATTAACTTCTTAACCTGGAGTCAAATCGGTTCAATCTAAAGCTGGTCTAATGAGAACTGGTTCCAAATACAATGGACTTGAGTCACTGACTGGTTAAAATATTAGATCACATATTAAACTTTTTACAAGGTTCCATGTTGTTTTCCATGTTTTTTGGGTTTTTTTTGTTTTTTTTTACAGTAAATCTATAGGCCTTTACATTTCCGTTCAACATTATATTCACACAATTTAGTATCTCTCAGTTTCAGTCCAATGTTCCACACAGTCTCTTATTATTGGCAGGTTTTCAGAGCAGCCTGAAAGCACACATTTCAATCGCACACAGCTTGTTAGGTTTTGGCTGACGGTAGAGACTGTGGAGCAGTATGAGGGGGGAGCGAGAGGGAAACCATCCCTGAGGTGGCCTGTAAATTGCACTGGTATGCCAGAGCAGCCAATCAGAGCGCATTACACTGAGCTGTAGTGGGAGGGGCCCGGCGTTTAGCGATGATGATGCTAATGCAGCCAATTAGAGTCTGCTCCCCCTTCCTCAAAGTCAATGGCAACATTTATCCCCAATAAAACAGACATGATCTCAGGGCCAAGGCTTTCCGTTTGTACAGATTTCACTTGATTGTGCTGCGCTGCGGCTGTAAGCACTCGGAGGCATGATTACTGAGCTAGTGTTACAAGTTTTAAAAGCAGAATTCACTTTGAGTTGTGTTTGCAGGTTGAAATATTTGTCTGTAGACTGATAAAACACACACAGAGCATTAAGACAGAACAGAGCAGGATTAACCTCTTCAGACTGTAAACAGTAGGAAGCACAGCAACAACCTGGAACAATTAGCAACAATGCAGTCAAATCAGTTCAATCTAAAGCTGGTCTAATGAGAGCTGGTGAGTCGCCGGTTTGTCCTTTTTTGAGTTAAGTGTATGACGTTGTTGACCATACTTAAATATTTAGGCAGACCACACACCAGTATTGAAATTAGTTTAAAGTCCTCCCTAATACTTGATATAAATATATAGAACATGCTGATAGAGTGGTTAGCACTCCTGCCTCACAGCAAGAAGGTTGTGAGTTCAAACATTCTCGGTCGACTCGGTCTTTCTGTGAGGAGTCTGCATGTCCTCCAAATGTTACTGTGGGTGCTCTCCGGGTACTCCAGCTTCCTCCCACCGTCCAAAGACATGCATGTAGAGGTCATTTGGCAACTCTAAAGTGTCCTAGTGAATGAATGTGAGAGTGAATGATTGTCTGTCAGTGTCTATGTCTAAATGTCAGCCCTGCAATACAATGCAATACGCTGTTTTGATTCACAGTTCAACACAACAGTATTCAGCCATGGTTTAATACATATTACTCTTGTAATCGCAAATAGCAAAACCACAAAGGTTACTAGAACTACAATTTCCGTGGCATTATGTGACACAAATCTCTTAGTAAGGTTTTAATTCACAAATACTGTATAAGGTCATTGTTATATATTTCTCTGACTGGAAGAGCCTTTGGTCCAACACTTAGTTAAACAATGCCTCTAGTTGCTCACAATGACAAATACAGCTCTGGATAAGGAACAAACCCCAGAATAGGAAATAAGAAATCCACTATAATCCAAAGGCTAAACCTGGATTTCAGTCTCTGCTGTGTTTTTTCTGCCTTAATCACATCCAACACTCTTTAGCCATTATTTTATCCTGTGCTAGTTAATGTTCCGAATGTTTGTTTTGTCGAGTCCATTGGCTTAAGTCCTGACACAACTATTTAGGTAAGTTAAGCCCACTTTTATCACTTTTACAATCTGTGTACAGCCAAAACTATGTCCTACTGTTAGTGCTAATGGTGACTTCCTTATCTCTTAAATTAATGAGGCGTTTGCTTTCGCCGTCTGCAGAGGCTGCAGGAGGAGTGGAAACACTACATGTCACTGATTATCTTGTTGATGCATCTAAAGACCATTATGCAGTGAGCCGAATGACAATGGGGACCTGAGCCTGATAAGACAAGCTGAATTAGTATCTTACACCCGTCTGAGGTGTCAGTGTCACGTTAGAGTCGTGTGTTAAAGGGGCAGGGCCGACGGGTGAGAATTACAGAGGAGACAGGACATCAAATATTAATATGAGATAACAGTCTTTTTGTGGCTCATAAGTGAAGATCTTTTGTTGAAAGATAGTACATAGGGCTTCCAATTGTTTAGTTAAATAATTACCATCAAATTTTGTTAACAGTAACAGTCTTTTTCTTAAATATAACTAATAGTCATAATAAAATACAGTTTTTACCATAATATTTGTTACATTGTACTTATTTTCAACTCAACTCTTTACTTTTGCTAAAAAGAATTTTGTGACTATACAAGCCAACAAACAAAATGCTAACAATAAAGACGTTAAATCAAGCCCCAACATTGAAAAGAATTGAATGGAAGTCAATAGGGTTAACAATAGTTATATAAAAACTATTCTTAAATGTATGAATCCTGTGAAACCTGATCTATTTTTGCAGGCAATAAAAGTGTATTTTGATTCATGATACATATCGTAAGCAATGATTACCTTTGCACAGAGTGGTATTTAATAAAAAAAAAAATCATATGGACTTTTATAATATTTTGTCTCTGCCATTAACGTCTCTAGTTTGGGAACTGTGGTCCTTATCTTTTTAAGAACAGACTGAGCAGGAAGAGTGCACACAGCTGTTATTTCTGTGAGCAGATTGTTATGTGAAGCGTTATCTCACGGAGAGTTAGCTCTTCCCATTTCCAATTGTTTCCCTCCTGCAATCAAGCCACTAACTCCAGATCTCTCTAGTTACAATTAATTATCTCATAGAAAAAGAGAAAAACTATATGTGTACTGAAATGTTTTAAAATAGAAGAATAAATACATATATTTTAGATTTTAAGTGAGTAATTTAAGGCCTTGACACTATGAAGTGGATTATAGCACACAACTCAATGGAAAAAAACAAATGCTGAATAATAAAAGCTAAAGTCCTACTCTGACTCTGGATCTGATTGGACTAAACTGTAATTATTGGTTTATTTGACGCTAATTAAACTGTTTAAAGGATGTAGCGAGAGGCTTTGAGGGGGCTTATGTTCGTCCCCCAGCGCTGACCCACATCTGAAAAAGACTAATGTGATCAAAAGCCGTCAGTTTTCCAAAACAACCAGGGTTCATTCAAGTTAAAGTTCACATTACATCATTAGGATCTGTGATTTTATTAGTTTGTTGTTGTTTCCATTGGTCTTTGGTAAATCATATTATGTCTCATCAAACCACACGTTCAAGTCATTATCACACAGTTAAAAATCTGGTGAAATGTTAATGAAAAAGATCTACATTTTCTATTGTCAAAGTACAATAGGAAACATGATAAATTATTAAAATACATGCAGCAGTAAGCCAATAATGTCTTACTCCGATTTTGAGAAATTCAAATGACTGCTCCCCCAATCGGAGGAAAGTGTTTACAGCAGTTTAAAACTCTGATTATAATTTACATTTACATTTACATTTATTCATTTAGCAGACGCTTTTATCCAAAGCGACTTACATTACATTACATTACATTACATTACCAGTGTTACAGTCACTGGAGGCAAGGTGGGTTAAGTGTCTTGCCCAAGGACACAACGACAGTATGAACTGTAGAGCGAATCGAACCGCCTACCTTCCGGTTGAAAGACGACTGCTCTACCCACTGAGCTACTGCCGCCCTCAGACTAAGAAAATAATTTGGTTTTCTCTACCTGCATGTAACTGAAAAAAAAAATTCATTGTTAAGTAAAAGCTAGTCTCTAAGCAGCTGATGACACAATGAGGCTTTGAATTAACACTTTTTTTTTGGGGTCTCACAGAAGACAGCAGATTGACAGGAAACAGAGCGAGAGATGAGCATTCGACAAGTGCTCCACGGGGTGAGCCACCACGTTAAACACATTTGAATCAATATTGATTTTCTGACAATTATACATTATATAAATAATTATCATTATCAAAATGTGTTATAATGAAAACATTTTTTTGCTTTTATTTGCAGTTTTCTAAAGGTCACCATGACTTGGTATAGTTATAGAAGCAAGCTTCATTTAAATATAAGAAATTAGAAGGTATAAAAAATAGCAATATTGTAAAAATGAATTTCTGGGAACATATACACAACAGAATTCTGAGCTATGTACGGCACAGTGGAGCAGTGGTTGGCACACCTTCCTCCGGGTACTCCGGTTTCCCCACCAACATAAAAAACTGCTGACTAGGAACTTCCCCACAGTGATAATAAATAAAACAAAATAAAAACTACTGTGCAAAGCTATGTACACTAATGTGCTATGTCCATTTCAAAAGCTACATTGAATCGACGTTGTTCATGACTTTTACTGCATCTATAAATATAGATGTGTTATGGATGTGTTTCTTGCTTTTTTGAAATCCATACAATGAGGAAGCGCAATGGGGCATTGATTGAATGTGATTTGATGTTTTAGACACATTCAGAAATATGAAATAAGTTGTCTTTTATTGCTAATAATACCTTAATAAACATGTAAAATGTCCCATATGTATGACTTTTATTAGCAGTCACTATGGCTTTGAGTTTAAATGGCTATACTATGATATACCACAGTAAATTACTAATAAACAGTGAGAAATGTGTCAGATGTAAAAAAAATATATATTTTATTTGCAGTTTGCGAAAGGTCACTAAGGTCACACTGAAAAAATGGCAAACAAATCCTGGTCCCTCAGCTGCAGCCATGTTATGTGTTTGAGGTTATAGGGGTTTAGTCCTATCCCACTCAAACATTGTCCTGACAGTCTCCATTTTCCAGGCGTTCTCCTAAAAGGGCGGTAAATTTTACCTCTCTTCTTATTCTAAGGGTCTGTTTCTGATTGAGACGTCGAGGTCAGCTTTGGAGTTTGTCTTTTTAATCGTCTCGGACTCCTTTGGCCCCTTGAAATAACCAAGATTTCTACCGAGCCGTTTTACCTTCTGGGGGCTTAAGTGCTCTTATGTGAGTAATAAAGTTGTATACAGCAGACGTTACACACGCTAAGCTACAACAAGGTGATAATAAAGCGGTGGCTAACGGCTCACAGTGCGGCTAAAGCTAAAGCCAGGCTGAATTAGCGCCGGAGTCAGATGTTTTTAAAAAGAGCAATAGGTTTTTAACTCACCTTGTTGTGGTCAATGCAGGTGAGTCGCGAACAATAGCAAGCAATTTTAATCTAAGCATGGGATTTATCTACCAGCAATATATAAAACCTTTGATTTATTCTGGAGATTTCAAAGCATTTTGAGGTTTTACAGACAAAGGTCTTTCATCTAAAGCCGGAGGTTGTGTTTTGAGCTTCACTGTCTCACTGTATTTTCATTTTATGTTCTGTTAAGTTGGACTTATTTTAAAAAGCCAGTATTAGTTACTTGCACATATTATATTTATATATATTTATAATATAATATCAGATCAAGATTCATTTGAAATTCTTTGTTTGTTTTTTCTTTTGTTTGTTTTGGGTTTTTGTTTTTGTTGTGATGTGAAGCACTTTAGAGAAAAAAAGGGTTAGGCATAATATATCATTGCCTTCAGTCTAAACCCTTTTGGTCTATGATTTATATTTAATGAAGTTGTTGTGTTCTTTTGTTTTAATAACCAAATAATAAATGAATTAATGAATTAGATTTTGTACATTACTGCAATAACAAAAGTCTAGAGGAAGACAGAAATACATAAACAAGAGCATTTATTAGTGGGTGAAAGGTTATCAAGGTCTCTTGTCTTATAGTTATACAATTTCCAGCAAATTTGACATTCATCTCCTCCAAAAGTACTGTCCTCAGTTAATAGTGCAATGCTATAGTACAGCAGCCAAACAAGTCCTTATATTAGGGATTTAGTCTCGATACCTACTTAAGTTCACATTCTAAAAAGACCCATTATCAGAACGTGTTGAACATTAAACTCTTAAATGCGACCTTTGGCAGGTCAACAACAAATTCAGCCCTTTTCACTTTCTTTGACAGTTTTGGTTCCACAAACAGTTTAACACAATCAGCAAAAAAAATTTGGTCTGGTTCTAGTTACATTTGACTCCTAAATAAATACTAACATTAAAACACATAGCAATAACTTTAATATGTTGCCACGTATATGTATTTTTTTCTGTGTCCAAGACAAATCAGACAAATCAAGTCAAATAAATCTTGAATATGATTTTTTTTTTCTCTCTCAAACGTAAAGTAAACGTATTTTACGTAACAGTCCATTTCTTTTTAGGGACCTTTTTTATTTTTATTTATTTATTTTTTTGTATACAACACACTGCAGACGGGGCTTATACTGGTAAATAATGATGTTATATACATATATATGTATATAACATCATATTTTTTTCATCTGTTGTCTCACATTTGCTCAGAGCCATAAATGAGAAAGATTTACAGTAAAACAAAGCGTCTCTTTAAGTGTGATTTATTCTCAGGTTGTGAGCCCAGAGACAGTGTTGTCTGTTCGCGGCTCTGCTCGGTCTTCTCTGTTTTGTGATGATGGTAAGGCCCTAAATCCCTCTGTAGAGCTGACCTCTGACCCCTGCCTATTTTTTACCCAGCCTCAGTGGTCCACCGACCGCTCTCTGCTGGGGTAAAGAGGAGGTGGGGGTAGTGTGTAGGGAGGGATTAGGTGAGTGTTTGGGCAGTGGGGACTTCTGGAGCCCCCGGTGTTTAGTTTGGCCCACAGCGAGCGGTTCACAGCTGCAGAGAAAGCCGTTTGATCGGAACAGACACCGGCTTGGGCCTGTGTTTGTTGTGAACCGAGTGAAAGTGAGCAGAAAAAAAAGAGCCAGGTTTACTGATGTTTGAGCAGGACTTTGAGAGTTCGGTCACTCACACGACTCACGTTAGGTTTTAGCTCTGGACGTCCACATTCAGCAGAAACCAGTTGATGTGCCTGACATTTAATTTTATAAAAGAAGTGATGTTGCTGTGCCCGGTCTGTACATTGTGTTGTATCCACTGACAACACAATGGAAACGCCTTAAGTTACTTACATTGGATTGAATAGAAACCAGCACAACGTCTTTATTGTATGCTTTTATGGGCAGCATTCAGGTTTCCGCTTTGTCCTTTTCTGATTCAAACCACAGTGACTGTACAGTTTCATCTATTCATTTATATAGAATAGGATTAATACTTTGCCTGAATCTTTTTGATGGAAGAATGAGATATAACAACTGAAATCACGAGCCTTAACTTTTGTATTTGTGAAGATTCTCAGTCATCCAGGACATCTTGAAGAAAAAGTTAAAGTAAAGGCATCTGGACTCAGTTTCATTTTAACTTTTGTAGTTATTAATATAATAATGTCTACAGCAGAAAACTACAGTACATAAGACAGCTATATGAAAATATATCATATATAAAGTGGTACTAAATTCTCTCTTTTGGGATTTAAAGCACTAGTAGCATAAAAAAAGTCCCAAAATGTTCCTAAAACCTCAGAGGGACTTTTTCTGTTTTGAGACCGTGAACACAATACAATTATTTCTTCCTCTGCTGTTTTCAATACCTCCGGTTCCTTTCAGGTCATTACATTCATATATTTAGTTATTCAGAAATTAAACCTATGCAATTTTTTTCCCCTTTTTTTATTTTAGGTAAACACAAATAAATAAAATTGCTTTCTTTTCTCTTTAATAATTTAAAATACTGTTGTACTTTCTACAAAGTTTAATTTAGAGATAACAATGTTAATGAGTGTTTGCTTCTTAAAATTGAGTTTATGCATTTCCTTTTTATCCCAGATCAATCTACTTCAAGAATTTACCATAAACATTAACCCAAATAAAAAGATTCTAAAATTAAGCAAATGCCAGGTCAATGTTTAAAAGCAATGCACTGCACGAAAGAGCATTTAAAGAACTAAGAGCAAACTTTTAAATGTAGGGCATAAATTCATTGTTATTATTGAGCTGAATAATATGAAGTCCTCTTTGTTAACCGTATGCTCATAGACTGTCTCTGAACACTGAGCCTCAGTTTCTACAAACTCCTAAAGTGTGTCTGTTCTGTTTGAAGAGTGAGTCGTCTGTCATTCTTGCTCAGATTGTCCTGTCCCAGCTCTGACGGGCCTGTCCCAGCTCTGACAGCCGATGGGCTTGGCTCTCTGATTAATAATGATAAATGGAGCTCATTCATTACCCATTGTGCAGTCGGCCCTGTAGCTGCTCTGGGAAAAGTCTGGTCAAGTCTGTGAGTGACACTGCAGGAGCTCACCACTGCCCCCTGTTGAATGAAAACACTCACTACAAGAGGATGTGTTTAGACTGGTGCAGATTTCCAAAAAGTAGCCAAATCAAGACAAATGCAAAGCAAACAGTGAGAGAATTACATAATAAGGCAGTGTTTTTTGGTGTAAATTCAAGGTTAATATGAAAAACCCATGAAAAATGTAGCTGCGAGCTGCGATCTGGAGTCTTAAGCCCAGATGTGTATGTTAATAATTTAAGGCTGTCAGGGGTCAAGAGCTACATGGGAATGCTGGGAATGCATGAGAGCGGCTCTGGCAATCACAGGGGTATAGACATAATGATACGAGAAAGCCACGCAGAGTATAGTAAACCTTGATTTTATTATTATTTGTCCTGAACTGCTGTTGTGATGGGGTTAACTGCTCACTTCCTGCAGAAAATCTGAGATGAGACGTGTAGCGTGCATCGTATGTTTGTATTTGGCTGAAAGAAAACTACTGTATATCCTGGTCCTACTGGTCTTATTAGTCACGCTTTCATAAATATTTAAATTTGGAAATATTACATCAGAATTCATTTATAGAAAGAGTACATTTTCTCCAAAAGTTGCATTTCTTGAGGTTTATGTCTTTCATCTGCAGAAGCGCTGTTCATAGGTTTGTAGCTCAAGTGTCCTGAATATTCTTGTGCAGAACAAGCTTTGTTGATCATTAGTCACTGTCTGTGTAGAACTAGTTGTAACACAACACACTATGACTTTACCAATGTTTTTATTTTTATTTTTTAATTGTATTGTCTGGTTGTTTAGCTTGTTTTCCAGATTCTGACTGACTGGTCGTTGTGTCCTTTCAACTTTTGGAGAGGTGATATATTAATGTTGCTATTCACAGACTGTCTATTAGTTGATATAATTACTAATAAGCGTTCAACACTGAATGCTAATAAATACTATAACCGTAGTTTAAATGTATCTAACTGGGTTAAATACTCTACTAATGGAAATAAATAGCTTTTCTAACTAATCCAGGTCTTATGTTATGTGGCAACATGAAAATGAATTAATCCACAGTTTCCTCTATTGTAGATAATGCATATGACGTCAAGTCGGAAAGTCAGGCTCCAGATTTTAACCATTGTTTCCAAGTCCTTTTACCGACCTGCCCAGATGTTCAAGTGTGTTATTTTTTGTTTTGTTTTTTCAGTTTAGACAATGTCTCTCTCAGGACCACGTGAATGCAGCATTTTTGATAGTCAATGATATTTGTTTCAACATATCATGTGTTTTGTCAATATATTAGACAATGACATTGGTAAAAAACAGATATCTTATAAGCTTCCATAGATGCACAAATGATGACGTCGTAAGTTTTAATCTATTACAAAGTTTTACAGAATAGAATAAAAAAAGGTATAAATCTTCTCAGTTTGAACCCACTGTAACCACTTTTCTTCCTCCGCTGCCTTCACTCGCCTCTCAGCTCCAGCACTAAACATCCAGTCACGCTCACACGACTACATCTGAGACCGGTGCTGTGATTTACGCGGCTAAGGTCAAACTGAATGCATTAGGGCCGAGTTATAAAGTGGTTGGACGGAGGCTGACACATGGCCCTTCATAACAATCAGTGTAAGAGTTAGATGCACTGGCCCTGACCTCCTCTGCACTCATACTATGATCTATACATGCCGCCCCTAGCCCCAATACAACATACAGAGCCTGAACACATGCTTTGTAGAGCAACACAGTCTCTTTCCAATTTACAATTAATATTTGCCAAATTTTTCTGGCAAAGATTTGTTAGAAAATTCATATTTAAAAATACATTGGATTAGATTTTTGTATCTCATTAGTTATTTCTCTCTGCATAGGAAGTAGATTCAAGTTCTTTAGATGTGTCATACATTCTCAGGACTTGACTCAGGTCTGAGTTTCAGGGTAAAGTTGACATGACTACAGTTAAGTTAGCATTTTATATTAGTGTAAAAAAATGGACGCAGTTTTGTATAGAGAGTGTTTGGAACATAAAGAGTAGAAAATTTGCCAAAACGAATCGTCCACTCATCATATTTTGTGAGTTTTATATATTACTCAATGCCCTGCTGTTTTCCCCAGAGAAACCAAGTCTGATTCTTGCCTGTAACTTGAAAAAAATGCTTTATTTTGTAACAACCTCCTTTTCTTTTCATATTATATTGGATTGCTTATACAAACTTTCCTCCAGCCAATTTGTTTAACTCTTATTTCTGGAAACATATGGACTAATCTTAACTCCATGTGTTCATCTTAAAGAAATGTCTAATTTATATAAATAGTTTAACCCAGCTCAGAGCAGAGGACAGTTTAACCAGTTATCTGAAGGGCTGTTCGGTCGTAAAAGCATTTATCTTTGTTTGAGCTGATTACACAGTGAAAGGGGCCGAGACATGTTCAGTCCATAAAATAACAATAACAGCAAGTCTCTCCATATACTTCCCCTGAACCAACAATTTAGCAATATCTATATCAGAGGTCTACATTTTTTTTAATAAGTGATAATCTGCCTTTTACGGTTAATAGTACACAAGAAACTTCCGGGGTCTCCACAGGGAATGAACTAGCGGTTGTATATTTAGTCTGGTGTAGGTTTTGTGCTTTTTCTGACAAAACCCTCTCCATGTTTTCAGGTTTGGGACACTGGCTCGTGACCGTCTGTGGCACTTTGGAGGGGAAATAAACCACGTCATCACGGTTTAGGTATCTCAACAAACTGAACCAACAATAAACTATGTGATTGTTATTTTTTAAATTTTTTACAATATGAGTGACAAACAGTGTCAATGGTTAGCTTCTTTACAGGCTGGGTCAACATTCCCAATGCATTTACAATAAATGCTTCAGCGCAATGTTGTCAATAGCCTCTATTTATTAAGATAAACTCAATCTGACTCAGTAGCTATCAGACAACTTACAAAAACATTCAATAATGGTATTACCTAAGGCCGAATATGTAGGCTAAGTGTAAGTGATTATAAAGAACAATTGAACAGAAAAATAAAAGCCCTTAATACAGTAAATTAAACCGAGCTTTACAAACAATGTCGTCATCTGCGACATACCCCTCTCTTTGGGCTGGTCTCACTGTTTACATCAGGTTTTATAACTGTGGGATGACACACACTGGCCCAGGTCTGGACAGCATCAGCCAACACTTTAAAGTGCAGCATCCCCATTTTACAGGCTTTATTAGCCCCAGATCAAAGCATTTTACTGCAGCGGAGAGCTGTGGGCAGCGAACGTCTCACGGTGTGTTGATGGAGCACCGGGACGAGCACCTCTTCTGCCGTCTGACCTGGAAGTATTCTGATATCTGCAGAAACAGGGCTGTAGAGGGTACACTGAGGTCTTGTAACTTTTGACATTGACATTAGAGAAGCCAATCTGTTCGAACGTTTTGGGGCAAATAGTTGAACAAAAGGAACCAAAAGAGTCAAATTAGTACTTTTACTTTTTAACTTCAAAATAATACACTTTGTATTTGCCTGTATAGGAAAACAGACATTATAACACAGTTCAATTAGACATTAGTTATGTTACTGGCTGTTCTCAGAGAGGACACACTGAGCACTGCTGAAGGACAAACATAAATATTTCTGCAGCAATTCAAGAAGATTACCCAGGCACTCCAACTTATCAACAGAGCACAAGGAAGTGTTTTTAAAAAGCCTTCATTATAATGTCTGAACCATCTTTAAAAAGTCTAATAAGCCAACATGTTTCGACCCACACTGGTCTTCGTCAGGGCTCTGTGAGGTCACGGAGTGGGCGTAGCCATACCTCTATATTCTCTGAACATACAAGGATTGGGACATTAAATAACTTTATCAGCATGTCACTAAAATACAAAGAGCACATTTAAGGTTCCTTAAAATAAAACTGAGTCTATTAAAAGTTAAAAAAATTATAAATAGCCTTATACACATCTAAATTCATCCTTGTTTTTGCAAATTTCCACCTAATTAAAATATAGTGTATCAGTGTGCATATTACTCTGATTGACTTGTGTCAGCATGTAGTTGTGTAAACCTGAAGTAAGGTTTTTAAATTGTTTAAGACCTGACTCATTTGTGTTTGCTGTTGGTGCTTTGTATAAAAACCAGAGAGTTGGCTTTTTTGAAGGTGGTGATGATTGAACTCATGTTCTTGTAGTGTTGTGATGGCATGCCTTTGATGTGATGTAGTCAACCATTGGGCCAATTAGATTTTGTGTTTCAAAGAATAAAACAAACATAAACAACAATCAAAGAATAAAGAAATAACTGCATGTAGTCAAAAGTTAATGAGTTTACAGAAGCTAACATTAAAGAGAGCTTAAAAGTTAAAGAGAGACAGCTAGGGATGGTACTTTCTACTGATATAGATATTATAAAATGTAAGTTTGCCTTTATGAAGTTTCCTTGGACTAAGTCATTATGTTGGACATGCCATTTTGAAATATGCCATTTTACTTAAATGCAATCTTTGCATTAGTTCGGTACTGGTTTGTTTCACATTTAATTTCAATTTCTTGAGGTTGAACCCTTTTCCTTTGTCATAAAACCCACTTTTCCCTCTGTAAATATCAAACTAATATGTTACTGTGGGCTTTTCTGTTGAGATAGTGTCAAAGAACCAGCCAGGAACATTTCAAGGGAGTCCTTTTTCAGCTCCTCCTGTCGATAATCTCTCGATGAAAAGCAGTTCAAAGCCTTGCACAGAGCCCAGCTTAGCCGTTGTTGCCTTAGCGTGTTTCATGGCTGAATTCTCATTCAGTGCACACTCATGGCAAAACACTGGATGTGTCATTATAGAGCGAGAGCGGCCTCGTCACGGCGCCAAGAAAGCCCCATACGTCAAACCTCTGCAACTGTTGTCATGGTAGCAACCAAATAAATAACGAGGGCCATTAAGCAGAATTGTGTTGACAAAGAGCTACTATCTGTCTTTTTGACAACAGCCGAGTCCTTCGATAAACACGGCAGCAGCCTGGGTCCCTGTTCATACTGTACGCTTTGTTGAGAAAGCTCCTTAGCCATTGATTGTGACTTTAAGTGTAGTAAGGGATGAATGTTAAGGACACTTTTCCAGGAATTTGGGAGAAAGCATCCACAAAACATGTCAAAGTCACGGACAATGGGTCGAACCCAGCCACAGTCCAGCAATGGTTTGCATAAAAATGCCTAGTAAAAGATACAACATTAAAAAGGATCCAACCTGAGTTAAAAAGATGCTAAAAAGGAACAAACCAGCTCATCCAGTAATATATGAGAACATTAAAACATTTTGTTTTGTTTATTTGAAAATGAATATTTTATGCACTTCATATATTTTTAATTCACCAAGTTGGCCCCTTGCCAATATGACACATTTTTAAATAAATTGTTTAAATAACATTTTTGAAATCTACAAAAGGAGGTTGTTCAAGGGATGATTAAAATTGACACAAATTCCAAATGCTTTTTGGGTTTAATTGGGGATGATGTGCATAAAGTGAAAACTTGCTAAGTCATATTCAGATGTAGGGGTCCTGCTGCTGTGGAGCTGTCCTTGTTGCCTGTTTAAACCAATAACCTATGAGCCTCGTTGCCAAGTGGCATTAAAAAGGGTAAGACTCAAGAGAGAGTATCCTGTTACCCACACACAACTATTTTCCCTCGGGCTTCTGCAAAACTACTTTAAAAGCAGTAAGTCTGACTCTGAGAAGTCTTTTTTGCTTCCTAGGGGTTTGTGAAAACACAATAATTTTTCTTTTTGCAAGATATTTGCTTTGATTTTGTTTTGTATTTTAGGAAAATATGTCACATCTGAACTATGATTATTAAGAAGGCTTTACACCTGCGTTAAATTGTTTCACTTCAGTTTTCATTTAACGGTGGATCATTTGTTATTGTTATATTTGTTAAAACCATGGAATGATTCCTGACATTTATCACAGTCACTCTTCTTGACATGACATCAAACCACTTTCAAAGTAATAAAAGTCCAACTACATTTTTGTGTCGCATTTCACTTGCCACACCTCGTCCTTCCAAACAAACAATCCACCTATTCAAGAACATTTGTTTACTCTTAATTTTAAACCGGGTTTGTTTTTCCAATAAGTTGTGTTTTAAAAACTCTTTTCTAAGAAGTGGACTTTGTGCAACTGAACCACTTGATGCAAAAGGCCCATAATATGTTTGCCTCACATCACATCTGACATGCTGCAGGTTTAACAAGCCCTTCTTCACTGTCTCATGGGTCACAACCAGGAAAAAAAAATGGATTTACTAAGAATGGCCATAGATATAGTGTGTACATCTCAGAAACCTAATATTTCTATTTACATTTAGATGTAGGACAGTTTCTAAGTATTAAGGCTCAATGATACAAATCACAAGGTACAGGATGCTATGGTTAAATGCAGAGGAGGGTCAAAGAGTCACTGTTACTGTAAAATAATAATTTTACTGAGAAGTAACAGTACCAGTAACAAAGTTCCTCCACTACTACTCAGTGATACTAATATTTCAATAGTACCATGACTAAACTCAACCCACAAAAAATGTGTTTTGAGAAATGTACTGTGTGATTAAAAGACCAGGTTTTAACCACACAACTAAAATATACTAGTTGCCACCTTGCACTAGGGGTGTCCTACAGGGGTCCGTCATGGCTCCACAAGAGGTTCATTTTATGTGTAAGAGTAATTTTTTAAGGTAAGGTATATATCACCTAAATTCTTTTAAACAGTACAGGAAATAATAATCAAAAGTCAAAATACAAAAAAAACATACATTTGAACAAATTTGATTAGCTTCAATTAGCTTCAAATGGCATCGATCTCCATTGATGCCATTTATAAAAGCCAGAAGTTTTTTGGGTTATATACAGAAAAGAAAACATGCATGATGCAATTTTACTTTACTTTTTACAGAAATCCTGCATTTTGCTATAAATCAACTTGTTTATTTCTTACCATTGCTTGCCATTGTTTGGTCATAATTCACTTAATGCTGTTTTAGTGAGAGGTTATGTACTAGTCAGTCACATAAACCCTTTAAGCTCGAGTTGTAAGAACAAGGCGTATAGTGACTTAGTTTGGTTTAAGGTAATGTGTTGAATTAATTAGAAGTTTATGGTACTTTGTTACTTTGGGGCGTGATTAAAGAAACGTTTATGCAGAGGAGCACTGTTAGCTGTCAAAGTTATGAGAGAGGAGGGGCAGTCGAGCTAGCAAAAGACTGAGGAGAAAAAAACAAAAATGCTCATTTTCCTTCAAAGGAAAATACGGGACGTCAGCTAAAAGTGCACAAAGCCTCCGAACAATGCTGGTCTGTGTAAAATGAAGTCTATAGAGAATAGTGTATGGTTCAACTGAGAAAGCCATGATTCGAATTTTATAAAAAAGGCTGCTTACAACAAACACACACCACTCATTTTTCAATATTTTTTGGCAATCAACACAAAACCCTCCTACGTTCCCACATTTGCACCTTTTTTTGTGTTTTGTGTGCAGAATGAGTCACTCCAAGGCGTTTTCACTGCAGAGCAAACCAGGCAGAAACTCCCATTCATCAAACAGGTATGTGTGTGTTGTCTTTGCACATAGAGAGGGAAAAAAGCAATGTGTTGTTTTAGCAATGTTTGGGCCTCCCGACTATCATACAAGCCGCGGGACATCCCACATCCCACACAGACAGAGGGCCAGAGGTGGGCAGAGGTAAACCTACAGTCTGTTTGACAGTTACTTTAGTCTCATTTTTAACACATAAAAAAAATATCAGTTTATCAGTTGCATTACAATACATTAAAGGGTTATGTATTTTCAACAATTGACTGAAGCTAAGGCCACATTTAAATTATAGATAAGCTTATATTGATTACAAATTCTCACTGTTGTCAAAGAGGTAAGTAGTAACTGGTGGCATTTACTCAAGTACATTTACTTGAGTAACTTTTTGGAAAAAATTAAGTACATTAAGTCCTAAAACATACTTATAATTGCAGTGTTTTTTGGAGGAAAAATTGTTTACAAGTAGCCTACAAAATACTTCCCAGAAGCAGTGTGGCTAGTACTGTTGCTCTACAGAGTTTGAAACCTAAGATATTTGGATTTAATTGTATGATCGTGTTGTTAGATGTTGCGCGACTGGTTTGTCAAATAAATCAAAAGTAACTCTATTTTTGTCAAGCACCTATTTTTGTTGAAATGTGCCTTATTAGCCTATTATAGAAAAACAGGAAGGCTAATTTTCTCTTAGATATGATTTAACTCAAAGTAATTCAGTTTCTCACTAAAGACTGTTACTCTTACTCAAGTTATAATTTTCTCTGGCCAACTCTGCTACTCGACCCTAATCCAGGGTCTTGGTTTTGCTTAATGTGCTTTCACCGTAAAGACAAATATGGAGGATCATTTATCTTTATGCAGTACATTTATTTATTGTTCATTGTTTTGTTTTTTTTTGGGGGGGGTTGGAGATATTTTGTATGTTTTTTCTCTGAAGTACCTAGTAGCTCAAGTACCTTAGTAATAGTATATAGAATATATCTATAGAGTAATAGAATTTACTCAATCCACTGTTTCCCAGCTTTATACTGCATTCAGTTACTTACTTTCTATGATCTATTTTTGTCCAAGCACCTACTGTTCATTGTATTGCTCGTTACTCGTTACGTCCCATTAAGGACAATATAGAGACTCAGTTATCTTTGAATGCTTCGTAGTAGTAGCAGTTTGAACTCTAACCTTGCAACTTGTCATTGAAAATAATTGAATTAATGATTGTATTTTCTGTTGTTGGAAACATTTTTGTTGTAGATGTTATACATGTTTAATTCAGCTTGACATTATTGTCCAATAAATCAAAAGTAACTAAATACTGCTACTAATTTAGATAACACTTAAGTGATTATTTTTTAGCGTTACAGTGCATTTACTAACACATTTTGTCTTCTCCCTCTTCCTCTGCAAACACAGGGCCCGGGGCAGACAGGGATTAACACAAAGTCTCTAATGGGAGCCGAGGTGAACGGACCCCGCTCTGCTGCGCTGCTCAGAGATCAGCTCTTAAGCTTCAAGTGCTTAGGGCAGACACTCAGCTCCGACCCGGCTCCTGGTTTTCAGCGCCCGCAGACGAAGTGTGTGAACTTAGCCACATTAAAATGGAAAGGAGCAGCACAAGCCGACCAACAGCAGGGCCTTGTACGGGAGCTGTAAAGTGTCCAAATCTCTTGTGTGGAGTTGAGTTTGCTGTTGTTAATAGTCCCATAATTATATGTAATGAGCATAATAATAGGTAGGTAAGGAATTGGGTTCTGAGGTAAAAGTAATTATATTAGGGAGATGTAAGAATGAAAGAAACAAAAAGGAGGTTGGTTTTAGATACATTCACATCTCTTCTTTCCTGATTGAGGGCTGTGAGTCTAAAATAAAAGTTTTATTGTGTGTGGGTTTATTTTTTAATAGAAAGTTCCATATTATGCCTACAAACTGTTGAAAATATCTGTAAAATATTCTACAGTTCTTTATATTATATTAAAATGGTTGATGGTTTGGACATAGTTTATGATAATTAATGATAATGGCTCATTTCTGAACATGCCTTGGGAGAGCGTTCTTTGGTTCACGGTTAATTCATTTCTAAAGTCCCTACTCGACACACTTTCTAAAAGCAGTTTGAGGAAATGTCTCTTTTACTGATGTTTGAACAAGGATTCAAGCCTCGTCCCAAAGACACGCAGGACAAACGTCGCCAAATCCCCTACGAATCATTCACCCAAACCCTGTCCCAGTCCCAGGGCATTAACTGGGATATGACGGTCTAATCGCTGAAGGTAATGGCTGTTATCAGTGCAGCTTAGGCCCCTATCACCTCGGGCCACGCTCATGGGTCCACTGAGGGTCCTCGCCTGCAGCTAACGCTATTGGGTAATCCAGTGTTGACCGGAGGGCTTCGAGGTCCATTACGGCTCACGGCTCGAGACGCAGATTAAACAAATTCCTGACTAATGAGGGATAAAGAGGGAGGAGGTCAGCATTAACACCAGCTCCCTCCCAAACAGCCGCCTTCAGCGCTGACCCCACTCAGCTCCGAAACAAAGTGGAACAAATAACACTTGGAGCTACAGTCTTTATCTAAATGAGTGCTAATTAGTTCATTAGGCTTAACTAGAAAGTATCATGTCACACTTTAAAATGAAAATGTAATGTAGAGTCTAAGTGCATGTAACTTTATTGTGAGAAATTCCATATTCATCACGTAATTTAAAGAAAAAGTGGGAAAGTAACTGTTTTATTGTTCATTAGCAGTGAGTAACATTATATTTAACATTTCATATACACAATCATATAATATGTAAATGGACAACCTTTTAATATTGCCTCCACAGTTGTTGATCACTGTTACTATAATTTAAAAGTAATCAATGCAAAAGTGGGTAAAGTATCAGGCGACATGTGACCCCTTAACTCAAAGCACACCCCGACCGTTTCTAATAATGTCCTTTTTAGATTTTTTTTGGTTGCGCTTTATTTTCCAGCTCGGTAATATCCTGTAATAGTGGAGTAATTATGTAATAATTACACTATATGGCACACGCATGTAGGGCTGTGAAATACTCAAGAATTAACCATAATTATAATAGTATTACCCATTGATTACGTTAATGCCATATTATTAGAACGCAGCTGTAATGTAAAGGGCTACTGATTTTTTTATGGACAATATGAACTACTATTGAAGGCAAACAAATACATATGTTTGCCTTCAAGTGGTAAAAATTTGCACATGTAAAATACAAGTGCAGTAAATACTATTGTAATTTATTTCATGTACATTATTTGATGTCGTGGGTAAATCCACTTTCTACATTCTAAATCTTTTTGTTAATACTTTTAATAAAAGCAAATATTGTTTCCAGTCTTGTCTAAGTTGCTTGACTCACAATGAAGCTGCATAAGAAGCTGTGGTCTTTAAAAACATGTGTTTATCCATAGTATGTTTTAGGTTTTCTATTAAAATCTAGTCACAGACAGCCTCAGGGCCTAGAAGGTGACCCCTGGGTCATACTATGCCACAGTCTGATTTAAAGAATTATAGACATAAACAGAGCTCTATTTCAAATTTAACACAGTACAAACCAAGATGTCTTCTGATTGGTCAGTGTCTAATGGAGGTTGCATGAAGGATTATAGTTCAGACTGGCCTTGCAAAAAACAATTATAGCCAAAGTAAGTGGGACAATGGCAGCTGCTCACCATAATAGTCTCATGCTCAGACCTGCAGCAGCGTGTTTCATCGAGCAGGTTCCAGCTGAAGGATGACTGAAACTGTATAAAGCACAATGGATAAGAAAGGTCTGACACATGGTTTAACATTGTTTGGAGATGCTCAGTGTAGTTAATACCTCTCCTGAACAATAAACTGTAATTTATGTCGGTGCTTTCCTGATCTGAAAATCTCAAAAAGGATTTTACAGTGGTTAAGTGTTTAGTTGGTGCTTTCAGATCTAAGAAAGTCAGACTTAAACCTATGGGAAAATGTCACATCTTTTTTTTATTATTGTTCTCACTGTGGTAGGCAAATCCGTGAGTCTGTGTGTGTTTTCTGTTCCATTTTCACAGTGTACTGAAAACCTTTTTTGATAGAATGATTGGCTTAGACAAAGGAAACATTGGCGAAGTGTCAGTGTTTTGATCTGGCACCATTTATACAATCACACAGACATACTTAAATGTTGTTTCTTGACCTATTTAACTCCTTCGTTTGTATATACCCTGAGCGAGGTCCTTCCTGAGTTGCTGACACTTTCTCTCGTCCTCGTTGGGCTCCACGTCTGTCTGACTCAATCCTGCGTTGACAGTGGGCTGTTTCCTCCTCGTTAACGTCATGTGAGAAAAGACCACAATCCCATCTTCACTCAGAAACAGAGATCCATCCTCTCAACGAGCGACAGTAGCAGGAAGTCACACTGTTACACAACCACTGCTTCAAGCAACTCAGAACTCAGTTCATCCAACATCTTCTTAGCTAGAGCTAAAATCAAATGCATATTTCTCCTGGGAATAAATGTGCATATTTTTATGCAACACCCGGCAGTATGCATTATCTTCTCAAAGCTGAGCTCATGGGGTTTGTTTTAAGCCCAACAAACTCAACAAATAATAGTGATGCTTACTGTAAAAATGTGTGTGTTTGGTAGGTACTGGTCCAACTATGGCAAAGACAAGCAGCAGTGGCATAATCAAGGTGTGGTTTCAGAATAACACCCTTCTTTGCATTTTTAAATCAATGTTCAATAAAATCCCTCAAAACATGTCTTTGTTCATGTTTTTTGGTCAAGCAGTTGATCAATACTAGTTGATGCTTGGTTTTGTTAATCATAGGTCATGGTCTGCTACGACGGTCTGGGCATCTTTAGTTGCACAGTGTAACAAATATCAGAAGTTTACATGTATGTAAGAATTTGTGAAAATATTTTTTTTATAACACCATGAATTTGTAGTGTCACTGATGAGGTTAGAAGCTCTTGATACACCCTAAACATTACGCTTAATTAAATGTAACAACTGGAATAACAGTGATGTATGTCTTTTTAAAAGATGTTGGTGTGAGACCACTCACAGATGAGTTGAGCGTGACACACACAGACCCTGGGGTCCACCGTGGTTCATCTTTAACCCGCTCACACATTACAACAGCATGTGTCACTCAGAAACCGACTGTAGCCGGACGCCCCGCAGCGGCATCTCCCTCTGACGCCACACATGTCACAGCTCCTGTCTGTCACACACACGTGTCAGCTGGTGTTAAAAACTGAAGCGGGACATCCAGCTGACAGACAACCTCCTCTGACCCCGCCATCGACTAAATCTCCACTGTCGAGTCATTCTCACAAGTCACACACACAAGACCAACAGGACGAAGAGGCGTAACATGAAGCAACATGAAACATTATACGAGGATTTACATGTGACACATCTGACGGCACCGAGAACTGACACGGCCTTAAACCTGGGGAGTCATTCAAGGAGTTTGAGGAAAAAAAGGAAACAAGTCCTCAAAATTATCAGTAAAAAAATGAATCCACAACTCTGCAATGTTCACAAGTATTTGTTTTTTGTTTATAGCTACAGTGCTACTAGATTATTTTAATTTACAGGCATGGTGACTCAATTTTTAAACTTCTGGATTTACACTACACATTATCTTAAGTTTTCAAGAAAGGTAGGGATAGAGAAATACAACCTCATTTACAGTTGTAAAGTTTAGTGTGCAGCAATAACTACTGTATGTAGTCACTATGAGCCTGATTTGAGAAAAATGGTATGGATATAACTACAGCCACGGATAAAACTTATATGTAAGTTTACAATGTTTTATGTTAAATACTAAACAGTTCTATGGTTCAAATCAAAATAAGTGTTTGATGTT
The DNA here is from genome assembly GCA_024416835.2 of Perccottus glenii. NCBI lineage: Eukaryota > Metazoa > Chordata > Actinopteri > Gobiiformes > Odontobutidae > Perccottus > Perccottus glenii. The sequence continues at coordinate 22,087,646 of CM044561.2, read as the reverse complement.
TTTTGCATAGTCGCTTGATCTTATTTTAATAAAAAATTAAATAAAAAAAGGTAAAACTGTCCCAGTTTTTTACCACACAGACAAAAAAAGAGTTTTCTGAGTGTGATGTAATGTGTACGTGTAATGTGTACGTGTATGTGTTTAGTCACATGAACATTTTTGTCATTGACAATGTTAGCAATTTTAAAAAGCTTAGTGTGCATATGCCGTTGAATACCCATTGAGTTTATCACATGATGAAATATTGCATCAGTGTTTGGCGTCGCTCATCTCTGGAGCTGAGAGTGGGATTGTTGGTTTAGAAACTGCAGGGTTTGTTGCTCCGTTCTTGACAGTCAAACACGCTGCATGTCATCACTGTCCAAACACAGGACAGGGTTTGACGCTGCGACGAGAGAAAACAGCATCATCTGCCATCGACGGCACACTCACAGCCCGAGGTTTCAACACTTCGATGGACACTTGTATTTCCTGGAGACTTCTTCTAATCTGTAACGGAAACCCGATGAATACCCTTCCCATGACCTTAACTTAACCTGGACCCAACCCTAAAGCAATGTTAAACATGTATTCACTCAGTTTTATTGTCTCCACTTCCTTATTGCAAACATCCCAAAAGTGATAAACCTCTAATTACAATCACCTCTGGACAATTACTTATATGTGATTAAACGGATCAATAACATTTCCAAACAAAGTCAGTATTGATCGCTGCAGATGTCTGTTTCAATCTAGCAATATGTTTTGTGAGGCTTGTTTTCCATCTGATAAGTGCAGTTTTGGGTGGTAAACATTTACTAAAGGTCAACACCAGCCCATAGCTCAGGACAAACAAACCATAAGTTCAGCTATCTTTGTTAACTGTGAACTAAACAAAAGAATGTGGGTTTAAAGAGATCAACCAGCACAAAATATTGAAAACAAACTCTGGATATAAGTTAGTATTGTCTTGATGTGTTGCCAAGCATTCACTGATATTTTAAATAAATATGACTCTACTGCTCTATAACTATTGCATTTACATTTATTCATTTATCTGACGTTTTTATCCAAAGCGACTTACATTGTTCTAATGTAATTACCAGTGTTACAGTCACTGGAGGCAAGGTGGGTTAAGTGTCTTGCCCATGGACACAACGACGGTATGAGCTGTGGGGAGAGCGGGAATCGATCCATCTACCTTCCGGTTGAAAGACGACCGCTCTACCTACTGAGCTACAGCCGCCTCATTTAATTCAATTCAATTTATTTATTTTTTGGCAAATCACAAAATCTCTTGATACTTTAAAAATAGGTCTAGACCGTTCTGTTCAGTTGGTGTTGGTTGAGAAACATGGAGTATTATTGTACTGGTTTGCAGGAACAGCAGTCTAAACAGTGAAGCCCAGGTTTCCCTCTCCCAAGAATCTTCTTCCAGCTCCTCCAGGGAAACACCAAGGAACATACTCCCTCCAGCGTGTCCATGGTCGGCTCAGAGACTCCTCCCAGTGGGACCTCCCATTATATCAAGAATGCTCATCATTTTACACAGTGCACCAGAAACCTCTAAAATGCTTGTTAAAAAACAATGTAAACATGCTTAATGCAGTGGTATGGGATGCTGCATGAAATGAATTGAAATGACTCTTCTTCAACAATAATGGGCAGTGGCAGACAAAACACTCAAACACACTCTGTCTATTTGTCGAACTAATGCCGCAGCAAACAATATCAGGACAAAACCTCTTGACCACAGTGCATCCACCCTGCCACCCGTCAGCGAGGCCTTTGTTACCAAACATCAAGCTGTACTCACTGCAGACAGTCATTATACAGCACAGCATCCCATTGTAAACATTGCAGCTGAATATGAGCTGGTAGATGACATGTGTTGTTAATAAGAAGTCAATACGCATCTGCACATGGATTATTTTATGCTGTGTGTCTGTGTGTGTGTGTGTGTGTGTGTGTGTGTGTGTGTGTGTATGTGTCTGTGTGTGTGTGTGTGTGTGTGTGTGTGTGTGTGTGTGTGTGTGTGTGTGTGTGTGTGTGTGTGTGTGTGTGTGTGTGTGTGTGTGTCTGCATGTGTGTGTGTGTGTGTGTGTGTGTGTGTGTGTGTGTGTGTCTGCATGTGTGTGTGTGTGTGTGTGTGTGTGTGTGTGTGTGTGTGTGTGTGTGTGTGTGTGTGTGTGTGTGTGTGTGTGTGTCTGCATGTGTGTGTGTGCGTGTGTGTGTGTGTGTGTGTGTGTGTGTGTGTGTGTGTGTGTGTGTGTGTCTGCATGTGTGTGTGTGTGTGTGTGTGTGTGTGTATGTGTCTGCATGTGTGTGTGTGTGTATGTGTCTGCATGTGTGTGTGTGTGTGTGTTACAAAGTGTCAGCCATTACCCTGTTGTAATCAAAGCTTAAACTTGTCTTTAAAGCTTCCCGCTCCTCTTTCTGTCTCTGTGGGTCTGACTCCGGCCAAAAAGGATGAAACAAATCTTATAAATACGATCATTGAGGAAGGGAATGTACCTTAAATAGGTAACTCTAGAGGCGGCCCCATCACAGCCCAATGTGGACCAGCTGTGCGACTAATCTGGGACCTTAAAGGGGATTTGGGGGCGGCCATGTCAACTTTAATTGAGCATTAATTACAAACAGTGCAATTTCCCATTGAGATTGTTCTGCTGCGTTATTAAGGGGCACCGTGATTCGAGACGCAAGGAGACGCCAGGTTCAACTCCCTTTTTGGTTTCTCCACTTCAATCTGGCTCTGACAAATTTAAACCTTGTTGTTTCTGACTTTTGACATTGTGTAGGGAAGGTTTTTAGTATTCAGTTGAACAAAATAGGTCAAGACTATGTTGTCAATCATGTATAATTACATCTAATTTAAACAATAAAGATCCAATGGAAGACCTAAACAACATAGCGCAAACAAACTGAGCACAATCTTGCACACATTTATGAATTACATTTATTTTCTTTAACTCAAGTTAACTCATCTTTTTAGACAACAGCAAGTCCCTGCAGGGCTCCCATAGGCGCTCACAGTCTAATGCCACTAGACTCTGTCAAAACTACACACTCAGGATTATAGATTGCATAGACTGTCCTTCAAATGTAAAATTAAGCGTGTCATTTTTGTTTTTTTGCAAGTTTGCATTTATACTATAAGGTGCTGCCAAAACATGGGTCTAACTTCCACTGCTGATGGAGGAAAGTGGCTGGACGTCCCGACACAGGGGCTGCGTCTGGGGCTGGTCTCTACTGCGACTGAGGCTGACGATAAAAGCTTATAAATCCCAGTGGAGAGAATAACCTAAGAGTTACACATAATGCACAAACTTACCCTAACTTGGCAGGTTGACCAGCAGACTTGCATATCTGCTTCCTGATTGGGTAATCTAAAAGACTAAACCAGAAATGTTGCTAAATGAAGAGGCAGCTGCACAATTTTACTAATAAATATTATTTTTTTTTTGCAAATGTATTTCTTAGTGTGGAAGTTAATGGGTTAAAAAAGTCTATCAGCTGATCAATCATGAGCTCTGAACTCTTGCCATGTCAGAGCTTTTTGACTTAAAGCATCCAATATATTTTCTAATGTTTAGTTCAGTGGACAGAGGTGGGACAGGAGGAAGTGAGGCAGAATGAATGAGTCCTGAGGCTGCGGAGAGGACACAAGCCGCTGTTGGTTTATCTCTGCCTCTGAGTGGTCGCCCCCTCACTCCAAAAGTACACTCTGACCCCTTTCATCTCCTCTCAGAGCAGGACAGAGCTGAGGATACATACAGTGAGAGCAGGCGTCCCGGGCCAACTCAAGGAGGAAAATGAGGGGGGGGGGCGTAGTGTAAACACGGCTCGAGACTCTCAAGAGTGATGCGTTTACTGAGAGGAGGAAGTCAGAGTGGTGTTTTAGCTGAGTGGGAGTTCTGCAACGTTGGCAAAAAAGTCCAGGTACTGTATGAATGAACTGTAACATGGAATGCAAGTAAAGTGGTTCTACCCAAGGATTTTTGGGCTTAAATATTGACCTTATTGTGCATTAGTATATGGGTAAAGTTGATGTAAGAAAAAAAAAAAGGCAGGCTACTATCTTGTTAGCACATATTCCACCTACAGCAGTTGCAGTCACAGAGTTTTTCACACAAGATACAAAGAGATTAAAGGTGCGTTCACCCTTGTAGTCCGCTTCAGTTATTTCACACCAAAACAGAAAACAATCTATTTAGTCTGGTTTGTTTACAGCTGGCATTTTAAACTGTGGACCAAACAGAAAAACATGTTACCATTGCATTTTAGCTCCTCAGTGCTTCACATTTGACCTCTTCTTATTTTCTTTAGTTGGAGAATATTTTTTTGAACTGCACTAAACACGGCAAGTGTGAACGCACCCTTAACCATTCTGTGTGACTTTGAAGCAGTAGAATTGCAGCCTTTTAGTTTGTGCAAATTCTGAAAATGTACGTGCTCATTTGTGTATATGCTTCTTTGCAACACAATATCCTGCTTAAATATATCTGCAATGTTTTCCCAGTAGTTAGTAATTATGTTTTTATACTGAATTCCATTGCTTTGTGCATCAGGGGCCTCAGTCTATATCAAGTCACAAAGTGGTTGGTGTATTGAAGAATAATGTGATGAAATCCTGCTTCATTTCACGTCTTTCTTCCTGTTCCTCAAACCACTCTGTCTATCAGTCCACAACCCTATGTGAATAAATAAAAGTCTTTGTACCAAGGAGAAAACACTGCATACAAACTACTGCTGGTAACTACAGATGTTGGTTAGGCTGTTTTTTCTGGATTGGTTGTGTTAAAAATGGGTCAAAACAGCATAGACCCCACTTTTAGCATCCTTAGCAACGATGCATGGAAGCTATAGCCTTCACATATTGTTACCCATTTCAAAAACAACCTAAACTATCAAAACAATAACTCAGATTCCTCACATTTTGTTCTTAAGCCTTTGGCAGGAGACAGTCTAACAGCTCCTCTTTTTGTCTCAGTCGTATTGGTTACATACTAATGCCATCCATAACAAAGCCATCCTCAGACTCATGACTAAAAAACCCCAAGACAAATGTTGTCCCTGTTTCGTCTCTGAGTATCTCTTGGGCATGTCCCGGTGTCATCCATCCAGCCCCGGCTCTGCTCTTATCATCCCTCAGTGTCACATTGTTCTGCGGTCGTGCACAGACGCGGTAAAGATGATCTGAGGCTCTGTGGTATCGCCATATGCTTCTGCTCGTCCAAATCGCAGCTAGTTTGATTTCTTTCTCCCGACATATTCTTCTCAGCTGATTCTGTTTCATACACATTTGTAACAGGAACAGTGCTTTGAAGTTAAACTAACCCCAAAAGTCTCGCAGTGACACATGACTGTGTTTCACATTAAGATATGATGTGACAGCTACAATAAAAAAATAAAAATAAAAAAAATAAACCACAAGAATCTGAGGATTAGTATTTAAAGTTGATTACTCACAGATACCAAGTATGTAATTCCAAACAATTTCATATATTTATATTCTGTTAGTTGTTTGGAAGTTGTCTGACTTTTTTCATTTTTATGAGCACTTATTTCATGTCATTTATTGAATGTTGGTTTTGGATCCAATGATTTCCTGTTACTCATTCATTCATCTTTTGTCAGTTTGGGGTCACAAGATGGGAGACTATCCCAGCTGCTTTTAACATTAGGGACCGAATTGAAGATAAATTGCGCCTGCTGACTTGTGGACAGATTTCTTGCTTGCCACAAGGGTCAGTGCTGACTATCATGACAATGTTAGAGAAAAAGTGTAATTTTTCAGTTGTAGTAAGTAAACTTTTTTTAGCAGCTTTCACAGATGCAGTGCTTTACAAAGTGCAACACTTTAAATAAAATAAAACTATGAAAGATAAAAACAAAAGGTCCAATCAACTAAAAGCTTGTCTAAATAAAAGTGTCTTCAGCTGCTTTTTAAAACAACCTGTAGTTCAACCACTCGCAGCGCAGGGGCAGGGCGTTCCAGAGTCTGAAAAGGACAGGTCCCCTGAGTTTTAACGCAGGTTTTGGGGACTATAAGAAGCTTTTGACCTGAGGACTGAGGAGTGAGTGAGAGGTCAACAGGTCAACAGGTCATGTATTGGGGAGGGTCTGTCCATGCAGAGCTCTAAAATTGTTTTAAAGCTAATGGAGTAAGGATTGTAAGGATGTAATGTGTGCCCTTTTGTTGGTTCCTGTTAAAAACCATGGCTGCATTACAGTATTTTGCATCAGGAAGATTTGTTAAAACGATTAAAGCCCCACTTCATAAAACTATGATTTACTGACATCATAGGTTTTGGAATTATTTGCTGTAGTTTCAATAAAATTTGTGTTTACATACACAGCAAAATTGTGATTCAAGAGATTCAAGATTCAAGATTTTTATTCGTCACATACTAAATTATATACAGCATATATAACCAGCAGTGAAATGTGAGTCAGGTCCGCTCCATGATTATTGTTTTCATTAAATTAATATTTGGAGTAAGCCATAATCAAATTACAACACATGGAGTGTTTCCAGTCTGCCAGATTAATGCAATGTAATGTAGATATTTTTTTAATTAAACGTTTAATTGGGGAGATTGGCGATAGTGGAATGTGATGGATGTGTGTTTTAACTTATAGCTTTAATCCTTTAAACATTTTTAATATTGTAACCCTTTTTTATCCTTGTGTATTTATTTTTTCAGTGCATCTAAGGATTGTATCCAATTTTGTTGTACAATGTACAGTACAATGACAATAAAGATATTCTATTCTAATTGAGTAAAAATGAAATATACTGTTGCATTATTAAGGATAATGACTTAAAACAAACAGCAAAAATAGGCAGATGTAACAACAGAAAAGTGTTATATTTGAAATAAATGAGGGGTCTTCTTTTATAATTGGATCTAACACAGATTATACCAGATGACACAGCCTCTTGTATTTTGTACTTTTACAGCAGTTACAGGAAGTCATATAGTTGTGCCAAAACACCAACAATAACAAAACACTAAAGCGTGATGGTCCTTGTGTTCCATATTTATCAGAAATCCCTGATAAATCTCTCCACATCTGTGTCATTTGTGGAGCTGATTGTCTGTTTCCATGTCGCGGCGCTAACAGGCCCGCTGCAGCAGTCGTTCTCTGGTTTCAGATTGATCAGCTGCATGTTTCTGAGGATTAGAGCCAGTAGCCAGTCAGTCTCAAGTCTAGACTGTCTCCTGTTTCACTGGACCCACACAATAACCACGGGACATGGCGCATCGGACACAAGAACAATACGCTGCTTAATGGGGCCAGATGAGACAGAGATTAAAGACAGTACTTACAGTAGTAGGAGTAGCAGAAGTTAGTCTGTGTTTGGACAATAAAAGCCATTTAAAGACCCGCTGTTAGTTATTTGCTTCTGTTTTTTACTGGTTAAGGTTATATTTGCTTATAAATCAGTCACGTAACATGTTAACATAACATTAACACATGCAGGAATCTGTGCAGACTGTATAAAGGGGCACAGTGGCTCAGTGGTGGAGCGGTCGTCCTTTAACCGGAAGGTTGGTGGTTCAATTCCCGCTCACCTCACAGTACATACATACATAGCACATACTGTTGTTGTGTCTTTGGGCAAGACACTTAACCCACCTTGCCTCCAGTGGTGTTCCAGCTGTAACACTGGTAGGTGAATGGAAGCTTAATGTAAAAGCGCTTTGAATGCCTACTAGGTGGAAAAGTGCTTTATAAAACCAATGCCAGTGCCATTTGATCTCTAATGGATCAAAAATTAACATGAGTTAACAGTAAGCAAAATACCAGCTATTTATTAAAGATATCAGACAATTTCATGTGTTGTATGTTGTCTTTTTATTGGCTCAAGTGTGCTCATCGCATGTCTGTGGAGATTCTTGGTCCTCCAGGTCATAATCGAGGGATTATTCGGAAGGTTACTATAATAATATTAATAATAATATTGGATTGGATTTATATTGTGCTTTTCTCCCAAGGGACCAAGGGACTCAAAGAGCTTACAGGCCGTATATTATTCATTCATACACAGTCATACTGGTGATGGAACTAGACAAAACTGTGTGCAGATGCCTTCTTTCATTCTTTTCATTTTAACTTATTTGAACCTGCTAAGATTAAAAATTAACATCCTAGTGCTGGGAAGAGCTATAACACAGCTATCCTGCAAGAAGCAAAAAGGAAAGAGATCAAAACGTGAGAGAGGCAGAGGCAGACATTAATTTAACAGAAACAAGTGTGGAGCCAGACAAAGCTTTAGCGTGCGCTCCTCTGTCAGGATCTTTGAACCCGGCAGTGAAAAGCCCTGATCCCTCTGTAAGCTCCTAATTGTGGCCCATTGTTCTGCCGGACTTTGAACTCAAAGGTGGACGAGATGACACCCAGGCCTGCTGTCTGAGGCCTTGGAACTCTTCTTCCTGAAGGAATAAAGGAAAAGGGCTTAAGGCGTCAAGACCCTGACACCCCAAACACACGGGACAAAGGTGAACATGTGTGGCCTGAGAAGAGTCAAAAGACGTACCAGACCCTCTTGAAGAAAACTGCAGAAGTATACATCTTTACAGAGCGCCATTTTCCATCAAGAGTCCCAACATGGAGACCACCAGGTTGGCCCCACCTATCTGGACATTTTTAGGTTTAATCTTTCTCCAGGGTGGCTCTTTGACCTCCGTCTGAGCTGTCCACCTCACACATCAAACCCAGAGAGTCCTATTCTAATGTAGGGTTATTATTCTTCCACAAAAGTGTGCATCAAGTCCCCAGATTTTTCACAAAGACATAGAGTTTACATGTGGGTGCATGAGTGGTTAGCACATCTGCCTCACAGCAAGAAGGTCGTGAGTTCAAAACCCAGCCGACTCAAACATTCTCGGCCGACTCCGGTCTTTCTGTGAGGAGTCTGCATGTCCTCCATGTGTTACCGTGGGTTCTCTCCAGGTACTCCAGCTTCCTCCCACCGTCCAAAGACATGCATGTATAGGTTATTTGGCAAATCTAAAGTGTCCCTAGTGAATGAATGTGAGAGTGAATGGTTGTCTGTCTCTAAATGTCAGCCCTGCGACTAACTGGCCATTGTCTAGGTCACCCGTCACACCTAACGGGACTAAGCGGTAGAGAATGAATGAATGAATACAATATTGGTCCTTGGGAGCTGGGGTCAATATTCTTTTTTTAGCTTCACCTTCGTAGATCATAAGAGCTGTCATGGTGTCACCCCCAAAATCATGCCCTTGTATACTTTAACAAACTCATCCTAGGCTTTCGACAGGCTTCAAAGTCTATCAACAATATAATATACTCTAACTACTGCCTCAAAATGTACCACTATTTGAAGGCATTAAAGCAACAACATGTTCAAAACTAGCTACAACCTATAAGTCATTTAAACCAGTGTCTTATTGTAATGGTCTGTTTGCTGAATGTGGTTCCTTATGTTGTGTCTATTATTGCAGCGGAAGCAGGAAACTAATGTGTCGGTCCCAGGTTTAAGAGCTCCAGACCCATATGAAGCCCATTACAGACCCACTCAACTCTCTCATTTAGTCTGTGAGGAGCTAAAGCTAACACTGTCTTGATCCGATTCACGCTGCGCTCTGAATTAGAAAAGTGTAAAGTCATAAACACTGGAGACAAACTGTTCTCGTTGGCTTTATATAAGTGTTGTTTACGATAAACATGGTTGAGATATAACACATTGCTCTATGAATATGAAACAGTGCCACATATAGGGTCAGAAACACAATAAAAGTTAACCCTTTATTATTATTGATTATGTACTGTATGCAGCAGGCAGCTCGCTCCACTGGCTGCTCTCTGCTGTTCAAAAGGCTACTGCAGGGTATGGTCCATGTTGTTCACTAGTAAGTCTCCAAACTAATACCTGTGGAATTGTACCTGTGTCCATCTGTCTCTCCTCAGACCTGACCTGAGGAGGAGTCTCAAGGCTCGAAGGCGTCACACCCAACGTTTGAAATTCACACCAAAGTAAAACTCCCCAAAAGATCCAGCTGTTTTTCAGATCTGTTTAGATCTTCACCCTGTCCAGAGGATTAACCTTTGATTTGTCAACTTCAAAGTTAATTAACAAAGGTGAATAACAAAGGCTAATGTCGTCAAAAAACAGGACACCTTAAGTTTATAAATAGTAACTTATAAATAGAGCTTATTAAAAATAAATAAAGCTAATGATGAATTTAGACATTACCTAAACTATTTATAAGGAGCTTCTTATTGAACCTAATTTCGATTTTGCACATTGTCTTAAACTTTAATCAGTCATTACCAAATGTCTTCTTTTGGGACAGCCCAACACTGGGGAAGACATCAGTAACAAAAAACAGGACCAAATGTATATCCCAACGACAAATCTTGCCTCGAGGAGCCCCCCACGTCCCACCTACACCTCTGTCTCCGTTTTTTTGAGGCCTGTTCCCTTCTTTTCTTCTAAAGGAGTCAAAGCACTGAGCAGAGCCTTTTGACTTCTGTGAAGAAGGTTAGGATCCCAATTAGCCCCGGCCCCACAGCTCATATCAAAAGAGCAGCTGATGGGAGATAATGCTAACGGGACTCACTAAGGCTATGTCCACACGAAGCCAGTGCATCCCCTATCCGATCTTGAGACGGCGTCGTCTCAAGAAAATATCTGCGTACACACGACCGGCTGAAAACGATGTAGTATATATGCCCGACCAGTATGGGGCGCTGTAATTCTGTCACAGATATACACTATACACGGAGAAGAAGACTTTGAGCATGCGCATAACCTTGCGCGCTGCAGAAGAAGACGAAGACCTAAATATTTATTTTCTAATAAAAACAAGTTCTCAAATTGTTGCAGTCATTTATTTAGACTGTAGTAATTGGTGCCCTCATGTTTGTTGTTTGCTCTTCAGTATACGGACTGAGTTCTGAGTGCTTTGGACATAAATTCTCTCTCATTCATTTTCCTGGTTGCTCTCCTGGTTCTCTTTGTGGATCTAAGAGCATGTGGCGTATGGTGTTGTCCATTATCGCTTGTTGCTCACCACAACTGCATAGAAGCAATAGATTTTGCTGTAATAAAGCTAGTAGGCTTAGTAGCTTCTGCAGCACGAACTCAATCATGTAGTCCGCCATTATTGTTGTTGCTGTTACGTGTGACGAGGCCGACACGTGATGCGATGACATCATCGTTTTCACAAAATATACGGATTGGCTGTACACACGACACAAAGGTGTTGTCGAAAGATTTATCCACTTTAGAACCCTGTTTCAAAAAATAGCGGATTCAGTCTCCCAAAACACCGGATCCGTGTGGACGAAAGGCCAATACGATACAAAATGTATATGGATACAGTGATTTGTGTCTCCGTGTGGACAGCCCCTCAGACACTGGGGCATTGATTATCTCATTACACCGGAACTGTCTGTGAGTGAAATATATTAAGAACATGTGAACATTAGGGCCATGAACTATGAGCACCCAGTAACTATAAACAATATATATAATATATATTAAAATAAAAATTATTTACAATAACAGTTGGAAACAGAAAAAATGTAAAAATCGCAACCTGTAATGTCCAGGATCAAAAATGGTGCAGGGAAAAAAATGAAAGAAATGACGATCTCCGGACGAGCACATTAATTCAACTCTAAGGGTCCACTCTCCAGTCGCCGATTACAGCTGGTTAAATTTTACGTTAAATTGTGACAGAAATGTGATAGAAACACCAAAACAAGAAAACAAAAATGGGATAATGCAACATAAAAGTGTTCCTGGTGTTTGTCTGATTGTCAAGTCCACATTGTTCGAGAACAGAGTGTATCAAGACCAAGATGAGACCAAGACTTTTTGCCATTGAGACCAAATCAAGACCATGGGTTAGCCAAGATTTAGTTTGGTCTGTCCACCAACCGCTCACAGCTTGCATTTTAAAATGTGGACCAAACAACAAAAACAATGCTTTCTTTAAGAAACACATTAGATGTTACCATTGTATTTTACCATCTCAATGCTTTACCTTTGCCCTCTGCTCATTTTATTTAGTTGGATTTTAGCACCAATTCATGACACTCACACACGTCTGCGGTTAGCTTGGGGTTCACACCATGGATGTGTTGTGTTGAAAGTTCAGATGGAAGCGCCCTGAGACCTCTGTTTTAAAGGGGACATGTTTCCTGCACACTGAAGTTTGTATGGCAGCATTCACACTTATCCAAGTGAACAGCGCTAACATAGCAACAGCACCAGAGTTTGTTCCTTCTTGAAGACTATGGCTATATTTAGCATGTCAAAAGATGTAGACTTGCCCAAATTGAGCAACAAAGAGGAACCAGAATTAAAGATGGCCATGTTTTTTTCAATAGAAAGTCTGTCATTGTTGCATTTGCATCAAAGCCATCTTTCACAATGCATCCATGGATCCTTGTAACTTTAATTAACATGCTAACTGGGTCAACTAAGTGAAACCACAGAGGAATTCTTCTGGTGAATGACATCAAGTAATTGCGGCTGTTTACTAAACGCTAACAGAAACTGTACGTACTAAAACTGATGAGATAATGGAAACTAGACATTTTTGCGGTGCGTTTGTTGAGATGTTGCCCAGCTGCTGCTACTGCTCTCTACCTTTGTGTCTTTAAAGTCACTTCACTTTTCAACCTAATTTTTTTCTGATTCGTGCCAAACCTGTACACTTTGATACCCTTCATTTAGCGCGTCAACGGCGATGACACATGAGTGCTCATCCACACCAGTCGACTTTTGTTCAAATCAAGCAGCGACAAGCACGGCCTTTTACCTCCCCATTCACGATTCCTTGTCCAATAAAGCCTCCAGACATCCAACTGCATGAATATACCGCTCTTTCAAAAGGATTCCTCCTCGTACAAAGCCAGGAGAGTGTATAATTTGTGGTATGTTTTTGAGCCAGATCCCATCCTGTCAGGGGTAAAGGGTCTATTTTATCTCTTGAGTGGCTTTCAGAGCATGCAGAGGCTCAAAGCAAAGCGATAGGGAAACGCTCAAGTGAGAGGTAGCGTTGACAAATCCTCCCGTATTTGGCCCACAATCCTTTGGGTCGAGTCCTCGAGCTGCTGTGAATCACAGCGAGTTTAATCATTTGCAGATATTTCACAGAGAAAAAGGGTGGTACCTCCAGGGTCTGGGTTTATCTCTTGGAGCTGACCCTTTGATGGCTGGCCTCAGATTAACCCTGTGCACACAAAGCATCAGCCTGAGATCGAAGTGGATACGAACATGGAGAATATGTGAGTGTGGAATAACCTCAGAGTGACCCTGAGACCCTGGGCAGGACAATAAAGTCTGTGTACAGCCATAAACCAGTGACGCATTACCTGAACTGTCGTTTGGTTCCCACAGCTGTAATTCAAGGTGCATCCTTTGATTTCCTCATTTTGTATTTCAATATTAAAACTTAACTCAATCCATTTAATCAGTGACATTTTTGGGAAAAACACAGGCCCGAGCACATTTACAGTAGAAGTTGCATAACATAACTTGAACACTGAAGACCCGAGTTTGCATCTTAAAGGTTACACAAACATAACCAGGAACTCATTTTACATCATAATGCATTATTAAACTATGTTCGACCACACAGAAGATAATAATCATGCATGTATTTTATCATAGATATGAAACAATATAAAGACTGAATACACTTGCTTTGGTATTGTTTACTCAAGCTATACTTGCATAGTTACATGCTTTGGGATGTTGTACTACAAAGGTTCATGTTTCAACATTCATTATATTCTAATCCCCAAATCAATTATCATTAAAAAAATCTAGTTTTATCTTATATGCAGGAAATAGGAAAATTAATAATGAAGGAATAACTATCAGAATGTTATTAGGTGTCTGGATTGAAGAGAACAGATTGGATATGTTGGCAAAAAGGTCACTAAATGTCTTGAAATTCTGAAGAAAATTCTATATTTTGTTCACAATTCATGTTTTTTAATTTTATATTACTGTCTGATTTATCCTTATTTATCTTTTTGTTTGGGGAGGTGCTTTTCCAACATTTTTAAACAAATGATTCCTTTTACAGAAACATTTACTAAATATGATGCTCATGTGCACCTCTTTTCTTTAAATTACATGTGTTTTTGATTTAAAAAATATATAATCCAGGTCTGTATTTAGTTTTCAGTGCTTTGTATGAAAAAAAAAATGTCTTTCTACTTCTCAAACTTATCTCACGTTATCAAACTCATCAACTTACATCTGCCTTCATGTAAAACGTCACAGGAGCACTCTCTGCTCTCTTGTGGAACAAATATGTTGGTTTGATGGACTCTTCTATGACATTATGAGTAAATAAAGAAAAACACAGAAAGATGTTGATTGCAGGATATTTGGTTTGAACCCTCTAGAGGACCTTTTTAGTTAAAACTGTATTGACATGATTTGTTTTGAGTATTTGTAAATCGATTTCGGTTTGTTAGGGTGTGTTTTTTTTAATATATAAACCTATACTTTCTACATATATTTCTGTTCAATGTTTTAAATTTAGTTTAGAATTTTTAATTTGGTGTGTATTTCTATGTACCGAATGCCAAAGTTAAATCTAAGTTCTGTGGGTTTACCTGGCAATTAACTCATTCTGATGAAGCATTTACAGACACATGCGAACGGTTGAACCAAACAAACAATCTACAAGGTCAAAAAATTCTTACACTCAAATAAAGTACACTGTAAAAAAAAATCCTAATTTTACAGAAAATAACTGTAAATTTTTTAGAGTATTTTTCTGTTATTTTTAATTACATTCAAAACTCTGTAAAATTACAAACAATATCTGTAAATTAATGAATTGACTGTTAATTTAAGGATTATATCAGTAATGTCAAATTACAGTAATGTTTATTTTTTATACAGTACAATTACTGTATTATTTATACAGTATTTTTCTGTTTTCTTAAATTACGTATAAAGTAGTGTAAAATTACAATAATAAAGTGTAATTAAATGTGTAGCTCATTATTTTAAAGGTTTATATCCATACTAATAATCTAACATATTTCCTTGTTATTTTAAAGTAAATATATATTTTTTATACAGTACAATTACTGTATTATTTATACAGTGTTTTTCTGTTTTCTTAAATTACATACAAAGTTGTGTAAAATTAGAATAAAAATGTGTAGCTCATTATATTAAAGGTTTATATCCAGTTTAGATTAAGACAGGATTAGACCTTAGCTTAATTAGGGCATGCGATTAGCTTTTAAAAATGTGCCTTAGATAAAAAAAAATACATTATGTGTGCATCTTGAGACAAAACAATGGCACTGACATATTTTAAGACATGTCAGTGCAAGTTGCTTTCAGGTAAAACAGCTCAAACATGCATTTTAGTCTGAGACTACAGGCTTAATGATTGGTTATTCTGAGTGTGATCCAGGAATCTGGCCAATAACAACTATGCGCGCCTTTACAGTTCAAATTTGAATACGTCAGTTGGAGTGAGTGAGTGAGTGAGGGCGCTGCTGCTCGGGATATTCAGTATTAACTTACTGTTCTGTGGCTTTTTATATTGTTTAAACATGGATTGGTTTACATCGGACTGCTACATTTTTATTTTGAGCGAGTTGCAGGATGTAAATGAAGAACAAACACGGAAGATGGACAACGATTTTTTTTTAACAAGGCGTAAAGGACATAATGCAATCTGCGGAAGGTGACGTTAAATAACTTTTTATTTTATAAAAAAAATCTGCTAGCGTTACATCAAAATATAGTGTGTTAAGTTGATAATCTAAACGCGATTACATATTTCAATGTAGTATGCTAATATTATGTGTTGTTTGCATGTGTAAATATTGTCAGCTAACAGTTATTTAGATTAGCATAGGAGCTTTACAATGAGTGAAATGAGAACATTGTCTTTTTAGACAGAGAGGAACTCGAACCATATCGTTACTCCTTGACTCTAGAAGAATCTGCAAACTAGGTTTTTGAATCTACTGTTGATGGCGGGATATAGGCCCATATAGTTGCATGTGTGTGACTCGCGCTAGCCTAGCCGGTGCTAGGCTAGGCTAGCGAGTCAATAGATCCTGTAGCCTGCCATTAAAACAGTTTTACCCACTCCACAGTACACCAAAAGCAAATCGATTATAACGCCAGACTACCGATGTAAATGTCTGTTGAGAGAATAATGTTAGAACTCAAACTACACTTGCATCTCAATGTTTGCATTACATTTACTGGAACTAGTTTCTCAGCAGCGGCGGAATTATACTTTGCTCCGGTTTGTACTGCGCCGGAAAGTAAACAGAACAGAAGCGCACTACAGTCGGGACGGTAGGTTGCCTAGGTAACTTAATATCACTCCTCCGCTGCTGTAGACTGTGCTAATAAATACAGGGAACAAAGTCTAACTATTACAATGTAATGCAAGGTTACACTGGCCCTCCAAGAGTTTGGCACATTCTCCCAAATAATTTACTCACCCTCATGTTATTCCAGACATTTATGCATTTTGATTGCCAACATTCTTCAAAAATATCTACTTTTAATGCTTGACAAAATAGAAATTTCAGGTTTGAAAAGACATGATGGTGAGTAAATCATGACAGAATATACATTTTTGGGTGAACTATCTCCAGTACTTTAATAATCGCACTCAAGGAGATTAGACCTTCTTTTTTTAACGCATAATCATCATCAATCCTTTATTGAGAAAATTGAGAGAAATAATCCATTGTTGTTGTGAATCTACATGTTCCTTCTTTTGGTGATGCACATTTTTGTCACATCAGACACAAGTTTTAGATACCAGACAAAACAGAAGACAAACAGACAATTTAAATACAATTTATTAAGCTTGTTTAAAGGAAACAAAAATAATTTAAATCATCCTTTTTAAGAGAATCATAGTGTGTCCTTTTTTTCCTCCCAGATGCACCAAGGATCCAGTTGATTACTGGCCGTTTGCAGGATTGCTGTGACGCTGCTGAGTCTTGAACGCGGATTGACAACAGACCGGAAGAGAATACAATGCTAAATAACGTTTTTTTTGGACAAAACTTTATTTTCGATGCTTCAAAAAATTCTAACTAACCCACTGATGTCACATGGACTACTTTGATGATGTCTTTATTACCTTTCTGGACATGGACAGTATACCGTACATACATTTTCAATGGAGGGACAGAAAACTCTCGGACTAAATCTAAAATATCTTAAACCGTGTTCCAAAGATGAACAGAGGTCTTACGGGCTTGGAACGACATGAGGGTGAGTCATTAATGACATAATTTTCATTTTTGGGTGAACTAACCCTTTAATGTTTAGAATCAATAGTGGTGTGAAATCTTGTATGTATCAGTTTTGTGTAGAGTATGTTTAGAAAATTTCACTTTAATCCTAAAGTTTGAGAATTTGATAACTGTTCTATAACTACTAGTTAAAACGTTGTATTTAATTTAAGATATATACTGTAATTTATCAACTGAATCATTCCATTTAATTTAGATTATATGTTTACGGAAATGATTTAAATCCGTTTTATACAGTTTTTTTTTTTTACAGACTTATTTTGTCTTCCAAAAATAAAACTGTTAATGTACAACCTTGAGCACGCGTCTTGACAAGTTATTGAATGTGTTTGATCGTTATAATTTAGCAAAGGTCTGTTAAATAACAGTGTTTGTCATTAGAACCTTTAGTGCTGTCACTTTATTGAAGGTGTTTGATTGTAATAATTTAGGAAATACCTGTAAAATAACAGCGTTTTTCCATAAAACTATTAGCGCATCACTTTATTGAAGGTGTTTGACTGTAATAATTTAGGAAATACCTGTAAAATAACAGTGTTTTCCCATAAAACTATTAGCGCATCACTTTATTGAAGGTGTTTGACTGTAATAATTTAGGAAATACCTGTAAAATAACAGTGTTTTCCCATAAAACTATTAGCGCATCACTTTATTGAAGGTGTTTGACTGTAATAATTTAGGAAATACCTGTAAAATAACAGTGTTTTCCCATAAAACTATTAGTGCATCACTTTATTGAAGGTGTTTGACTGTAATAATTTAGAAAATACCTGTAAAATAACAGTGTTTTCCCATAAAACTATTAGCGCATCACTTTATTGAAGGTGTTTGACTGTAATAATTTAGGAAATACCTGTAAAATAACAGTGTTTTCCCATAAAACTATTAGCGCATCACTTTATTGAAGGTGTTTGACTGTAATAATTTAGAAAATACCTGTAAAATAACAGTGTTTTCCCATAAAACTATTAGTGCATCACTTTTATTGAAGGTGTTTGGTCATTACAATCTAGGAAAATCCATAAAATAACAGTTTCCACTGTAAAAAAACGGTCAAATGACTGGCAGCTACGGCTGCCAAACAAAAACCGTAAAATTAAAGTAAAATATCTTAAATCCAATAAAGTGCAAATACTTTAATTTTACGGTTTTTGTTTGGCAGCCGTAGCTGCCAGTCATTTGACCGTTTTTTTACGGTTTTTTTTTTTACAGTGTAGGTACAATTAGACGAGTAATTGATGTCAAACTCAGTTAAAAAGGTCTGTCTTCAGGTTTGACACCTCTGTGATTTTCATAAAACCCCGTCAGAGCAAACACATCTCTTACTATTCCTCTAGTGCCACCCTCAGGACACCTTTAGGACAGGTTTAGCACAAACAAAACTACACAAATAGAAAACATCATGATTTTTGTATTTTGTACTAACAACTATCAATGTTAACATGTATCTCAAAGAAGAAGAAGAAAAGACATTAACCACACACAAAAACAAAAACACTAAACTACTTTTGTTTCGAGTTAGGACAAATAGAGACAGTTGTTAGTACAACTTGTGCCAAAGGTCCCACAGCAGAAAAGGTCAATGGCGGTGTTAGATTTGGTTTTAACTCTTTATCAGCAAAGTTTACAGCTCTCAGATTGTTATCAAATAGGAGTTAGAGGTTGGCTTTATTTTGTGTCTAACAAGGCCTTGTAGATAAAGTTCCCAATGTTACCACCTCATGTAGAAAAATGAGATAATGAGATACTTCAAGGGTTAGATTTTTAATTGTGTCGCCACTTCCTGTAACCCTTTTGCTTCTTTTCTTGTAAGGACATGTTTGACTGAAGACCACCCACGGCTCATGTATTGTACAGGAAACTTTCAGTTTGTGTTTGTCGGCTGGTGACAGATGAACTCACAGAGACACAAAGGAAGGTTGAATGACACACTGTTCACTATTAATACACTCAAACTACTCCAAGCACTACCTGTACCTCCACCACAGTCCATTTAACTCGTATTAAATCTCAGGCTTTGTATCTCAGATTATAAAACTAACCTGTAAGGATTTGCAACTTGTAACAAACTGTCTGGAACTGTACAGGTGAAAAATCAAAAGAGACTGTTCGGTCTCAACATGCATCTTATTAATATCAGATGTGTGTAAATTGTGTTTTTCTGGTGGGATATGTGTTACACGTCCTGTCACTCAGAGTTTGTGGTAGCCTCTGGTCAGCTTTGCTCACTGGGTATGTTCACGTCAAGACATAATCATTGATTCTGTCACAGGCCGGCTCATAGCCTATGGAAATAATGAGGGGACACAGGTATAGGTCCAATAAACAGTTTTCTGTATTGTGAACCAAAACTATTTAAACAAAAGAAAAGGAATGATTATCAACACTTGGTTTTAAAGCACATCTAAGTCCAAAACTGCTCCGTCTGATGAGCAGGTGAACGCATCATCAACGGCTTTTTTCTCAAAAACTTTTATATCATAAACCAAAACAACAACAACAAATTAGCCAGCATCAGAGATAAAAGATCTGTAGTTGATCTTTTTCTTTTTTTCTTGTAAGAAATCCATGAGAACAAAACAATAATATACAGTATTCTAATATTTATAAAGGCTATGCATTTTCTGATATTTCTGAGTGAGAGGTTATTGATTATATTACTGTAGAAGTCATGTGGGCATGGACAATGACTTGAACATGATACGTTATGCAAGAGCAAGTATTTTGGACCGCACTAATATCTAAAACCTTCGCCACACAGCCCTGACTTGAGTAAATGTAACAAGTTACGACGGAATATGTTTTACAACAAGAGCCTCCTAAACCTCTAAGGTAACACATCTCCATCTTCTTAAGCCATTAGAGCCAGAGGAGCTGCGGAGATGCCCTGTCCTGCCCCGGCCATCTTTAAGAGCACATTTTTCTCACTGGGGCAGGAGTGCACTGGGAAAACAGAGAAGAAGGGAAAAGCTCCCGAGATGAAAATCCTAAATCAGCACGCCTCACCGCTGCAGCTGAGGCCTAGGCAGGGATTGCGTTTAATTTATTCTCCTAAGCCTGGGAATCAAGCCATCAAAAGGACCCAAATATCAGGTTTCCTGTGCTAAACGGCCCAACAGTGTGACGTGGCCAGACCAGGATCCAACTTAACCCCTTCGAGGTGCTGCAGCTCCAGTAAAATCATGCCAGTGGTTTGTTTGGGGATGCAGTGACACTCGGAGGTGTCACTTTTGGGGACGGGTGGCGTTCGCTTGGTGTTTGGGAGCTGTTGTGCAGAGATCTGTGCTTTAGCCTTGTTTAATGGTGCCGGATCATGGGATTAAGGCTCACAGGCTCGTGGTCGGCCGGAGGAGTACCGCCTGGCTTAGTCGTAGGAACCTGCTGAAATGCCAAAGCACTGTCTCTAGAAATTATTATGGGCAAGTCAGCAGCAGTGATACTATAGTTTTAATATCATTTAGGTTTAGGATATTTACATTTATGTACAATCCAGTCTGCAAGTTATCTCCATAACACAATAAAGTCTATTATTTCATTTTTTGTGTTTGCTTTGATCAAGTAAAGTGTAAAAGGTATGCTTTTTGGTTGGAAAAATAATAATAATGCAAGTTAGTTAGCTTTTATATTTTGCAGAACTTCATTGCTGTAGTTTAATTACATTTGATGTAATGAGTTTAATGTTACTGTGTATATATAATTAAACACTACAAAAGACTAATACATGTCAAAGCAGTCTTGTGTAACTATTAGCCAGTAGAGCCCTCTTTGTGCAAGCAGACTGTCAGCAGAGCTGTATTTGTTTCCAAGTAAAGACTATCCAAGTGGCAAGTTTGGAAGAAAGAACTCTTCTGAAACAATTGGGCCAATATTTCTATATTATATTTAGTATGGTAGCGCACGTTACTCACTAACCTCTCTCGATCCCGGGACAGTTACAGAAAGTTACAGGAGGTGTCTGTCCAGCTGAGGGGGACTGTGTCAGTGAGATAGACATGATTCAACCAATCTCATGTCTGACAACCATCAAAATGATTTTGAGAATATATTTTTGGGACTAAAATTACAACTTTAAAAACAGTTAAAGATAGAGATATACCCGTCAAAACCAGAGCAAATCCAGCGCAAAACCAGTCATAATCCATTTAAAATTAGTTCAAGTTAATAAACCAAAACCCGTCCAAACCAAGTTGCATTATTGCTGAGGTTATTCCAAAATGCATTAGTGTGAATTCAAATTGGACTTTCAGAGGTCAGTACCATCGGACACTGAGCGAGCTGCCTCTGGACTCAACTGGATAAACATACAACCAATCAAAGAAACAAAGCCTGCTCCACTTTTTTTCTGGGCGTCAATGCTATAAAATATAAATCTCTTTTAGAGTCACCCATTTGTTGTCTCAAGGATGTTGTTTGGCTGTTTCACATAGCTTCATTTAGCTGTGTTGTTAGTGGAGGACGGATTTCATAACAGAGCGATGCTTTACAAACATACACTTAGGGTATGCTTTTATTGTTCTGCTTCCTGAAATAACTCTTGTAGGTCACATGAGGCTGAAATCCTCTCAGCTCTTGTGCAAATCCATCTCTTGAGTTCTGGGAAATTATCACGTCTCTCGCTGTGAGTCTGTCCTCGACCGCACTAAGCCTCTGAGTCGGACCAAACACAACCAAAGGCTACTGTTTACCCCTGGTGGAGAAAACGGCAAGAGAGCAGCTCATAAATAGACTTCACAGTGGCTTTATCCCACGCTAGATTTCTTCAAAACCAGATCCACCACAGAGGAGTTTAGGAAGCTTTGAGTGAAGTGAGTTTAGAGGCACGGATTTACACAGAACAATCATAAAGTCCCCAACAGTTTTGTGTGTCCCAAAGGGTTGACATGTGGCACTAGGCAGGAGCAGAAACAGACAGTGTCTGCATGTCCCTGTAGGGCTACCATAGGCACGGACAGAAGTGATGCCACTGAAAACCACACACTTAAATCCAGATATTTTACATAACAGCATGACTAACAGTGATTTTATTAGATGTTTTAGGTCAAAAGCCCCCATGGAAATGTTCAATGTAATTTTTAAATGTAATATCCTAACAATATCCACCTAGGTCACCAGCTCACCAAGCCCCACTCAGGAGGGGCTTGGTGAGCTCCTCACCACCAAACATGAATAAGGTATCTTACCTTATTCATGTTTTAAGCGTATCTCTATAGCATTATGAGTTACACCAGTTACACCTAATCCAACCAATAATGGAAACCTTATTAACTATAACTTAAGTTTCACATTGAGTTCAGGTATTTGTTCTAATTTATGCATATTTAATGTGGGTTATACTAAGGTATGGGTGTGATTGTTTTAAGTCACTGCTATGGATGTCTAATAAACACAAAACAAGTGGGACAATATAATATGTGTGGGACATTCTGAAATGCTGTAGAAGAACACATGAATGATTGGAGAATTATAAAGTCGACCTTTAATATCAAGAGCTTCCAAAAGAGCTAATTGCTTGGTGGCCTTTCCGTCAACTCTATAAATCCACCGATGGCTCCTGTGTTCAAGAAAAACGATGAAAGAGTTTGAATCAGTAGCACACTGTTGTTGTTAAGGCTCGGTACAGACTCTGTGCCACGAAGAACATAATATTACTTTGTGCTTATGAACACAGCGCACGGCGGCCGATCGCACTGATGACTCCTCCTTGATCTTCTGCCTCTGTTTGCTTTGCTTTATTTTGTGTTTTTTCACCCCCTCCCACAGTAATTTTTTCGTGCAAAGAATAAAATTTCATCTGCGCGGACTCTGGGAAAGGCGGCCCTCGGATTGGCCCTTGCCCGTCCAGATGCTTTGAATTTACGGGGCTTTTGTGGCTGCGAGGGGGAAGAAAGGAGATGGATTGATGGATGGTGGGACAGAGAGGGGGTGAAACCTGGTTGTATTTCCTGGGATTAGGCCTGAGATAGGCGCCCTCAGAGGAGGTCCTGGGTCCCTGCCTCCCTGGACGGCTGGGAAAATGACCCCCATGTGACTCTTCCCTGGCACCAAGGACCCCAGCGAGTGGCCCGAGGGCAGGACTGGGCTCTGTCCCACAACAAGGCAGGTGAGTGTGCCACAAAAAAACAAGCTGCGCTGAACATTGCTCTAATATGTGTTTTTTATTAGTATAAAAGTTTGGCAGTAGTGGAAGAAGTACAGTGTTTAGTTTTGGTGGCATCTAGTGGTGACATTGTAGATTGCAATTCCACACCTTACACTTCTCTCTTCTGTGCCTGTAAGTGCCTACGGTAGCCCTGCAGGGGCATGCTGTTCAATCTGAATAAACCAATCAAAAGTAGGTCTGGTGATGAAGTCACTTTAAACAATTATAGAAACAAAATTACTTTAGTTAATAAATGTTCTGAGCTTTCTCACAGTAAAAAGAAAAATGTGCTTCTTCTGTAGTTTGTAATTTTTGGGCATTTGTAGAAACAAGAACATGAAGTAATGAAACTTACCCTGAGTTTAATGAAGCTTTTTCCGAGATGGACAAATGTAAAATAGTAAATACTTTGACATTTTGAAAACATTTTCTGGACTTTGTTCACAAGTTTACATACATGACAAGGACAGCCACAACAGCAAACAAAGTGTTTCAATTACATGTTAGTGCTCACTTTATGACAGTGAGTCCAATTGAATGACACAGTTCTGTGTGAAAAACATGTTTTGTTAATTCCAGTTAAAAATGAGATGGTCCATAGAGAATATTTCCACATGGTCTGCTGAGAAAAGGCCCAGACTTTGGTTCAGACACAGGTCACATTCAGGAGCTTGGTTTTATACATGAGCAACAGAATTTAACAGTCACATGTCAAAACTACTTTCCATGAAACCCAAACACACTTGCAGTGAGTTTTTAAAGTCTTGTTTGTTGATCTGAAGCGTGTTTTCATGTTCCCATTATTAATCATTCATAACACAGTCTAGGTATTTGCTCCTGTCTGCTTCTCCAAACTTGGGCTGCTGTAGGTTATCTAACAAAAAGGTATCTAATAGACCCCCTTTTACATTTTAAATGTAAAGTGTAGAGTTCAGACAATAACAAAAAACAAAAGCTTGTGATTTTGAAAGTATTTTATTACCGGAGTGTGAACAGACCTTTTTAGAGTTTTTAATTGTAGCAATTCCTTAGAAAGCATTTTACATTTGTTTTTTCTTTTATAAGAAAGTGTAGCTGTTGAAAAGTCCAAATGCAGCAGCGCAGTCTTTGTGAGCATCCGTCAGTCCCAATTCAAATCCAACTCAAATGAACCTGTCTCAGGGTCAAAGGTCAGCTGCGGCTCAGAAAATGGCTGAGATGAAACAATCCGATAGTTGAATACAAGGCGCCATCTAGTGTAAAGAAGTGGATAAAACGACAAACGAAAACGACAGGTGTATGGTTTTAACAAAGACAAAACACACACGTTTTACTCTTACTGTAATCTCTTATTTTTTTTCTTTCTGCGCCATTAGGATAAATTTTAAAATTAAAACAGAAAATAAAAGTCTATGTTACAGTCCAATATATTACCATAACATTTCACAAACACTCCATCTATATTAACATTTAGAGAACACACAATATAGACCATCTGTGCTCTGCAAAAACCTCCAGTCTCCAACTCAAATAACATTTAATCTAAGTCTTTTTAATGCAAACATTTAGCAATTATTGGTTAAAAATATAGTAACCATAGATTCTGAGCGTCCTAAATACATTGTATGGGAATAACTTACATTTATAATGTATCTCTAATTGTCTTTATTTAGAAATTTGAGGTCTTTGCAGCACACAATCTTTTTGCCCGATTTAAATTAAGGCAAAACTGACATGAAATTCAAACACACAACACAAAAACAAAAACTCTTAATGAATTTAGAATCAAACTGAACTTTCTGTTTCTTTACCTTCTCCGTATACAGAACTAGAGATGCTCAAAAATGAAGATCCGATACTAAAAACGCAATAAAATGTGTCTTTTTTTGTGACAAACAGAAAGAATAGAGCCGTCTTTATTAACTTAATGTCAAAACATGCATGAACCCGTATCAGCGACTTCTGTTGAAGTCTGGAATTGAGGAGTAGCCATCTCTCAATACTTTACGTCACAAAAATTAAATCTTTTAGTGAGTTTTCTCACTGATTAAATTCGTTTTTTTGAGGAGCACTGTTTGTAATAAAACACCGCAGATTGAACAGTGCATTTGACACTAGAAATAAGAAATTTAAAACTAGATAAGAAAATACAAACATAATGCAAAACAAGTTCCCGGCCTTAGAAAGATTTCTTGTCTTCATTTACAGACGACTGGTAAACGCCTTCATATTCCTCACAGAAGAAATGGGCAGACATTGAGCTGCTTTAGCTCGTCTCCAGTTTGGCCATTTCCTGGACGTAGATCCCGATGCTCTCGCTGTCGAACAGGACAAAGTACACCGTCTTAATGGTGGAAGACATGGTGGCCACGAAGTAACTGGAGATGGCCTTTAGGATGAGCTGCGCTGCCGTCTGCTTTGGGAAGCCATTCCTGAAAAAAAAGCACAAATAAATCATTAAAACTAGAAAATCTTTCTGTCAGTTTGTTTGTAGTCACATTTTAAAGTTGTAGTAGGAAAAAGATTAATAAATAAAGATAAAAAGGTATTAAAAACCATAACCTTTAATCAATTGTGGAATCAACAGGAATGTGTGACTGACAACTGGGTAACTTCTGCGGTGTTCCCTACCTTCCACTGCCGATGGAGGGGAAAGCCACAGACTTGAGTTTCTTCTCGTCGGCCAGAGCCAGACAGTTCCTCACAGTTTTGTCCAGCAACTCCTCACATTTGTCTGAGCCCCAGGCAGGACTGTTGCAGTGGATTACATACTTAGCGGGTAAACCGAATCCGCCAGATAACACGGCTGAGAAATAGTGAGAAGGAAAAATTATCAGTATTATTTGTATTTTTAGACAACAAACAGAGCTGCCACAAAAGGGTCATACTTATAAGGCAAGGCAATTTTATTTATATAGCACAACTCATACACAGATGGGTAATTCAAAGTGCTAATGCAACAATGCATCTGTCCAGCTTAATAAAAAAAAAAAAAAAAGACAAAGTTTTACTACTAGTTTGCATTTCTTCCTGTTCCTACAAGTGCCCAGAGAGGACAAACTGAGCACTGCCAAACGAGAAACGCATTCATGTTTTATTTGCATGAAAGGTTAAGACATTTAGAAACAAAATAGGTTTTTGTTAGATTTAAATGTAAAGGAAAAAAAATGGCTACAGGACTTGATTATAAACAAAAGGCATGTCCCTGCAGGGCTACCGTAGCTGATCACAGGCAATAGAAGGCAGTAGGCGGTTGACAAAAGCCTCATCAACTTGAATAGAAGCAGTCACAATCCCCAACTTTTCAAATATCAGGCCCTTCTGATAAAAGACGGCTGTAAATCAAATCCTGTTTTGATTAAATGGGTAATATACAAATGTACATGTCACAGATCATTAATTAGTCCCATTGCACTGTTCTGTCAGAAGTGAAACCCACACATGGAGTTTGGAAGAGAAGGATCTGAAAGAGCACTTCGCTTTGTGGAAAATGTATGTAGCAAATCTCTGGAGCTTAAAAAGGTTTGACTGAGGAATTACAGCAAGGTGGGCTCAGAAATCACTTCTCCAGACGAACAGAGGAAGAAGTATTGGCCGAGAAGAGACGAGTGAACAGAGTCTGGTTTTTAAAGTTCAAACATTGGGTTTATCCTTCCATCAAACCAGCGTGTGCACTCGGCCAAAAGCCTGAAGCTGTAAAGTTTGAAAGGCCGCAGTCAGAGTTCATTATCCGACAGCGAGCGTGAGACTCTGTCAAAATCAGGACAAACTTATTTCCAGATGCTTCACAGAAATAACGCATGTGTGAGACAATACTGTTTAAAACAGCTATGGTCTGAAAGGTGGGACTGTGTGGGAAAGCTTTTGGCAACAGTGATGTTTGTAGACCCCACATCTGGTGCAGCCAATCAAGAATGTTTTTTTTTAATGTGGTTTGCATACCTAACATTTATTTTATTACCTTGCTTTTGAATCAAAATTTAATAAAAACAACAACAACATAGGTTGTGCTGCATTCACATGCTCCTCAAATAATCCACTTTTTTGGGAGTTGGAGGTCTTTTTTGGCTTTTTATTGTGTTAATGTGCTCTCAACTAAATACTTTAGCTTAACCATAATTAAACTCAAATAAATCTGTAGCTAGTTATTGTAAAACAGAATGTACAATGACTTTTACTTAGTCCTGACGCTATATTAAAGCTTTGAAATAAGAAAAATGTTACAAACACATGGAAAACAGAGACAATAAGAACTAAGAGTTAGTTTTAACAAAAGCCATAACATACAACACACACTCATAATGGATAAACCAAATGAAATTTTCACACAAACAAGTTCTGTTTCCATTTGAGTTACAGCTGTGACCTACAGATGTGTAAAAGCTGTTGCCAAAAACATACAGAGGCAGAAATGTGTTTGTCATATCTGAAAAATAAAAGGGGAGGAAAATAAACAATATAGAACTAAAATGAACACTTTGTGAGTGCATCTGACGCTATGAGCTTCCTGGATTTAAATGTTACATAAACAAAAGAAACTTATCTTTGATTTGATGCGTAAAGAAGCTACGGGAGAGTTTCATAATAAAGTGTGAAAATAGGTACATCGTATAAGCACCTTTATAACCAACTCTTAAAGTTCAACTTAATCTTGATGCGAACACTGCAGCTGAAACATGGTAAAGAATTCACCTTAAACTGTCCTCTTTCTCAGTCAGTCCCACCATGCTCTCGTTTTTATCAGTCTTTTATTGAAAACTTCCTGTGTTTTTATTGTATCTGTTTAATAACCTAGCGCTCAAGACAAGAACAGTTTTAATATAGTTAAAATCTTTTCTAAAAATGCAGCCGAGGGGCTTGACCTTGTTCTGTACATGTTCTAAAATGTGAATTCTCTTGGTTGCCATCAGGACATTGCTATGTTTTACCAGATTGTAAAACAAACCAGTATTCAACATATTTTATCCCAACAGCTCTTTCTCTTTTAAATTGTCTCTTTTTACTTTTTTTAAATTCATTTTTTATATATTTCTTCTTTTATAAACTAACTGTTTGCTATTGTGCCTATTTGTTGTTTGACGTCATAGCGGTCTGTCGTCTTACATTCTGCACAAATTAATAGCCCCTAGTGGGATTAATAACGTCATCTGAATCTGAATGAGCTGAATCTGAGACTGAAGCTTAGCACTGAGCCCTGTCCAGTTTCTTTTACAAGACCCTGCGATGAGGGATTTACTGGACACTGATGTCACCACAAGAGGGCCTCAGAAGAACATGAAAACACATGAAAACTGTTGCCTGTGACATTTTCCTAAACTTTCAAATCGTTCTTGAAGCTGTGTTTTCTGTGTGCACTTACCTCCAGCCACCTCCAGAGGGCCGTTCTTTTTCTTGAGTTCCTGCAGCGCATCAGTGAACTCCTTCCCTCCTTTTTTCTCCAGAGCTGTGCCTGAAGAAAACACACATGGTTTTACTGTTTCCATCTTTACAAACATGAGACTGACCCAGCGACAGAGGCGAGGAGGAGACAGGTGATGGACGTGCGACAGACACAGGACAATGCAGTCAGTCCTCTTTTAACTTTTAAACAAAAAAGGCACTGTTACTTTATTAAGGAAAAGCAAAAGAATTTTAAGCCACTATTTTCCAAATGATTCATCGTGAGTCACTTAAACCACAGGCTGCAATTGCTTCAATCTGCCCTTTTCACACTCGCCCCAGAGGAGCTACTTAGGACACACAATTCATGGTGTGAGTGTGTAAAGGCATAGTCCAGGATTTTGTAAAAGTCTTTGAGAGCCTTGTGGATAGTTTAACTTATTCCCTAATGTAGGTAATTATCAGCACAACCCCAGTTTGGAGAATGTCATTCAACTTCAAACTACAATCAGTAACTCCTTTTTATTCTGTTCCTCATTTATACAACCAAGCAACATTACATTTACATTTATTCATTTAGCTGACGCTTTTATCCAAAGTGACTTACATTGTTCTAATGTAATTACAGTGTTACAGCCACTGGAGGCATTTAAGGGATAGTCCAGTATTTTGTAAAAGGGGTTCTATTGAAGAGATGATTTACTGCCTACAGTAAATAATCATGGAAAGAGGAGCAACACCACTGACAAAAGCTAAAAGAGCCAAAATAGCACTTAAAATTTAAACCAGAAGATATATGCTGCTGAGAAATGGCACATAGTTTGGTTTAGACAAACACTTCAAGGTGCTTGCTCTGGGGTTTGTACAAATGAGAATCAGAATAAAAAAAGGGTTATATGATAAAAATGTGCATCTAAATGCCTTCTTTGTAATACACACGTGCACAAATAGTAGTTAAGGAGCTTTATTAGTTATTAGCTTCTTCACCAATATAGACCCAGTTTTAAAAAACACTGCACTATTGTTTTAACACCAATCAGAACTATTCACTGAAAAAGTAGTAATGAATTTGAGCTAAGCTGTGGGACATAAGAGTCTTCTTCAGAATATGACTAACTTTCTTTCCAGCCACAGGAACTGCACAGCACAGTCGGGGAAATGAACAGTCCCAGATTGGTCACATTTCAGTCCGAAAGTAGAACAAAACTAGCAGCTGTAGGTTTCACCACAAAACCAATACAAAGAGAAAGCAGGGTTTTCTTTACATGGTGCCCTTTGCTGATCTGTGGGGTCTTATTTCAGTGGAGTCTGCTCCCCCCCCATAGCCAACACATCCCTCAACAGATTTTATTACAGTAAATACATACTGTATGTGCTCAGTTATTGAGTATATGAGGGTCATTGACACATACAGTGCTTCTCATTTAGTTGAGATCAATAAAGAAAAGTAAATATTAAGCCTCTCAGAAGAATTGCACATAAAAAAAAAAAGCAGTTTAGTTCAAGGAGGGACACTGCTGTACATTTTCACTTCTCAGTTGGTGTTATCTCTACACTGCTCTCAAACAAATAGTGAGCATCTGATTGTTTTCCTCGTGATAGCTCTGTAGTGGCGTGATCCAACCTTGGAAGAAAAACGTGGACATACGCATGCATACTAGTATTACGCCAACAAATTCTCTCCGTTATGAATGTTTTTACAGTCACGTTGAGCTAAAAAACTAAAAATAAATAAATAAATAAATTGAGCAGTACATTTAATAAAAAAAAAAACAGAGCCACAATAAATGGTAAAAGTGTTCCAATTGAGTTGCTGTGATCAATCTGATTTAACAGCAAAAAACAATCAACCAAATTGGAATTATTCATAATATTAAGTAATTTGTTGTATTTTAAACATCATTTGGGCTTTAGATGATGGTGACGGTTTTGTACTTTCCGTGTCATTTGTTACAGTTATTGAATGGGGTCTAATTTTATTTCAGGGTATTTTTGTGCCACCACAAGAGATTCCTTGTCCTGTTCTGAGAAGATGGTCTTTATTATCCATCTCAGTATTTTTGATTAAATGAAAGTTTCTCATCTTAATTTCAAAAAGATCCATCAAAATGTTTGTTTTTGGGAACTAACATTTTCCTGTTCGACTGGCACAGAACTGTTGTTTTAAAATCATAGTTCAACCATTTTCTCTTGTTTTCAATTGTTAATTCTCTAGAAACAAGCCCCACTTTAAAGCACCAAATCGGCTTAACACAGTCATCTGCCGAATTCAAATGATCCTTTTCACTGGATCCACATTTTGTTTGTTTTCTGGCTTTGATTGAACCCATTGCGTGTGAATGTGGGGCTCTTTGGCAGCTCACGCTCAGATCCTGGACCTTTTTCCCACCAGCGTCATCAAGTAGTGTTCCTCAGTCACTGCTGTATGTATTCATTTGCTTTGGTAATTATTTTAGATGAAAGATGCCAGAATTGTAACCTAAATTTGAAAACTCATTTGGAGCATGAGGTCAAAAGGATGTCCTCAGATAAACTCAGCAGAAAGTTTCCACATTACTGCCTTTGTACAGGATCATCATTTTAATTTACAGGAGTTAATTGTAGAGAAAAGTAAAGAAAGTGACTGTGTAAGCTGCCAAAGCTAATCCACCCGCACTTGGCTGGTGTTTGTATGGAGAGTAAATCCACCTAGTCCAATGGTGTCAGACTCCAAGTGCTGAGGTGTAATAATAATAATTATAATAATTATAATAATGGATTCGATTTATATTGCGCTTTTCTCCCAAGGGACCATGGGACTCAAAGCGCTTACAGTCCGTCCATTATTCACTCCAGTCACACACTGGTGGTGGTAAGCTACTCTCCGACCAACACCAAGTACATTCACTAAACATTCTTACACATTCATACGAGGCAAGGTGGGTTAAGTGTCTTGCCCAAGGACACAGTGACAGTATGAACTGTGGGGAGAATGGGAATCTAACCCCCTACCTTCTGGTTGAAAGACAACCCCCCCCCCCTAGTACGCTTTGTCTTAAAGTCCCAAAATATCACCTACTAATTTTATTGGCGGGCCAAATAAAACGCAGAACCGCATTTGGCCCCTGGGCTGCATGTTTGACACCCGAGTCTTTTATCCCACAAAATATGCGTTTACTATACTTTTCCACAACATATGTATTTTCTCAACCACACATTCAACACCCACAAACAACAAACCCTACTTTTAAGCCCCACTGAGAAGCAAACACAGATTGAAATGGTTGGGATCCGCTGCTGTAATGTTTGTACTTGGACTGTAAGTGGACAAACTGGGACAAAGCAGAGACAGACCGTAACAGAGACAGTTATTAAAGACAGAGGCAGTCGTGCTCTTGTGTCGTCGAGGTTCCTTTACCTACTTCTCCGCCCGAATAGAGGGAGGAGTTGGTCGGGTGAACGACAACGTCGCTCTCCACGCTGGAAATGTCGGCCTTGACAACTTGTAGCTACAGATGACAACAACAGGCAACAACATGGAGGTAAATATACTGAGATGAACTGGAGAAATGTAATCAGACAGCGTGCAGAATAGTGAAAATGAAAAAGAGGAGGAAAAAAAAAAAGTGGTGGGACGTGTTCATAATGACTCGGCAGGGAGCAAGGCGGCAGGGAGCAAGGCGGCAGCGGCGACGGGAGTTATCCAATCAGAGAGCAGGACAATCAGACAGGTGTCCAAACAAACAATTTGCCAAAAAACTAAGTCTGCCTTTTGTTCTTCACGATGTAACATAAATAAAACAAGTTTCTGACAAATTGTATGGTCCAGCTTTCTGGGAAACCCTTTAAGAGGATTAAAAATAAATTATCGTCACAATCCAGGGCAAAAATTATTTAGACTTTTCCTTTGCCAGATTAAAAGACTGCTCGGTTTTATGTTTGGGTGATATGTCTTCTTTAACAATACTTTTAATAGATAAAAAAGACGAGTGGGTCAACTTTATATCATCTACACTGTCAGGTCAATGGACAAATAGCTTTGATCCATTATATCTTTCTTTCTTTTATTTCTTTCCTTTGCTTCTGTGCCTTTTTAAAAGAATTTTCCTTTTTTTCTTCTGTTTAGTAAAAATTACATTTATAACTTTAATGCCTAAAGACCAATGGCTTAAAATAAATGGGGCCCT
The DNA here is from genome assembly GCA_024416835.2 of Perccottus glenii. Lineage (NCBI taxonomy): Eukaryota > Metazoa > Chordata > Actinopteri > Gobiiformes > Odontobutidae > Perccottus > Perccottus glenii. The sequence continues at coordinate 22,054,685 of CM044561.2, read as the reverse complement.
CTGTGTATAGACAACTCTGGTTTCTCCCATTTGAGAATTTTGTAATTTTGTCAGTATCAAAACAAGGCCTAAACAGAAGATAATATCACCCGTTTTAATAGCAATCTTATATTTATTTGCACATTTTGATTGTTAAAGATTGACGTTTTAGATTTGTCTGAAAGAATAGTTGCCTTGGAGTGAACTCACCACGTCTATGAGATCTGAGGGGCTTTGGGGAAATCCTTGAGTGTCTGCAGTATTTCTGAACATCATATTTCAGAGTCAAAAGCAGCAAAAGATCAAATTGAAGGTCATCTGTCTGAATTTATTTTGGGAGGAGCAAAAACCAGGAATTAACTCACCTTAATTAACCTTCCCAATGTTTGTTTTTGTTTTTTCCTGCAATCCCATTCAACTATTAACAAACCATTTTCCAGCACATGTCCAGTACTTTTCTTCTTGTAAAATAGAGGAATTAAATTGGGACAGTTGTAATTTGTCAAGATTCCTGTGTAACTAATCCTGACCATGATTTTTTGCTTTGGTTTAAAGTTCATAAACTGAATCAGAAGATCAAAACTTTTTCAAACTCTTTTTTTTTTGGAAATACTTCCATTCCATTAAAGCAATCTTATGCATTTCCAAACAAAATGTTAAATACTAAAGACACAATAAGAAAAAACTTGAACAACAATTGGGAACCCTGTTTTTTCAGATTTGCCAATTCTTTTATTGTACATAATTTAACTGTAATCAACCAAAGAAAAACTAAAATCTAACAATGACTGTCACTTTAAATGCTTTAAATTAAAATTTTGACTACTTTTTAAGCTTTTATGCACTTATCCCTTACAATTGTTGAGTACCATGTGGTGCATCGCCTCAATTTCACTTTAGACCAGTGTTGGGCAAACTAAGGCCCAGGGGCCACATATGGCTCGTTGGGATGATTAATCTGGACAAATCAAGCATTTACTAATATTTTATTAATAAATAAACACTGCTATTACACTATTTTTTTCTTCAGTATTCTGCAGTGATCACATGATTCCACTACAACATGTCCCAAATGGGAACAACCTTTCCTAAAGCTATCATCTCACAGTGAGAGGTAGTTTTCACTGGTTTTAGAATAAAACTGTAACGAATGGATCTAAAAGACTTGCAGCTGTGACTGTGGTGTTGAATTTACAGTGTTTATTGCACATATTGTTTTGCTTATTCAGTTCAAACTTTAAACTATGCGTAAAGTGAGTGTTTTTATTGAGCATAAGTGAGTTCCTGTGTTGGCCCGGCCCCTCCCCAAGTTCCCACAATTCCCGTGTCCTTTAGGGAAAAATAATTCCCTACCCCCACCTTAGACAAATATTCATAGCCAATATTAAAATGTAGTCATTTGCAAGCATACCTTTGCTCTATTGTTGCATTTGATGTATGTGACATATCTATCCTGTTGTTCAGGGCTTGACCTCCACTACATCTCAGGCACAATTAACTTTACAAAATTCAGCCCTAAGACACACCTGAAACTTTTAGAGCTGGGGTAGTGCTGCATTAACTTATGCAACTATTTGACAAATCAAATGTAGTCAGATGTGAACTTATTGACCAATTAGTGATCATTTGACCAGAAACTGTCAGCCCAATACTCAAGGATTTCTCTTCCAAATCCCTTCTGGGACCTCCTTGTGGTTCAGGGCTCACCTAGATCATCTTTAAGCTCGAGATCAGCGTTGGTAGGGTTGATGACCCCCTCCACGTCAAAGCCAGCCAGGTTACTGACCTCGCTGTGGATGAGGTTGAGCTGCCGAGGCATAAAGGCAGGAGCATGCAGAAGAAGAAGAGAGCGAAGGAAGAGGGAAGGAAGCAACGCTGTTAAAAAACAATCACGCTGTGGCCTTAAGGATACCTTGACGTTTTAGGGAGATCAAAAACACCAAGGTGGGATGCAGCGCATATAAAGAGCCTACCAATTTCTTTTTTTTTTTTTAAACCACGTCTGAAAACATTATTGCTTAGGTAAATGGTTTTGCCTAATTTTATTGTAATAAAATTGTCTTTATTTATTTCATCTTATTGTTTTATTTGCTTCATGTTCGCATTTTGTTCTGTTCTTTTATTGTTCGTAATGTGTCTTATTTTGTAGGGTTCTTATGCAGATTGTACTGTAAAGCACTTTGGAACCAACAACAAACTAAAACTAGGGGTGTTTATGCTGGAAACTAGGGCTGCACAATATTAAAAATGCATTGTGTTACAAATATGTCAAAGATTGTGAAAACAGTAAAGGTTTTTGCTTACTTCCCCAGGTTACACTTGTTTTACTGAGTTTTACATTGGAGCTGGGCAACCTGACAATTTTCTATTGATCCAAATTTGTGTATTGATTCACTATAATGTAATTTCACAGAAAACAAAAAAAGGGACAGTCCAGTATTTTGTACTTTAATATTATTCTTATTCATTCCCTGTTTAGCAAAATTATAAATAAGATATTATCACTGCGTCTTTGTTTTTAACCATTCTCTGCTACAGTGGACTGCTTTGGCTTTAAAACAATAAAAAAATGGACATTGTGCTAAAATGTAAATAAACACATTTCAGTGTCTATCATGAAGTCTCACTCAAAAATAACTGTCATAGTGTCTTTATTTAGAGACAATGACTGCTGCTACTCTAGTCTAACAGGAGGCTTTTTAATTGTTACTAAACTGGAAAAGTAGCTATTCACCTGTCAACATGTGCTAAACATGTAAATTAACATATTACTCTTTTACTATATGCCTAAAGTATTTAGAAGTAAAAATGAGAAGATAAATACTTTTAAAAAAGGAGGGTCAATATGCTACACAATATCTGTAAGTACAACTGAATTTGTCAAATTAAAAAACAAAAAAATAATGTAAATACAGTATATTTTACGAGTATATTTTTGTGGTTATAGGGGAAGAAATAGGGAAGACACACACATGAGGACATAATGCTAAGAAGCACACTTAAATGCTCATAACATCATTTACAAGATAATATATTTCCTTAAGTGAAAATGTCAAGATATCCTTTCGGCTTAATCAAACTGAATGTGCAAAAGCCTGTTAGTGCCATACATGTGATTCACTTTTCACCATTTAAACTTTTTGATTTCATCAGAGAGCAGAGTGAATAAAACATGAGGAAACACTTGGGGCAGGAAAAGAGCAGTGGCAGTAATTAACTCTGTAAAAGAAACAGATGAGGCTTTTCTAATCATGGGTTCATTATCAAAATCAGTGGGAGCTCTGCATCGTTTTGATTAGTTAACAGACGCTGATTTCACTGTGGTCAGCTTCACATCGAGCTCTTTCCCAAATTAAAATACAGGCTGCTGACAAATAAAGATGCTAGTCTTTTACAGCTCAATGAACATGAATTAGACTCTTATAACAGTTACAGATTTATAAAAAGGCAATATACTGTATGTTTTTAGTAATCATTAAGACTTAATTCAGAGAGAGCAAACTTTTTAATCAATATAACGAGACTCAACCAATTTATGTTCATTAGTTTAAATTTGTGGTCGTGTCTAGTGATGCACCAATCCAACTTTATTTTGTTGTGTATCAGCTAAGAATAAAATATAGGGATGCACGATATTGGATTTTGGCCGATATTAGATATGCCGATATTTTCAAAATAATTTTGGCCGATGCCGATACCGATATATAGTCAGGAGTCAGTCAGAAAAATAGCGCCGGCTAGGCATAGCATACCGCGGCTCTAGGTGCATCATTAGCCTCCTGAAGCCAACATCTTCCACCACGCTAAACGGGTGGTTAATCAAGAGCAATAAATTCAATTATTTTGTCGTTAAGATCTTTTACCTTTGGGTGGTCGCTGCTGTATTTTCTAGCTTTGTCAAAGGACTGAAGTAGAGGCTGCTGATGGGTTTTGCCGCATTTTTTCCTTCTTACTTTTTAAAAGTCTTGGTGCTGCTCAGATGACGGCTCTTAAGATGTGTAATCATATTTGTAGTGTTGAAAGACTGTTGTTTCGCCTCCTGCATCACTTGTGCTTTACAAATATTGCAAATAGCAACTTTGTTATCTGTTTGACAGATCTCAAAATGCCTCCACACAGCTGACATGTTGTAAGTTTAAGTTTTTGCCGCTCAAGCTACGTTTATGGTCGTCGCGCGCGCACCTGAAACCCGCCCCCCTATCGGTTTGGCTTATTGGCAGAAATATTCATATCGGCCGATGCCGATATTGGTCATTTTAAGCTTTTATCGGCCGATACCGATGTTGTGCCGATATTATTGTGCATCCCTAATAAAATATCTTGCTTGCCTTAATTATTACTTTGTTACCATGTTAAACACAATTATCACAGAGATATAGGCCTGAATGTACTTGTTGGTAAAGCTGAAATGTCAGTGTTGCTCTCAGACTTTCAGTGAGTCTGTGGAGCAGAGAGATGCTCAATCCGAATTCCTTAAATTGCTTAGAAAAACTTCCTAAATGCTCACCACTGACCCAGGTGCATTTTACAAAGCTGTTCAACTTTCACATTAGTAAGTAAAGGAGGTAAGCACAAGGATAAGGATGTTTCTTCCGAACTACACCACTACCAAAACTTTTCCAAAAACATTTGAGTGAAGCAGACCTTCATGTGATGAGTTCTTGACAAATGTATTATTTATTTATATTATTATTCCATAAACATCTGCACAAACCACAGTTTATGCAAAATAGCCACGTGTCAATCAAGTAAGGGAATGTAAACATGCATGTGAATGTGCTTCATGTTTAAGATTACTGACACAAGTAGAAACAGCAGCTGTCATTAAACGTGGCTTCATCTTGAGCTGTATCAGCTCTAAGTGTTAGGCTTTTCCAGAGAAAGACTTAAACAACTTTGCAAATGTTTTGCATATCCCTGAGCATCTCCATTGTCTCCCTGTTTGCTTCTTTGAACAAATACGAAGGTGCCCTGGTTTCTTTGAGAGTTGTAGAGTAAACACATGGCTTTATACTTCACCAACACCAACTCTATGGCTTGCTTTAGGTTTGAGAGTGAGCTGCATCTGAATACCGATGTAGCTTAACCATTAATATAGAGTTATATTGACTGACTGACACCATGTATTACCCTCATTAACAGATAACAATTTAGCTGTTGTTTATTTTGGGGTCAATGCAGATTATTGGATCGGTGCATCCCTAGTTGTTTCTCTCTAGAATAGATTTTACCACAGGCTAAACATACAAGCTTTAACTTTAGCTTTGGGTTTATTAGTAAGATGTTACATAAATAAGGAATAGCAGCATTATGCTTGGTCATAGTATGCAGCAAGTGAAAAGCAACCAAAACTGTGGAAGTAAATTAATGCCATTAACTATATCTATATCAATTTAGAAATGAATGTGAAATGTGTTTTAATAAGCTTAATGTAATTTAAAAGGATCAAGATAATATTTAGCCGAAGCATGCAGCAGGTAAAGCAGCTGAAACTCTGATTTGTAGAAGTAAATGTTTCCCACTGGGTATAGGCTGTAAAATTATTATCATAAAATATTAAGTGTGAAGATTGCGAATATGATCAGTGACTCTTCTTGCATCACTCTTGAGTCATTTACTGTGTTGCGCTCAATGTCGGTTCTCTGCCTTTTTTTGTTTTTTTTTGACAAAAATCAGCTTTTGATCTTGGTCCTGAGATTTGGGATGGGTTTGGATATGTTAAAATAGGATGTACAGGCAAACTTACTTCCACGGTTCAGCCACAATAATAAATTTGGGTCACAGGTTGAAGCTGTCTATGTTCTAATTTCTGTACAGTGTATCTGACCTTTTGTCCCAGGAACAGGCTCTTGGTGGACAGGACAGTGAAGCTGTCGCCGGGACTGCCCTCTGTAGTGCTGTCCGCTGATGCTGCTTTGCTCACCTCTCCCTGTTTCTGTTAAAAAGCACACAGAGAAAACTTTTAAAGACCACAGTTGAGTTTCCATCTCACATGAAAAGAAGAACTTTTAATAATTTGCAAAAAGGAAAATGCCAATTAGGTGTCGGGTTTACAAGCTTTAACTCTTAGGTAGGAACTTGAAGAGCTGAAGGTAAAGAAGAAACTGTTGCACCTTTTCTGCTCACTTTTCGTTGAGAGATATTCCTGTCTTAAGATCTTATGTCTCATTTCATCCTGTCAAGTTTGATGCAAACATGAGGGTCTGATGCTTTTTGTAGTGGTAAGAGGTCCTGTACCTTGAGCCAGGTTTCTAAGTTTAAGGTGGTCATTCTGGACGTGTGTCTTCCACAGACAACAGGCCAAGGATTGTGTGTAGCAGTGACTTTTATTTGCACACCAATAACACTCTAAAACCTTAACAAGGCTACACTTTTTATCCCACAACAACAAGTAGTGACAGCGACAGGTGTGCAACAGAGGCTAGTGATTGTAAAGGCTTAGACAAAAAGAAAAAGGGTATTAGGCATGTGTGTGTGAGAAGCAGTTAATGCACAAAAACTAAATGAGCATTTGCATCTGAATCTGTGCATTTATGCAAATAAGCCATGGGCTTTTTAGTTTTGAACTCACCTACAGATATTTCCATTTATTTTGTTACTTTTGTATTGCTGTGTAAAAAACTTGAGCATGGCTTAAACTTGCTCACTATAATTTTCAACTTGCAGAATGAGGTTTAAACCATTTTCCCAACTAGAAGGAAAAATACCAAATAGCATATTGCAAAACAAGCTTTATGATCCCATGTATTATTAGTGTAGATGTAATAATTTGCTCAGGAATGGAAAAATATCACACAATCACATGCCACCAGACATCATAAACATTACAAGCACTAAGGTTTATAAATTGTACTTGACAATCCACCTTCTTTACTTTAAACCATACCTTAGACCTTCCTGCTTTCTTGCCGCTCATTTTCTTAGTGGCTGGTTTCTTGACGGGCTTGGGTTTCTTCTCTGGAGCAGGAGACATGGGGGCCTCTAGTTTGCCCTTGGCCCCTCTCTTCTTGGCCAGCAGCTCTGGATGGATGTTAGGCAGGACTCCACCGGCCGCAATGGTCACACCTTTAAGAAGCTGAAACAAGACGACAGATTAAGAAACTCATAATGCGTCTTGATAGCAGTCAACCAGAAAATGGTTATGGGTACTAAATGTTGAAATAAATTTAAAAATTCATGCGATTCACATTAAATACTTGTCATCTTAATTCTTTGAACAAATTTATTAGCTTATAAAAGGTTTCACTTCTTTATTTTCCCGGATGACAATGTACAGACTACTTCAAATGGCTATTTAAGTCTTTTAATAGGGCGTTGAAGGTTGACTTCTCTCACCTGGTTTAACTCCTCGTCGTTGGCGATGGCCAGCAGAATGTGTCGAGGTGTGACACGTCCTTTTTTGTTGTCTCTGGCTGCATTACCTGCCAGCTCCAGGATTTCAGCTAAAAGAAAAGAAGAAACATGCATTAAGCATTTTCTTTTCTTATATTGAACCTATGCCTGTTTATATACAGTATGTGAAGTTTCTTGATACTACGTCATTGAGGAATTTTATACTTTATGTTCAGTGTTGGAAACTCCTGCTATAAATAAATGCATCAGTACCCACACATCCAGTTCTGATAAAATACACTCAACACCAGGGGCCCGCCAACAGTTTAAATATAGTTCACAGGTAGAAAGTTTTATTTATCTGGCACAAAAAGTTCTTTTTAAACACAGATTTTGCCTGCCATCATATTTTTAGAGCCTTGTTCACCTGTTACAGAATAAAAAAGACACAAAACTCAAATTACCAATATGCTACCAGTTATTGATTACACCAGGTTTGAAGCAAATCCAAGATGGTGAAGCTGAATTTTATTTTTCTTCTTAAATTAATAGACTTCACTTGGAATGGCCCTAAGACCAGAAAAGCTCTCTCTTTAAGTTGTTTCAATTTAATAATTATTGTACAAAACATTGACCATAACTGTAATCATATTATAAAATATTAAATTAATCATGCTAATGATTTGAGCTCACATTACACAGCCCTAAGTCAAAGTGCATTAATTGAAAATGACTTTCCCCTCAAGGAGGTACAAGACTGGAGCCCAGAGTAAATAAATAAAGCCATGAGCCATCAGAAACAGAAAAAAAAACACTGTCCTGCTCAGATATGCCACTACATTAATATTTCAGCACCCTTCTCTCTCTCTCTCACCGGTGAGATACTCCAGCACAGCAGCCAAGTAGACGGGTGCTCCTACTCCGATGCGATATTTGGGCAGGCCCCTCTTGATGTACCGCAGCATACGTCCGACAGGGAAGATCACCCCGGCTTTGGTGGACCGGGACGTCTTGGTCATCTTCTTCTTACCTCCTCGGCTCGACATGGTGCCACCGGTTCTGCTACAGGCTCAGGCACTGTGGAGACACAAGATGTAGTAATATTTTATACAACAGGACAAGAACACATCAAGGAAACAACAGTTATCTAGTTTAAGTGTACAATAAACACTAAGAGGGTTTCCACTCTTTTATGGAGAAAAGCTTTTGCCTGGACATTGGAAGAGAATATCTATTTGCTATATAAAAACAAACACAAAAGCAACACTGAAAAGATTAAATGGAATCTAAATTAAAAGATAATATGCACTGGAACAAACCTTGCCCCTAACCTCTCTTCCAGGACTTAAAAGTCAAATCCAAGTTTTACATGGTGCCAAAGAAAATACTTAAACATCTGATAAACTTACATAGTTTTTATGGATAGATAGAGTTTGAGATGCATGAGAGCAGTCGCTACTAGTCCGTATAGTAAGTATTATGTATTTTATAGAATGACATTCAGTATATGAAAACCACAAATATGGTTCTATAGCTCTTTTTATACTTGATCTGAATTGTTTTAGTCTGTTTTGATGTTTATAGTACATGGAGTTCTGTTTAGCAATTCCTAAAAAAAATTAGTCTTGATATATTGTTTGAGACGAGTGAATAAATAATAAATATAAGGCTGTCAATAAATACTAGGGTCATTCTTTCACTCTGCTGTGGCACCATGTAGGGTTGATGAATGTGTCCTAGTTACAGTAAAACATACATAAACTAAACAGACAACATGCATTGATCGACCGGAGCCACAAGTTGGTCAAACAGCAATAAGTCACTCTGCAGAAATACAACAGTGTTTGGCAGCTCAATAACCCATGACTCCATTCTTTCAGCACATTGATGCCATAATTAGTCAATATCCAGAAAGAGCTTTTTGTGTGATGCATTTTGGATTAGCTTCAGGCCAAAGAACTGAGTAAAGGTCACACAGAGCAAACTATTAATTAATGCATTAATGCTTTAAATACACTGACCAAGGTGCATTGTGTAAATATTTGTAGTAAATAGTAAAATAACGACACATCACTCAAAAGTATGTTTCCAATATAGTATTATAAGAGATACATTTTGCAGAATGTAAGTTTGTGTATCTTGGAATATACATTTAAGGCTCCATAAAGGACTAAAAGTAGCCGTTTCTACAACTGCCCAGAGACAAACTGAGCTTATTATTGGAACCTCAGTCCTAATACCCTGAGTGTGGCCATGAAACTGAGCACTGCTGGAGGAGAAGCACACTTATATTTTTGATGGTTAAATAAAATCACCATCTATTTACACTGGGTTTGTACATAGATAAAAGCATGCAGCTACTGTTTTTTTTTTTTTTTTTGCTAAATCATCATAACTTATACTGGCATTATATAATTATATCAATATGGCTTTATTTAGAAATTTAAACATTTTATTCAAAAGGCACTATGTAAAATGGATGTCCAATTACTTCTAAATATAGCCTATGTATAATACAGTCTATAAATATTGAATAATTATGTAAATAAGACTTACAATTACCTTTCTTTACACAATTAAGTCGTTGTATTAGTATGTTAGCTAATTATTAAGTCTTTCATGTTTAGTTAGTGGCTATTATTTTGCTTTTACAGGCCGAACAAACATTAGACTATATTAAAGTGAACGCATTTCTCACATTACTGCCTCCAATTGGCTGAAAAATACAATGATTTTGAAAATAAAGCGCCAAGTCAAGATCGTAGAAATATGTAGCACTGGGGACAATATTTGTAATTGACTCGCAAACCAATTAGCAGCGTGTTACCGAGAATCAATTGGCGCCACAATGGGCCAGGCTCTTTCCAACCTTCTCCATAGCAACAGTACATTTTTCACGTTTTCCACAGTTGACCTCGGCAGTACGTGACAATTACACAGTTTGTGGCCAAAATAAAGCAGAAAATCATGGTCAAATATTCGACATCTGCTGCATTTCTCCACATGGGCCAGGTGTACGATGGCTTTAATCGGTTTCTTATCGCAGCTGGCACTGACGAGTCGACCATTTCCGCGTGTCAACAAGCGCGTTACTCCCGCTCAGTTAGCATTGGTAACGTCGACGCTTCGCGGAGACATTTTACTGTTAAGGTCAGCGGGTTTTCTGTGGGAATAACCCTGGCTGTGAAGCGGCAGCCTGTTCCCGTTCCTGCCCTCCCTCTCTGCCGCCTGCCTGCTTCACTGTCAGTCCTCAGTGTCGGCCTTTACGGGAAAATAAAAATTACGAAATGACAACACGCGGTAAATGGACACCACTAAAGCCAACTCGACCCGACAGCGGTGTGTGTTACTCACAAAACAGGCCACTACGGCGGGCGAAAAAAATGTCCTCGGTTCTCCGGTAACAAGTCTGGGCAGTGTCCTCGACTCCCACAATCCACAGCGAGCCAGCGCTGCCCGCGGAGTGAGCACTGAAGAACGCAAAGCAAACCCTGCTGCTGAATCTCAATCCGCGGCGATCCCGAGGTGATCCTTAACCCTTCACGCATCCAATGTATGCATAAGAACACGTGATCTGCTCAGCCCGATGTCGCTTCCAAACAGGAATAATCAAACAGACTGTAAAGAATACGTAATGTAATGATGTGAATGAACAGGGGCGGTGCCATACATTATAACCCCCCCTCCCCCCCGAGAAAGCGTTTTACCTTCATCCTACCTTACCTTCGCCACAAACATAAACAATGAATATTTCATAGGAACCCAAATTGGCAATTGCAATATTGAGTTTAATTTATTATGGCCAGTCTTGTCCAGCTTTGTTGCATTGGCTAAAAAGCAAGTCTCTAATATAGGCAAAATTTATATTAAGCTTAAATAAATAATATAATTGCAATGTTTGCCCATAATGCCAATTAGCAGCAATGGACCAAAGTCATGTGATAAAATGGTTGCATATAAAACCCGTTTTTTTTTGGTTGTTGTTTTTTTATACTCATAGTCTCTAACCAAGCATCCATTAAAAATTCACTCTTACCAAACACTCTCATCCACACACGCTGGAGGCATGCTGGGGTTCAGTGTCTTGCCCAGGGATACATCATCATTTATAACAGGAAGAGCAGGAATTGAACTATCACCCAGTTTTTGATCAAACTGCTGGAGCCAATTCAACCTTTCCCACTTTCTTTGCTGCAGACGTTAGTATCGACAGATTTGTGGTGTGAAGAATATAAAGCTTCACATTTAATGCACCAATAATAAGCCCTTTTTTTCTATAAATGCATTGTTTTATGCTTGTCCTGCTGGTTAATGTTTGAAAGTCAAAACTATTTAGCCTTTTTAAACACAAACTCTTATCTTCACTTCTAAACCTACCTCAGAGTTACCCTTTCAAGGAAATCTTGTTACCTTTTTGGTAACTTTTGAACACCCGATGTTGACAGTGGCTAAAGTTATGTCCACAAAAAGTTACAAACAATAGAAATGTGCTTTTTTTTACACGAGTTTAAATGCAAATGATACACAAATTGCAAAGTAACTACAAAATAGGCCAGAACAAGTTAAGTATTGCACTCCTTGGTGTCTGTGAAAGAAACTGCATCTGACAGATTTTTTAATGGAAACACAAACAGCAGACAATGCATTAAGAGCAGATTTACAGCAGAGGTCAGACTCGAGCAAAATTAAAAAAGCAATAATTAAACAGGTCAAATAAGGACAAAGAAAGCAAAGTTATTTTACGAGAGTAATGAATAGACTTAGAAACAATAGGGTGAGTATTGAGGATTGGATGCTTCTTTCAGCCTTTTTATTTACATAATTGTATTCTTAAACTGATCATGTGGCTAAACACTAGAAGAAGAAGACATATTTAGAGAGCACCTTTTATATCAGAGTAACTCATTGTGCTTTACAGAAATGACACAAAATAAGAATAAACTAAATAAACAATAGTAAAAAATAAACAGAAATGAACAGAAGTATTGCAGTGGTTAAATTCTGATATGAACTGGAGCCAGTGCAGCAACTTTAGAGACAGGTTTAATGTGTGAGAATGTCTTTGTCCTGGTCAGAATACAAGATGCTGAGTTTTGTATGAGCTTCAGACATTAAATTGATTTTTAAGGGAGTCCGGAGAACAGAGAATTGCAGTAGTTCAGTTTATTTGTGATAAAGGTCTTTTTCAGCATCGGACAGCGATACCAAGGCTAGTGAGAGCTGATCAATCTGGTTTTAATTTCAACCTTCTCAACCTTGGCTGTAGATGCTGCACTGTAATCCTGTCCTTATCTCACTAATTAAACTGTATATAACTTTAGGACTGCACTTCCTTAGGAAAAATATCTATGTATGATAACCAGGCTCGCTGACAGAATTGATGGGACCCTGGACAAACCCTAAGGCCAGAGGCCCCCTCCATATTACTAAAGGCAAGGCAATTTATTTACACAGCACAATTCATACACTGGGTCAAGTGCTTTACAGAAATAAAAGTCAAATTAAAAATAGATAGATAGATATAGAGATAATATATTTAGAATAATCCTCATTGAGTCCAGGGTGGCATGTGGTGTTAAGTGTACATATCCATGTCTCTCTTTGGAGACTGTAGGACTGTAGGATCCAGCGAGACAACTTCAATCACCATTGCTTTGAGTGAGTTGGGACGGCTGTGGCCAGTTTGTAGTGTTTGGCCATTGGATAAAGTATGTTCTGAATCATAATGGCATATTTATGTTCAGCCAGTCTTTCTTTAAATTTTCACTTTGTGTGTCCAATATAGAAACATCTGCATTCACAATAAAAAATGGTTTAATAAATTGTAACATTGTTGGAAGGTGTTTCATATACTTATTATTATTAGTGTGGGGCATAGATTTTACTCAAGCCTTAAACATAATTCTTTATACAATAGGCTACACTTTAAAGAGCAAATGTTATGGACCTTACTCATTTCATGGCCCTGGTTTTCTAAACAGAAATAACTGTGGCCAAATGTAATGTAAACATCCAAAATATGCGTAATTAGACGTTTTTGGCGCTACTGTTTGTCTGTGCCTGGTATCTTTATTCTATGCTCTCTGTTCCATGCAAATGCGATATTTAGTAGTCCCTTTTCGACTGATTTTCCCTCACCTGTCTTGTACAACGTGCTTCTAAAACAGGTGGCGTATATACCCAGTTATGGCCACTTCCATCACATGTCGAGTTTCAACCTTCACCTGGATCCAGAGGGTACTAAAAACAATAAAAGCAGCAAAGAGCAGGGGCCGTATCTTCCGGGTCAGCTGACCGAGTGGTAGCCAATCAGAAGTGAGCCTCTGTAGTAAATAAACGCTGGTTGTGAAGTTCGTGTGAGTAGTGTTTCCAGCGGTCAACGAGAAGGAAGATGACGGTGGACACAGAAACACGAGGTTAGTCTGTGTTTATATTAGTTTTACAAATCTGCTTGGGATTTTAATGTTTATTTGGGGCTGATTTTGCAAAACGATGCCGGTTTTCGCTTTGTTTTTTTTAGATCGGGGTTGTCTAGCTCGTAGCTTATACCTTGTTACGTCGAACGATAATAGCCAGGCATTTTAAAATATTTGTAATACAGTCACAGATGTTTAAAAACAAGGTATATTGTGCAAAATATTATAGTGAAAAGTATAATTAATCCTGACTGAAAGGAAATCTCTTTTGATAAACACCTGTTGTTATTTAAAACGTGAATGTTTCTGTAAAGCACCTGCTGTACCTGTGTTTCACCATTTTTTTATTTTATTAAAAAAATTATAATTTGAGTGAAGTCTAAAGGAGTAAGAAAAAAATTACAACTTTATAACAAGAGGCTAAAGGCAGAGTTAACCAGATTTAAACTTTTACTGATGGGCTTCAAATCCCTGTGTGTATGTCTAGAGGCCAGAGAGATTATGGATTATATGTCCTGTCCAGGATTTGGTCAAAATGCAAGAGACTTATCTTAGGTCTGTGTTAAGTGCAAATAATTTTTTTAAATGCTGCTGCAAAATCATATGGGACTGTTACATTTCAATATGTTTTATATTTAAGTTGTGATTTAAAAAGTTGAGTTGATGTGACAGGTTTGGGTAAGATACACGTGATGGTAGCTGACCACACATAATTCTAATTTGAGGCTATAATTCTATCGACTTTCAGACTGGATATCCTCAGGCAAAAGTTACATAGTGTTTCTCTAATTTCACATTTGTTATTATTATTATTATTATTATTATTATTATTATTATTATTATTATTACAAAGTTGAGAACAGCTTTAGAAAACCCTTTTTTATAAACTCGATGCTTCTATGCTTTTCTTAATCACGTGGACCAAGAACAAAGCCAGTAAAAATAGGGCGCTTTTCTGTTCCCAAGAATTTAACTAGAGAATGTGCTCACTGAGGCCCGGATTATAATAGGATTATAGGATTAATTTTACATCAGGCATTATTATTATTATTTATTTATTTATTTATTTATTTTATTTATTTATTTGGCCATATAAGGATAAAAAGTCAGCTTAAGACTTTATTATTAACTATATTATATAAGGAAGACAAATGCTGTGGCTAAATTTGCACTAAACATTTAGCTTTCCTTAAATATCAATTAAATATCTTGTTGTTATGTAATGTGATGTAATGTGTACTTATTTGCTTTAATGAGTTCTGGCTAGATGTGATCTCATGGGATGGTAGCGTGCCCCAGTGGTCAGTTTCTTTTCAAACCAGGTGCACTTTTCTTTGAGTTTCTTTTTATTTATTTTATTTGAGGCCATTATTTCAATGATTTTAAGGCTACATATTTTTGGGCAAAAGTGACGTAGAGTGCGTCTTTGAGTATCCTGATTATGAGGCATATTTTTGGGACATGCCGTTTACATAGAGAAACTCGGTTATGAATATCCCTATAGGCATGACAAAGCAATAGTTTCCTGGATTCCCAGATAAGGTACAAACAAAGTAACATTTGCATTGGCTGCTGCCAGAAACCAGGATACTGCGCTTGCATGCAACAGTATCTCGTTTTCTTTCGTAGTTCTTCAGGTGGAGAATCCAGGTTTCTCAAAATCAAGATACTGGCTTATCCCGGTTTCTCAGGACTCAGGATATGGTGTTTACATGCACAAAGACAAAAACAGGATACTTCCCGATCATTTCCGGGATACTCAAGTGCATGTAAACACTCTCATTGTGTTGCTTTATAGAAATATGAGTTCAGTAGTACAGTAAATTGTTTCCCTTGAAAACAAAACAAGCTCCTCCCTGTGGCAGGCTGAACCAAAACAAGTGACATTTAACAACCATAGCCATAGTATTCTCTATGGTATTCTCTTGCCCTGTTTACATTACACAGTTACATACATGGTTTATTCTGACGTAAGTTCAATAAGTCTCTCACAGACCCTCTTTTAACAAAATATAACTTTAAAACAAGAATGCCAGTGAAATAACTTGCTCAGTTCCAGAGAGGAAGGCCACCAATCAATTATTATAAATGTAACAGCTTATTATTGTAGGTTTATATGTAGTTTATTGTAATTTTTGTCTTTTAAGATGCCTGTTGCATTTTGCGTTTCACATAAATATATTGAGATGTATTTTTAGGTCCAACAGTTTTCCTTGAAGATGTGTTTTATGTATATTGTAACAAACACCGTAACTTTGTTTTTTTACCAGACACAAGGGACTCCACATCAGCCGGCTGCCGACAAGTGAGAAACAACATGCATCTATGGCTCTGTCATTACACAACATTTCTTATTGTCATGTCATTAGACTTCACAAAAAATAAACCACAAATGGCAGCATCTTATTTCTTGTCTTATTGGAGTGCAGTGGTAGTGTGTTCTTTTTAAAGATTTAAAGCGCACACAAGCACAGACATGCCTTTTAACTGAGACAAGTGCTTGACCTGTTTGTATATTTATTAAGCTCTCACAGTTATTTGTTTATTTTTTAAGACCAGTTTGACTTGCTTTATTGCATTTTATTCCACGGGTAAATAATGGATGAACAGTTGCAGTTTGTGTAACTTTATGGAGTGTTGCACTGCTCAATCTTACCTTGTCCAAGCTCCACTTAGTTAATAGATTAGAAAATAAATTAAATTGTACATCTCTGCTCAGATCAATGGATTTCAATCAAAATTTCTTTAGAGGCTATTCCTCGTGTCCACAAGGGTGTAGTGTTTGGTGATTTAGTAAAAGCAAATAATTTACTGACGTTACAGTTTTTAAATGCACTAAAGCTTTGCCTTAACAATACTAAGAATCATGTTTTCCTGTTTTTCCTGTTTTTTGTTATATTGCCTCTTGCGTAGCTTCTCCATCTCACATTCTCACACAACACGTTTTGTGTCCTTCTTTGCACCTCACTCAACAACAACAACAGATCCATTTATAGACCCGTTTTTAATAAAAGGTGTTTCCCTGCCTTTAACTGCCACTTTAATTTAATTTATAATAAAAGTTAATTTCTGGAGCATTTGATGAGTTGATTCCCAGGTTTTTTTAGTGTTATAATAGTAACTGAGCGACTCATTCAAGGTTCTTGTTTCCCCTTTCCCTCAGCAGGACGGTCCCGGTGGATTGTGGGACTCGGTAAAGAAAGCAGCTTTTGTGATTGGATCTGGGATTTTGTTCCTGGCTGCGTTTGGGAACTCGCTCACATGGTACAATATTCTCACCATGTTTTACCTCTCTGCAATGTCACTTCAAAGAGGACTCTTAAGTGGTTTAGTTTGTACTTCAGTAAAACCTGTTTTCCAGTAAAGGCAGAACAAAATAAATCAGTGTGCACAATCATTATTACAGCTGCAATGTTTAGCAGAAGGAAAGCAGTCTAGGGACACAGTATGTAAGTATTTTGATATTGGAGAAAAATATGCGTTGATAACTATTTTAAATACTGCAGTAACAATATGACCTGAAATATTTGAATGTTCTTTTGATGTGAAAAAGTTTAGCTGATTTAGAAACTGTAAAGAAATACAAGGCTCTGGACTGACTCCCACTTGACAAAACAGGAGCTAAATCAAATATCTGCAATGTGTTTTAAAAAAAAATCTTTATCCTAGTTTTTAATCTTTTCAAATTGTAGTAATGCAATTGGTCATATTTTTGTTTTCCTTCAGGCACCTGCAGAAGTTTTGGGGAGCCTCAGGAGATTTCTGGCAGAAACAGTGGACCAAGTTATACGTGGGATTTGAGGGACATGAAACTGCGCTGTTTTACTTTGGTAAGAAATGTTTAAACCTTTACTCATTTTTAATGTCTAAGACAATTTGTCAATAACTGGAATGTAGTCTATGAAAATGTGTGACAGTTTAGTGCTTAGTAAATTTCTTGAGTACAACCATGGATTTTAAAGTAATGTGTATATAAACAACTTTGTTAGATTATTAACCAAATGATTATAAGAGCCACTGGTAAATGTCTTGGCGCCAGATTTATTCTGGTTTCTGTCTCGTTCTGTCTTTTACAACTTCATTGTCCTTTTTTTACAAGAGCCACCTTGTTTCAGAAAATATCACACACAGTCTCTGTAGGTTCAAATGTTGAGCCTAATTCAATTTCACACATGGTTTATTCTGAGGCACAGACAGACTGGGCTTTGTGTCTAAATTTAATGTTCTTTAATCTGGCAGCCATCCCTAAATAAAAAAACTCTTATTCAAACCAAGATCTCAATAAAACATTAATAAAATGAGTTGTTGCGTTGAGGATATGACACTTGACCAGAGTTATACCTTTAGCAGTTCCTCTGACTAGACTCATTTATAATGGTCTTATTAGTGCACACTATCTTTTTATCTGATGTAAGCCTCTGTAAAGGCCATTCTTATGTCATGCAAGGTGAGACTTCTTGACAAAGGAAATGTCGTGACAATTTTACAGTTCAAGCCTTTTTAAAGCACTGTACTGCTGAAAATTCAAAAGGGCAAAAAGTAAAGTGTTGTAGTGTTCAGTGCTGCTGTTGGAGCTGATTTATTTTTCATTTTATTTCTCAGTCTTGTCTTGGACATTTGACTAGTATGTTTCTGGATTTTAAACAACACAACAGACCAAGCCCACAAGTGGTTTGTTTGAACACGTGGGCTTGTCTAATCTTGGGATTAATTGAATATGTCACGTTACCTTAAATAAATATCCCTCTGACTCCTTCAACAAACGTTAACTCTCCACGATGTTACTGTTCTTGGTCTAGTAACGTGGTCTAGTAATGGCAGTAAGGAGGCTTAGTACAAATTACCATGGCTTGTTTATTCTGTAGCTGGTAACGCAGTATTTTTACTGATAGAATCAGGCCCTGTTCTGTAGATGAAGTAAAGGCAGGAGACAAAGTAGACTTTGCACAAAACTGTGCTTTTATTAGCCTCTTCAGAAACAGAATTAAGTAATACAAAACAAAAGAGCTGCATAATGCAGTGAATAAGTACACATTGCATGGAGCAGCACAGAAGCATGACTTGACTCAAGAGCGGCCACTGGCAGAGAGAGCGACATTCGCCGCAAACCACAACAATAGGACATACGTCATCATGACACAGGCTTCCCACACTTCAACCTTCTTAAAGGTACAGGCTAGGACGGTAACAATGAGTTTGGTCTAGACTGGTCTTGGATGGTATAGATTTTCACTGGGATCTCTTCAATCTCTAAAAGTCTCGATACACTTTGGTCTTTGTGTTTGTGGCCTTACACCAAAACCACACCACTGCATCTAATATATATTGTTGTCATGGAGCCTTTTGTTACTTATCTTATTTACTTATGGTTTATTTGATGAGGACAGATGCATTAAGTAAACTCATGTCAGTATCACAGTGTTTAGGCAAGGCAAGGCAATTTTATTTATATAGCACAATTCATACACTGGGTAACTCAAAGTGCTTTACAAGAATAAAAGACAATTTACAAGATTTAGATTAAGAAAAATTAAAAACATTTTAAAAGAAGAGTGCAGATTAAAAAACACTTGTTGTAGTGTAGGTGTAGCTAAAGAGGAAGGTTTTTAACCTCCCCTTGAACATTGTTAAAGTTGAGGCTTGTTTTACTTCATCTGGGAGGCTGTTCCAGGTTTTTGCTGCATGAAACTTAAAATCTGCTTCACCCTGTTTAGTTCTAACTCTGAGCACGAGCAGAAGGCCTGTCCCAGATGTTCCCATAGTTCGAGGAGGTTCATAAGTAACTAGCATGTCAGATATATTCTGGTGCTAAACCATTTAGAGACTTGTAAACCAGCAGTGCTGTTTTAAAGTCTATTCTCTGAACAACAGGAAGCCAGTGCAGAGATTTTAAAACTGGCGTAATGTGGTTGTACTTCCTGGTTTTGGTTAGAACCCGAGCAGCCGCGTTCTGAATAAACTGCAGCTGTCTTAACCCTTGTTTTGAGAGACCAGTGAGCAGGCCGTTACAGTAATCTAACCTGCTGGAGATAAAAGCATGGATAAGTTTCTCTAAGTCTGGTTGAGACATCATCCCTTTGACTCTGGAAATGTTTTTAAGGTGATAAAATGCAGATGATGTAATTGACTTAATGTGACTATGGAAATTCAAGTCTGAGTTCATGATGACCCCTAGATTTCTAACCTGGTTTTTAGATTTTTGAGAAAGAGACTCGAGGTGACTGCTGACACTTTCTCTTTGTTTCTGTGGCCCAAAGATGATTAGTTCAGTCTTGTTTCTGTTCAGTTGGAGAAAATTATTTTTGCATCTACATGCATCTACAGCACTCAAGTCCAACAGAACTAAGACAGAGACTTTGCCTGCGTCAGTGCTCAGATGGATGTCATTTGTGACTTTGATAAGTGCAGTCTCAGTTTGTGATGGGGCCTGAATCCTGACTGAAATGGATCAAAGCAGTTGTTAAGTAATAGAAAGTCATTAAGTTGCTGATATACAATCTTTTCGATGACTTTCCCTAAAAATGGCAGGTTTGATATGGGCCGATAGTTGTTGAGCACTGTAGCATCAAGACTGCTCTTCTTTAGGAGAGGCTTAATGACAGCAGTTTTTAAGGCCCTTGGAAATGTTCCAGACTGTAAGGAATTATTGACTATATCAGTGAGTTGTGGTAACAAACTGCTTAATACTGATTTTAGAAATCTAGTGGGTAAAACATTGAGGCAGCAGGTGGATGAACTCAGGCTGGAGACAGTTTTTTCAATTGTTCTGTCATTAATGGGTGTAAAATGTGTTAACCCTAGGTGGCTGCAGTGTTGTTGTATGCCCTTTGGATTGTATCGCATGTTTAATGCCTTGAACCTTGTCATTGAAAAACAATGCAAACTCATTGCGTTTACAGCCACACCTGTCCCTAGAAGGTCCTTTTTACAGTTTATATTACACTGGATGGATTAAAAAAAGAAAATTAAGCATTGAATACAATAAAATGTCCAAAACCATATAGAAACAAATGGAAAGATATAGTGTATACATACATCCACACTTTGTAGCTGTTTGAGCCAGGATTTTGTCTTTTTGTAATTACAGTTTGCTTTACTTTTCTCATCTTCATTTTCAATAAAATATGTCCAAAGAGCTCTTTATGCTGAAAAAGGTACACAAAAAGTCATACTGCAGTTGGTAAAGTACTCTTATGGCAGTATCTGAGGGGCTCAAACATCTTTTATCTAAAGTAACTTAAGCCTCTTCAAACCTTTCACACAGTTTTATCTTTCACTGACTGACTCCATTGTTTTTTTTCTCCACAGGAACCATGTTTATTCCAACTCTGGTGTTTGGGGTGACGAACGCTCTGCTGGTGCTCGTGGACTCTACGGGTAAACCCTCTTTTATCACCCGCTATCGCATCCAGGTGGACAAAAACAACCCGGTACGCTCCAGTCACGCACATGTCATCACTATCTGATACAAAGATAAGATTATACCAGGATGTTTAACCTCTAATGACATTCACACCTTTCACCTTTTGCTCAACACATTTATGACCCTGCGTAAAGTGAAAGCACTTCAGATCAGACGACTGCCTTTGATCTGCATAAAACTTAAGTAAGTAATGATACTAATACTTTTAAATTGGTTTGGCAAATCTGGGACCTCCAAATGTTTTAACTAACCTGCAAACTAAATTAAAGTTAGTAGTTTTTAAACTCATTTATTATAGATGGCAGACCATTACATTCAGAATTTGACTTTTGGGCCATTTTTCAGAGAATATGAATGATGACAAAAACTTTTCTTTCAACTCTTCCAACGTATTATTCACTGGTCTAGGTTCAGACTTTTATTTTATTTTATTATTTTGTTCATGGTGGATATTGTTGGCTTCATTTCAAATTCTTTCACAAAACCATTTTTTAGTACCTGTAGTACCACAAAAAGTTTTTTGATGAGATTGTTACTTAATATTGTTTATCTAAATTGGATCTGAGATATAAATTCCTATTTATAACTGGAGTTTAGACTTTGGTCTGACTGGCTTCTGTATTTTTAAGAAGAGGTGAATGGGTTACTTGAGGACAAAAAAAACTGGATGAGTACTTTGTGTCCTTGTATAAACTGCCTTTTCTTGCTAATTCGACCTGTCCATGTGTCCAAAGTCTGTTCATGATAAAACACTGTTATGGGACACACTGTTCAGATAAACTCTGATACTGCTCTGATTAGCTGAGATGAAGGGAAGGTATTGAATTATTCGCTGTGAATTAGGAGATAAAAAACTGGAAGTGCAGGAAGTCACCTTGTCAATGTATTTTTTAAATGGCATCAGTCACATGTTCACATGTTCAAGCTCTGATACATGTTAGAAAAAGAGAACAGTGATTCTCAAACTGGTTGACTGACTGGTTGTTTCACAAGTGGTACTTTTTAGTAGATTTTTATTTTGGTGCACATTTTGTTTATAATCCATTATATTTCTTCCAAATGATAACCAACTAAAACCTTTTTTGAGGCAGTTAAAGTCCAACTGAACATTAAACCTGGACAAAGTAAAACCACTCTTTACCTGTTGAGGTCCAAGTAAAACCATTTAAAAACCATTATTAGACCTATTAAAATCCAAACTAAACCACATTAACGTTATCAAAATATCACTTCACCTTTGACTGTTTTTTTCCAAATCATGTTTAGTGTGTCTAGTTTTGGCTTTAATGCTGGTTTAGTCCTTATTTAAATGAAGTGCTGTTGGTAAATGTCTGTAGATTAGTCAAATGAATAATATTTATGTACTATTGTAGATTTAGCACCTCACTCAGATACTTTATTCATCCCCATCTGAGGAAGTTCAAGTGTCCTGCTGCATACAATACTGACACTGCCAACTCATAAAAAAACACAATAAATACATCAATATTTGGGAGAGAAATGGTACTCTGTTAAAAGGGTTTGATAAGGATTTTCCATCCATTGCAGCTAATTAAGGACTCACAAACTGTTAACAAACTATTAATAACCCATTTAAACCATTTTAATGCTGAATATCCATAAAATAAACTGCAAAAAGCATATCTTCCTACAGAACAGATCTCTAAATCCATATCATTGTAACATATGGTTTAATGTAATATGACCGACAATAACACTTTGAACCCAAAGCTCAATAGTCCATAAAAGTTCACCTGTAATAGTCATGTGACTGATACAAAGGGGTAAACATGTGTACTAATCAATGGCAATGTTGTTTTAGTACTTTTTTCAAAATTGTGTATTTATTTGCAAAAAGAGAACAGTCAGATTCTGGGCTTGTACTCTGAGGTCAGTTGAACCTACGCCAGATATATTGCTTTGGTTAGAAATAATCATCACAGTCACAAGGCTAGTTACCAAAAATTAAATTAAACACCCACACAAACCTAACTATACTTAAAACGGCACCAAAATGAACTTGACAAATACTGAATGAATGGCTTATATTCGCCAAATAAACACCAACAACCAAGTGTGGAGTCTACTGTTTGAAATGATAATCAGTCAATAAATGGATGGTACAAATAAAGCGCTTTTGAGTCAAAAATATCATTCAATTAAAAGGTTAAATCTGTAAGTCATGTTTTGATTGACATGATGTCTCTTTAGAAAACCATTATTCATTTGGCATGTTTTATTTTATTTTTTTCCTGTTCTACACTAGCTTGTTTGTAATTCCTGATTGGTCAAAGGGCTGTGTTATTTCATTTTTAATTAGTTTTTTTTCCCCCTCTATCTGGGTCTTAAGTCTTTTTTTTTATGAACCTTCATAGAAAGTGAACCAGCTTTGTGAGAAAACCCAAGGTTAACCCCACATTTATCTTGTTATTCTTCTAATCATGCTTCTAGGAAAGGGCGCCTGACCTGGTGTGCAGACAGCAGACAAGCATTTGAAGGAGGCAAAGACTTAGACAAAGATAAAATGATAGAAATTCCTGAATAGGCACTTCAAAACATTAGATAAAAGAGAAAAGTGAGCCATGTACCTTAATTCATTTACCTCAAGTCATTATTTTTGTCATTCGTTCATCGTTTTTTACGGCTGTTTGACCGACAATAACACTTTGAACCCATATTTTTATTAGTCTATAAAAGTCTATAATGGGTTTATCAAGTGCACTGTCAAATTAAGACTCAAGATAAAATTATAAAATGAATTAATTGTTATCCAATCTACAAGTACGATGAGAACAAATGAACCAATACTTATCCCAAAGTTAATATGTCCAAAAGTGAGAAAAGGCTGAGTAAAAATTAGCTCAAGTCCGAGACAATATTGTTGTATTATTATTATTATTATTATTATTATTATTATTATTATTATATTTTAAGAAGAGTGTCTGTTTTAGGCAGTTTTATTTATATAGCACAGTTCATAGACTGGGTCATTCAAAGTGCTTTACAGAAATAAAAGACAATTGTAAAATTCATAGACAAGATTTAGAATAAGAAACATAAGAAAAACAAATTCAAAGATGAAAAACCCTTTCAGTTCAAAGAGGAAGGTTTTTAAATTCCTCTTTAACATTGTTAAAGGCTTGTTTGACCTCATCTGACCTGAGAAATTATAAAAGCTCTTCTTTTTTACTTGGAAATATTTTTCAAAGTGGTTTATGAATCTAGGCGAAATGTACTCTTCACAGTTTACTTTAAGGTACTTTACACGTGTGCATTCGATTTTTATTTAGCTGTAGGCTTTACGCCAAAGGCTAATGAGGTGACGTTTGAACTTCAGTGTCAGTGCTATTGTCACAGGTGAGTGAAGAAACTTTGTAAAGGTTCATGTGAAGGAATGGAGATAAGCCAGTTCACAAACTCCTGGTGAAGTGTTAAAAATCTCTTAAGTAAACTTTATATTTTATTATTTATTCAAAGTAGCTATAAAGACCTTTTTTTTTTTTTTTTTTATATTTTTATTTATTATTTATTTATTTATTTATTTTGTTTGTTTTTTTGATAAAAACGAAGCTACAGTTTTACAAAGACAACGACAACTTTGGGTAAAACACCGAAAGACCTACAGCTTTTCCGAACAACATGAAAGAATAGTCAAATATTCATATCTGATTTAAAAAGCGCACCATGTCCAGCTATGGAGCGTGCATATAAAAGACATCCCCATAATCCAACACAGACAGACGTTGCAAACAGTCTGTTCTTTGCATTAAAAGTTGTTTCTGAAATAAAAAAATGAGTCTTTTTGATTTAAAGATTGAACATGTGGTTTAAAAGCAAAGGAGTCATCAATTAAAATCCATGTATCTTTAAAAGTTTGGTAACCCTTCCTAATAACTCTCATAAGAAAACAGTAATTAAGTATTAATAGTTGTGTAATTGATAATTAACTATAGACAGATAAATATTATTTATATGTATAATTATACATGTTTTTGTAAAGACCAAAACATTTTTTATCAATGTTTATAATGTAATAGGGATTATTAATGTTGGAATAATGTTTTGCAAATGATTTAAGGATTAAGTTGTTAAAAATACATCGTTGTGTGACTTATTATAAAGTGTTACCAAACGTTGTAACAGTTCCCTGAAGAGTGACCACAGAAGGAATATTGTCTCGTCATTGACCGTTCTGTTCATTCATCAGGTTGACCCAGTAAAACTGCGTCAGGCCTTGAGGACCGTGCTGTTTAACCATGTGTTCATCTCTGGGCCGATGGTGGTGGCAGCCTATTACATCATGAGCTGGAGAGGAGAGCCCTGCGGACCCGAGCTGCCTACCTTTCACTGGGCTCTTGCCGAATTTGCTGGATTTGGCATTTTTGAGGAGATCCTGTTTTACTATTCACACAGGTACTAAGAGGAACAAGGTATAAGGCTTGGTAAAAGGGGTTGTGAAAGTTCTCCCCAGATAAATAAATGTTTAGTTTACACATGAGCAAATGAAAAAGATGGCCCAAAGTTAATTTAATGTTGATTAATGTTTTTAATTACGTGTAGAAAAGCAAATTTCTTCAAAGCTTTAAGGAAGAAGGCAAGTGCAGTATGAGACTTTCCTTGGCTTGTTTTTTTAATACAAAGCTAAAGCTAGAATAGACAATCAACCAGTCATTTGTAAGTGCTTAAATCAACTCGCCAAGCCTGTGTCTGAACAGTATCAACAGGCAGTGGGTTTGATGTTATTGTGCTGTTGTTTCCCGCAGACTCTTCCATCAGCCCCACTTCTATAAAAAGTACCACAAACAGCACCACGAGTGGACGGCTCCCATCGGCATTGTCTGCATCTACGCTCATCCCCTGGAACATGTGGTCAGTGTCTGTGGTGCCAAAAGCAGAAGACTGCATTCTCTATGAATTCTGATATATTAACACTGCACTGATTTAAAAACCCTGGCTTCAACATGGATTAAGGAATTCTCACCTCTAGTAATGAATAGTGTCTCCAGTGGAGTGGTTGGGTTAGTCAATTCATTAAATACTGGATCTGTTAGGGGGTCCATACAGGCCACAGGGCCCTAAGCAGCTGCTTAGGTTATTAGTTCCCTATGAGGTCAGGGCCAGCCTAGCCCTGAGGATGCCATTAAAGTGTGGGGTAAAATGATGCTTCTCGCTCAGGATCATTAAAGTCTATCTGTTCTTGGTCTTCCTCAGATCGCTAACATGTTCCCTGTGGCGATTGGACCCGTCTTGTTGAACTCGCACCTGTCGACCACCTGTATGTGGTACTGTATGGCTCTGATCAGCACCACCATCTCTCACTGTGGATACCACCTGCCCTTCCTGCCCTCGCCCGAGTTTCACGACTTCCACCACCTCAGGTCCGTCCACACTAATAATAGAAATTATAGGTTTAGGGGTTTTGTTTCTGTGTTTCTAGAAAGAAGAGTGTGTTCCTGTCTCCTGAATATTTCCTTGTTTCCTTGTTGCAGGTTTAACCAGTGTTTCGGCGTGTTAGGAGTCCTCGACAGACTTCACGGTACTGACTCAAAGTTCAGACAAACCAAACATTACGAGCGACACGTTCTGCTCACAAACCTCACTCCATTAAATGAAAGCATCCCCGACGAACCCAAGAAAGGCCAGTGATGGACCGCCTTCTTAAACCTACAAACAAACAAAACATGAACATCATTTAACAACAGTTTATTTTTACATGCTGGTTTTATGTTATTTAATCCTTTCAATTTGGTTTGGTGTAGGTTTTTTAAACTTGAAAATTGATATTCTGGGAAGTGTTTTTATGTGGTTTAGAGTCAGTAGTCAGGCTCAGAATAAAGGGATCCATGTCCATAACCACTTTCTACACAGCCTTTTTTATGCTTCAAGTTGGTTCCTGAATCAAATTGTGAACTGACTAGAAATGATAATTAAATAATAAAAAGTTGGTTCCCAGCACCAACCAAACGCAAGTTGGTTTCTTTTTGGAAACCCTAGCACTATTTAGTTTCATAGCCTAAATAAATAGTGTTATGTGTGTTTTTTTTTTTTTTAAACCCAGATTTGATATAAATGGCACTGCAAATGAGTTCAGTGTGTCAGAAAGCAACAGGGTTCTGTGTCTGGTTGACTAGTCGATTGAATAGGCATTGAGGTTAAAAATGTCATGGGCCGAACCGTCCCACACATGACCCTTGGCAGGATTATCAGGGTTTGTGCCAAACTCGGTAAATTCAAATGCATTTTAAAGGACAGCTGCTGTGATGGAGAGCATTTATGTAATCTTACACAGCATCATTAATTAGTTTCTTTGGTTGACTACAGGCCTAGTTTTGTGCCCTCAAAACCAAACCAGAGAACCAAAAAAAAAGCTTGATTGATGTGAAGGGGGTATCTGAGCCTGGCCACTGAGTGCACTCGCACTATGACAAGTAATGTGCTGACTATACATAAACAAGTACTACATTCAACGCTACCTCAAAAATCCCACAATATCACTTTAAGGGTGTGTTTTCACTGTTTTCAGTGTCATCAGTTTTCCACTGATGACATTAGTCATCAGTGAACCACATTATTCACATTCATTTAACCTTCCTGTAGTCTACACTGTGTGCAAGTATTTACTCAAGCACATGTTTGGCTTTTTCAAGACAAATTCAGAAAGTAGTTAATTCATTATTTAAACCCCCTGGCAAAGTTGTATGTAAGAATAGAGTGCTATAGTCTGATCATAAGTTGCACATATTGTATCTGTTCACTTCTTTCTGTTTGACACTGTTTTGTCCGAATCATGTTTTGATGGAGGTTTTACTTTGTATTTGTAACAAGTCTAGTGTTAAGTGCATCCATTTTCATGGCTAATAGGGTCTATTTGGGGGCTAAAATGTGAAATGCATACATAGAAAGATAGTACACATAAGTAATTAATGAAAATGTGTGTCTGCCTATGTTTTATCTTTTTATAAAAATAACTTTTTTTAAATGTTTTAATATTTCATTGAAGATCACTCAAACCAAGGCCAAATCATGATTTTCACAAAGACAAAACAATGCCTTTTGTCTGGTTATGAGTATGACAACACTCAGTTATTAACATGGTAGAGACACCTAGATAAACCACTATAACCACGATTAATGTGAATGTATCTGAAATAGGCACTATTTTATGCTACAGTTGATCATTACAGTTGTAGAGCTCTATATTTACAGTAAAAGCTATTGCCCCAAATCAAATCGCACAGAAAAGGGGGCACAAATTGTACCTTACCTCAAAAAGCATATTTTCTGATCCAATGTTTTTTTTTTTATAAACACTTCCTGGTCCAGTGCACTTGCCTTTAAATGGCTGCTCCTAAGAGAAACAAATATAAACTTTGCACTTTTAAGGGTTTAATGCCACTTGGGAGACAACATATGGATCTTTCTATGAGAAGGCCTCAGTAAAGATTTTAATTTACAGTATGAATGTATTAAATTGTTTACTAATTGAACAGTAGTGTAATTTTTCTGTTAAATGTATGTTTAATTAAAATATTATACAAAGTTCGCATGGTTTTGTTGTACATTCTTTTTAAAAGTGTGGAGTAATTAATGGTGCCATCTGGTGGTGACATTGCATTGCACTGTGACCTGATATTCTATTGCTTTTTACTCGACACATTAACTGTATCCTCAATCTGATACCTGATCATTCCTTTGTTTTATTTTATTTTGTTTAGCCCAATCATTATTTTGCAGACTGATTCTCATGACATACCTTATTCCCATTGCTTCTGTGGAAACAAAACTGCTCCAAAAGAAAATAACTGCATTACATTTTGAAGTGTTAAGATTTTTCTTTGACAACTGATTAACAAGACAGTTGCATGCATTTTTGTTTAAAAGAAACAATTCATGAAGGTCCTAAATACTGTGTTCCTTGATTTGCACCAATCAAGAGTCTATTAGCAAGTAAGACTAGAAATAGTCCATATTTCCCTCTGATACTATTTTAAAGCTATGCTCTCAGTACAGGACCATTAACCTGTACATTTATTTTTATTTAACAACTTCTTCCACCTTTCTTTATCAAAACAAACATGTTTCTGAAGAATATGCCTGTATATGGTATACACACTAGACAAATTTTGTTGTGCCATTTGTTTTAAACTGTGCAATGACAAATGATTCTGATATAAAAGGTACTGCGAGAATAAAAGATTGAGTGGATATAACATTGTGTCAATACAGCAGCCTGTACGGAGTATGCAAAGAGTGTATACTGGCTAATTTTAAACAATGCTCCTTTAAGATTATACTTTTCCAGCAAATAAGGAAATAATCACACCACACAATTGTTTAAGGTTTTTTTTGTCCGTTTTGTGTTTTTTTTTTCTTTATTAAAGGAAAAAGCATAATTACTACAAATTACAAATAACACTAATAGCGAATCACATCAGCCTACAAAGCAGATATTATGAATATTAAATGTTATAATACAAGTTATCATTCAAGTATTTTACATTTTCCATTTTATATATTTTTTTGTTCCTTTTATCTCAGCTTTTTTCCTCATGACAAGCCTAGGATATTGTAATGAACTATTAACATGTTAATGGTTCACATAGGCCTACAGCATTTTTGTAATTCATATGGCTTTATGGAAAAGTTGAAGTTTTCATTCTGCAGATATCAGAAGCAGCCATATTCCTCCGAGCACCGTCTAAAACCCACTCAAATGCCTTCTAGATCATTGTTTTCCACATCTCTGATTCATCCCTGCTGTGGTTTTCAAACTCCACTTGTAGAGAAATGAAAAGAGGCTGCAGTGCCCCCTACAGTTTGCCTTTAGAGCTGCTGTGGTACTTCTGATATTCTCTGATCACACAGACTGGTATTTTTTAAAACGTTGCGTTTAAACCCACATTACTCTTTTTTTTTTTATCGCGTTTACTGTTAATAAAAAAGCTTTTGCTAAACGCACTAGCCGTTAGCCTCTCATTTCACGCATGCGCTTTGTGTAGTGAGCGTGCCCGTATCCATGGCGACAAATTTAGCAAGTGGCGTTTAGGGAAAAGAACGGGTTTAGCACAAGCTACAACTTTTAGCGTTCAGTTTCTCACTTTGTAGCGTTTTATGCAATTAATACCAGAACAGTTACACCTTACCGTAACTAATTCCGAATATTGTTCTCTGGTACTAAGCATATCGTTTATTTATAGTTGTATTAAGGGGACAGTTATTTTCAATACTCTTGTAGCCTACGTGTGACTATAGCATATCAGTTAGCTCTAACCCAAATCCTCCCAAATTCGAGAAACCAAAGGAAGCAAGTAAGGTGAAGTCACATTAGAGGATTTAAAAAGAAGACTCCTGCTTTGCCTTTTGCACCTAATGTCTAAATATCCAATAGCTTTTAAACGTTGTAAACACTTGCATCAGTCTATGAATCTGACCAAATCTCCCTGAATATGTTAAAGGAAAACAGCCTTACAGCTTTTGCTAATGTTATCTTTATATCCCATTAGATCTAGAGTTTTGAGGGGAAAAAAAAAAACAGAACACAGACGCCCACTTTGAAAGATCAAATTAATAAAATACAGAAACGGACCAAAATACAATAAACAAACAGGCACATATACCTTTCACTCAGAAATCTGGGTTATCAAATTAAATTGCCATCATTAGTTAGACAATTAGTATTGAGAGTGGAGAGGTGCAGAAATAACTACTTTCCAGCGGGTCTGATGATCCAGAGATATAAAACAGCTGCATTCAGTCCGTTTACCATCATCTATGTGGCTGCCATATTAGGGAGGTAAAGAATATGCAGAATGAATGTATTGCAACTAATGTTTCTGCCATTTTATGGTCAATACATCAACAGAAAATGACAAAGGAAGCTGTAACTTGTTTAGCACAGACGTAATTTGGATTCATATTGGTTTTAGTAGAATCTGAAAGGTTTTAGGTGACTATCAAGAGGTATTAGTTAAATTTGAAGAGACTATAGTAGTATTGTGAACATATTTTAAATCAGATTTGAACTGGTGCTAGATGAAAATGAACAGGTTTTAGTTGGAGTGAACAGGTACCCTTTTTTAATCTACAAGTTTTAACTTTAACTCCAAGACACTCAACATAGACGTAAAACCAATCTTCCCATGCATTTAAAACCAAATTCAACAAATATTTGTTCTGCTTTCTGAACTTTCCTTGTTTGGCCCCTTAATTTGGCAGCCTAACTAATGTATTTAAATAGCGCACAATGAGGGCCAATGTGGCAATACTCCATACCATAAAATTTATTTTAATTTGTAATTGGGGATCTAAAGGCCGACATTCATATTTAAGCCGTCTCACAATTTCTTAGCAGCGTTTTATAGTAATTTGAATGACTGTCTTGACTTTCCCTTTTGTGTTTGTAATGTTCCTGTTTCTGGTATTAACAGCCTGACACAAACCCACCGCCGTTACAACAATAACAACAACAACAATACTAGAAACACAGCAAATTGAAAATTAAAAAGCATTAAAATATATTCATGAGAATATTTCTTAAAAATGAAAGTAATGTGTGTAAGGCAAATATATCATCTGATCTATTAACAATAAAACGCATAGAAGGGAGTTGGGTCATTTCTCTTCATGTCATTCACATTAGCAGAGGAAGGTTTAAGGACTAGCGCTCTCCTATTTGATATCAAGTGTATCCACAAATCAGAAAACTAACAACGTGCACTGGTTCCTATTAAATCTGATCACACCTCAGCTGTCATTTTAAAACAGAGCGACAGTCCTCTTTCCCCCTTAACTTGTTCAAGTTATTCCAGATTATTTTTCCAGTCGTGAAAATGGATGGATTAACGACCGATGGATGGATGCAGCTCGTGCAATAGGAAGTTTGAAAGTGGGATATTATCTTGTAAGGAGCCAGGAAGCACTCAGAGGAAGACCCTCCCAACTCTCTAGTATCTTTTTTTTGTTTTTTATTCATTTGGCGGATAACGACAATAAGCCACGACTTGCATAAAACAGGCAGAGGACAAAGGAAGGACTTGTAACAGGCTGAATAACGCTTGGAAGACGCTTTAACGGCAATGAAAAGAGAGGAAAGGGACGTGTGTTTTTGTGTGAGAAGGTTTGGCAGATTTGTTGGGGGTGACTGATGCTGTACAATCAAACCAGACGGTGGCGGCACATGTTTTTGAAGCAGTAAAACCATTAAAATAAGGCAACTTTCAATGATAGTGTCCATACTGAGGTCTTTTTCTCCACTCGTTTTCATTTGGTTCAAAGTTTGTTTTTTTTCCCCTTAATGTCCAGCTGTTAAGTATTTATTTTCGCTGTCAGGGCGGGGCTCTGCGGGTGAATTATCAGTCACTCGGTTCAAACCACTTTGGTCCAGTTGGATGTAGAGGAGCATTACGGCCACTGAGAGCCGCTAGTGAGGCGTACAGTTACTCAGTTTAGGTATTTCCCAAGTCTCCAATCAAAAATAAGAACGGTTTTGACATTGAAGGGACTGCTTCAGCCAAAAAATAATGGAGATTAAAGAGAAGAGCTCAGTGGCAAGAAAATTAAATAATTAAAAAGAAAAATCCAAATATCACATCAAACTCCAACATGTGATTCGTTAAAAATAAAAATCCACCAAGTTTTGATGCTTGCCTCATAAAAACAAAAATATGTAACAAAACTAAAAGAAAAATGAGAAATGAGAGCCACTATGAATTATTCAGTTTCTCTTTTTTGTGGGAATATTCAGTCCGAGTGACTTTCTGGAGCCCCTCTGCTCCTATAAAGAACCGGCGACTTGCAGACGAGTTCGAGTCAATAGGTCGGAGCCATGGAGCTACTTCGGTGCAGGGTCAGTAGAGGAGGTTGGGGGTTTCTGAGGGGCGGGTTTGGCATCTTCCTTGGCTGCGGTGATGGTGGAAGCAGGGCTGGCCTGGCTCTGGGGTCGAGACAAAGGCTGAGAGGGGTGTCTGCGACGGCCGTCTCCGCTTGATGAGTGTCGTCTGCGGCCGCCTTCCTCCATCGGTGGCTGGAAACAGAAGGTGGTTAATTATAGTGCTGCTGTAATAACACATCTTTAAACCGACACGTACCTAATGCTTTTTGAATGTTACTACATTTGAAGTTTTTTGTACTTTTTTTTTTTTTTACACTTTACCTGTCTGAGGTGCAGTAAGTAAGAATTTCTGCTGTGTAAAATCAACAAAGTACCATATATTAGGATTTTATTCATTTAAACGCCAAATATCCATTTTATCTGCTTTTACGTATAGTAAGATTAAATTTTTAGATTTTTGTTTCATTTACTGTTTTTGAATTGTAGAGTGTACTGAGAACATGTTGTATTTTAGGTAATTCATTCTTGCATAATAATTAGTCAAGAGTACCTGGGTCATAAAATGTCAAATATAACTAATGATTAATTGGATATATAATTAACAAACTAAGACACACCTTTCTTTTCTTAGTTTAAATTAACTATTGTAAAGAGAGCACTGTACAAAAACTTCTACTTTTTGTCAAAGGTCTTTGCTTCACTCTAACAACACAGTACTTACATCAATCCTGAAGTCTTCCAGGCGTTTGAATTTGCGCAGATATTCCTGCAGTTTGGGGTCAATCTCCAGAGTCTTGGCTTTTGAGTATTTAAGGAAAGCCCAGAACTTCTCTAGTCCATACAGCTGGCCTGGGAATGAGAGACAAAGAGAATAAATACATGAACACTTGAGTGGTACTAATGAACTAATGGAGTTAAAAAAAAAAACTAAAATTTTCAAGGCAGTTTGTTGTGTTTGTCTCTCACCAGCTTCATAGTCTTTCATTGTCTCCTCCTGAAAGTCCTTGAAAATGTCAGGTCTGAATTTCTTCTCAAGACCGTAGCTGTAGTACCTGAAGAGACACTCCAGTCCATACCTGCAACAACAACAGACATAAGCAAACTGAGGAATGTCAGAACTTTCCCATTATGTTGCAGGACAAACTCAAGTGATAAAAGCTTCTTATTGCCCTTAATCCAAAAACAAAGGGATGGAACAATCTCTTTTAAAACACAGTGACCACCAGTTGAACCCAACAAAAATACTTTTAGCATTTTTATATAGTCTAGCAGGTCAATAATAGGACATTTAGTTCTCCCTTTGACATAACAGCGAGAGAAAATTCTAGCTGCCACTTGATACTTTTCTTCCCTAAAAAGTACAACTCTGAACAGGAATTATGAGACACTTGCCTGTAACCCTCTTTGCCGTCCTCGACAACCAGCTGTCTGAACTCTTCGTACATCTTTCTGTTGAAGTGATCCCTCAAGAAAAATGACCAGAAGCGGAAAAGCGTGTTCATCTCCTGTGATTGACCGATTCCAAGCCTCTTTCGTTCTGCGATAGATCGAGAAAACGGTACCAAAAACATTACAATACAATACACACTTACATATTGCTAATAATTAAGTTCCAGGCACGTACCGTTTAGGCAGCGTCGGCGGTATTTGTGGTAAACATGTTGCGTGAAGCCGTTCTCCTTAAGCAGCTCGTGGGATGGGTGCTGAAACTTGGGGAGCGACTGAGGCGTGCATGCGATGTTTCCCAGGACGGGGGTGCCCTCAGACGGGCTTGCATTGGAGCTGAAGGGTAGAGGATAAGTGTTTTGATTTTGAAATGTGTCTCCTATGCCTCTCAAGCATTTGATTCTCAACAAAGACCTTATACATAGTTTAGTATGGCTAGTTCTCTCTGAATAAATCTCCAAATATCCTCCAACTCTCACCTGACGGAGGCGGTACGGGAGCGGTGCTCTCTGGAGTCCATGACCCAGCCGACATGACACTCCATTGGAGGGTTGGAGCTGTGCCGGGTCTTCCTCTTTCTTGGCGTCTATAAGATTCCAGAGAAATACAGAAATTAAATGTACTTAAAATAAAAATTGTTTATTGATGCATTGTAATTCTTAAATTGTCAGTCACATTCAGTCAATTACATCATCAGCATTTTATCACCTTAAAAACATTTCCAATGTCAAATGGATAATGTCTAAACCAGACTTATCCATGCCTTTATCTCCAGACGGTCACATTACTGTAACCGCCTGCTCAATGGTCTCTCAAAACGAGGGTTAAGACAACTGCAGCTTTTTCTGAACGCTTCTGCTCGGGTTCTAACCAAAACCAGAAAGTACAACCACATCAGCACTGGCTTCCTGTTGCTCAGAGAATAGACTTTAAAACAGCACTGCTGGTTTACAAGTCTCTTAATGGTTTAGCACCAGAATATATTTCTGACATGCTAGTTGCTTATGAACCTCCTCGGACTCTGAGAACATCTGGGCTAGGCCTTCTGCTCGTGCCCAAAGTTAGAACCAAACCTGGTGAAGCAGTGTTTCAGCAGCAAAAATCTGGAACAGCCTCAACTTTAACAATGTTCAAGAGGAAGTTAAAAACATCTCTTTAGCTCCACCTACATTCAGTAAAGACAACTGAAAGTGTTTATCTGCACTCTTCATCTTTTAATTTTTTCTTATTCTAAATCTTGTCTATATTTTAAATTTGACATTTCTGTGAATCACTAACAATGACCCAGTGTATGAATTTTGACATAGAAATAAATTGCCTTGCCTCTACTGTAATAAATGTTACGGGAAAAAACAATAAATGCAGCCCTATGTTAAATGTAGAGTATCTGCTTAAAACTAGGCAACATGGACTAAAAATTATATCTTGATATAGTTTCCCCAGAGAGAAAATGCTTTTATTTTCAAGAGCTTTAATTTAGATTTAAATCAATATTTAAAATTTGTTTCTTGTTTAATAGAACACTTTTTTTAATCTTTAGACTTATTGGTATATATTAAGGTAAAACTCAGGAAGGTGGTAAATGAGCATCATATCCATAACTGACTAGCTATTATTTAAGATTACTGTCAGGTGTTTCCCCAAACCTGCCAGACTTTAGTCATTATTTATACATTTTTATTACGTCTGCAATATATAATTACTGGCAATTACAAAAACTAATGCCCCAAAGCACCAGTGTTTTCACATGCTTCATTTTCTTTTGTGACAATAATTTGCTTTTAGCATCAACAACATCTTGCAACAACTGCTTTAGCTTTCAGAAAACTCCTGTTTCATTTCTGACCTCAGCTGGAAAAAAAAACAGTGTGAAGTTTTTCTAAAAATCACCGAACGTGAGCTTGGTGTTGGCCGCAGACACGTCCCTGTCTATCGATATATCCTAAATATTATTATACCGCCCAGCCCTACGTTCTGCAGATTCCAGTCCTCAGCAGTATTGTTTAGTTATCCTGCTTAACTTAAGCCTTACCTTGGCGTCAACAGGTCGGCTCTCCTTCACCACGGGGTAGAAGCGGGGCGTCATGGTGGGGTCCTTGCGGTGTGGTGTGCGAGGAGTCCGCGGCGTCCTGGCATTGCGGTAGCTGGGCGAGTCAGGCACAGTTGTGGGGAGAGAGCGGGCTATAGACGAGGGGTCAGGGGCACCAAAGAGTTTGTTTGCCAGAGCGTCTGTGGGGACTGAACACAAAGAGGTATGAGTATCAATATTGTCTCATCCGTTTTCTTTATTCTGAACAACAATTTTGAGCAATGCATAACAAAATAAAAGACATGTCAGCTGTGTTAATTCCTTTTAAGTGATCTATAAATGTGCTAGTTTTTCCTTTAAGTGTGCCTATGAGTGTTTAGGCCCTTAGATTTATGATAATGCTTAATGCTAACGTCCTGACGTCTAACACAGAACTCAAGAACAAACTAAATGAATCCATTGTAAACAATATAGTCTTATTAAACAGTGAGTGGTCAGTAGTTGTACAATCAAAGTTGATCTAGATCCTTCAGTCTTTGTGAGAATTAAAAATAATGCCCAAGCAGCAAGTTCACCATTTTAACAAAGTAATATTGTAACCCTTATATTGCAACCATAATTTAGTAGTGCTATTTCAACTCTGCCCGAGTCCTTACGTTGCTGTGGCCGTGGGGGGCCTGGGGGCACCTCCTGGTTGGGGTCGACGGGAGGCTCAGGAGTCAGACAGTTGAACTGCTCCCGACTGATCAGGTGCACCTTCTTGAAGTTCTCCACCTCTTGCTGCAAAAGACAAACATTTTCAGAGATGAGAAGACATCAAAACAAGTTGGTCATTTCAATGAGCAAATTAAATTACTACAGCACAGAGATTAAAGCAAAGAACCAGGAAAACAAGTGAAAAGGAAGACCTCAAGACAATCAAGACTTTGAAAAATAGGCAGAAACATGACCAGTTCATCCCTATACCAACCTTCTCTTCAAGAGTCTTAAGATTGAAATGCAGCAACAAAACATGGCAGCTAAAAATGCTCTTTTAAAATTTCATGTTGACCTTCTCCTCTGACTCTACCCAAATCCAAAAACAGACTACAGACTTCTCAAAACAAACGAATTTTCCACAGCTCAATAACCTTTGACTGGTGACTTCTAAAAGCCTCAAACCTATTGTGTCTGAAACGTTAGACCAAAAGCTACTCACAGATTTCCCATCACTGCTCCGAGCCAGTTCCCACGTTTGAGTGTCCATCTTTAACCTGCCCCTGAAGCCCATGAGCTGGACCCCGTGGACCAAGGCCAGGGCTGCGGGGTTTATTTATAAAAACTGCTGGACTCGTGTCAGCGAGCACATGAAGGCTCCACAAAGCACCCAACAATGGCACAATGGACGAGGGAAAACAAAACCGAGCGCTCTCCTTCAACACGAGCCTTCTGTGGAGTTCTGACTTTCCACTGGCTTTGACTGAAGAAAAGACCCACTCGCCTCCAGAAACATGCTACGAATGTTTTGTCTTTGAGTGGTTGTGTTTTACATTTGTTATGGAGTCCGTTTAAAGCCAGCCATTGAAATGACCTAATAATGCTGTACGTGTTTCAATTAGAAAAATTTGTAACGGATTCATTAGTCAGGAAACATTTTTACATTTTGGATAATTGACGATTATTTATAGCAATAAAATAAATTGATTAACAGCCTACTTCCCTCCCTGAAGTTACCTGTTACATTAGAAACAGAAGATCATGTGACTCATAAGCCCTTTTTTTTATTTTATTTTTTTAACATACATATTTCCCAGTAAATAACCAATAAACATATTTCAGCAACACTGGCGTTTCACACTGTTCACAGATCCAGAGAAATGCCAGAACATTCCCAGGTCCACACTTGACCTCACAAGGCAGGAAACAGATGAGACTGGGGGCATTAATATGAATACGTTGTGTGTCTAAACTGCCAAAGACAACATGAGAAATGAGAAGGCAGAGAATATCTGTAGATATTTTCAGAGACTGTGCTCCCAATGTTCCTGCTTTCATTCACACCAGAGCCTTCCCTCGAATTTGTTACTGGGTCTTTATCTGGGAAGTGTTACTGGGTCTTTATCTGGGAAGTGTTACTGGGTCTTTATCTGGGAAACTGCCAGAACAGATATACTGGAAAATCAGTTCCTAGTCTCTTTTCACACATGACCCTGTTCTGTAAAATGCAGAAACCTTTGCTGGAAAACACTGCATGTGTGAAAAGAGCTTTATATTCTTGAAAGAATAACATGTCATTTTAGATTAGCTAGATTAAAAACATTGGTAAGTACTGGTAAGGGTATGTTTACACTTGATTGGCACTTTGAGGTATCCCTCTTGGTCCACTTAGCATTCACAATGGCCTGACATTTAACCTTCTCATTGTTCCTCAGACATTTGGCTTCTGCTCCTCATGTTCATTTGCTCTTAAGGAGGCTATCAGAACGTACCAACACATTTACAGCTTTACCACAGCTTTTCTATTTAACCATTTGTTAAAGCAAAAATCATCAGTTTCTGTTGAACTGACCTTGATGGTGGCGTACTCGGGCTCGTACGTGTCGTCCCACAGATCCTGCTCGTAGTAGAAGAGACCGTCGTTGATGACTTTGACCAGTTCGTTGGTCAGTTTGGCCCGGGACGTGTGGTTCCCCGTACGGTCCCCTCCTGGGTGCTTCCTGAGGTACGGCGGTGTCTGCGTTACGATTAGGATCTTGTTTACATCGTGGTCGTCGATCTCACCGTCCGTGTCCTCGTCGGACCAGTCGGTGAACGTGTTGCGTCGCCCGTCCATCTGCTCCATTTCCTCGTCAAACATAAAGTCAAGCTCCTCCGGCTCGTCCTGCTCTGTACCATCCTGAAGAGATTAAATTTACAAACATGTTAAGCCTCGAAAAACAGCTTTTAAGATATAGTCTCGTGACGTGAATTATATTCTCTGGGCTGCAAAACTTTCATTTACCTTTTAAAAAGGTATTAATTCTACACTTAAAACTAACCTTGGCCGGTGTATTCGGAAAGGGCAAGGAGCCAGACTGAGGAAGCGGGGATCGAGCCTCATCCTTGTCCTTCTGCTGCTGTAATGAAGGAGCCTACATCAGTCAACCAGCATCAGTACAGGACCAGGTCAACAGATAAAGGGGTAGAAAAAAAAAAAAATGGAAAGGGTCAACATATTTTAAAAAGTAGTTATAAATAAATTTAAAACCAAATGAAAATAATTGATGTGGGATAAGGGGATGGAGGTTTTGTAAATGGGGGTTGGTCTGTGCTGACCTTGGGGTGGGCGGGTGATGCTCTGGGCCTCTTCTTGACCTCAATCCACGACTCGGAGTCCAGATCTGGGAGACTGGCAGAAAGACCCTTTGGCATCGTCTTCAGGTTGGATATGTCTGGTTCCATCTTGAGCTGATGTGCCAGTGTGGAGGCTTGAGGAGATCCTTGGGGGGGTTAAGTGTTAATGTTAAGTCTAACAGTCTACTACACCAGTCATTCCCAAACTGTGGTCCGCGGACCACTAGTGGTCCGTGAGGCTACTGCAGGTGGTCCGTGGAAAGGCAAAATAAAATAATATTTTACCTTCATTTTACCAAAAAATTCCCATAAAAATTTTTTAAGAATATGTAGGCCTATATTGATATAACATTTGCATTAAATTGTCAAGTTATTGTGCGATTACTAAAATAGGCCAGTGGTGTTCGGTCGTGACGTTCAAGTTCAGTGTCATTATGGATCGGTGGATAGCAACAGGTTCTCTGAAGAGAAAAGAGGCAGCCGTTGTGTGTAGTAAGCCTATTTAGAGGTGTGGATTAATTCAGGTAAGACTGTGTGTAGACATTTTATTATGTGTGTTATGAGGTGGTCCGCAAATTTTTGATTACAAATAGTGGTCCACACACACAAAAAGTTTGAAAAACCCTGTACTACACTGTAGTCATTGCAACTTCTTAGTCAACCGACAAATTAAAAAAACCCTGTTTAGTCAGTTAGTGTAATTGTTGTCATGGTTTGGGCTGGTGTTAGGACTATCCTAACACCAGCCCAAACCAACAGTCTGCCACTTTTACATCTGTCTGACCTGTACTCTAATGCTTGTTATACTTGTTTTGTTGAAACTGCTACTGTTGTTTATGTTGTAACTGCTACTGTTGTTATAACTACCTGTCTGTTATGTCTGCACATTTGATGTTTGCTATGTTGTACAATGCCTTATTTCATTTTCCGGAGGATCATCGGAGCGCCATAATGGCTGCACTGGTGTGGCCTGCAACCTTTGTGTGTCTATCTATGTATAAATGTAATATGTTGCACCACTAAAAAGCTTTTCGTTGCAGTGTACTTGTACAATTGTAATGACAATAAATTGAATCAAATCAAACCGTAAATCCCCAGCCACTAGCAAAACTAGGGCAACTTGTATTTTGTTGAAAATATCTCTAGTGATAAAATAACAAATAAAAAAAGATAAGTTTAATTACAAAAAGGGTTGTTTTTCCACCCCAGGACTGTGAACAAGTCATCTTTCTCAAGTTATAGTGCAAACCAACGTAGCACTGGCTAACATTACCTCAACTGGAACAATGTTCAAGTGGAAGTTAAAAACCTTCCTCTTTAGCTCTGGCTACATTCAGGAAAGACAAATGAAAGTATGTTTTATCTGCACTATTTGTCTGTGTACTTTAATCCTGTATTTGTCTTTTATTTCTGTAATTGTAAATGTAAATTCTGTAAATGTAGCAATTTGAATTATCCTCATATGAACTGTGCTACATAAATAAAATTGCCTTGC
Organism: Perccottus glenii; assembly: GCA_024416835.2. Taxonomy (NCBI): domain Eukaryota; kingdom Metazoa; phylum Chordata; class Actinopteri; order Gobiiformes; family Odontobutidae; genus Perccottus; species Perccottus glenii. The sequence goes on along the minus strand of CM044561.2, from coordinate 22,013,423 downwards.
CTTACTAGAATTAATTGTTAGCATATACATATGAAACTTCGATTTACTTATTTGGTTTTAAGTATTTTTTACCAGTGGGCTCGTCGCTCATTTGTCGTGGAATAAACTCGGGGCAGTTGATGAGCTGGGAGAAGTCGGTGTGAGTCTGGTTTGGCATCGAGAGACCAGGCAGAGGCCATTGCTCAGGCTTCTCTTTTCTGCGGATCTTCATATCGATGATCTCTACCTCCTGACTGTCCTTCAGAGCCTTCAAGGAAAAACAGCGATGTTTTAGTTAGTAAACTGAGCTATGGAACTATATTTATTCACAGTTCACAATAACCCACGTTCAAAACATTAGGATCATGGGGGGACCATTTTCATTAGTATGTTTTGTTGTGCCTTTTGTGTTTGGCAATAAGCAATGGCTAACATTCTTTTGCAATGTGTAGTGAAAAGGTGTAATAACAAGTAATCACAAGTTTTTATGTTACGTAGACATTGAATGCTGTATGTTTTTATTCCACAAAGCAAAAGCCCTAAGAGCCTGCCATCTAGAGCAAAAACATATCTTACATTGAATGTTTTTATGCTTCCTTTGTCAATGAAAATGCCTCTAAAAGCATCTCCATATAAACCCGTCCTGACCCAACACATGAAAAAGAAGTGTAAATGGACAAAAAATATTAAAATATATAGCAATTTAGGAAGAAATCTGCTTACTTCTATGATGAGGTTGACATCTGTGGTGAGCGCCTGGACTCTGTGGAAACTGGCGATGAGTCCAATTGGCAGGAAGCCTTCCTGATCCATCTTTCTCCTCAGGAAGAAATCCCTCTCCAGGTTGTCCAGACTGAAGTAGTACTCACTGTAATGAAAAGACAGGAGACATTAGATGCACCGTCAACGCCAAACATCTTAGCCATTTATTGAAACCAAACATCTGGTCCCATTTATCTGAAAGCAACCAGCTGTGCTACTGAATTCTCTGTTGAACTGTAAGAATTTTTGCAGACATTGAGAGGCAAACTTTTTCCACTGGAGGCCCAAAACAGAAATGTATTAATGGGCCAAACGCAAATCTTTTGTATGTTATTGAAAGAAATACTCCGCTCCATTTTGTTCTGACGAGGTAGCGCCTAATTGGAGCCTTGCAAACCTTTTAGACCTGAACTTAGGCTGTTTGACCCACTTTGGTGGGCCAATTTTTTGGCCCCCGGGCCCCACTTTGGGCACCCATGATTTAGAGCAAAAGCTAAATAGTTTCTGAGGAACACACTATTAAATACATTGCACATCTCACAATTTTCATTATGCAACTTATACATTAATTACATGACTTACATTAGAGATGCCCAGTGTGTGTTAGGCTAAAGTTCAACTCCAATTAACAGCAGGCAGCGTGAGAGGTTGTCACTTTCTGTTGTGAATGGGGTTTTAAAGAGACAGACTAAAATTTAGACTAGATATGACAGTATCACGTTGCAGATACAACTTAAAATGCTTTTAATTTCCAGTAAAAATTGGACATAATTAATTTTGGGGTTGTTAAAATAGTATAATAGAATATCCAGATACAATTCCAAATTTTAACTTTTTGATCATAATTGGTCTGCATGGTATTTGTGTTTTTTAATATTGCAATCATCATGGAACTTTGAAATCATGGTGTACCTTGAAAATAGTTATCCCATGTCTAATGTAGGAATAAAGTTTTGTATCACTAATCAATAAGTGACAAGTATTATCTATGCATAGACTAATGGTATCTGTCTATTATTGTCACTTATTTAACTCGCTGAGATCAGAGTGGTGACGTCTTCTTCCATGTTGTTTTGTCAGAGAAGAGACATGAAGAGCTCATCACTTCTGCAGCACACTGTAGTCACACTTAAGACTGAATTTAGATGAGAAACAATTTAGATTTTCATAGAAAGAGGTAAATACTCACATCTGCCTCTTGATGTAGTCTTTGAGCAGGTCCTGGTCAGCAGAGTACAGGTCGCTGCTGCTCATGTTGTCGTAATAATATGTCACAGTGTTACCAAACTTCTGGCTGAAGGATCCATCTTTCATGTCGTAAGACTTGTAGCCGTAGTGGTACTCATAGTGACCTATGGCCAGAGTGAAAGACATTTAGATTTAGTCATACAAACACCAAACCTGTATTTTTCCACACACAATAATAGGTTGAATCACTCATAGGGCTTTTTTTTTTTTTTTGTGGATCTGCTTCAATGCTGAGATCAGAGTTGTTTAAGTCATCTCCAATGTTTTCAAGTCAGAGAAGAGACATGTAGAGCTCATCACCTCTCAGGACAACTCCTGATGATTTTAAATGGTCCAGTGCTGACATTTAGAAATTGTGCCACTTTAAACATTGCAGGCCATAGCTTCCAAACTGGTTATTGTCAGATTGACAAGAAATTAATAAGCTCTTATAAGACATTAAAAAGGGCTCAGATGACCTGGGGTCTTGTGTATAAAAAATAAATAAAATAAATACTAAACAGTGCAAAAGAAAGAAAGAAATGTATATAAATCCCTATATATCTCTATACACAAAAAAGTAGAGTGTAAACAAAAGGAAGGGCTGTCTAACTTTGTCAGCTACATTTAGCAACAGAAAAGGCATACATCATTGTGCCACAAGCCTGCGAGTCTGCTTTAGTGCCAGTATTGTTTCAAGAGAACCACAAACAAACTTGTTTTTGCTTATTTTAGGGATTGTCTACATTTACGGTTAAACCTACCTCTCCCGGCTCCTCTTCCTCGTCCACGACCCCTTCCTCTCCCGCGTCCTCGACCTCTAAAACCACCACGAAAAGGCGCTCCTTCACTCTTCACGCTGGACACTTCGTCATGGTCGTCCCTCCACTCGCGCTCGTACTTCTGAGTGTGCCAGTCTGTGAAAGAAAACAGCTGTAAGCTTAAAGAACAAACCAAATCCAATTCAAATTGAAATCTTTTGCTACTTTGGAGACATTCTGACAGATATAGAGATACAGCACTAAACACCTACAAATAATTAACAAAGCCTGAGGTTTTTGCAGCTGCACAATATTTGTTTGAGCAGAGAAATGTAGAAGCATAGTCTAAAATGCAGAAGTAGCCATTCAGTTTGAAATGTCCACATCCTGCTGCCGAGTTGTGCATATTGTCTGCTGAAATGCAATGGTGTGAAATAAATAAAGCACTAGCTACACATTAATAAAAACATTCACAGTGGCTCAGCTGTGGCCACTTTACGTTTTTTATTATGCTCTATTCAATCATATTCTTGCTAATATTAAAAAACAGAGCTTTTACAACAAGGCAAGTCACAAACTTACTCTGCAACAGTGGAGTCTTTTTCTTCATGATCCCTTCAGTGTTTGGTGAAACTTTGCCAAACCCCCCCCCCCCAAAAAAAAAAACACCCCTGGAGCAGTCACTCACAAGTCTAAAAAGCCAATAAACTCTCAGCTAAAGAAACCGCCCACATTGAAGCAGGCTGCACTGAATGTTGCTTGATACTTTTTCTTCCCAATCAAATATGGGGCTCAGTGGTAGAGTGGTCGCTCTCCCCACAGTTTATACTGTTGTTGTGTCCTTGGGCAAGACACTTATTTATAGGATATTTTTAGAAGTCCCATGTGATTTATGCTGAATCTACGGTCTATTAAGGTGAGCGAGTATACATCCTTGATAAGTTACATAGTGTTGCCTTAACATGTAAAGCAGACCCAAGGTGCTTTGACCACTACAAACCTCGAAGGTCGTTCCTGGCATTAGGAGGTAGCCGTGGGGTTTCATTTTGTCGACTGTTGTTCCTGGAGGCCGACCGCTCTCTGGGACCCTCTGACTTCACCTCGATCATTAGGGGAACCCACTTCTGCTTGTTGCCTGTTAAACACAGAAACACAAGTAAATGCGAGAGGTTAATAAAGCAGTGCAGATTCTGTCACTAAGGGCTGAGCTGTGGATAAGTAATACTAGTCAATTAAAAACCTACAAAGTATTGTTTTTCTTTCCCACTATTGGGTTTCTTTCTACACATTTGGGTCGTTGCAAAGTTGAAAAAAGGCTGCAGTGCCATTGTCCTCCAGCAGGGTGTACTACTGATCTTTTGGATAAACACTGGTCAGTAGCTGACAGTGAGTCATGAGGAAATGACTAAAGATTATGCGATTATGTGACTTGGTGTTTTTGTTCTTGTTTTTCTCTTTTAGACCTGGTTTACTCTCTCCTTACGTCCCCCGTCAGCACAAACACAATCATAACTTGCCATACTGTGTATATTTCCATATTTCTTTCAGTTTTATCAACTTTAGACTAAACACGGGGCACAACAAGGAAAACAACAGCTGGGGACTTTTGTTTGCTCATATGGCGTGAGCAGAGCTTTAACTGATGGAGTGGGGAGCACGGCTGCTTAGTAGGGATGGGCATTTTCCACAAATAAAATATTTGAATATTTTAGCTAAGCTTCGAATAATATTAAAATATTTGTTTATTTAACTTGAATGAGAGGTGTTAATTGATAAAACACATTTCTGAACATCATTTTCCAACAAGCGTATTGGGGAATATATTCATAAACAAAGTTACAGGGTACATTCTGCGTTTTGTAGCTGAAAATTAAACAGTTTGCTATTGTTTAGTTTTACCTGACAAATTTTGCACACGACGAGCTGATTATTCTGTTCAAAGTAAATTCAAACTTTGCTGTGTTTAGAGGAGGATGCCATGACGTTCATGAACAAACTCTTTTTAACAATGGTAATTGAGTCGCAGTCACAGATTCTTTGCTGCTCCACTGAGTGAGTGGACAGGTGTGTGTCACCTCCACCTCCTGCTCTCTGTGTGTTGCAGTGTCATCAGGTGACTCAGCAGCAAAAGTAAAACAGAATAGGAACAGGACGAGCGAGCGCCGTGTGGATTTAGTTACTGCAGTTAAAGAAAGCACTGCCAGGTGTAATCTGTGTAAAAACACCTCATTATGGATTTATTTCATTTCATTTCATTTGTGGCCATTTTTTTTAATAAAATAAAATTAATTCGCAAAATTCAAATAGTGTTTTTGTTTTTTGTTTTTTAAATATGACCTTTTATCTATGCTTTGGTTTAAAGGTCCCTTCACAAACTACAGCAGCCTGAAAGGGTTAAAACTCAAAGTACATCATTCTCAGAGGGTCAAACTTCCAAATTCACAATGGGTTTACTGATGGTGGCCTGCGTTAGCATCATCTAGAAGCCAGTTGGGTTTCTAATAAAAGACAAACCAAATCTTCAAAAAATGTGAGAAGCCAGTGCAAAGATTTAAGAACTGGTGCGGTTAAAAAGGTGTGGACTTTGTGATACCCACCTTTCTTCTTGGGCCCGTTCTTCTGCGAATCTTCATCGCCGTTCTTTTCCTCCCCAGAGTCATCGGACTTGGCCTTAAGGTTCTCCTTACTCTCCTCGATGCTTTCCCTTTTCTCCTTGGACTCCTTCTTTGCCGTCGACCTTTTAGGAGGCTACAGAGATGGGACACATGAAAAAGATGTATTTTAAATGAATTAATCACTGTAACAAATGCAGCCTGTAAAAAAAATAGCCAAATCCACAGCAGTAGGAAAGAGGTGTTTAAAATCTTAGACACTTGCAAAGTTCCATGTTCAAACCCAACTTTAGTTAGTTAGTTTACATGCAAGCACTGATTGTCTACAACGATAAACATAAAAAAAAAAAAAATTCCAACTCTCTAAAAATGTATAGCAATTAAGACGAGGATGCCCTGAGACATTACAAACAAAAATATGAAGGGTGGTGAATGGGGAGACAGTTTTTGGAAGAGACTACTTTTTTAACCTCTCTTTTGCCCTGTTTTGAGTTTCTTGAACCGTCATTAATTGTGGTTGATTTGTTTTAATTTAGCTCATGATAGTATATTATTCACATTACATGTATAAATGTATAAATCTACAGTGAGCTTTCAGAGTTTTGTTCAGTAAAAAAAAAAAAAAAAAAAAAAAAAGTTGCAAGAGCATTACTTCTTTGTGTGAATTGACTACGGCATTTGCAGCAGTGGGGTTCACAGCGCCTCTACTGGTTTGGCAGACATACTACAGCGTTGTAAAGTGCATGCATCAACCTGAACACAGCCTTTCATTGACATTGTGTAAGCAGCCCCTATGGTAGCCCTGCAGGGACATGCTGTTGTCAATGTACAAACCCAGTAGAAATGGCTCTGATGGTGAGTTCACTTTAAAAATGTAGAAATAATCAATTTAATCCATGACAGTAGAAAGCATTAAAGCAAAATGATGTGTTCAAAGTAGAAATGTGTGTTGAATAAATGATGAGGGACAGGGCTTAGTTTGTCCAGTGTAGATATATTTTTTTTTAAAAGACAAACATTAATTTGGACATAGCCTTATTTCATATTTAGTAGAAACTCCATTCTCTCCCAGTTAAAACTTTGCATGTGGTTTTGGACTTGTATAATCTGTTGTAATCGTCGTAGTGTCTTAGCAGCTCTGGTTAAAGCCGGCGCTAACGGTCAAAGGGCTGGCCACTGCTCTGGGATGGCCTCGCGTTATCTCTGCTCACAGACCTGATAAATGCCTTTATTCAAAACACTTCTACGACAGCTAAGATTATCAGCGGCAGCCATTACTGTCAAACTGACAAGACTCATGACTAGAGACATGACACCATTATGTCCAAACAACCGAGTGAGACATGCTTCAAACAAAATTAAAGTCTGATCTCATCACTTCAAACATGCTTTAAAGGGAAACTATTTGGAATAATGTCTTAAGATTTTTGTGCCATATGACAAGCCCAGAACCTGCTATTTATTTGCACAATATGGCCCGTTTCTCAGCAGCTTCTATTATGAAAATATCGTCCATGGATCATTGGACATTGTTCCTCCTCTCATCTTCTCCAAACTGGGAGTGTGGAAACATCTGTCTTCTGGGAATTATGAATAAGTAACCTCCAAAAGCATCTAATAGAACCACATTTACTAAATACTGAACTATCCTTTAAATTTTATAATCTCCTAAGCCTACCTACGTTTTAGAGCACTTTCTCAGGTCAAGTGTATGAATTTGGTCTGATTCTCGTGGAGTGCATGTTTTGTAGTTGAGTTACAGGTTTCATTTGCTGCCGGTTGAACTTACAGCAGATCTCCACGAGTCTCTGACCTGCCTGACAGTCGGCGGGCAGGACACGGTGTGTGCCACTGCCTCCATCTGAACAAAGGGAGGGAAGAGCATTGTTTAGACACAACAATGAGATGGACCAACACACACACACACACACACACACACAAACATAGGGCTGCACCATCAGGAAAAAAATATATACATTTCTAAGATGATTTGATTTTTGACAGATACAATTATATTGTATTCAAGTTTATGAAGAAATGATAGCCCATTTTATGCTCCTTTCTGTGATATTAGTGGCATTTTCACACACATATTTTGTCCTGGTTGCCTTGGTCTGTTTCTAGGTTCGGTTCTGTTTTGCTAGGTAACTTCTTATGTACACTAGGGCTGCAACTAACGATTATTTCTATAATTAATTAATCCGACAACTTTGTTTTTGATTTATTGATTAATAATCAGACAGTGAAGTGCGTGTAAATGTGTGAGAACCGTGTGGACAAAAAATACAAAAAAATACAAAAAAATAAAAATAAAAAAAACACTACAAAATAAAACAAATAAATAAAAAATACAAAAATTTATGGATACAGCCTATATACAAACACAATGTATTTATCAAAAACACAAAATGTACATTTTTTTTACTGTTTGTGGCTTTACTGCTCTGTCTTTGAAAACTGCCATGTGCTGAGAGAAGAGTGTTTTATTACAGAGTTCTAATAATCTATTATAATTGATTAATCTGCAGCCCTAATGTACACACTGCACAAGCTCTTGACACAATGCAACAAAAGCAACAAACAAAAAAGAACATTTGTAATGAACATAAACAAAAGCAGCATTTAAAAAACACACTGTTCTTGGTTTTGTACACGTACTGTAAAATGAACTGTCCCATGTACGCAGCCCTTAATCTGCCTCACCTTTGACACTTTAGTTACTACCTCCTGTTGTGGGACAAGTACAAATCCCCTTCACATCCCTCAGGCATTTTTGGACGAGGTGAGGAACAAAAAACAAGTAACCGAGCAACAAAAGGTGAGCATAAAAAGGGCTTCTGCGTTCCTTCACATTTAGTTGAACAACAAAACGATTCAAGGCTCTGGACACTTTAGGCATTACAAATATTGTGCAGCCCTTACCAGACAACAGCATGATGAAATGTACATGAGAAGGACACACAACATTAAATGAAAGTTTAACATGGAGTAATAAATTAAGCAGTACCATCAGTGAAAGCTTTGAGTTTTTAAACAAATCCATTGACCATTTATAGCTGCTCTACAAAAGTACTAAAAGTAGCTGAAATTGTTTGAGAGTTTATATTTAAAAGAAGAAAAATGTGAAATGTCAGAGTTTGGGGGAAAATAAAAAGGCTTCTGTATCTTGTGATAACAGTAAATGTGTCAGCTTTTCTTATTGAAGTAGTTTAAAATACTGTCTCAAGAATACATGAGCCAAAAGGTCACAACATTCTGCATTTTAGCAGTTTGACGGGAAACTAAATTATGCATGCGTTTTAAAAATAATCATTGAGATGTAATGACATTATTTTAAAGATTTGGAAATTTTATTACAAAAAGACAACAGAAGCTTTATATAAAGTCCCTTGACTGAACTAAAAACTATACATTTTCTCTTTAAATCTTTGCTGTTGTAGAAAAACACCTGCCATCTAAACCAAAGTTGTCTTTTCTATTTGATTTATAGCTCTAAATGTTACAGAACATTTGGTGAACTCCGCAGCTCCTTGGTTTATTAAATCTTGGTTTATTTTCAAATGCACTACAGATTTTGCTACAAAAAGCCTCATCAAAAAAAAAAAAAAAAAAAAACATTGACCATCGACACTTGTCCTCGATTATACTTCCTGTTTTTGTTCATTTATAGCTCTGACGTGTGACAGTTCAGCTCTTTTTAAATAATAGTATGTTAAATAGTCATCTATGGACCCCTTTAAAACAGATTTTTATCTACCATTATTAACCTAGATTTGATTTTGAACCCTTTAAGTTAATGAAGTGGTATAAATTGCATCTGGACAGTTTTAATATGTTGCTTACAATTGTGGACACTAAAATGAAAAATTATGGAAAAACATTTATTTTGTTTATTTCAAATGCACACATTTCTCACTAAAAAGTCATAAGAAATGCTTGTTCTTTCTCAACTAAACCTGTCCTTGACACTTCCTATTCAAATTACAGCTCTAATTTAATTAATGCTTTAACACCTTGATTTTGCAATAGTTCATTACATTTATTTTGAAAACAGCTAAATTTGCAATAAGCAGGTTATGAACCATCTAAACTTGCTCTTCCTATTCAGCTTATAGCTCTAAACGTTACGTGACGGTCGGTAGCATACTATTTATAGCCGCTGCACTCGTTCAGGGAAAGCGTTATTTAAGAGGATCCCTAAAAGGACATCCCTCACCAGGCTTGGCCCCCGTCCACAACCCCACCTCTTCCATCCCACCTGAATCCTGTAGGTTATTCCGGTCTCCGATGACGCGACCCACATTTCAGTCTAAAATGGGTGAGTTGAGCGGGGTCGTTACGCCGTGACACACTAGCACCCTTGGCTCAGAAATAGACGCAGTTAGGAGCAGGGTGAAGGCTGTAAGGGGACACAAATTGGACGTATCCACCGTGGGCCGACAGCTGTGGGCCTGAGGGGAGAAGCTGAGATGGGCTAGAGTAGGTTTTAGGTGTGGGATTGAGGACACCTGAGATGATTAGGTGTGGAGTAGACTCTGTGGGACAGGTGTCAACGGGCCAGGACGACACAATCCAACTCCTCACTTCACAAATGTATGACATGTAGCTAGTTTGAAATCTTAACCAAAATGGTTAATTTACTCTTTTGTAGTGATGTCAGAGGCTTTGCGAAAAGGATAGATCTAATGTCATTTGTCGTCCTGTTTTCCAAAAGCTTTTTACATTATGGTATTGGGCAACTTACTCATGTTTGTAGAATTGGTTTTGTGCAGTGCAACAGTCAATAGGGCAGGACAGTACAAATTAAGCTCTTCTTTAAACCGTTTACAAATTTATGAACATAAAAAGGTTGTAATAGGCGTTAGATGGGTTGAGAGAGCCCATCAACATCATATAAATGGGAGGGCTTAGATTTGCAAGAAATTTAAAAACAGCAAGGACAGGATCTTAAATAAATGTGTAAATACAATATTTGTGTTTGTTTATGCAGATTAGCCATGTGCTAACAGCAACTGATTGATTTATTAGGCAAGATCATAATTTTCTGAAATCATATTGGTCAAAATGTTTCACGTGTTGGTCTACTATCAGTGGATCCACCACATCTCTGAACAGACTCTCACTCTGCACTGTTGTACTCACACTAGTGCACGTGCTTAGCACCGTTTGCTCAACACATTGAAAGTTGAATATTATGGTTCTCAACTGGTCTCATCTTAGGAACAATTACCCCATTACAGTTAAATGTTCTTACACAATATTTAGTTGATGACTTCAACCCCTTTCCTTGAATTGTTGTTAAAAAGGAATTAGCAAACAACAGGTCTGTCATAATTAAAGATATAGTATAGAGCAACTAAATTTAAATCCACTATACTTACACCAACCAGCTTTACCATGTTTATATTGTTAAACTGTTGGACAACAACTAAAAAGCAGGGATTTACAAAAGTACAGAATTAAACAAAATGCAGATCTTGTGCAGCTGCAGAGACAAAGTAGTTATTTTCTTGGTGCTCTTTGGTTTGGTTTACCATAGCACTTTTTCCATTTGGTTTATGCCTTTTGGATTGTTGTGTAAGGAGCTTGAGTAGCTTACCATGCATTTTAGGGGCCAAGCAAGGAAGGGCAAATGAGAATAATTATTTTGATGGATAAATTGAATTAAAATGCAAATAAACAATACTTATCAAAACCTCACAAAAAATAACTGGACCTAAATGGCTTGGTTTAGCACAGAAGAAAAATAAAATAAAAAAGGTCCAAAACCAGTTCTACAAAGTTTCCATTTTGACAGGTGATTTCATGAATGGGATACACACAAGGACACTTTGGGACAGCAGTGATGGACACATATATTACACACTTCAGCTCCTCACTCTTCACTGGACACAAGATGACATTTCTAAAAGCATTAACACCTGATTTCTAATTACATTTATTCATTTAGCAGATGCTTTTATCCAGAGCGACTTACATAAAGGTTCCATTCACCAGTGTTACAGCTGGAACACAACTGGAGGCAAGGTGGGTTAAGTGTCTTGCCCAAGGACACAACAACAGTATGAACTGTGGGGAGAGCAGGAATCGAACCACCAACCTTCCGGCTGAAGGACAACCGCTCTACCACTGAGCCACTGCACCCCCAGTGGTTATTTGTTCCATCACGTGACCAAGACAAGCGTCAAATAACAGAGGCACATTGTTCAGATTAAGATAATAAATACTACGGAATAATGTAAGTTATTTATTCTTTCACTGCAGCCCGCGGACCGGACGGGGACCGCTGCATTAAAACATTGTAACAATGTTTAAGTTATGCAACTCTTGTTCACATCAGTGTCACAATGTTTTCTATAAAAACTATAAAAGATGAAGATATTAGAGGTCTATTTGGTCTAAAAATGTGTCTATAACCATTTAATAATTACCAAGTGATTCAAAGTATAACATTTTGTAAAAGCCATAAATAGATTGACATATTTATAAATAAATCAGTTGTTATATTTAAAACTAGGAAATTATGTTTGGGATTTATGTCAACTAAATAATAACTTTGTCAATTTCAAAAAAGGGAAAATAATTGCAACTTCATAGGTCCCATGATCTGGGTATTTAGTGTCAAACAGATTTTTGTTTTAAGGGGAAAAAAACAATTCCTCTTTAAAACAAGCTATAACACATGTTCCATTTTGAAAATTAAAAACATAGGGGGTCAGGTTTATATCATACGCTTAAACAAAATTAGAGTTAGGATTAAAACTACTACGGATGTTAACACAATAATCATTTGGCTGCTAAATGCTAACCCTTTACTGTTGCTCTTTTGTCTGCAGTCGTTCTAGTCGTGAGGAGGCCAATAAACACAGAGAAGCTTAAGGAGAAGATTCAACAGCGGCCAACAGCTTTTTGGAACGTGATCTTTAACTCCTGTGTAATTACAACCACGACCACTAAAACACCCGTTACATAAAACTACCGCACAGTGCGACAGGAATAGACTCATTAATCAAATCCATCTACACCGATGAAAACGCTGACGTGGCACACAGCTGTTAGGAAGTGAGTGGGAAACAAATATATTCTTTATTATCTTCATTAACACCTAAAGAGCTTCATTTATTCTTACACCAGTCCCACACGCAAAATATTTTTAGATTTTTTTTGTCCCCACTGATGTATTGTTATATATATTGCTTTGTACATATCACTTCCATCTTTTTAATCTGAAAAGGATAAAACTGTTACCTGTGTGTCTTTAGTGGCCATCTCTCCAGGGGTCGGCCAGCTGTTAGTGTCTCCAAAGTCTCCAACCTAAAAATAAAAAAAAAATAAGAGAGATTAACGTTGGTTCAGAAAACCCTGAATATACAACCTTTACATGTATTAAAGCTACAATTCAACAATTTGAGCCAGAAAACTCAGATTGTTCAGATACAATGAGATTCTGAGTGCAAGATAGCCTTAAGGGAAGAATATTACGGCATTGGTTACCACTTAATGCTTTTAGTTTTTCAAGTAACAAAAAAGGCCTAACGTAATTGTTTGTTATAGAGTAAAATAGAAATGGGCCTCGATGCAGACCCTTAAGGCAGGGCTTTAAACTCATTAATCCACTGGTTTTACTGCCGATACTGGTCTATTCATTTGGCCACATCAACAAGTGACTGGAGCAAGTTTGTATTGTGCAGCATCAAACGTCAGCCAAAGTCAATTTAAACACCTTATGTGCACTTAACATACTGGCACTAACAGATGAAAGGTTATGTTACTTAAGATACTTTGTAAATGTGTCCTTTCTGATCTATGCCTAGTTGCACACTGTTGCTTCATCTTGTTGGAAGTGCTTGAGGCAATTTTCCAATGTTGAGCTTTAAAATCAAAATTATTCATACTGCCAGATTCAAAATGGATTCTGTTAGAGAGAAACGTAGACTGCAGAGTACACAACAAATCTTTGGAAAATCTTTTTCTGCGGTTTTCTTCAGTAAAGTTAGTCTGCTTTAGTTATAACTCATAGGTGTGGTTTTTACTCAGCACACAGCCAAACTACACTGTCTGCCATGAAAGTCTGTTATCTCTCATCAATGATTGGCTCTTCAAGGACTGTCATTAACGCCGGAGGAAATGTGACTAAAATGAGTTTCTACTCACACAGGTCAAGGCGTGACACTCAAATTTCTTTACAGAACTGTGGACGATGTGCACAGGCCAGCAGCAGAGTGGAGTTTAAAATATGCTCCAAGAAGTTTAAACTTAAAAAAAGGTTAAACTGAGGAAATAGGATGTGTATTTTGAGTTTCTTTCTCTCATGCTTTAAACGATTAGTGAGAATAACAGAATTGTGACTGGCTTACACACATCAGTTGTCATTTAAAACATTTTAAAGTAGGGCTGTAAAAATCATAGTTTGATATCTGGTGGAATTACTGATTGTTTTAGTATTTTTTTTTTTAAGTTCCGCCTGCAAACATAAGAAAACAATGCCAAAAAAGGCTGTGTGATTAATCAAATTTTGAATCGCAAGCAGCTTCTTTCACAATATGCACTGACAGCTCAAGTGGCACATCAGAAAAAGGCGATGCAGGAAGTGGCATACAGTTTTAAAGATCAAATTACATTTAGTCATTTAGCAGACGATTTTATCCAAAGCGACTTACATTAAGCTTCTATTCACCAGTGTTACAGCTGGAACACCACCAAATATGCAGGGTTGTGAGCCATATGGAGAGGAAATATGGTAAACAAGTGGATTAAGCTTGTCCATCAACCATCTTTGACCTGCTACAAGGGTCTAAAACATTAGACAAATCTCTTGTTGAGCTCATGAATGGCTTTTAATACAGGGGAGCATTATGTCAGTATGAATACAGAGTGATATAAACTTTTCTCTGCCGCTGTTTGGTAACTGCTGTGGCTTTTTAATATAACAACTAGTCTCTGTTTAGAGAAATACCAACATAAATAGCTGTTAGTTCTAAATGTGACTAAGTAAGTAGAGCAGTAAAGACTTAAGGCCTAGTCCTACGTTTGTAAAAAAAAAAAAAATTACTTTCTCTTTTCACAAGGAAGTGGTCCAGGCAAATGTGACCTTTTAAAAACATGATGGTGTATATGTCTGCTCCAAGAAAACTCAACACACGTAAGCACAGAGTACTCAAACAGAAAAGCCCTTGATTACCATTTAGTTCACAACCAACCAGTCCTAACACATAAATTGAATATTTCAACTTTTTAAAATGTCTAATTTGTGAATATGGTTATGCATAATTAAAGTTGCACTACCGGATTTTCTGTTGTCATCCCGGTCTCAGATTCCACTCTCCCCCAAAAGCAGCCTATGGACCTCTCCTGCTTCTCTTTTATTAAAAAAATAAAACCGGACCAATTTTTCATCTACAAAAATTAATACTAATACAGTAAAACCAAACTGAAGTTTAGCGCTTAGCATTAACATGCAACATTAGCGACCGGACGGCAATTATCTCCGCCTCGTTAAACATTACGTGATTGAATAAACAGTATTAATCTGCGTTTGCCTCCCTTTAATCGTTGGATTTTTTTTTTTTTTTTTTTAAAAGGTGTTTGTGTTAAAAGACACTTTCAGTGGTAAAAATACACTATTAGCAGTTACTACACTTCCTGAAACGTCAGAGCACAAGCTGGTGTAGACCAATAGAAGCGCTCCGTTTTCGAGCATGTGGTTTGCTCGCATGTGAATGGCCAGATTTTTCAGTTCTGGCGTAACTTATTCCGGAGTAACTTATTCAGTCCCCTACTGCGCTGGGGGGCGCAGTGGCTCAGTGGTAGAGTGGTCGTCCTTCAACCGGAAGGTAGGTGGTTCGATTCCCGCTCTCCCCACAGTTCATACTGTTGTTGTGTCCTTGGGCAAGACACTTAACCCCCCCTGCCTACAGTGGTGTTCCAGCTGTAACACTGGTGAATGGAACATTAATGTAAGTTGCTTTGGATAAAAGCATCAATGACTAAATGTAAATAGTAGATGGCATCATAAAGCCTTGTTTTTTTCACTAATGATTGCTTTAAAAATATACTATTTAGGGTTTAAACCAGTTTCACCAACTAAAAAAATAACACGCACGCAGACACACACGCACGCACAGACGCACAGACGCACAGACGCACAGACGCACAGACGCACAGACGCACAGACGCACAGACGCACAGACGCACAGACGCACAGACGCACAGACGCACAGACGCACAGACGCACAGACGCACAGACACACAGACACACAGACACACAGACACACAGACACACAGACACACACTCTGTCTAAGGACAATTTCCACAACACATTCAATTTTAGATACTCATGATTGTGGCAGGTGAGAGTGAGTCATTACCTTTCCCCCTCGTCTGGATTTAGATGGGTTCCCAGCTTTCACCACTTTGGCGGGACCAGTCAATTCTGTCAAAACGCAAAGAGAAGTCAACATTAAACCAAGAACATGAGACCTTGAGTTTCTT
Organism: Perccottus glenii; assembly: GCA_024416835.2. Classification (NCBI taxonomy): domain Eukaryota; kingdom Metazoa; phylum Chordata; class Actinopteri; order Gobiiformes; family Odontobutidae; genus Perccottus; species Perccottus glenii. The sequence continues at coordinate 21,997,590 of CM044561.2, read as the reverse complement.
TTAAAATCAAATCCAGGTTTGGCATATCCCTCATGATTGTACTAAATTGACTGTCCCAAGTTTGGCTTTTAACTTTTCTCTCTCTTATCTCACCCTGGCAGACTCAGGCTCTTCATAAATCACCTGAGTTTTTTAGCAGCGTTTTCTTCTGTTGTTTGCAGATAAAACAAATTTAAGCCACCACAGTAAAAAGGAAAGTTACTTTTAGACAGTCGTTATAAAATTATGTAAAGCAACTAAAATAAAGGGTGATATAATATAAATTGGGGTCCACCATGTTGAGATTATGAAGCTAGAAAACATCTTGAGAAACAAAATTTTTGAAGGAAAATTGATATGCAAGTGCTTCTGTGTTAGCATAGTCACCATGTTTACACGACTGAAATTTTATTTATACTTGCGTGTAAATGTGTATGTCCGAATGGGATGGAAGCAGTATGAATTTTTCAGACAATCTAACATACCACTAATGGTGGCACAGTGGTTAGCCTCTCAGCAAGGTCCAGGGTTCAACTCCCGGGTTGGCCTTTCTGAGTGGAGTTTGCATGTTCTCCCCTTGGTTGGGTAAGTTTCCTCCGGGTACTTCGGTTTCCCCCACCAACATCAAGAACATTCTGGGCGCCCCCTGGTGGTGACTGCCGACAACGAATTTCCACACGGGGATAATAGAAACTGCACACCAGTCCAGTCCCATTACCACACACTGACACAGAGGATGACTGCATGGTTTTATGATTTATGGAGCAAAGTCCAGCCTGCTTCAGTCTCCTTAGAAAATAGAAATTGGGGGGCTTTTAATAACGCTAGCCGTAGTCCCTGTCAAGTCATTCAAGGTATTTAAGGCATCTCTACACCTGTTCCTCTAAATTGACTAATTTTTTCCTAAAGTCTACCAGCATTTCTTTGGTCTTCTCCACTTTGATGCAGATGGTTGTCCTGCACCAGTCCACAAGATCTTCCACCTACTGCCTGTACACAGACTTATTGTGAGAAATTAGTCCCACCACAGACATGTCTTCTACAAACATTAGTTTGATTGCTCTGGTATTTGGTAATCTAACATAGAAAGCTACAACTATTTCATGCAGTCTATAACATAAGGTTATTACAAAAGAGCAGCCCAAGAGAAATACATACACATACATTTGGCAATAAATTAGTCATTACATTTTTCTTGGTGGCAGAGTGGTTAGTGCTCCTGCCTTCAGAGCAAAAAGGTTGAGAGTTCAAAGCCTGCATGTCCTCCCTGTGTTACCGTGGGTTCTCTCTGGGTACTCCAGCTTCCTCCCACCGCCCTAACACAAGCATGTATAGGTCAATTGTCAACTCTAAAGTGTCCCTAGTGAATGACATAGTGAATGGTTGTCTGTCAGTGTTTGTCTCTAAATGTCAGCCCTACAACAAACCGACCACTGTCCAGAGTGTAGCCCGCCTAAGGCCCAAAACTGCTGGGATAGGCTCTGCTTAGTCCTGTAGAAGATTTAAAATTAATAAATATGTTTTCTTTCTGTTGGACTTGAGCTGGTTGTCATCAATATCAAGAAAAAACTCAGACTGGAACCTGCGCTACTCTATCAGCTCACATCTGTATTTGGCTTTGGTGTCAGCAAAGGCAGAGGAGTGAAAGCAGCCCACAACAAGCTCGCCAAGACGTTGACACCTCACTGAAAATCTCACTAATCTGATTAAGGGAGGAAATGGAGGACGCACAGAGGCAAGAAATCCTCAGTCGACATCACCGACAAACGAGCGGCAATTAATAATTAAAGACATCACATGTGCAGAAGCTGCTAAATCAGAATGATCTAATGCCATCCTTCTGACTTCACACTACATTTGTTTCTGCTCAGGTATGTTAACACTGAAACTTGCCTGAAGCTTGAAACAGACTCTTATTGTGAAATACAGGAGAGTAAATAAGGAGATTAGCATTAGCACAGTAAATGTACAGTGTGTTGGGTTTAGTTTAAAAGCTTCAGGCATAGAATAAATTAAATAAAAGAAGCAAAGTGACATTTGTAAAAAAGTAATCAGTCCACAACAAGGCTTTAAGTAGCAATGATGACCTTCGGTTTATTCAAGTCTGACAAGATAAACCTGGGCACAAACCGTGACAAGGGCGTAGCGTTCATTAAGTTCAGCGCCACTATAATTCACAGCAGAGATGCTATAATGTTACTTGTCATAAATCTACCGTAAAAATTGGCTTTAAATTTCCTCGAAAGCAAATAGCCACATTAGTTTATCCTGCAGTAAAGGCTATGTGTTATAGATCTATTTATGTATCTTTGCGTTGTGAAATTAAAGACGTGGATATATATATATATAAAAAAACATGAGACCAAGATGGCTGCTGTTTGAAGCCACGTAAACCTACAGAAATGATTTACTAAAATTGTCAATTTTTTTCCATTTTGTTAAGGGCCCTGGGAACATAGGCACTGAGATATTTGTCTCACTGTAGGTCTTCACCTTTTACAGGAAGTGAGGTCAGTACAAACTCAAGTGTTGAGTCTGATGCTGTAAAAACCAAAAGGTGAAGAAATACTTTTCCACTTATATTAAAATGAATATCAAAGTAGAAACAGCCTGCTCTAAAATGTACTCACTACAGGTTTGTTACAGCCAACATAAAATCTATGCCACAGACCTTTTCAAGGACTTTCATTTAGAAGTGGGATATTTATTGTATGTGTCGTTATCATTTTCCACACAATACATTATTGTGACACAGATAGTGATATTTGAGAGACAAGGCAAAAACTAGAAGTAGTGGATAGGTTAATTTCAGACAAATTATGTTAAATGACAAAGTACAATGCGAACAAATAATGGACAAAATACACTTTATGTCAAACTAGGGACATCTTTCACTACAGTTTGTTGTAAAAGGAGTCTTCTGATACCAACTGAAAACCTAACTTGCTACTAAACTCACCAAAAACACGTCTCATCTGCGGATTACAACAGCTCATAGAAACCGTGGGACTTTTTTGTTCATTTTAACAGGAGCTTTGTCACAACACTTCTGAATTAAGTAAAGGAATTTGTATTTATCCAGTCTTATCTGATTAGCATGAATACAGCTTGAAAGCTACCAACGTCCCCAGAGGCTGCCGACACTGCTGCTGCTTAGATAGCATGATAAGGCAAGTCTGAGACATTTTCAGCCAAAAACCTATCATTGTTTTAAATTTAAAGGAAGTTAGGCTGAATTGGGGAAATTGTTACTTGGGTTTAATTGGTTGTCAAGTAAAAGTAAAAAAAGAAAAAAAAAATATGGGTAAGTCTTCAGACTCTGTCATTAGTTTGTAGCATTAAAAATTCATTGAAAAAAAATTGATTTATTTGGAATATTGTATTCTTTCTTAAGTTGTATCTTTGTGTATGCTTCTGTTGGCTGCATTTGTTTGTTACAGTTTCACATCAACAGTCCAACCTCATCCTGGTCTAACTGTGACTTTTTAAGTTGGGGGTTTTATCTCTGGTATCTGTAGAAACCGTATAGTGAGAGAAGTATTTAATAAAAAGACTATTAAAGGAGTTATTAATACTGAAACCTCTCACACTACTACTCCTATTACTTGCCTAAAGCCTGCTTGTTTTTTTCTCCCAAAAGGTACCACAGGGTATTCCAACGTAGGTCAAACCAAGCTACTTGAGGCTGGGATTCAAACGCAGGACCTTCTTGCGCTAAAGCTACAATGGAACCCATTATAAAATATAAAAGTATGTTTTTTTGTAAATTTGTTCAAAAATAGGGCTGCACAATATTAGAACATGAGAATATCTTTATTTTGTCACAGTTTTATTTCAAAATTGGACAATTATTTTGACATTGGAAAATCTCAGATGGAAAATGATATTCCTGCAATTCAAGCAGTTTTTTGTGATAGATATTAAGTAAATGCACCAACTTACTCTGATTGTAAAAAGGCAGGAGGCACCAAAAGCTTTTAATAAAGAAATGAGCGTTGCAAGGCCCTCAGCTGACTGAAATGCTTCATCGCTGAGGTGTAGCATCACAGTCTGCTCAGTGTTCGCTGCCATCAGCTGATATCAGATCAATTGATGGTTAAAAAGGTCAAATAAGCCCGGGGCTGGGACGCCTGCTGCCCCGAGACAGTCACACTCTGCAACAAACCAACATATCACCATGTTATTCAAATGTGACAAGCCTTCTTTAGATTTCATAAGCATTTAATGAGAAATGCTGCTTTTATAAGAGTCAGGGGCCAAAAAAAAAAAAAAAGAAATGACACAATGTCAAAAATCATCTAAAAGGAAACAAAATCATGACCAGACTTTGGACATGAAATGTCTGAGTAAATAGCACTTTGTTAAGTCAATGGTGAACCATTGGTCAAGTCTACAAATGAGAGACAAGTATAACCAGAAAATTCCAAATAGAAAACTCACTCTTTGGTTAGTCATCCTGGGGCAATGAGACAGGGGTGTGTTTGATATTAGCATTGTGTACAAAATCAGTGATAAGTTATTATCTCTGAAGAATCTTGGCATTACGTGTCTCTGGAAATCATGAAATAAATCAGTGATAAGTTATTATCTCCCAAAGTCAAGGACGTGTCAGGTATTAGTTTAACTGTGACAAACCTGAGTGCCACAAGAACATATGATGGGAGAAATCTGGTTAAACAAATGACACCTCCTCTCAGCAGCCCGGAGGAAAGTTTCAATCATGCTTTCACCGCTTTGATCATTCCTTTCCTTTAAACACTTCCGTCTCCTACCTCTCTGTCAGAAACAGTTATTGCAGCCCGTACAAAGCAACTGAAGCTAACAACATTAGCCAATGCTACAAACTCAAATCCTGTGACTTTGAACCTAAATTGGAATTTACACCAGGCGCGGTGCATATGTTCAGATGTCACATTGGACACAGCATGTAATGCGACTTTTAAAAAAGCCACATTTTTAAAAACAGTGTGGGGCATAAAAGAGTGTGTTGTCTGAAAGAACTAGCTTCAGGGCTATGTGTGGAGTGGCAAAACAAGATCAGCAACATACACAGGTCCAATTCACAAAGCGCTGTGCTAATATGTGTTCACATGTATTGCTATGCAACAAAGTAATCTATATTGAACAATCTAAATGTTTATCAACAGAGGCTTTGGTAAAGAAAAAGATCAGGATATGGGTCAGATATTTTTGATAAGCATTGCTAAATAATATGGTGATAACACTAATGGTAAACTGACTTGAACGTTACAAGTGTTTAGGACTATTTTGTTTCGTTTCAAGTGACTGCTCTGGTCTGGCCTATGTCCACCAACATCTACTGTAGATTACACATAATTAATGTGTCCCTAATAATACATACACTCCGTTAATGTCCCAAAAGCAATGCCTTTTTTTATTTGAAGCCAACTTTAATTGCACAATCCCAGCAGAACAACTCTTGTAGCTTGTTTGTAAGCTCATTCTCATGTGGAGTCCAAAAGCGAATTCCCACAGGCGCTACAGGGTTGCACCCAACACAAAACCTGCTCTGAGCCGCGAGGTGTTGCTTGTTAAGCCTATAAATAAATAAATCTTAATGCCACATTGCCATTGGAGTATTTGATAACTGCAGCATGAGTTTGAAAAAACAGTTCAACCTGGCAATCAAGCTTCCATTCACCCACACACACCAGTGCCACAGACTCTGGAGGCAAGTGTCTTGCACAAGGACACAACAGTATGAACCAGCGAGACTGGGAATCAAACCACCACCCTTCCGCTTTTAGGACGACCAATCGATCACTGAACATTTGCCGTGATGGGATTAACCCTATATATAGTCAGGTCCATAAAGATTGGGACATCAACACAATTCTAATCTTTTTGCCTCTATACACCACCACAATGGATTTGAAATGAAACAAACAAGATGTGCTTTAACTGCAGACTTTTAGCTTTAATTTGAGGCCATTTACATCCAAATCAGGTGAACGATGTAGGAATTACAACAGTTTGTATATGTGCCTCCCTAATGCTAAAAGTCTGCAGTTAAAGCACATCTTGTTCCATTGTGGTGGAGTATAGAGCCAAAAAGATTAGAATTGTCTCGATGTCCCAATATTTATGGACCTGACTGTACTTTGTAGGGTACAATAAAGTGATGGAGGAGTCCAAGTCTGTTTTTAAATATTCCTGTACGTCTTTTTTTAGTGGAAATATGCTCACAGTTGGTCCTGGATTAGGTAAGACTCTGATCAAAGTATTCACTTTAAAAAGGGACTTAAAAAGTGGTGCAAAAAATCCTTCCTAAAGAAAGAACTACATTAGTATGTTATGTATGGTTTAGTTAAAGAGACATACCAAACATTGAGAAACAGATGGTGAGACCCAAAAAAGGGGCTTTATAAAACTACATAGAGAATTATTAAAACAATAATGAGGGCAGTACAAAAAGGTCCAAATAGTATAGTTTTAAACATCTCACTATCAAACAAAGAGTTTAACACATTAAGGTTTCACAAGTCTCTAGTATATTCTGACCAGTCTACCTATAAGTCTAAAAAGGAAAGGGCCACTCAGTCTAAACTATGAGGACCACGTGCTTTTGACGAGCGAGAAGGGAAGCCTGAAGAAACCAAATATAGAGGAAACAGTAGCAGCCTGCCTCCTGCCTACACACACACACTCCACCCATAAACACGTCAAAGGCTCTCCCCCGGCATCACATGACCACTCTGATGACATCACCGCTCTCAGTAAAGGCCAGAGCACAGAGACGGACCTGGAGGGTGAACTGATCACAGAGAAAAGACAGACTCTGGCCTTAATGGTGGTGATTTCCTAGAAGTCTGTTCAAATGAAGCCTGAACGAGTTGCGTTACCTGCAGGTTATTTTACAAAAAGCAATCAAGTTATTACTGGTTTGAATTGCTCTACTGACTGACTGAAAAATCTATAGAAATACAATGCTCTCAACTAACTTCCACTCAAACTTAACTAAACCAAATGCTGACAGTACTATTACTTTGACAGATACAGATATTGCACCTGCCTGACTATTCAACATTTAACTTCTAGTATAAAAGGGACTCCTGAATTTTACACTTTCCTATTCAAAGCAATTAAAATGGACCACAAAAAGTAAAAAAGGTTACACAGCAAGATAACCAGGTGGTGAAAAAGCTATTGCTAAAAACATTAAAAAAAAAAAAAACTTTCTTCTTGGAATATGACTTTTAGCCACAAAAACAAGACAATCTTGATTTGAAAAAAAATTCTTCTTTGTATTTTTTCCTCTCACTTCTCATTTTTGTAAAAAGGAACCAAACAGATGACAGTGTCCAAATCCTTTTAGTAACCAGCCCACACCTTTGTAGTCAAAGGCCAAGTTACCATAGTGTTGTAGTCAAGACCGCTTTGACCAAGATCAAGTCATGGACAAAGACTGTCGGAGCGAGACCGGGTCCAGACAAAAGCAAGACCATTGCCAGTGTACAATACAGTGTAATAGATACAGGGGAGCAGTAAAAACATCTAAAGTCCAGTTTTCTACCATGTCAAAACTCAGGGACGTTAGGGTTTGGTGAAGGAGATCCCAAGAATAGACAAATATACTATTGGTGGTCTTGGTTGGTCTTGACCAAGACATAGCACTCAGTAAAAATGAGTTTAAAATCAAGACCTTTACAAAATAGTCTTAAGACCGATCTCTAGAACAACTGGTCTCGAGTAGTAAAACACTAAGTTATTAGAGAATTACGGTATAATGCACTAATTGGTGATCCAACCCATAAGACTAACTCCAGCAGAAACTGAGGCTTAACCCCATAACGTTCCACTGGCCACAAGCCTTTAACGTACAACAATTTTTGACATCTTACCCTCACTTTCAGTCCTTTAGGGTTAGTCAAAAGTCTAAGATATTAATTTTCATAAAGTAACTTAGCTTAACATTTTCTGTAATTGTAAATGGTCCCAATTTTAAGAGTATTTTAGGCTTCCTCTTATCAGCTTTATGGTAAAGGCAGGCCATTAATCAAATAAATGACCGCAGACATCTACATTTTTCACTCCAACTGGTCTCACGATTTCCCAATTAGTCAATTAATTACAACTGTAAAACCCAACAGCGGTGTTTAAAGTCTGGAGAAGGCATGTTTGCAGAAGCGCTGTGATCAAATAGTCCACGCCTCAAGCTTGCAACATCACCGAGCATCTTCACAGAGACAAACCGCTATCATCGAGTCCAGACACAAGCCCAGATAAAACCAGGTCTGAACAAGGGCTGTGCCGAATGCAGCAGCTGAGCGGGCGTGTAACAAATAAGCACGGGACGGTCAACAACTATGCCAAAAGTAGACCTACCGTCAGCACATGTCTGATGATAAACAGCCATTAAAATATACTGAATAACGTCATAGTCCAACTGAAACCACCCCGAATCAAAAGGAGAAGAGAGCTGTTTAACACTGCATCTTAGTCCAACCAAAACTGGCCCAAGCTCTCAGCAAATGCTCCCATGTTACTTAAGTTTAATACATTACGTTCCCCATCACCGGCTATAAACAAGATGACCAGTACAAAAAAATAAGACCCAGCAAGGTGACAGTTAGAGGTACCTTGCTGCTAGCTAACTTGCTTTGGTCAATCTAATTTACAGCGCTAACTGTAATTCAGCTTTTTTCCAAAAAACATAGCTCCATTTGAATACGGACAGAAGGGATTATTTAAAACCGCTGTACCATTTGACACCTTTGTTTAAGCATAATAAATAGCAGTTCTGATTTCCTACATGCTGTATCACAACTGACAAAATACTAACATTAAAGAAAATACGCGCGCTACAATTTATTATTATTAACTACTGTCAGCAGCCTAATCCAGCTCCAGTCCCACTAAGCAAGGTACATGACAGAGTAGCTCAATCATAATCTAGTTATGTTAGTTCAACTAGGACAAATTCCAGTCAGACCAAGACATTTACATGAGTTTTTAAAGTTTGATTTTAGTCTGATTAAAGCAGCACTGCGTAACTTTTAGCCACTAGATGTTGCATATCCCTCAGACTGTTTTTGACTGAAAAAAAAAAGAACTTTGTCATAGGGTCATTTTAGTGCATTTTGTACAAATAAAACTTTGTTGGGGTCCAGTCTATTGGCACTTTTCTTTAAACATCATCTCTAATATGCACCAATATGCCAACAGTCTATAAGCTAAAGGCAAATACACAAAACTAAAAGGACATTTTCAAAAGGATGTGTAAAATTATACTAAAAGAGAAAAATAAAAATGTGATGATTTTAGCTATTTTGATGAAACTAAATTAAAAAGATTTTGCTTTTATGAAACACAAGTAGCCTTTTCCAGTTAATTAGGCCTTATTAATCCATGTTGTTAAGTAACAATTCTATTTTCAATGCAAATCCATCTTATCCTAACCCAAAGTCATTGAGTGTTTTGTTTTTGCTAATCACCTAACTCCATTAATCAATGCTACTTTGACAGATTTTCAGTGAAGAATGCAATGACTCAGCGTCTGTTCATTTGAAAGGAGCCACACTGCTCTAATTTAGAGAAAGATGTGTGACCTGGTTGGGCTGTAAAGCGGTATAGCGCAGTTTGACAATGTCCTGTTTGTTGAGTCAAACAGCACATATTCATCCAATTGTCAAGTTTCTCCTAAGATTAGTGCAGCACGTATCCACCGAGAAGTTTAGTTCAGCTCAACTCCTAAAGAGGCTTCTGTTCACATTGTGGTTTGTAGAAGTGAGACAATATATTTATATTTTTATAGGATCAATTTCCTTTTGTGATACAAGTAAAGGCATCATGATATATAAATTTTTTACTGTACAAGGGCTCTTGAGGATTTGAACTAAAGATATGTGCTAAAGAGGGTCAAAGCAAAAACACTAGAAATAGCTGTTGCTAGTAAAGTATAGCTTTATTTTCAGAAAAAAACAAAACATGTTCTTCTTGCAATAGACCCACTTATCACAAGAACAAGACAAGCTTTGTTTGAGCAAACTTTGCCATTATTCAATCGTATGAAGATTATCTATGCCCCAATCAGCCAACTGCAATCATCCAGTTACCAAAGCAGTACATGTTTTTTGGACGATTTGCACCACTTTTGACAAACTTACTCCTACTAACTCAACCTGAACCGACCCAGTAGAAACACAGCCTAATAATATCCTTTTAATCCAACCCAGACTACTTTCACAACAATTAGCTAAACATGTCACATGGACCTAACACAAAAGGTCAAAAAGACCTGGGGCTCTTTTGTCTTCTGTACCTCTGTATTCAAATAGTACGTGCCACATTTTCAAATAATTTACAATTTCAAAAGGAATGCTAATGTCCTGGCCCCCACCCCCCGGGCGAGATTCACACCTACTCATCTGCAGGAGGCAGGACACCCTTACCCGTCTCCCTTCATTCCCCACTGATCTTGAATCTTGACCAACTACAAGAAACTTGAAATAGGTTGCAAGAAATCATAAAGCAAAGTGTTTACTTTAAGGGTTTCCTTTCCCTAATTTTTTTAATCTTATTTGAGCTTTACAGATAAATTTAGCAACATATAGTATTTTTTGGAGACAAGACTATTATTGTTTAGTGCCAGCATTTAGTTGAGATTAATTTCCCTGTCGGTGCTCTCAGGCTTAAAACTATACTTGCTGTGTCTTAAGTGAATAAATAAAGCGCAAGCATGTTACAAAAAAAATCCCACATTGATGCAAACCTTTCACACCTGAAAGTCCGCATCAAGAACTCACGTGGTATTTGTTTAGTTTTCACACTATAATTTTTTTTTTTTTTAAAGCGAACCATTGAACTTTCCCTTAAAGTTTTCTGCGTTTACTGTCGTCATGACAACAGGGAGCGTGCCTCCTGTAACCAGCTTTAACTGTGGTGAATGTGTCTGGAGAAGTTTCAGGCATCTGTGTAGCAATAAAAAAGTAAGATATAAAAACAATCTCTTCAACCTGGCTGCATTTGATCCCAACAATCGCCAAACAAATGAGACCATGGTTAAGTTTAAGACAACCTCTTTTTTCCAAACCTCAGATCAGCTGTTTGGTCTGGACCACAGTCCACTGGAGCTTTCACATTTGATAATCTGGTTCGGAGCAAAGACGAAAGTCCAAAAGTCTGAACCAAACAGTGCAGGTGTGAAAACCCCGCACCTGCACACAAGTCCCTTCCTTCATAAAAATCAAAAGCTCAAAGCTTAGGCATAAAAAGCTGCTGAGCGTTTGGTTTTCCTGGAAAACATTAAGTGTAAGGACAGAGACCTTAAACAAGAAAATACCCAACCTCTTAAATGTTGAATAAGGTGTGTTTACACCGACTGCCCAGAAGTGACTGAAGTCTGTGTGTAGTGGCATCAGAGGCTGGAGATATTGATTATACGGTGTGTGCTGCTCAAACAAACAAGTAGAAGAGTGTGGTTTCCAGGAAATGTTTAGTTTTGTATACTTTTTGGGGCAAATCCTACATGCGACTAGTGCTGTGGACAACAAATAGTGTTTTGATCCATGAAGTAGTGTAGTAGAACTGGAGAGTGTTGGTCTTGAGACTGGTCTTAAGGCTACTTGAAGGCCTTAGTCTTGCCCTCTCAGCCTGCTCTTGGACATGGAACACTTTTAATCAAGACCAACCAAGACTACAAGTACTTGCATAACAATTAAGTTCAAACCGTTTTAACTTTATTAGGATTATATGACAGTCACTGACTAGATGCAGTGTACAGCTGTGTTCAGAGATGAAATTTATGTCTTGTAAACAAGTGATTGCCTAACATTAACCATATCAGAAGAGATCTGATAAGTAAAAGAGGCATCTGTTTTTGTTGAATGTTGCTGGTTCTCCACAATGCCCTCCCATGCATTATTTCCAAAAATAAATGCCACTTTTAGTAAAGAGGCAGCAATTAAATCTTGTATGTGCACTACAATTGTTTTCAGCTCTGGTAGCTTTGAGCATAGTTAAGACAACAGAAACAATCATCTCATTTGATTGTCTATGTGCGAAATGACAAATCAGGTGGGATTTTATTGTTGAGCCAGGCTTAACGCTGGACTTGTAGTGATTGGATTTTATAATTGTTTGCTGGGAACACTTGCAGTATACTCTGGACTTGACTTGGCCTCAGTAGCCTCTGGTCTTGGTCTGGGCTACAGGACTCTTGACTACACAATACTATGGAGGCAAGGGACAAAAACAATGACATCAGAAAATACAGAGTTACTTAAATGCAGTAAACGGAATAAGAGAAGATGAAAAGCAGTAATTAGCTTTAGCCTAGGGATAAACAAAACCTCCCTCTGCTCAAACAAGTGGTCATATGACCAACCTGGTGATTCAACTGTCACAAATTTCAATATAAACCATGTGGTAGATCTGGCTGCTCAGTTTCTATATGTCAAAGTCTATACAGTGGTTTTATTGAATGCAGCCACAGCGTATGGGGGAAAACAAGACAGCCCAAGACAAGCATTTCTCATAATATAAACACGTGGGGACGGCCTTGAGTAGAAACAAAAGTAAACTTCTTAACTGATCAGTAATCCTTGAAGGTTTCTAAAAATCAACATGTCCATTGTACAAATTACCATTCCTTTACTCCATTTTAAAAAACAGAAAAGTACGGCAAATATTCATAAAGTCAAAGTAAAAAAAAATTGTGAGAAGCAAAGAGTTGTGTTGATAGACATCATGCAAGGAGGTACTAAGCATTTTTTTCTTGTGCTCAACATAAAGCCAGACCCTCCCACATCATTAATGTCTCCTGTGCGGGACATGTTGACTCCAAACACAACAAACGGGTAAAGACAAATTAAAATGTCGAGATTTGTGTGCCGACATTGTACCGAACCAAAATGTGACTTTTGTGTACCGTTACACCCCCAAGGATACAGGCTACTCAATATGTGCTATATCTATTGTTATCTAATTCTCAAGATCAACAAGGACTATAGTCAACCAAAGAAAAACATCCATCTCGAGTAGTTCAGCTGGTGCATTTATCCAGGGCAGGAGTCCAGTGTCTGGGTTCAAGGCCAGACTGCGAGTACAAATGGCTGATTACAAAATGTTAACAAGTCTCAACTTTTAGTTTGCTCTAAATGACCTTTTCTGTCCCTGATAGCCCTATCAGCCAAAAACATTCCAACATTAAACAATGCAATGTTTGAGTATTGCAGCATGTCAGTCAAGTTTAAAATCCTGGTAATACTAAGGACATTGGATTTTACTGCCACATGAATGGTCATTATCACAACTGTGTTAGAGGTCCCCTTCAGACCTTTCAATTTAATCTGTTTTTCTCTCTGGACACATGCATCCATTGAAGTTACAGCTGATGTCTACAAAAATCAGTTTTCACTTATTTGCATGTATAACTACACCAATATATTTACCTTTGCCATAGTGAGTTAATTGTGCTGTGTATAAACAGTTATTATAAGTGAGCGTTCCTACTTCCTGTTCCTGATTTATCATTATGACTCAATAGTTGTATCATCAAAGTCCACTATTCAATTTTCTTTAGGTTAAGTAATAATAAAAAGAGCTGAAAAACTTCACTCATCTATCAGAACACATTACATTCACTCTGGATTTTAATTCCCGGTTTGAATTCGAGCCAGAGATAGCTATGTCACAAACAACTTTGACTTGGACTTTAAAAATGAATGACATTTCCCAGGTTAATCAGTGCTAGGGACATGTTTAATAAAAGATACAGTGCAACACAACATAACAATTTACTGTTTTGCAAAAGATTAATCAGAGCAAATCAAAGTTTTCTATGTTTAACCATTTTGCGACACCACCATCCCACCTAAGATTTTAAACCAAAGTATGGCTGAAAACCTGTGTGAAAAAACTCAAACCTTTCATTGGGAATAGTTATTGCCTGGTTATCTCTCCAGATGGCTCCCAGCCAGGTTGACTTGCTGATGTGACAGCTTTTGGAGCACATCTATCCAACCCACCGAGACTGGTCCAGACCTCAGTTTACAGACAGTGCTGACAGGGGACGGAGGGGGCCGGGGGTATTTAGTTGCATTGTTTACGCATCCTTTAGTCAGCTGACAAAAGACAACTCAAATATCCCTTATGATATTGTTTGACCCACTATTATTGACTACATAAAGATAGATTAAATGCCTATCAATTATATAGTTCCCAGTCTACAGAGAGAGTCCAGTATTTTACAAAAACAGGGTCATTCCTAAAGGCAGCATGCATCCAACTGTGTGTTACATATAAGCATGTTTTTAATCTTTTATTAAAACACAAGCCAAGGTCATACTTATTTGAACAAACACTTCAATGTGGCCTGCGTCTGAACCAAAATTTAGGACAGTTCTCAGGAAAATATACCTTTATTGCCCTCACCTTTAAAGAGACATTGAAGTAGGTCAGTGTTTTCAATGTTGGGTATTTAAAAAGGCATTTCCCACTGGCCGTATTAACACCAGCACATAACTGAGTCTTTTGGTCTTGTTTACTAAACTAAGAGCAGTGCTGACAACCATCTGTTGCAGGGAATAAACAAGCTTTCCAAAAGTATCTAACAGAATCACGTTTATAACAAACTGAACTACCTATTTAAAACAGTGGCACATTACTGGACAAATCATGGTGTAGTGAAAAGTACAGCTAGCTAACATTTAGTAGCTAGGGTGCCATCATTAGCTCGACGAACAAACAGTCGCCATAACAAACACGTTATTAGTACACAGTGGCTGAATTGACAGGTTGAATATTTTCTTAAAAGGTGTGAACAGTCTGCTGTCTGTGTTAGCCTGTTAGCATGTTAGCTAGAGGGGCCCATGCTGCTTTTTTCTCTCGGGAAACACGTGGAGTCAACATGTGATGTCTCATAACAAACCAGCGCTTTTGGACAGATTTAGCGTTTAAATGCATAACGCTGGGTGAAGTTTTAGTGTTACATGGGAAGATTAAAGCGATTCAAAGCCTGTATGTTGTATAAATAGTGTCAGGCGGCGAGGAGAAGCCGGAGAAGCTAGGCTAAAGTGTAAATGGGAAGGGCCCGGCTGCACTAGGCCACAGCAGCGTGAGCGAGGGTGCTATTGTTAGCCACAGCCGATCTGACTCGTGGCTTTTCTACTTAATTGATGCAAGTCATTGGGTGGCTTTTCTGTTCTGTCTGGTGTGGCTGTATGTCGAAACTGCCTAAAACCAGACTGTAAACACCGAGCTTAAATATGTGACATACCCACGAGGCTGTCAGCTTTAAATTTGACTAAAACTCTGTGACAGGAGATAAAACAAGGCTCAACCTGCAGATACATGATTATTTTCCACTTCAGAGCGCCCTTTTCTGCTTAGACTTAAAGGATAGAGTCACTGAGGGCAGACAAAAGCTCAAAAAGATAAAAAACTAAACCACTATAACCACCATGTGGGGCCATTCAAGCAATTAGCTTTACAAAGACTTGCGCAACAACAAACAGAGGCATTAAACTAGACATCTTTAAACGTTGGGAAACCAATAAAAGCTCTAACAGAGCCTTACAAAAACCTTACACACAATGTAGTCAAACATCTATTTTGATTGAGTATAAAGTGCAACCAATACAATTGTCAGGCCCCAGTGGCTTACCATATGTCAACACTGGCATAGCAACCATTGCACGACAAGAAAAGGACTAAATTCATCATTTATTTTAAGTTTTGAAGCTTAGAGACACTTAAACAAGACTTGGCGTGACTCAATGTAGTTATTTAACCGTGTAAGAGCATTTAGCTGTCGTCGTCGTCTTAATTTAAAGTTAAATAACTCCTCCTTGCACCACACATTCAAAAATGTCAGCCCAAGCTCCAGGAATAGCCTCCAACTGCAGCAGGAGGGGGGTTTGCTCTCCAAATATAACCAACCACAGGCGTATTTGTGCACAAACCAGGAGCTTTTTCTATCTGACAGCTGCCTGTACATCTGATTACGAACACACCAGGCCCAAAAGAGACCAAGAAGAGACTGACAGGCATAAATTGAACGTGTATGTAAAAGTATGATGGGTACAAACCGTGGTGTGCTTGTCCATTCATGCTGACCACGGTCACTGCGTTCATTTTCTTAGTCCACGGGTTCACCTTGGGCGGGGGAGCCTCAGTAAACTCCTTTTTGCCTTTCACACCTTCCTCGTTTTGCTTGTCGTCGTTGTCAGACCCTCCTTTGGTGTCTTTCGAGGCTGGGTGTTGCTCCGACGCGGGGGAGCCTCCCTGTCCCTGGCTGAGGCTGTTTCGCTCGGCCTCGTCTCTCCGGCCGTCCCGCTCGCCCTGCAGCTCCCCGCGGATCACTTTCCCGTGGTCCTCCGGTTTAGAGAGCGGGTTGCCGGGGAGGAGAGTCTCCACCTGAGTGGCCATTTCCCACCGCCGTCCGTCTGTCTCCGCCTTTAGGATTACCAGTCCTGGCCCGAGTCGCCTGGCTTCAATTCGGGGGAAATGTGAACCAATTCCGCGGAGAGAGGCGCTCCTCTGCCGCTGTTTAGACCAAAATATTTCAGTCTAAAGCGCACAGAGGCCGGCCGCAGCCAAACGCACTCAAATTTCAAGAAACGTGTCCGAGGGCCTTAGGATTACAACCTTATCACCAGCACTAGCAACAATATGGATGATCCTCACCACGCGATAGCTAGGGGCGCGCACGTTCAAGTCTGGGGGAGTAGCCACGTACAGTCAGGAGCGCGCTTTGGGGTCAGGCCGTGTCAGTGCTGCGTTCAAGCACATCTTTAGTTTTTGATAATTTCGCATAAATAAAGGTGTGTGGTTTTTTAATGACTGGAAAATAAAGACTTAAACCCCTATCAAGTTTGTAATTTAAATGTATAATCTCATGCAGAAGCTTTAATCTAGTGTTAAAAGACCCAGACCAGTGTGTATTGAGACCAAGAGAAGACCAGGAATTTTAGGGATCGAAGCCAAGACCAGACAAATACCCTGTATTAAGTGTTGGAAAAGATTCCAAGAAACATTTGTAAAATCGAGGCTTCAAATAAAGACCAAACTCATGGAGAGGTTAGTGTTTGGTAAAGGAGGCAGAGACAAATATTTGCAAAAGTCCCAGTCCCAGACAAGACTCTAATGCATTAACATTACTTTTGACAAATATATATAATATATTTATATTCCACTAAAATGGTAAATGGTGTGCATTTATACAGCGCTTTTACGTGATGCTTCCTTTCACCCCATTCACACACATTTACACCTGGGGCAGACAGAGAGCCAGGTGAGGCCAGGTGGGTGACAATGACAGTATGAACTGGGGAGAGCTAGAGGATGACCCCTCTACCTCCCTTCAAAGCTGAACAACAAAAGTGTATAATCACAAAAATATTCAGTCAGGTTCATAAATATTGGGGCATCAATACAATTCTAATCTTTTTGGTTCTATACACCACCACCATGGATTTGAAATGAAACAAGATGTGCTTTAACTACAGACTTTTAGCTTTAATTTGAGGGTATTTACATCCAAATCAGATGAATAACACACACCTGGCCATGGAACAGCCGAGCAGCCAATTGTCCCATTACTTTTGGTCCCTTAAAAAGTGGGAGGCACATTTACAAACTGTTGTAATTCCTACACCGTTCACCTGATTTGGATGAAAATACCCTCAAATTAAAGCTAAAAGTCTGCACATCTTGTTTGTTTAATTTCAAATCCATTGTGGTGGAGTACAGAGCCAAAAAGATTAGAATTGTGTTGATGTCCCAATATTTATTGACCCGACTGTAGCATTATTTAAATGTATCTATCTTTGAAAAAATGGCCCCAATGCTCCAAACAACCAACAGTAGTTTAGTTAATCTATCAATATGATGTTGTTTATTTCTTTCTCTTTTTATAGATAGCTTTTGTTTTTGTCTAATTCAACCTGCCTGTGCTTTGTATTTATTTGCCTTATCTGCTCTGTTGTATCTAAATTTAAAATGCAGCTAAGATTGTATTTACATTTTTTATTTAACTTTCAGCACCTGTTTCTAAGAGCTGCTGTACAAGTGACTTTCCCCTCTGTGGGATCAATAAAGTCCAATCTTATCGATTCTTTTTCGACTATTTCTAGTTTATCTTAAATTACCAATATAAATAACATTTCTCAAAGTGTTTATTAAATATATCTTACTCTGAGTATGAACTGAATGTCCTGTGTCTTGCCTTTTCACAAAACACTTTTTTTAATTCCATCATCATAAAGGCTACAGTTAAACATAAATATAACAAAAAACTAAAATAAATACCAAATTCACAAATGACAAATGTAAACAGGCTGTGTGAAAAATATACCATTTCATGAAGTTGTTAAGTTATTGTTTTAAAGCCATAGTTTCCGAGGGTTTAATGTCCAAGTGAATATTATAGTCTGAAATGTTCCGTAAAGACTTGAACGCACCACGGATCCACTGCTGACGTCGCTCTCTGTGTCTTTATCCACAAATCAGCGTTAACTCATTAAATCTCCAGAGCTCACAAAAGCGCTACGCCTTCAACGTGATTCCCCTCCGCTTTGTTTACACTGTTTTTGTATGTTTTTGACTCAACTTTGTGATTAATTGTCTGTTACAAACCCCAGGTCCCCTCCCAGTTCACCCCTCACACGTGTCCACACCGGAGCTGCACGTAGCCTCACGCTCGGTCTGCCCGTTTCTGTTAATTTTATAAAATACTTCCAACTGGACTCAGACAAAGTGGGGCTTTGAGTTCATTTGTGGCCTTCAGTGGTTTGAGACAGGGCTTTTTTAGTCTGTGCAGGATTTTATAATAGAGTTCAAGTCGGACTGAACCATTGCGATTTGAAACTCACTTTGTGTAGAGGGAGTCAGGGGGAAACGTGAATAGAGAGAGTTGTGTTTAAAGGAAGCACGAAATTAGGCGTGAATAGAGGAAAACAGTGCTTGAATGTTGTTTAGTAGACTTGGTACATTGGCTTCTAGAGTCAAGAGTGTTGAGGCGCTACAGTTAAAAAAACATTCACAAGGTTAAGCTGTTGTAGCCTAAACATTAGAGCGGTTTAAAAGTGCATTGTGTAAAATGTAGTTACACAACATGTGAGCTCAAAAGGAAACGTGTGCTTCTCCACAAGCAGTGCTCAGTTTGGCCTTGGGTCGGTTCTGGCACGTTTCCATTATTAACAGGGGTCCAAAGTGTACCCAAAAAAGCACATTGTACCATTTTGGAGACACCTAGGCTTGGGGTCTTAAGCGGGTCAGATTTTGCGGTATGCTTTGGAAGGGGTGGAGCTAAATACTGTTGTCAGCTGATTAGACAATATAATGTTTAAGAAGAAAAATAATTCACAGAATAAACAGTTTAATGTTTCCTGCAGCAGCTGTTCCTCCAGCCTCTCGCTGCTACAATAGGATTTACTCTGATTTAGATTTAATATTAACAATCATTTATCATAAAGTTTGCTTCAAATACATTTTCTATTTTAAATAGAGACACAACTTTTGTGGCACTTCAATGATGTCATTGTTTACATAGCAGATGCCCCTCTTCTGGACCTAGCAATATGGAAACGAGAGGCTCTTTAGGAGTATCCCGAACCAAACCACCCCATACTGGCCTAACCCGAACTAAATACCACAGTAGAAACAAGGCCTTAGTTCTCTTTGACCAGAATTAATGTCTCCTCCTTTTTTACCGTCAACCACTCCTTCCACTGGGCTTAAAAGGTCTATTCTTTCAGGACAGAGGGACTCAAATTGTCAGGGTACAAAAGAATAGTATGGCCTGGCCTTCTAAAAGCTTTATTATCAATGCACAGCAAAAATATTGCGATAAAATTAAATGAACTTTGCACGTAACCAAATGAATGTGACAACTCAACGGAACCATAAGATAAGATATGTCACAATACCATACATTCATTATTCCACTATATCACCTAGAGTGTGCTGTCCAACAAAAGTGGAATAAAGTTTACATGGTCTGCTCCAAGATTTGACTTTGTTGAAAATTTCCCCCATTTTACAATATTTCATTTGTAACTAGAGTAACTTGTGAGTGACATGTCCCTTTTACTATAAGCATTTCAGATCCCACACCGTTCACAGTCCTCCTCCATTCATCCTGTTAGTCTGAAGTGGAGGAGCTGATACATGCTCAAACAGGGACAGTCAGCTCCGAACATGCAGCCATTATTAAAGGCATCTATAATGTACAGGTTTGTCTTACCTAACAACCAGCTCAGCCTAAATCTGATGAAACACTTTTTGTGTTCGTTATCTGTCGGGTTGACTGACATTTGTTCAAACTGGTTAGTCTCTGCAGTTGAGTGATTCAAAGTAGACCTTTAAGGAGAGTGTAAAGAACTGACATTAAAGAAATATTAAAGAAATAGTAAAGACAGTAATTAGCTATGGCAAATGATCAGGGAAGGGTTTTGCAGGGCAGCTGTTAATTGCAACATGTTGAGCTTCTCTGTAGAAACTTCACTGTCAGTTAACACTGACATAATTCAGATTGGTACACTCTTTTGAAATGCATTGTAATAATATTAATCTAATACGTTTTTCCTATCAGAAATGTAGACCCTACTTTAGAGCATTACTTTGATTGGGTTATGGAAGTACTATGATGTATGAATATAATGTTATTTGCAGTGGTGGATTGTGTAAAAGGAGAAGAAAATTTATTTTTTAGAGAACATTTTGTACCAAAGTAACTCTGCTTTACAGAAATGACACAAAAGTCACAGCAGAAAACAAACATGGAAGAAAGAAAAAATTAAGAAATAAACAAAATAAACACAGAACTACAATAGTAGTAATTATTTTTTTTGTTGTATTTAGTTGAAAAATATGCAACTATTTATACTTAAAAAATATAGACTATATACTAATAATTGCCCTGTGCTAACACTATTTGCACTGCCTTTGTTGGAAAAATAAACACAAGCTTCATATAACTCTATCCTGTTCCTGCCCAGAGAGGACAAACTTACTGCTGGAAGAGAAGCACATTTCTATCTGTTGATATCTGTGCTCAGTTTGTTTGCTCTGGGCAGTTGTACAAACAAGCAGTAATGTAATGGCTCCTCACTGTCTTCTATTTAGCTTAAATGTCTGTTTCTTCTGGATAAATACACAAAAATACTTTTAATTTGATGCAAATACACACAATTTAAACCATACATTTGACCCATACGCTACATTTGGTCTATTTACTAATACTTTTTACATAGTCCACCATTAATGCAATCAAAAACAGAAAGCAGTGAAAGGAAAAGTCCTAGTACTATTTGATTTTTCATTTAAGGTTTACAGATTATTTACACAACTCTCCATAAACATTAAACAATATCAATGCAAATCCTGGTTTTACAGCCTTTTGGCAATGTATGAGCTACATTTTGGCTAAATGCCTGTATGTTATATATTTATTTGGATGTTATTTTAGCCCACCAGTTTGTGTCAGTAAAGGTTAAGATAAAATGTTTCAGAACAGTCAGACTTTTCAGCCTTAGTTGGCTCAACCTGCTGGAGAAATGTTTGTTTGTTGATGGGAATTAAACCAGATGCGAGTTTAAAAACGGCTGAAAGCTGCACAAGACTTTATCAGGAGTTTTGCAGCTGCAAACGCCCCACAGGATTCCTCTTTTACACTGTGACTAAAGTCTGAAATATGCCTTAGGACTGCCTGGGAACTATTGTAAACACACGCATTAAAAATGAAGGGTGTAGCTTTAGTTAGTCCTCTAAATAACTCATTGACAACTATAAACACAACCTACAAACAAAAAGAGCCACTAAGAATGAGGGAAAATAAGACACCTAGCTTTAATAGTTTACCCACATCACATAGATATTTTTTCATAGCTCTGTCTCGTACCTGTGCTGCTCGATGGGCGTCTCCTTCAGTGACTAATCAGAGGAAAATTCAAGAAGCAGTTTTTGGAACTGTGCCTGGATAAATAACTCATCCACACACTTAGTGGCTATATCATTTATAATCAGGTGAAACTTTAATAACTGCTTGGTTGAACATTAACTTGAATAAATCATCATCATGGGTATACAGTTTATGCAAATAATGTTCAAAAAGGTTTATTTACAACCAGTAACAAAACAAAACCAGGAACCAGAATAAATAAGGCTAAGGTCTAAGCATCAAATAATCGAGGACAGGAAATATTAGAAAGGTCAGGCTAGAGATCCAGGACACGAAATACAAGACAAAAAAAACAGACTAGGCATCTCCACAGAACACAAGGACCACAGAATAGACTCACGGTAGAGGAGGGGGACGACCTGGCACTGAGTCACAGGACACACAGGTATAAATTAGACACAGACAACAAGGGACAGGTGAAACACATTAGGGCGGAGAAGGTAATCACACAAAAAAGGAAGACAACAGCCAGGAAGTAAATCATAAAATACAGACAGGGGTAAGACATTTCAAAATAAAAACCAAGAACTCAAATACAATCTTAAAACAAAAATCAAATACAATAAATATGACATCAAAACAAACAGACACACAGAATACACTAACAAAACACACAGACTATATAAACAGACATGAATCCTGACAGTTCTGAATTATTTATAATAAAGAGTAGCCAAACATACAACTGCCTATCTTCACAGGACCTGACTCAGGAGCCGCCTCTGAAGAAAGGATCTGACTTTGATTGGGAACCAGCCCTGGTTCCCAGAAAACCAGGCCTGTCCTCTGGTTTTCTTAGACTCTTCCCGTCTCTGGATTCAGCCCTTCTCCAAGCTCCTCACCTGCTTCCATCTGGCTCCCATTTAAAATCCCTTGGACCTGCATTTTTGTTTTTTGTCTGTTCTTTTGATCCACCAGCCCCTAGTTCTTAACAACATGATCTGGCATAAGGAGGGTATTGCTTCAGTTTGCTTCACAGTTTGATCACAGTAGATCATAAAATGCCTAAAAAGAAATAAAAAAATGTCTAGTTTTTAAAGTTTCTTAGATGAAAACCCAATCCAGGCAATAAAAATATGCTTATACTGCTTTATACTACTATACTGTATATGCTCTCAGCAGTGCACAGGAGTCAGCAAAGGCACCCTGACTGGTCTGTGGCTCTGCAGTATACTGACACCTTTCTATCAGAACATGCATTAACGTCTTCAGCAGTTTGAGCAACAGATCGCCTGTTGGCTTGGACCACATACTGTACATCTACTTTGAAGATGAAATGTTCACCTGCTCTGTGGTCATAATGTGGTCATAATGTTATGCCTGATCAGTGTTATACAGGTTTCAGTCTCATTCTAAATGCATATAAGACCCATATGAACACAGACAATAATGGTCAAATTTGACCTGAATATTTACCATAGTTGCTCCATTCACCCGTAACCCCTCGTAGGACTAAGCAGACAAAAATGAATGAATGGATGAATGAATATTTACCATATGAATTAAAGCTACAGGTGTGAATTGCCTTCTAAATGTTGTAATTTTAACCAATTTCAACATTTACAAACTGAGCACAGATACACTGATGAAAGGGGTAGACGTCAGAAGAACTGCAGGTGAACGGGCTCCAGCTCAAAAAAACATGGCAAACACTGAGAAGTTACATGAATAGCCTACCTTTACAGTAGTAGACATTTTCATCTTCACTAAAATAATTGTTGTTGAGTGGTGGACAAGTCTAAACCAGCCACTATCTCCTGCTGTAAAATTACTCCCACAAGTCACAAGGACAACATTAGGCAACATTATGCCCCCCAGGGGAAATAATTACAGTGCTGCATACTGTAACTTTACAAGCTCGACCAGAATGAATTACAGATGTTTGTTTGCTTGTAAAACTCACAGAGCTTACAGAAGATCTTTTATGAAACACGGCCAGTAGCTAATATAATTTATAGGCATTTGACATGTTACAATTATTCTTAACAATCTATCTACTTTTTACATGAACAATATTTTTCAGGATCTACACTAAAAAATAACTAGTAATGAAAATGTTTTTAATCAAATTAAATATTTTTTGGGGTTAACTTAATATGAAGGTAAATTATTATGTAGTCATCTTATTGCTGCGAGAAAAGAAGAATATTCCTGATGACATTACAGAGGGTTATTTGTTGGAGGCAGATTGGTGTAAACATGAGGTGAATCTGTAGAAAGACAATCAGAGTTGCTGGAAGCCCACTGGACAAACTCAGAGATGCAGTTCTGAGTAGATTTTTTGTTTTGGGTAACTTTGGGTAACTTCTCTCTCAACTCAGGTTTAAACCCTTAACTAAGGATTACTGGGCGTGTCTGTGCAGCGAACAGCCAATAGAAATAAACCTGGAGGAAAAGGGGGTGGGGCTATTTCTGCAGAGAAACAGGAAGCAACATGGTGAAAGAGGAACAAAGATGGTTTTATTAATGTGTAGGTTTTAAGACAGTAATTGTAACTCACATTGAGGATAAGACCAAAAGTTACCCTCAACATAGTTTATAAATTTTTTTAGGAAAATTGCTTTCATAAATATATGAAAAGGAATGAATCTTAAACAATTTACACTATTTTTTATTTTTATAAAACAGGTCTGATCCAAATTCAATTGTTTTTGTTCACAGTTTTATAAAGTATATTATATGAAGAAAAAGAAAAAGTCAGATCCATGTGACTTGGTCCACTTTAGTTTTAAGGTTTCTAAACAGAATAAAACCTGCTCTGGAGCAGGGTAGCCATCCACTCAAAACCAAACCACCTTTTGGATCCAGAAAACTCAGAGTTTGTTTAAACTAAACTTAAACTTACCTGGATCTAAACCTAAACCGGCTACCAGCAACAGGGCTCTGTAGCTTCCAGCACGAGCGCTTTGTGTGGATTTCTACAAAACTACTCAAATGTGCTTGGGTTAATATTTCCGTATAGGCCACGACATTCAGCCAATCACAGGTGTGCTCTCACCCAATCAGATTGCACAATGTCATCATTCAGTGATGCACCAGTTGTTGTTCGATAGTTATGTCTAGTTTCAGTCTGTTAAAGTAACAGTCACAGCCAGTATTTCTCCCCTCGAGGCCCCTCGCTGTAAAAAAACAATATTTCGATCAATGGCACAGGGCTATTCTTCGCGGCTGATGACACTGTAGTGACACCTAAAGCTCTGAGCCATTGTCCGGTTGCTGCAGCGCTTTGGCCGTGTAATCACCAGGCAAATGGCAATGGGCCACCTCTGTGAAAACACAAGTCAGCAACTGGTCAGCAAATCAGCGCTGAAAGCTGTTAAATGGTGGATTTGCATAGTAAGCAAAGTCAGCGCCGGGGCCATTGTGGAGCGGACCGTCTCTGTTTAAAACACACAGCACTTTAATACAGTTTAAACAGGTTTGATTTGTAAGATACTAACTCTTTAGGCTTCGACATTTCACCACTAATGTTAAATTAATACACTTTTAGGGAGAAATAGAATTCAGTGAGAGTGAGATTATTAGACTTGGAAACCATGTCCTAAAGGTTAAGGTTAAGGTTACATGACTTTTACTTTTAGTTACAACACATTGTTATACAAAATATTATCTTATTTTTTGAAAGTATAGTGCATGAATACAGCTCATAGGTTAACACTCTAATGCTGGTTCTCCTCGTGTAAACAACAAAGTAGCCAACACAAAACACAAAGAAACACATAATTATGTCATTTTTATTTGCCTTTTTAGACTACCTTTAATCACTAAAATCAGATTGATTCAGTTTTTGGGAGAAAAATAATTCACAGTCAGATCAGTAAACTTGGAAACCTGCCAAAGGCATACAATAAAATGAGATAAAATGTCCTAAAATATTACTTTGCCACTGTGATGAGTCACTTTACCCACATAGTCACAAATTATTAGTTAATAAGAAGTATAGAGAATATTATCTATTATCATTTAATGTTTACTTTGTAATAATATGGTTATACCAAATTTGATGTTTCTTACATGTCACAGGGTATTTTATAAACCTTTCACTGTCGAAACCCTTTACAGTTTTTTCATTTATGTGTCAACTCTCAGCTCTCACTGTAACAATGTGGACATATACAGCCTTTTTTTTAATATAGAATGGATGAAACCAAGTTATTTTATTGACTATATGCAAATGCATCTTTCAGTCAACAACAAACAAAAAACAAACAAAACATTAGCGATCATAAGACTTTAGGGGAGGGGCATTTGTAGAGATTGTCTATGAGATGTGTGTGTGCAAATGAGAGTAGAAAATGAGGGGGAAATAAATAATAAACCCTAAACCAATGATTAGTGGGCATGTCTGTGCATTGAACAGGCAATAGAATTCAACCTGGAGGGGAAAAAAAGAGGGCGGGGCTATTTCTGCTGAAACAGGAAATAACATGGTCACAGACAAAAACAGGAAAAAGGAAAAAAGGCTGAAATAAGTATTAAGGCAGTAATTGTAATTGTCTCACTCTGATGATGGACCAAATTAAAAACTCATGGCCTCGACATGTTTTTTGATGTTTCACACTAAATGAAAATTATTTTGACATTAAAACATGTAAAACCGTAGAAAGGATTATTTAAAAATATGAAAATCATGAATCAAAAACAATTTACACATTTTGTAATAAAACTAGGTGTGACCCAAATTCCTACAATTTAATTACAGAAAACGTTTTTTGCTTTGTGTGTTCGAACTGTAACTGATGTCCTCTAGTTTGTTTTGTGCAGAGTCCAGATCCATGTAACTTTGCTCACATCTGATTGGTCCACTTTGGTTTTGTGAACTCTAAACCAAAACTAAACCTGCTCCTGAGCAGGGCAGCCATGTTGTGTGAGTTACCATGGCGATAAAACCAATACAAAAACGATTAATTTCCTTAATACAATTAAGGAAAAAGAATTGTAGGTAGGCAGCAGCTGTATTAGTTAGTGATGAGTGATAAATAATGGTAGTAACAGTGACAACAACAATAGTGAGACTAATAGTGATAGAGATGATAATAGGCTCTGGCCAACAATTTAACAACATACCCCACATAACATCAAGCAACTGTCAGTGTGTTGTTGTTGTTGTTGTTGTTGTTGTTGTTGTTGTTGTTTTCGGGCGGTAACTTTGGGCTGACCTGTGGATCTTGGGATGGACGATTAGAGTGTCTTGGGTTTCTTGAGTGTGGTCCTGTGGTTGTAACACTGCTCCTGTCACTGCACTCTTTAGATGATTCAGAATGTCAGGACCTGGACAGACACACAAAATATACATATGAATGCACATTGAGATATAAAATGACTCTAAATTTGCATAAACTAAATAAACTGAAACAAATCATGATGGATACTTTGATAGATTATTTAGCTGCTGCTAGATGCAACCAAACACTTTGATGAGCACCCCCTGGTTATATTCGCAAAACCAGGAACAGGAAACATTAGTACGCTAAACTGTAAAATGTTTCCTTGTAGTATGCTATTTTCAAATTGAACCACTGAGTTGACCTAGTCCTTTTGTTTACCTAGACCTGACTTCTGCTCTAAGACATGAGCTCTATCTAGTGGCCACATAATGAACTCGTTGCATGTACTGCTGTCTCTCTGTGGCTCTAAAATGTTTAAGGAGTTGAGTATAACAGTTCAAGGGTTTATCAAAAGTCTTCATTGTGTTTAAAATATCTTCATTGTTATAGTCACATGTTATGGTTAGAATGATCACAACAATAACAATATGAAAAAAAAATGTATAAATAATTTTTTTTAGAAGAATCTAAAAATTCTTCTAAGGATCTGTGTAACCTTTTATCCGAGGGTACGTATGAAACACTGAGCTAACATTCACATATATAAATATTATGTGTATTTTTATATGAATATTACTGCAGAATGTGGTCCGTTTACAAAGTATAATTAATTTATGTATGTCCAAGTTTCAAAATGAAAATGTTTGTTTTCAGAGTATTTACTTGTACCATTCTCCAACTTTAGAAAAAACTATTTCTGTCATTTTAAACAGAGACCAGCTTTTATTGTTTTCAACATAAAAGCATTGGGCTAAACGATTAGCGTTGGTCCATGTACAAAGTATGATTCCTTTGAACACGGACCAGAACACATTGAAACAATATTCTGCTCCTTTAAGTCATGAATCTGACTTTGTTAATTAAAGTATGCCTCAATAAGTTCAAACAAGTACAGCGTGTTCCTCAAATGGCCGGTGTCTTACTTCATTCTCTGGAATCAGGGGCGCAACTACCCAGTGCTAGAGGGGTATGCAGCAAAAATTTTGCCCCCCCAAAAAATAAGGAAAAGAATCTAAATTTTTATAATTTTTATAACAATTCCAAGTAGGAGCCAGTTCTCAATACTGGTAACAATGTTGCTCCAAACATTCTAGAGTGCTCTTTAGTTCCTACTAAATAAAATATATATAAATAAAAAAATTAAATATAGCACAGACCTTTATAGGGAGAGAAAGAGATGTGAACCTTTAATCAAACCCAACAGATGTAACTATATGTGTCCCAATGCACCGCAAATAGCGCATACCCACTTTTTGCCCCACTGTCTGGAATCACTTTAGTCCCTCGTCCTGAAATTGCCACCAGCACCCTTTTTGACTTTATCTTTTTCATTAAGCTCTTCATTTCTAATTAAACATGGCACTGAGCGGTAAAATTGCTGTGGTGACTGGAGCAGCGATGGGAATAGGAAGAGCCATGACGGAGGAGCTGCTGAGAAACGGAGCAAAGGTAAAGTTTGTTTTAGTTGAGCTCCTGAGCTTTGTTTTGTATAAATAGGACAGCTAATTTAAATCTTATTTTTATCCCTTAACAACAATGAAAACAACATACAATTTATTGAAGTTGCAATCTGCAACTCTATGATAAATACATTTTGTAATCCTGACAAATTCTGTTCTTTGTGGGCTTTTTCTCTTGCTGGGCCCTGTACTACTGGCTTGGGCCTGACACACCACACCGAGCCTGTGCTACTGCTTTGGCCATCTAAACCACAACAGGCCTGTGCTACTGCTTTGGCCATCTAAAACACAACAGGCCTGTGCTACTGCTTTGGCCATCTAAAACACAACAGTGGTGGAGTCTGCAGCACTATTTTAGGCCTTATATTGACTGAGGCAACTGTCACAAAGGTCAGCATGTATCTGTCTATTTTTACTCTTGTCCTATGTCCATGTGAGGTAAAAGTCAAATATGGATGTCCATGTTTTTTCTGTTTCTAAAGTCACTGATTGGGATCCCCACTTTTTTAATGCGCTGGGTTTTAATAGGAGTCCTGCAAACTTTTTTTTTTTACTTTTTACAGAAAATATTTTGACTGTGCACTCTTGTGTCTTCTTGTATGAACCATACAACTGGTTGCTGACTTTTTACAGTCGGTCCTCCAGCTGGATGAGGCACAAGAAAATCAATCTCATGCCTGCACACAATTCAGTAAAGAAAAAATGTGTTATTGTACTGCTGCTTTTACTGTCAGGGAATGTTGAATCCAACCCTGGTCCAGAACCTTCATGTTTGAGCACTCCTGATGATTTTAAAGCTAAGTGTGGCCTTGGAATTGCTCATCTGAATGTCAGAAGTTTTCTCCCTAAATTAGATTAAAATTAGGTAAAAATATGGGCTGACAGATTGAACACCGATATTCTTTTTTTGCCTGAAACATGGCGGACAAAATCAATCACTGATAATGACATTGCTATCCGAGGGTACAATGTTTTTTGCTGTGACCGTCCCAGAAAAGGTGGTGGTGTCGCTCTTTATGTAAACATTTACGCATGTCCCGCATAAATATACTGCTGTTGGAATATTTGCCAATGATTTAAGCGATGATTGCATTATCACCACAGTTAGAAAAAAAAAAAAAAGACCTCAAATTGTGTTTAAACAGGATTTTAAACACTGTATATTTAATTTTTTATTAGCAAGCTCAAGCTTTAAAGGCAGATTTGTTTGTGTTTTTTCAGCAACATTTGGTGGTAAAGATGCAGATTGAAGAGCCACACCTCAACGTTTTTCTTTTTTTTTTTAAGCATTTGAAAAGCTACGGTAGCCCTGGTGGGACATGAGGTTGGCTATGAACAAACCCAAGGGAAATAGAAAGAAAAATCTATTAGCTTCCTGAATGTTCTAAACTTTCAGCATGAATGTGTTTGCTTAGTTTGTCCTTATTGTATTATTTTATTCAACCGTATACTTTCCAAATGTACAGTGCGCCTTTTGGCCAAACAAAGTGTCAACATGTGCTACAATGTCAAATGTCTAACACGACCGCTGTGTGTGTTTTTAGGTGGCTATCTTGGACATAGACGAAGCGGCTGGGAGGAGTTTAGTGGAGAGTCTGGAAAAGAAGTTAGAAAAAGGAAAAGTTTTATTCAGTTGTGGCAACGTTCAATCGGTTCAACAGGTCAAAGGTGAACGGACTCAGTACAAATACAATCTGACTAAAACTTTGATCTTTATCTTTTTCTTCTTTAAGTTGTCTGAATTGTCTAATACATTTTAACTTAAAGTGTTGTCTTGAACATAAAAGAATCTCTGGACTAATATTTTCAAGCTGCAGAGATTTTAAAACTGGACTGATGTGGTTGTACTTTCTGGTTTTGGTTAGAACCCAAGGAGCCGCGTTCTGTATAAACGGTAGCTGTCTTAACCCTTGTTTTGAGAGACCAGTGAGCAGGCCGTTACAGTAATCTAACCTGCTGGAGATAAAAGGATGGACAAGTCTCTCTAAGTCTGGTTGAGACATTATTCTTTTGAATTTGGAAATGTTTTTAAGTTGATAAAATGCTGATGATGTAATAGAATTAATGTGACTGTGGAATTTCAAGTCTGAGTCCATAGATTAGATTTTAACCAGATTTTTAGATTCTAGTGAAAGAGACTCAAAGTGACTGCTGACACAGTAAAAATTAACTTTTCAAGACATTAAAAGGTCGAAGTTCAAATCTAAAAAAGTACAAAGGCCTACTTTTAGTTGTCTTGAATAAAATAAATTCAGTGTGGTCAAAAGCCATTAAAAAGTTATTAGAAATAATGGCTTGAGACTGTAACCATAAAGGCAAAATTTTTGGGCTAAATGTTTATTTGTTTATTTTTAGCTGCTTTTCAGAAAACTGTAGACACCTTTGGAGGAATCGACATTGTGTGCAACAATGCAGGGATCTTAAACGAGACCGCGTGGGAGCAGATGGTCGCCATAAACCTTGTGAGTGAAGAACAGAATGTGTTTTTAATGGTTTTAATCACATTATTACTTTTAGGTGGTGTCCAACGACTTGTGCAAAGTGTAAAAAGTGACAATTTATAAATAATAATGGCTTGGATTTATACAGTGCCTTTCACGATACTCGAAGCACTTAACAGAGTCATTATTCATTCACTCCACAGTCACACACTGGTGGTGGTTTTTTGTAGCCACAGATGCCCTGGGGATCGACAACACTTGATCACCTGAAGAAACCTAGTTTTACATTTGATCTTTTGTAACGATAGGCCTTTGAGAGTGGTTGTTGAAATAAAACAGGACCATCTGAGCAGCCTCTGGATTCACAACATGGGTCATGACATGGTCCATCAGTCGACTTTCCACTGGACTGAACTTACTGTGTCCTTGTGCCAGCCTGGACTGACCTTTTATCTACATATTATTTTTTTAATTATATTATTGAAATATGTACATTTATTTTGATGTTTCTGACCAATTAAGAAGTGCGGGGCCTTTATTTTTGTTGCAAGACTTGGACTGGTTTAGATCAAGACAACACATGCAATAAATATGGCAGATTAGTGGCAACAAATGAGAAGTTAATTACAAACAAATGAAACTGATGTAATGGTTTTTCAGCTGGGGGTCATCAGAGTGTCATACCTGGCTTTGGAGCACATGAACAAACTGTCCGGAGGTCGAGGAGGGGCCATTGTCAACACAGCATCCATAGCAGGTAGGTCACATCATGCACTACTCCACACAAATAACCAAAATGTTTCTTAAAGCAGTTTTATTAATACATAATAAGTATAGCGTCCTTTATGAGAGAGTCATATTGATGGTAATAATCTGGATTTCTAATATTTGTATCATTATCAAAGCTTTGCTAACTGCCATACTACTTTTTATTGTGTATAGACTTAAATGTGAATGTGGATGTTTCTATATTGGACGCACAAAGCGAAAATTAGAAGAAATACGGTCTGAACATAAATAAGCCACAAGTCACTCAAAGCAAATGTGATTGAGGTTGTTTCGCTGGAAGGTGATAGGTTAAAATACCTGCTACAAAGAGAGACATTTTAGGCCTAGTCCACACGGACACAGGTATTTTTATAACCATGACATTTTTTACACGGTTCGGCCGTTCGTCCACACGGAAACGCAGTATCAGGTCACTGAAACAGAACATTTTTGAAAACCCCTGCCAGGGTGAGGATTATCAGAAACGCCGGTTGCAGCGTTGTCGCGTGGACAGTAAAACCGGCGTTTTTGCCTTGCAACGTCAGAGTGTGCGCCGTTATCCGCTGGTCTGATTGGCCAACAGGCCTTTACGATTAGGGTGATATCGCCTGTCAGAAAGCACAACTACCCAGTGACTGCCCTCCAGAATGCCTACCGGCACTTGAAGGATCTACCATTGCCTCCCGTCGATATGGTAAAACCACTGCTCCTCATTGGGTCAGATAATCCTCACCTCCTGACACCAATCCAGTCCATAAGCCAAGGCCCAATAGGAGGACCCATTGCTGTCTGCACGCATCTTGGATGGTCTCTGCAGGGACCGATGAGTCCAATACAACCTTCACGAGGGAGTCAGCAATGTCTTCACATCATGACAGGTCCAGCTCGTGATGATCTCATCCAGCATGTAGAAAGGCTCTGGCAAGTCGATACTCTCCCTTACACTGAGAAAATGGTCACCAGGTCCAAGCAGGATCGAGATGCTTACACCCTACTCCAAAATTCCACCATCCGGGTGAACGTGGACGGCGTTCAGCGTTATGCCACGCCCTTGTTGAGAAGAACATCTGGGAGTTTACTCCATGCAGATAAAGAGACTGTGTTTCCCAGTTTACGTAGCACCGAGCGCAGGCTGGCACGGGATCCTGAGAGGGCTAAAGCCTACTGAACTGAGATCCAGAAGTTGGAGTCTTGGTACACCCCACACCATAGTCTTTAACTGTTCCTTTAAACACCAGGGACAATCCTTAAATGACCAACTGCTGCCTGGGCCTACATTGGGACCTACATTACTGGGTGTCCTCCTTAGATTCCGCCAACACCCTGTTGCTATCAGTGGGGACATCAAAGGATGTTCCATCAGGTACCCCTACTGGCAGCCGACAAGTCAGTGCTGCGGTTCCTTTGGAGGGACATGCGCAGGGAGTTGGAACCTGATGTATATGAGTGGCAGGTACTCCCATGCAGCCCATGCTGTGCTATCTATGCCCTTCAACACCACGCCCAAGGACAGAAAGACATGCCTGATCTAGTCAACATACTGGAACATTCATTCTATGTTGATAATTGCCTTCACAGTACACCAACCGTAAATGAAGCCAAAGAAAGTCGATGGACTGCGCCAAACTCTCGCAGATGGAGGCTTTGAAATAAGACAATGGGCAAGCAATGTACCATCTGTGATCCAGCACCTTCCCACCAATGCAAAGTCTGCTAGTAGTGAGCGTTGGTTGACACAAAATAGCAAAGACCTCCAAGAACCCACTCTTGGGCTGCGATGGAATTGTATCAATGATACCCTGAGTTATAATTTGCGCTCTATAGAGCCTGCTGAGCCTACCATGAGGAGCATGTATAGGACGTTGGCATGTCAGTATGACCCTTTGGGGTTCATTGTCCCATTCACTACCAGGGCCAAGGTACTTATCCAAGACCTCTGGAAGCATAATCTTGGTTGGGATGACCCCATTGAACCTCTGCATTTGAGAGAACAGTGGCTTACCTGGGTGAGAGAACTACCAACCCTCCTTCAGTTGCAGTTCCCTCGAACATACACCTGAGCTTTTAATGACAACACTTCAGTCAGCCGAGAGATTCATGTCTTTAGTGATGCGTCAGAAAGAGCTTATGGTTCAGTGGCCTACCTGTGTACCACAGATCGTCAAGGACAGGTTACTGTCACCTTTGTGCTGGCCAGCTCAAGAGTAGCACCGAAGAAATGTCTGTCCATGCCTCGCTTGGCGCTGAGTGCAGCACTGACTGGGGCTCAGTTGGCCAAAGTGATCCAAACAGAGTTGACTATTCCTATTCACAAGGTTACTTTCTGGTCTGACTCTACCACTGTGTTATACTGGCTGACATCAGAGTCCTGTCGTTACAAGGTGTTTGTAGGAACACGTGTAGCAGAAATACAGACCCTCACCGATATGGCTGAATGGAGGTATGTTGAGTCGGCTCGCAACTCTGCTGACCACATCACACGAGGTCTTTCACTAACTGAGTTGGCAGGCCCTCATTCAGTCGACTGAAAAAAGGGAGGCAGTAAAAGACAATCAAACTAGACATAAAAGCTAAAATCAATAAATGACATATGTATCCTTATGTTTAAAAATACCTCTATCCTGTAGGTTTAGGCCCTCTGCCCAGCTGTCCCGTCTACACAGCCACTAAACATGGAGTGGTCGGCTTTTCTAGAGCCATGGCAGTAAGTCACTTTATGAATTTATTAAACCAAGCATACGCTATTATAACCTATTGCTTCTTTATGAAATATTTTGTCTTGGTCCAGTGGCAACACAGGCTCAGTTTAACCAAAACAACTGAAGGTGTATCTTAAATAGTAGCTTTGTTGTGCCATTGTGATGCATTTAGCTGTAGTACGTTTAATTCTGCTTGTATTATTACCTCCTAATTTAGCAATTGCATGCCACTGTAAGAACAGGGGTGGTAAACAGACCTTTGACCTTTGACCAAACAAATTTTGCAGATATGGTGTGTTATTTCCAGATTTTCTTGCTCTGAACTTGGAAATAATTGCGCTAAGAATTTGTGAAATTTAGCTGATCATTGACATAGTCTGGAGATGCTTACACCAGCCAAAATGTTGAAAAATATTTCACTTTGTGTTCATTCAATTAACGATGCAAAAATGAGAAACAAGGGTGCAATGCAACATAGAGTATATGTGTGTTTGAACGCCTCCTATGCCCTACACAAGATATTAGTTGTGTTTGTGTTGTGTTTTCTAGATGGCCTCTGATATTTCTGGCTACGGCGTCCGCTTCAACGCCTTGTGTCCAGGTTTTGTTAAAACGGAGCTCTTCTCGCACATCCAAGATAATCTGGGGAAGTTCTCTAACTTAAAAGAACCAACACAAAAATTTATCGACGTGCATGGAACAATAAAGTGAGTCAATTTAAATCATACAGTTCATTTACTTTGACTGTTTTAAGGAATAATACCTTTTGAATCACTGTTTTATCTTTATTTTTCCAGTGTGTCTCAAGTTGCAGAAGGCCTCATTAAGCTGTTGTCAGATGAGAGCAAGAACGGAGAGGCACTTATGATATGCCCCAACGAATCTAAATATGTGGATTTTCAGACACACATTTAACAAACAACGCACATTTGGCATTAATACATCAAATTAAAATGTCTGGTATTAAATAAAGACCCTACAGACTAATAGTCTGAGGTTATTGGATTTATTTAAGCTTATATGTAGGTTATGGCTTACACTTTGGTTAATATTTTTTGACTGTAATATTATATGCATATTACATTTGTTTGTGATACATTTATTAATTCATATGCAGGTACTTTATAGACCTACTTTATATCCATGTCTTTGTTAGTCACAATAGCATCATGTAATCAGGTAATAGTATTTAGTAGCATTTATTAAAGAGTCAACAGCAAATCAAATGAAGAAGGTGTGACTACAGTTTTTACTCATAGCTCGATAAAGTCCTCTCAGGTAGGCTACATTTCTAACTTTGTCTTGAGTAGAACTTATGTTCCTCCGACTGATGCTGCATTCATGTGGTCTTTGTATTTAACAGCATCGTTAAAAAGAGAAAAAAATGTTAAATGATAAATTAAAAAAATATCAACGATGGCACAACTTCACGATCAAGAAACAAAGTAAGAAAAACATATTTAGGGAGGAACTTCTCATGAGCTCTTTCAGAAACCAGTCTAAAACTAAACCCCTCTGCACCGCGCTGCAAAAAAAACCAAACATTCAAACTACTACAATGAATACTTTGAAAGACTCACAGAAATCATACACCGCTCCATTTTAGACTCAAAACAGGAGATATGGAAAAGAAAAACAGATTTTGTAAGTCTTAATAACTTTATACAATACATTTCAGGAAACAAGTTGCAGACTCTGTTTCCATCTTGTTCAATCTAGGTCCATCTAAAGACCATCTAGGCTAAATTAAATGGTTGTGCTTTACCTCAACGTTTCCTTTTCGAATATGATGCCTTATTTTTAAGAACTAACAGGATTTACAAGGCAAACGCAGACTATAGCCTCGGGATTGAAATAAACTGATCTTGAACTATTATGAGACACAAACAGGATATAGCAGACACAACAGAATGATCAGAATACTTGTTTGGACAAAAAGTAATAAAGATAAAGAGCAAAGAGTGGGCTCTGCTCAAAGGGATGAAAGGAAGAGGGAGTGGAACAGGACAATATAAAACACAATACAGTCGAGTCGAGACTCAAACAGTGGATGTGTCTTATTTTTCTAATGAGTCCAGAAAGAAACTATCAGTCCTGCTACAATCTGACAGATCAATGTGCACCACCCTTTTTAAACGAGAAAAAACTCGGCTATACTTTGTGTTATTAAAGGATCAGTGTCCTAAAGGTTAAGGTTAAGGTTACATGACTTTTACTTTTAGTTACAACACATTGTTATACAAAATATTATCTTATTTTTTGAAAGTATAGTGCATGAATACAGCTCATAGGTTAACACTCTAATGCTGGTTCTCCTCGTGTAAACAACAAAGTAGCCAACACAAAACACAAAGAAACACATAATTATGTCATTTTTATTTGCCTTTTTAGACTACCTTTAATCACCAGAATCAGATTGATCCTTTTTTTGGGAGAAAAATAATTCACAGTCAGATCAGTAAACTTGGAAACCTGCCAAAGGGATACAATAAAATGAGATAAAATGTCCTAAAATATTACTTTGCCACTGTGATGAGTCACTTTACCCACATAGTCACAAATTATTAGTTAATAAGAAGTATAGAGAATATTTAATTTAATGTTTACTTTGTAATAATATGGTTATACCATATTTGATGTTTCTTATTTAAAGTGTAACTGTGTCACTATGTTCAGGCCCCATATTTTTTTAACAGTGCACCAGGATTTAGCAGAGTTACTTTACACCTCCCCTGACAATAGTTTATAACTGAAAATACATGTAAATACAACATAAAATAAGTTTTTATGTCCACTTTTTACAGACATTCATGAAATATAAACAATACGAGACAACAATCAAATGAAAAATATCTTGAACATCTTGATGTCTCA
Organism: Perccottus glenii; assembly: GCA_024416835.2. NCBI lineage: Eukaryota > Metazoa > Chordata > Actinopteri > Gobiiformes > Odontobutidae > Perccottus > Perccottus glenii. The sequence continues at coordinate 21,960,120 of CM044561.2, read as the reverse complement.
GACAGTCATTAATATGTGTACAATTCAAAAGATTACTTTTTTAGTCTGTAACTAACTTTCAGATTAGAATTTATAATAATTATGGTTCTCACTTTAAACAATTAAAGTAGCCTATACCAGATGCAAAAAAGGTCAGTGTTGGTCAATGATTTTATTTTCAGTGTCATTTTGCTTTATGTTGCACAAGGGTAAATGTCGAGGGTATTTTATAAACCTTTCACTGTCTAAACCCATCTTTATGTGTCAACTCTCAGCTCTCACTGTAACAATGTGGACATATACAGCCTTTTTTTAATATAGAATGGATGAAACCAAGTTATTTTATTGACTATATGCAAATGCATCTTTCAGTCAACAACAAACAAAAAACAAACAAAACATTAGCGATCATAAGACTTTAGGGGAGGGGCATTTGTAGAGATAAATGAAAATTATTTTGACATTAAAACATGTAAAACCGTAGAAAGGATTATTCAAAAATATGAAAATCATGAATCAAGAACAATTTACACATTTTGAAATAAAACTAGGTGTGACCCAAATTCCTACAATTTAATTACAGAAAACGTTTTTTGCTTTGTGTGTTCGAACTGTAACCGATGTCCTCTACTTTGTTTTGTGCAGAGTCCAGATCCATGTAACTTTGCTCACATCTGATTGGTCCACTTTGGTTTTGTGAACTCTAAACCAAAACTAAACCTGCTCCTGAGCAGGGCAGCCATGTTGTGTAAGTTACCATGGCGATAAAACCCGCTCAAAACAAAACCACTTTCTAGAGACGGAAAACGTCTATCCTCAAACTAAACCTAAACTTACCTGGATCTAACCCTAAACCGGCTTCTAGCAAACATGCCTGAGAAGTGAAAATGGTCATAATAATAATAATAATAATTAAAGCCGCAAGCGGCGATAAAGGCCCTCGCCTCCCTTGAGACCGCGGGGACACATGCACTCGGAGGATTGCATTTCGTGCCTTAAAGCGTAAACTTCACGGTAATGTCAAATAACCGGGCCTGTGCTACTGCTGGGGCCTGCTACACCACCTTGTAATTTAGAGTTAAAGGTCTCCACAATCCCTGGTTTTCCTGGGAGCTGTCTGAACCTTTGAAAATAATAGATTATGCTTGGGCTAAGGCGAGATAAACAAAGTACTGGCTGGAGATTTGAGATGACTCAGGAATCGCTGCACCCCCCTGTTTAAAAAGGCAAAATGTAAATATTACTTGTCTAAAAGTACAAGTTTTTACAAGTTCCAAAGGATTCTGAGGAAGACTCTAGCCGTGGCTCTGGAGGGGCCTCCTCTAAAGGAAGGATCCTGGCAATTGGGAAATGGCATTTATTTCCCAAAGAAATGGCTGCCTCTTCACAGACTCATTACGACCACAGCCACAAATGTATCAAAAAACAAATTAATAACTTTTTTGGCACACGTGTCTAGATGATACTCACCAAATTTGGAGCTGTTTAGATGAAAACCCTTTAGCACAAGGGGTGCGATTTAGGTGGTCACGCATTCCACCCAACATAGTAGATTTCCTGTTGAGTTTAAGGTATGGCTGTAATAAACTTTTCTGTTTGCCCTGAGGTGTCCTATGGATGTACCAAGTTTTGTATTTCTACATTGGAAAAATTTACTTTCATTTTCCATAGGCCCAATGTATTTGGACTTTTCTAGGGGTCGCCACTGAGTCATTTTTCGTATTTTTTTTCGGGGACTTCAAATACATAAATTTTTCGCCAAGCTTGAAGTCTGGGACCAATGCATGTTCACTGGGTCAAATTTAGGATCATTTTGCAGAAAAAGAAAAATGACCGACCTGTGGATCTTGGGATGGACGATTGGAGTGTCTTGGGTTTCTTGAGTGTGGTCCTGTGGTTGTAACACTGCTCCTGTCACTGCACTCTTTAGATGATTCAGAATGTCAGGACCTGGACAGACACACAAAATATACATATGAATGCACATTGAGATATAAATTGACTCTAAATTTGCATAAACTAAATAAACTGAAACAAATCATGATGGATACTTTGATAGATTATTTAGCTGCTGCTAGATGCAACCAAACTTTGGTTATATTCGCAAAACCAGGAACAGGAAATTTTGTGAGTACGCTAAACTGTAAAATGTTTCTTTTTAGTTTGCAATTTTCAAATTGAACCACTGAGTTGACCTAGTCCTTTTGTTTACCTAGACCTGACTTCTGCTCTAAGACATGAGCTCCATCTAGTGGCCACATAATGAACTCGTTGCATGTACTGCTGTCTCTCTGTGGCTCTAAAATGTCCAAAAAACAAGAGAAAATAGCAATAAACAAGCAAACATTTATGATTTAAAACGAGTAATGAATTGGAAAGAACTTTTATTACTATTATGACTATGACATTAAAAGTGAAAAACAATTAATGTCAAAAAATGCTCTGTTATGACAGCCATTTGCAAATGTTTTTTTTATTTGTTTAAGGAGTTGAGTATAACAGTTCAAGGGTTTATCAAAAGTCTTCATTGTGTTTAAAAGATCTTCATTGTTATAGTCACATGTTATGGTTAGAATGATCACAAAAATAACAATGTGAAAAAAAAAAGTATAAATAATTTTTTTTAGAAGAATCTAAAAATTCTTCTAAGGATCTGTGTAACCTTTTATCCGAGGGTACGTATGAAACACTGAGCTCACATTCACATATAGAAATATTATGTGTATTTTTATATGAATATTACTGCAGAATGTGGTCCGTTTACAAAGTATAATTAATTTATGTATGTCCAAGTTTAAAAATGAAAATGTTTGTTTTCAGAGTATCAACTTTAGAAAAAACTATTTTGGTCGTTTTAAACAGAGACCAGCTTTTATTCTTTTCAACATAAAAGCATTGGGCTAAACGATTAGCGTTGGTCCGTGTACAAAGTATGATTCTTTTGAACACGGACCAGAACACATTGAAACAATATTCTGCTCCTTTAAGTCATGAATCTGACTTTGTTAATTAAAGTATGCCTCAATAAGTTCAAACAAGTACAGCGTGTTCCTCAAATAGGCGGTGTCTTACTTCATTCTCTGGAATCAGGGGCGCAACTACCCAGTGCTAGAGGGGTATGCAGCAACAATTTTGCCCCAAAAAAAAAAAAACAACAACATATATATATATATAAATATAAATAAAAAAATTAAATATAGCACAGACCTTTATAGGGAGAGAAAGAGATGTGAGCCTTGCATCACACCCAACAGATGTAACTATATGTGTCCCTATGCGCCACAAATAGGGCATACCCTCTTTTTGCCCCACTGTCTGGAATCACTTTAGTCCCTCATCCTGAAATTGTCACCAGCACCCTTTTTGACTTTATCTTTTTCATTAAGCTCTTCATTTCTAATTAAACATGGCACTGAGCGGTAAAATTGCTGTGGTGACTGGAGCAGCGATGGGAATAGGACGAGCCATGACGGAGGAGCTGCTGAGAAACGGAGCAAAGGTAAAGTTTGTTTTAGTTGAGCTCCTGAGCTTTGTTTTGTATAAATAGGACAGCTAATTTAAATCTTATTTTTATCCCTTAACAACAATGAAAACAACATACAATTTATTGAAGTTGCAATCTGCAACTCTATGATAAATACATTTTGTAATCCTGACAAATTCTGTTCTTTGTGGGCTTTTTCTCTTGCTGGGCCCTGTACTACTGGCTTGGGCCTGACCATAGATTGTATAAATATGGATGATATCCGCCCATTGGTCCCCTATTCACCAATATTGTCATTACGGATGGGCAATAAAATGGCCGTTACATCCGGTCTTTTTCCATAGTAAATCAATAGTTTTTAGATAGCATAAACAAAAATATTAATCAAATATTAATCCCCAGAGTTGTCATGTAGTAAAAACTTAGCTCTAGAGACCGGAGCCATCTTTTGTACCAGGCTGTAAACATGAGTTTTACTCTTGTAAAGTCGCCATTGGGTTTCTCCTTATATTTCCGCTTTTGGAGACTGCCCTCTGGTGGACGGAGGTATATTGCTGTATTTCGCTGTAAAATCACCGTATGGCGGCGCCCTTACACAAGGACCATTTAAGAGGTTCCATGGGAGAGGCTTGGGCCTGACACACCACACCGAGCCTGTGCTACTGCTTTGGCCATCTAAAACACAACAGTGGTGGAGTCTGCAGCACTATTTTAGGCCTTATATTGACTGAGGCAACTGTCACAAAGGTCAGCATGTATCTGTCTATTTTTACTCTTTTCCTATGTGAGGTAAAAGTCAAATATGGATGTCCATGTTTTTTCTGTTTCTAAAGTCACTGATTGGGATCCCCACTTTTTTAATGCGCTGAGTTTTAATAGGAGTCCTGCAAACTTTTTTTTTTTTACTGTTTACAGAAAATATTTTGACTGTGCACTCTTGTGTCTTCTTGTATGAACCATACAACTGGTTGCTGACTTTTTACAGTCGGTCCTCCAGCTGGATGAGGCACAAGAAAATCAATCTCATGCCTGCACACAATTCAGTAAAGAAAAAATGTGTTATTGTACTGCTGCTTTTACTGTCAGGGAATGTTGAATCCAACCCTGGTCCAGAACCTTCGTGTTTGAGCACTCCTGATGATTTTAAACCTAAGTGTGGCCTTGGAATTGCTCATCTGAATGTCAGAAGTCTTCTCCCTAAATTAGATTAAAATTAGGTAAAAATCTGGGCTGACAGATTGAACACCGATATTCTTTTTTTGTCTGAAACATGGCGGACAAAATCAATCACTGATAATGACATTGCTATCCGAGGTTACAATGTTTTTTGCTGTGACCGTCCCAGAAAAGGTGGTGGTGTCGCTCTTTATGTAAACATTTACATTTTACATTTATTCATTTAGCTGAAGCTTTTATCCAAAGCGACTTAGATTGTTCTAATGTAATTACCAGTGTTACAGCCACTGGAGGCAAGGTGGGTTAAGTGTCTTGCCCAAGGACACAACGACAGTATGAACTGTGGGGAGAGCGGGAATCGAACCACCTACCTTCCAGTTGAAGGACGACCGCGCTACCCACTGATCTACTTCCGTAAAGAACAGATTTTTTGTAACTGTTCTGTCATCATTGTCAAGTGGTGAAAAGTTTGAATTTCTTGCTTTGAAATTTGAACTTTATGAGGGCCATTCTATCACAGTTGTAGGCTGTTACAGACCTCCCTCAGCAACAAATGATGCCCTGTCCTTATTAACTGAACAGCTAGCAATGTTAATGAGATTCTTCTTGTTGTGTATTTTAATATGGATTGTCTGTTTCTGATCATTTTAAAATAATTTGTGATTCTTTCAATCTCACACAGCTGATCAGTAATCCAACACAGCCAAATCTTAAACAGTCAATAAAATCTTCCACCCTTGATCTAATTTTTACGAATGTCCCGCATAAATATACTGCTGTTGGAATATTTGCCAATGATTTAAGCGATGATTGCATTATCACCACAGTTAGAAAAAAATAAAAAGAAGACCTCAAATTGTGTTTAAACAGGATTTTAAACATTTTTGTGAACAAGCTTTTTATCATGACTTGTGGATCTATGACTGGAAAAAGATTTTTCTTATTAATGATGTGGAACTAGCTTGGTTAACTTTTATGATGCTTTATCGGAAATTATTAACAAACATGCACCTTTTCGCAAATTTAGAGTAAAAGGTCGCAACAATCCCTGGTTTTCCTGTGAGATGTCTGAACTTTTGAAAGAAAGAGATGATGCTTGGGCTAAGGCCAGAAAAACAAAGTCTCAGGTTGACTGGCTGAGTTTTAGACTACTCAGAAATCGCTGCACTTCTGAATATTCTGAATAGTACTTGTCTAAAACCACAAGTAATCTAAAAGACCCAAAGAAATTTTGGAAAGTTATAAAATCTTCTTATGGAAACATACAAACCAACAAACTCCCAACATGCATTATAAAATATTAACTTATTCTCACAGATAAATCTGAAATACTAAATTGCTTCAAGAAACATTTTGTTTCATTCATGGTTGTCTATATGAGACATTGCATCCCATCACAAAAACCTTAATTGAACAAAAAGGGGATTTATCTCCCCCTCCATTACCTTCCTCAATTGGCTCGTTTTTTTTTTTTTAGACCAGTGACTGAGGAAGACGTCTAAAGATTTTATAACTGAACCCTTGACATATCTTTTTAACCTTAGCCTTTCCAACAATGTTCTTCTTATGGTCTGGAAGTCTGCTCTTGTTCCTTTCTTGTTGAAAGGAGAAGACTCGGCCGATCTTAATAACTACAGGCCAATATCAAAGTTCTGTATCCTGACAAAGGTCTTGCTGAACAGCTTAAAAAATGTATTGAGGTTCATGAAATTTTATCAAACAATCTGGTTTCTAAAATCTACACAGTACAATAACTGCTGCAGTTGCTTGCAGTAGTTAATGATATCATTGAGGCTCTTGATTGTAAAAAGTTCTGTACAGTGTTGTTTTTTGACTCGTCAAAAGCCTTTGACACCGTCGATCATGTCACCTTGTTAAATCGGTTTCATAAAATTGGTCTGTCTGACACTGCTGTTGGCTGGTTTTCTAACTATCTGTCAGGTAGAACTCAATGTGTACACCTTGTTGGCATGCCTTGCTTCTTTCTTTCAGTAACTGAAGGAGTACTCCAGGGTTCTGTTCTGGGGCCATTGCTGTTTTTAACCGGGAAACATTTAATTTCTGCAACTTTTTTACCTTTGTTGGATTACGGCGATCTCCTTTTTATGAATGCATCTGATCATCTCATGTCTCATTTGCTGACTTTCATTTATAAATATATTCTAATAGATTAGAGATTGTGCAGTCTTTTGGCCAAACAAAGTGTCAACATGTGCTACAATGTCAAATGTCTAACACGACCACTGTGTGTGTTTTTAGGTGGTTATCATGGACATAGACGAAGCGGCTGGGAGGAGTTTAGTGGAGAATCTGGAAAAGAAGTTCGGAAAAGAAAACGTTTTATTCAGTTGTGGCAACGTTCAATCGGATGAACAGATCAAAGGTGAACGGACTCAGTACAAATACAATTTGACTAAAACTTTGATCTTTATCTCTTTTTCTATTTAAAGTTGTCTGAATTGTCTAATACATTTTAACTTAAAGTGTTGTCTTGAACATAAAAGAATCTCTGGACTAATATTTTCAAGCTGCAGAGATTTTAAAACTGGACTGATGTGGTTGTACTTTCTGGTTTTGGTTAGAACCCAAGGAGCCGCGTTCTGAATAAACTGCACCTGTCTTAACCCTTGTTTTAAGAGACCAGTGAGCAGGCCGTTACAGTAATCTAACCTGCTGGAGATAAAAGGATGGACAAGTCTCTCTAAGTCTGGTTGAGACATTATCCTTTTGAATTTGGAAATGTTTTTAGGTTGATAAAATGCTGATGATGTAATAGAATTAATGTGACTGTGGAATTTCAAGTCTGAGTCCATGATGACCCCTAGATTAGATTTTAACCTGATTTTTAGATTCTAGTGAAAAAGACTCAAAGTGACTGCTGACACTTTAAGTAAAAATTAACTTTAAATGACAGTAAAAGGTCAAAGTTCAAATCTAAAAAAGTACAAAGGCCTACTTTTAGTTGTCTTGAATAAAATTAATTCAGTGTGGTCAAAAGCCATTTAAAAGTTATTAGAAATAATGGCTTGAGACTGTAACCATAAAGGCAAATTTTTAGGCTAAATGTTTATTTGTTTATTTTTAGCTGCTTTTCAGAAAACTGTAGACACCTTTGGAGGAATCGACATTGTGTGCAACAATGCAGGGATCTTAAACGAGACCTCGTGGGAGCTGATGGTCGCCATAAACCTTGTGAGTGAAGAACATAATGTGTTTTTAATGGTTTTAATCACATTATTACTTTTAAGTGGTGTCCAACGACTTGTGCAAAGTGTAAAAAGTGACAATTTATAAATAATAATGGCTTGGATTTATACAGTGCCTTTCACGATACTCGAAGCACTTAACAGAGTCATTATTCATTCACTCCACAGTCACACACTGGTGGTGGTTTTTTGTAGCCACAGATGCCCTGGGGATCGACAACACTTGATCACCTGAAGAAACCTAGTTTTACATTTGATCTTTTGTAACGATAGGCCTTTGAGAGTGGTTGTTGAAATAAAACAGGACCATCTGAGCAGCCTCTGGATTCACAACATGGGTCATGACATGGTCCATCAGTCGACTTTCCACTGGACTGAACTTACTGTGTCCTTGTGCCAGTCTGGACTGACCTTTTACCTACATATTTTTTTTTTTAATTATATTATTGAAATATGTAAATTTATTTTGATGTTTCTGACCAGTTAGGAAGTGTGAGGCCTCAAGACAACACATGCAATAAATATGGCAGATTTCACATTTATACTATTGTAACTTTAGTGGCAACAAATGAGAAGTTAATTACAAACAAATGAAACTAAATGTAATGGTTTTTCAGCTGGGGGTCATCAGAGTGTCGTACCTGGCTTTGGAGCACATGAACAAACTGTCCGGAGGTCGAGGAGGGGCCATTGTCAACACAGCATCCATAGCAGGTAGTATCCCATCATGCACTGCTCCACACAAATAACCAAAATGTTTCTTAAAGCAGTTTTATTATTACATAATAAGTATAGCGTCCTTTATGAGAGAGTCAGGTTGATGGTAATAATCTGGATTTCTGATATTTGTATCATTATCAAAGCTTTGCTAACTGCCATACTACTTTTTATTGTTTATAGACCTGAATGTGAATGTGGATGTTTCTATATTGGACGCGCAAAGCGAAAATTTAAAGAAAGACGGTCTGAACATAAATAAGCCACAAGTCACTCAAAGCAAATGTGATTGAGGTTGTTTCGCTGGAAGGTGATAGGTTAAAATACCTGCTACAAAGAGAGACATTTTAGGCCTAGTCCACACGGACACGGTTATTTTTATAACCATGACTTTTTTTACACGGTTCGGCCGTTCGTCCACACGGAAACGCAGTATCAGGTCACTGAAACAGAACATTTTTGAAAACCCCTGCCAGGGTGAGGATTTTGCCTTGCGACGTCAGAGTGTGCGCCGTTATCCGCTGGTCTGATTGGCCAACATGCCTTACGATTAGGGTGATATCGCCGCCTGCTGGTGTGGCATGCTCTTGACAGCGCTTGATAGCGGGTTTTTGCATTTTCATGCGAGCGTTTGTGGACGGGATTTTATTTTTAAACGCAGGAGGAAAAACTCGCAGTATAAAAATACCCGTGTCCGTGTGGACTAGGCCTTATATATGTATGTACACTTAACACCACACGCCACCCTGGACTCAATGATGAATGGACTCTTCTTACAACAAGATTGTTGTCTCGTTCCCTTACACACTGTTAAAAATATCTTATTGTTAATATTTTTACTGTTGCTGATCTGGTGATGGCCTCACTGTACAATAATTATGTAATATTTGAACATAAGTAACAGGCAACTTTCTTTTCCAAATGTCATATTTTTGTTTTTGTGGTATTTCCAATTTATAAGGACCAGTATTTCTGATGACATGCAGTACTGTACAAAACTGTGGGCCCTTGTTGTTGTTCAGTGTGGTCTGTTTTCAGTATACTCTACTCTACATGGTGTGTATGCTTTTATTTTTGGTGTATTTGGTGTTCTTTATTTGTTTGTGTTGTCTGAGACATGCATCACGTGGTTGGTCACATGGCTGAGATTTTAAATTGGGAATACACTTGTGATTGTTTATCAGCCCTGATGAAGACTTCATAGTCAAAACACGTTGGTGAGCAATTAAAGAATTCACTGCAGTGCCTCAGCAATTTCTTTTATTTTTAAGATGTCAAGCCCACCTTGTCTGATGAGCACCTGTTTTTTGAAAGTGCTTTATGATCCAGTGAAGCACTCTGCATTGCCTTTTGTCAATGTCAATTTTATTTATTTAGCACAAAACAACACAAACAATCGCTTCCCAAAGTGCTTTACAGGCTCATGTAAAGTCTTAAGAGTCAGTAAAAGACAATCAAACTAGAAAAGCTAAAATCAATAAATTACATATGTATCCTTATGTTTAAAAATACCTCTATCCTGTAGGTTTAGGCCCTCTGCCCAGCTGTCCCGTCTACACAGCCACTAAACATGGAGTGGTCGGCTTTACTAGAGCCATGGCAGTAAGTCACTTTATGAATTTATTAAACCAAGCATATGCTATTATAACCTATTGCTTCTTTATGAAATATTTTGTCTTGGTCCAGTGGCAACACAGGCTCAGTTTAACCAAAACAACTGAAGGTGTATCTTAAATAGTAGCTTTGTTGTGCCATTGTGATGCATTTATCTGTAGTACGTTTAATTCTGCTTGTATTATTACCTCCTAATTTAGCAATTGCATGCCACTGTAAGAACAGGGGTGGTAAACAGACCTTTGACCTTTGACCAAACAAATTTTGCAGATATGGTGTGTTATTTCCAGATTTTCTTGCTCTGAACTTGGAAATAATTGCGCTAAGAATCTGTGAAATTTAGCTGATCATTGACATAGTCTGGAGATGCTTACACCAGCCAAAATGTTGAAAAATATTTCACTTTGTGTTCATTCAATTAACGATGCAAAAATGAGAAACAAGGGTGCAATGCAACATGGAGTATATGTGTGTTTGAACGCCTCCTATGCCCTTTACAAGATATTAGTTGTGTTTGTGTTGTGTTTTCTAGATGGCCTCTGATATTTCTGGCTACGGCGTCCGCTTCAACGCCTTGTGTCCAGGTTTTGTTGAAACGGAGCTCTTCTCGCACATCCAAGAGAATCTGGGACAGTTCTCTAACTTAAAAGGATCAACACAAAAAATTATCGACTCGCATGGAACAATAAAGTGAGTCAATTTAAATCATAAAGTTCATTTACTTTGACTGTTTAAGGAATAATACCTTTTTGAATCACTGTTTTATCTTTTTTTTTCCAGTGTGTCTCAAGTTGCAGAAGGCCTCATTAAGCTGTTGTCAGATGAGAGCAAGAACGGAGAGGCACTTATGATATGCCCCAACGAAACTAAATATGTGGAATTTCCGTTAAACATTTAACAAACAACGCACATTTGGCATTAATACATCAAATGAAACTGTCTGTTAAATATAGGCCCTACAGTCTAATAGTCTGAGGTTATTGGATTTATTTATGCTCATATGTAGGTTTACACTTTGGTTAATATTTTTTGACTGTAATATTATATGCATATTACATTTGTTTGTGATACATTTATTAATTCATATGCAGGTACTTTATAGACCTACTTTATATCCATGTCTTTGTTAGTCACAATAGCATCATGTAATCAGGTAATAGTATTTAGTAGCATTTATTAAAGAGTCAACAGCAAATCAAGTGAAGAAGGTGTGACTACAGTTTTTACTCATAGCTCGATAAAGTCCTCTCAGGTAGGCTACATTTCTAACTTTGTCTTGAGTAGAACTTATGTTCCTCCGACTGATGCTGCATTCATGTGGTCTTTGTATTTAACAGCATCGTTAAAAAGAGAAAAAAATGTTAAATGATTCATTTAAAAAAACAACAACAATGGCACAACTTCAGGATCAAGAAACAAAGTAAGAAAAACAGTTTTAGGGAGGAACTTCTCATGAGCTCTTTCAGAAAGCAGACTAAAACTAAACCCCTCTGCACCGCGCTGTAAAAAAAAAACATTCAAACTACTACAATGGATACTTTGAAAGACTCACTGAAATCATACACCGCTCCATTTTAGACTCAAAACAGGAGATATGGAAAAGAAAAACAGATTTTGTGAGTCTTAATAACTTTATACAATACATTTCAGGAAACAAGCTGCAGACTCTGTTTCCATCTTGTTCAATCTAGGTCCATCTAAAGACCATCTAGGCTAAATTAAATGGTTGTGCTTTACCTCAACGTTTCCTTTTCGGATATAATGCATTATTTTTAAGAACTAACAGGATTTACAAGGCAAACGCAGACTATAGCCTCGGGATTGAAATAAACTGATCTTGAACTATTATGAGACACAAACAGGATATAGCAGACACAACAGAATGATCACAATACTTGTTTGGACGTAAAGTAATAAAGATAAAGAGCAAAGAGTGGGCTCTGCTCAAAAGGATTAAAGGAAGAGGGAGTGGAACAGGACAATATAAAACACAATATAGTCGAGTCGAGACTCATACAGTGGATGTGTCTTATTTTTCTAATGAGTCCAGAAAGAAACTATCAGTCCTGCTACAATCTGACAGATCAATGTGCACCATCCTTTTTCAATAAACGAGAAAAACACGGCTATACTTTGTGTTATTAAAGGATCAGTGTATGAAACAGAATAACATCGGCAATTTTGTATTTAACAGCGTGAGATTAGATTGATTTGATTAAGAAAGAAAACGCATGTTTCCGCCCGGTTTCGAACCGGGGACCTTTCGCGTGTGAGGCGAACGTGATAACCACTACACTACGGAAACTGACAGTGATCGTGTCGTCAGTGGTCCAGACACACAAGAAGCCCCAGAACACGATATCAATCATATTTTGTCTAAACGTAGCGTCTGTCGAAAAAAGCCGAGTGTTTCTGTTTTCTCCGTGTTCGTGTCCACAATGCTCAGCCTAAAAGAACCTTGAGTTCTGCAATTATTAACGCTATTTACTCCTATTTTATTTTTTGTTTATTTTTAACTAGACTATGTTTTGTACCTCTGATCTCTGATCCTTTATGGGCTGCAGCCGGAGAATTTTTCAGCTGCTTTGGATGAACTTAAGTTCAAGAATAAACTCTATACAGGCTTCTTTTCTGTTCAGTTTTCTTGTAGTTACTGTCCTGTGTCGTAAGGGGGCAGTGTAGTCCTTGTCAAAGTGGAGCTGTTCCAGTAATATTTCTAAATATAAATACTGACTTAGGTTCTCTGTGTTTTTTCCCAGTGCTGGCAGTCTTTGTGGCTTCGGGTAAATATTGTTCACTCCTGAATGAAGACACCACTCTTTAAGTCTGTTTAAACCACAATTTTACCTTAATGGCTGCATTTGAAGACAAATGTGTCTAGAAGACACTGACAAAGTTTAATGTTGGCGGCAGTGGCTCAGTGGTAGAGCACTCGTCTTTCAACCGGAACAGAGCTGGTTCAATTCCCACTCTTCCCACAGTTCATACTGCTGTTGTGTCCTTGGGCAAGATGCTTCCTTGCCTCCAGTGACACAGCACTAGTGTATGAATGTGTGTGATTGTTGCTCTGGTGAATGGTGTGAGAATGTATAAAAAGTTATTAAGATAAAAATGATGATGGGTGTCACAAATTTGTTAGAATTCAAATCATGTTAACGTGGCTTGGCCACGATTTACATTTTTGTTTAACACATCATGGTCAAGGTAAGTACTATTTTTACATGTCTTGTTCTAAAAGTAAAAAAAAAAAATTGTTCCCTCTGGCGATGATTGTCAGGGGGCGCTACAGACACATAAAAAAAAAAATTATAGTAAAGAAACTGTTGGACCTAAGACCAGCAAAACTTGGGAATAGCTTTTTCCTCACAGTTGTCTCCTTACTGACCTCTGACCCCGCTGTTTCTTCTTCACACCACTACACATACACCACCCCTTATTTCCCTTCCCTATGGGACTAACTGCGATACACTTACCTGCACTACTGGACTGATATGTTATCCATTTGCACTGGATCCTTGTAGACTCTTTCTATTTTATTTAGATCCAAGACACTGTTAATATACGAAGCTTATCTATTGATCCTGCTCTATTTCATTGCACTGTTTTTTATAGCGTCTCTATAGAGCTTAGCGTGCATTATTCAAAATACATAAAGCCTGTTATATATTCTTTGCACTACTTAACTTTACACTAACCTTATATTACTTTCTGTATATATCAATTTTACATTTATGTCCATAGATACTGCTCACACTGTACATACATTTAACTGTACATATCCATCTGTAAATTATGTCCATAGTGCCAATATATATTTGGTATATACTGTAGATACTTCATTCTGTACTTGCTGCTTATTGCACTTCTGGTTGGATGCCAGACTGCATTTGATTGTATTCGTTAAATGTGTGACAATGAAGTTTAATCTAATCTAACTGGTATAATAAGTGACAGAACAAAAGATACAGATATGATAAATGAACACAATAGATTTGAAAAAAGAGAAAAGTGTAAATCATGTTTGACACATTACACAAATATTAAAAGATATGTGACAATACAACATAACCAAAAGCTGTTACATTTGAATTTAATTGCACACTCAAAATATTATCATAATTACCAAATTGAATCACAACAAATATTTAAACATCTATGAAAACCACAATTAGTTCCTTAATGACAAGCGCTGTCGGTCAATGAGAGCAATCTTTTTTCCAGATGCCAGAGTGTGACTGGCCAAAGCTTCCATTCAGGAAAAAATCTCATTTATTAAAATCCTTGAATAATAAAGCCGAGGTGAAGGTTTTTTCTTTTACAGATGATTCCTACGACAATATTCTGTTGAATAAATGCTTCTTTCTTCTTTCTTCACATAAAACATACAGTACATACTCCCTGTTTAAGTCTAAAAGGATGTTAAAGAAGCGCTATTTGAAGATTTTCATACTTTTCAATCATCTTAACTTGAATGGGCTCTTGGATTTGTCCACATGCCCGGTTTCAGATCAGTATAAAGCATTCCAAAAAGTCTTTTGCGCCTGCAAAGGCACAAGTATCTGGATGACCATGGTATTGGATATGTACTTTTGCATTGAGTAACAATAATGAGTATATGGTTGTATCTGTGATGTATGCCTGAAAGCCCTGTAATATATATGTCTATGATTTGAATTCAAAATAAAAAACAAGCAAAAAAAAATCAGTTATTCATTCATGGTTATGCTTGATGCCATGTGACGTTTATTTTTATAAAAATAAATTCCATCCATTCATTTCGCGTATCCGGGGCCTGGTCATGGGGGCAGCAGCAGAGACGCCCAGACTTTCCACTCCCCAGACACATCCTCCAGCTCTCCAGCGGGGACATGCCCAGAACACCTCCCCAGGGAGCAGTCCACAAGACGGAGTTCCTCCCGAGTGATTGAGCTCCTCACCCTATCTCTAAGGGAGCCCCCAGCCACCCTGCGGAGGAAACTCATTTTGGCCGCCTGAATCCGGGGCCTTGTCCTTTCGGTCATGACCCAAAGCTCATGACAGTAGGTGAGAGTAGGAACTTAGATCGACGGTACATCGACTGCACCACTGCAGAAGCTGCACCAATACACTCCCTCCTCCCCTCACCCGTGAACAAGACGCTGAGATACTTAAACTTCCCCACTTGAGGCAAGAGCTCTCCACCAACCTGAAGGGGACAAGCCACCTTTTTCTGACTGAGAACCATGGCCTCAGACTTGGATGTGCTGATTCTCTCCCAGCCGATTCACACTTGGCTACAAACCGTCCCAGTGCATGCTGAAGGTCCTGGCTTGATGGAACCAATAGGACAACAACATCTGCAAAAAGCAGAGACGAGATCCTGTGGTCCCCAAACCATACTCCCTCCGGCCCCTGGCTGCGCCTAGAAATCCTGTCCAATAAAGATAATGAACAGGACCGCTGAAAAAGGGCAGCCCTACCAGAGTCCAACATGCACCGGGAACAGGTCTGACTTTCTGCCGGCAATGAATTAAGCTCCTGCTCCGATCGTACAAGGACCAGACAGCCCTTAGCAGACGGCCCAGACCCCATACTCCCAGAGCACCCCCCACAGGGCACCAGGAGGGACACAGTTGAATGCCTTCTCCAGATCCACAAAACACATCTGGACTGGTTGGGCAAACTCCCATGCACCCTCCAGCACCCTGGAAAGGGTATAGAGCTGGTCCAGTGTTCCACGACTGGGACGAAAACCAAATTGTTCCTCCTGAATCTGAGATTTAACTATTAGCCAAATTCTCCTCTCTAGTATCCTGGTACAGACTTTCCTGGGGAGGCTAAAAATAATTCCTACGGTGAAATTCAGTTGTTAGGTCTCTTCAAATGAGTTGTTTCAGACTTCATCTTCCACAGACTGATCTCAGACGTCCACTGGCTTCTCTCTGTTGTTCATAAGCCCAATGCAGGGGATGGTCCATGTTCTTTGATATAGTATCCGCCCTATACGTGTCCGTAGTTCAATTATTTATTATTTATTCATTTAGCCCAGTATGACAATAATTGCCTCAAAGGTCTTTACAAAGACAAGGAGGTAAATATAAACAGGCTGCACTAGACAACATCCCTGTCCTTAGACCCTCCATCAGGGTGAGGAAAAACTCAAAAAACCCAGCCGGGGTAAAAGAGAAACCTCAGGGAGAGCCACAGAAGGAGGGATCCACTCCCAGGACGGACAGGCCGTGCAATAGATGTGTCCAGGACAGTCATAAGACGGGGAAATTTAAAACTAGCAGAGGCATATTAATGTCCAATTATTGAAAACTGAGCAATAACACTCCTCACTAGATCTTAGACAGTGTGAATACAGAGCATTGCCCTCTGTTGTCTACATTCACGTGTATGTCAGGGGAATTTGTTTAAAGCAAGTGAACTTTGTTGCTGACAGGTCAGGAACCAATTGATGTGGAAACAGTGTGCTAATCCCTTGTTATGCTTAACGTTATAAATATGCTTTTTTTATGCAAACAATAGTGTTCTTCTCTCTCCATCTGGTTCACAATTTGTAACCATCTGAATAGATAAGGACACACCTTTGGCAGGTGATACATATTATCTTCTGAATTTAAGAGTGTGATGTCAGTACATTGTGCCTTGGACTGGACACCTTTATAAGCTTTAAACCCTGTGGAAAAACAGGTACCAAACCTAAAGTGTACCCTTTAGATTGTGTACCTGTGTACCCTTGTTCCTCAGGATTAGTCAGAGGAATATTTAACATCCACAGTTAAACACAGCTGTAACTCTTTTCCTGACCCATCTGAGCAACCGTCTGAACCTACCTTTCTTTTTCTTCGTTGAGGAAGTTTCAGACTTGACCACCTGAGCACAATTATCACAACAACACTTAAGCTCAGGCAAGATCACAAGCTCATCTTGTCCAGGACATGACTCTGGTTCCTGAGTGGTCTCAGGTCGAGCCGGTGTCCCAGGTAAATCAGAAACATCGTGATCCCCATGGCAAGGAAACTGACAACTCAGGTCCTCATCAAATGAATTGTTAGACTCATCTGAGAGGTGGTGGCTCTCATCATTTACGTCACATCTCTCTTGTCCATGAGACGCAGAGAAGGATTTACCACAGCTATGTTGTAAACATGTAGGCACTAAAACATCCTCTGCACCGAAACTGTTAGGACTCGCCTCAGTCTCCTCACTGCTCGTGGAACTACCCTGAGTCTTACGTGAAACAGACTCACTATGAGCCTGTTCATCCTCTGCCCCACTACTGTTAGGACTCGCCTCAGTCTCCTCACTGCTCGTGGAACTATCCTGAGTCTTACGTGAAACAGACTCACTATGAGCCTGTTCATCCTCTGCCCCACTACTGTTAGGACTCGCCTCAGTCTCCTCACTGCTCGTGGAACTATCCTGAGTCTTACGTGAAACAGACTCACTATGAGCCTGTTCGTCCTCTGCCCCACTACTGTTAGGACTCGCCTCAGACTCCTCACTGCTCGTGGAACTATCCTGAGTCTTACGTGAAACAGACTCACTATGAGCCTGTTCATTCTCTGCCCCGCTACTGTTAGGACTCGCCTCAGTCTCCTCACTGCTCGTGGAACTATCCTGAGTCTTACGTGAAACAGACTCACCTTGAACCTGGGTTAAATGCTGACAACCTGGCTCATCGGAAACTGCATCTACCTCTTGTTTAGTTTCAAAACAGCTGCCTGGATCACTACTGTCTGAGCTACTGTCCTCGTTAGTGAGGTTTAAAAAACTCCTCACAAGATTAAAACCTTCATTTGTGTAGGTCAACAAGTGTTTCATTGTTAGAAAATCATGTTTAAGCGCATCCCTTGGAGATATTCTTTTTGTCGGATCTAGACACAGTAGCTGCTTTAAGAGGCTCACAAATGCCTTCCTGTCCTCTAACTCTATATCTGAGCAGTAAGGGGAGTGAGTTGAGAAAAACTCATCTAAATTTCTAATCCCTGTAGGGTTGCAGTCTTCAGGTCCTGGCACTTCCCCAGTTACCAAAGAATACAAAGTGGGTGTCATAAATCTCCAGTGACGAGTTCCTCCAGTGAGCAGTGTCCGTGAAGAATTTGTTACTGAATAGTCCTTTTTCAATTAAGTCATCTTCTGGCTGACCCAAAAGATGTATAATTGATCTAAGACACTCATATTCACTTTTAATAGAAAAAAGGTGCGTGCCTAAGTAAAGAAAGGCCAGGCAGCAGCCCAAACCCCAAACATCTATTGCCTCAGAAAATTCAAGGCCCAAAATCACCTCGAGCGCAGTATCCTATCGGCTGGCATGAAAGACCCATCAACAATTCATTGACCTTTAATGCTAACCCAAAGTCAATCATCTTAACGCACATTGGGGTCTTGGTTTTGTCCACAAGCATGATGTTATCCGGTTTAAGATCAGCGTGAACAACCCCAATGCTGTGGAGTGTCTGCAAAGCCACAAGCATCTGAATGACCACCGGACGGATCTCATTCAGGGACAATGGCTGCCAGTTTCTCTGCTCCACCAAGTCCCAAAGGCTGCAGTCCAACAGCTCCATTGCCACACAGGAGGACGTGCCAAATTGAAAATAATCAACAAAGTTGATAAATACTTTCAGCTCAAGATCTAGCTCCTTCAATGCCATTAGCACTTCAACCTCCCTATTTGTTTCCCTGTTATTACTGCAATGATTTATTTTTACAGCCACCACCTCTAAAGTTTCAGTGTTAATGCATTTGACAACTTTGCCATATACCCCTTTGCCCAAAATGTCCAACACTTTGTATGGTGTGGAGGGTAGAAAATCATTTGTCTTGAAATCTTCAAATGAAGAATTTGAGCTTGACGTGCCTGTAGACATGTTGCCTTTTCGGATTTTCAATGAATGATTTGAATTGAAAAAATCTTTGTGTCTGCAAATACAACCTACCTTGGCCTTGCTTGTAGAGTCAGATTATTTACACAGCTAACATGTAACCATTGGTCTGAGATACACAAGGCTTCATAACGGATCTGCTGGAAATTATGACATCACATAACACGCTTGTCCATGACATCACATAACACTGTTGCTATAGCAACAGTAGGTTTGTTTTGTTTTAATTTAAAGCTTTGTTTCTCCTGGAGGAAACTTCTAGATTTCCTGTGCTAGTTGTTTATCATGTGGACTCATAAACCGTGGAGATATTGAAAAGAGGCATACAGTTAAATATATCTTTTATTTTACGACTCTTGTTTCCACCAAGTCAAATTAGAGATAACTGACCTTATTCTCAACAGTGACTTGTGTTTTATTAAATCATTCAACGTCCCACTGGGAGGAAAGTGAATGAAAAGTATTTCATTTGTGACAACATTTATCTGGCATAGCTAGAAGATCGGGCTTGGATCTTTTTGTAGTGTAGTGTGAGCTATTTATTTAAAATATGGGTCATAACAGGCACAAATAAGGATAGCTGCAAACTTCCACTAGTCATAACATTTTTAAATATGTATATAGCAGTAATATAACAAAAGAATGGGTGGTACCCAGAGAAACAGATACTTTTTGATGTGGTAATTAGTGAGAATAGTTTGAGAATCAGTGTTCTACATCATCTGAAGGAGAAGTCAATACTTAAATCCCACTCTTTCTACTAAGCATCAATATTGAAATTATTTACCTGCTTCTTTAAGTGTATATAAATTGTTACATTTGTATTAACAATAGTGATAATCAGAGCAATAATTCATACATTTAATAAAACAATAATAAAATAAAATCACCACGTGTCTATCACAGCCACACTTATTCCCTGTATTAAACATGTGCTCTATATTTTGTTTTAAACGGTTTTATGGTTGAACTCACACATACTGTTCCACAGTTTAACTCCACAGAATGAAACACAAAATCCTGCTTGTACAAATTCTGTTTCTTTTGAATTTATACTACCCACTTAACTGAGAACCCTCATCTCGATCCCTAAACAATTATTAAATAGTTCTTGGTAGCAGGTTTTTCTAGGCTTTATACGTGATTAGTGCTGTTTGATATTTGACTATCTGTAAATTTTAGTGACTTTGAAAAAGTGAATTAGTATGATCCCAATTAACATTATGAATGCCCTTTTTTGAAATTTAATTAGTGGATTGTGTAAATATTGACCCAGATCTCTACGCAGTAATTGAAATATGGTAACACTATGGAACAGTATAGGATCCAGAGTGATCTACTCTCTAGTGCACGTTTTGCTTTATTCGCTAGTTAAAATGGCCAACAGTAGAGCAGACACCTGTTATAATAATTTTTAATTTCATATTTGGTTATATTATAGTTACTGGGTGCTCATAGTTCTCTTCAGGTCATGTCAAATCTGTTTCTGTCATGTCCTTCATGTTAATCCAAGCAGGAACTAGACATGACTAGCCGTAGACATAAGTTGCCACAGGAGGACTTCTGCACCTGGAGCTTGGGCTGGGAGGGTGTATGAAAGATACGCCTCCTACAGCTTTTATTGCAGTGATATAAAATCTAATGTTTTGTTTACTTCTCCAAGCAAAACCTACCCTGTACCACTTGTGACGTTGTTTGCGCTTTGCTTCATTCTTGCAAGAATTAAACCTGGCCATTGCTTTTTAAATTATACTCTGTCTACGTGTCTTTCTGGATAATATAAGGATAAAGAATTCTTATAACATTTGTTTTTATGTGTTTTGAGCCATGGTTGTCCCACGTCTAAAAAAGGGGAGAGAAGAAGATTAAAACCAAACTGTATTAAAGTGATAAAGGAATGCTTGGTTAACCTAATGGTTAGCATAATGCTATAACAACAGTGTTTAAAACTGTTTAAAGATGAGTTTAAATGAAATAATGAAATAAATAAAGTTGACAGGACTTTTCTGGAGAAGCACTATTTAGGCTGATTAAACCAAACCTTTCAGATTAAAGTGTATTTCCAGCTGACCATATCTGTGGAAACAGGGTTTTATCTGCAGTTTCATTTTTATGGTTTGATCATTTTAAGGGCTTTTATGGTTTCGTATGACGAAAGCCTTGGAGGCACTTTCTATGGGTCTCTAATGTCAGATAACGTTCTTGTTTGTTTGGTTTTATATGGATGGAAGCCAACTACAACATGTATACCAGTTCAGAAAAGGAGTTTTGACAATTGATATAGCCACCACCAGTAAGAGCTAATATTAACATAGTTCTTTGATCATCTTGGCTTACACCTATGAAGGGAAGCACACCTGTGAGCAGGGCTAGTGACAGGAGTCACAGAACTTCCTGTGACATCACTCTGAACTTGACAAACATAGAGATCAGGGACAGGTGCAGTGTGCAAAGCGGAAGTCTGGAGGTTTTGTGAAAGTTAGACCATTAGACCAGCATTGCCTGCTGACCGAAAACATGCATCCTTAATGATCCTCGTTTTATTTGTGTTCACATACAATTTGACAGAGAACATCGTTAGCAGAAACTCACACCTTAGGAGCTAAACAGCAGCTCCCTCAAGTTTATTTGAGTTTCATTGTTTTTATACTTTGTCGGTTATCCAAAACCGAGGCGAGAGCATCGGCAATGTTGAATGTTACTTGTGTATGACGTACCAAGCAAACCACACCCTGCTGCAGATGTTACAAAACAAGTGCTTTTTAGACATTTAAAACTCCATAGAACTTTCTTCTTTCTACAGCTGCTCAGGAAAGACAAACTAAGCACTGCTGGAAGAAAGGCACATGGGTCATATTGAGCACACTTTATTATATCAACCTATTTTTGAATGTTATTCATGTCTGAATTAGTAGAAGTAGTGAAGTAGTTTGTCTTGTTTGTATGAACCATAACTGT
Source organism: Perccottus glenii (assembly GCA_024416835.2). NCBI lineage: Eukaryota > Metazoa > Chordata > Actinopteri > Gobiiformes > Odontobutidae > Perccottus > Perccottus glenii. The sequence goes on along the minus strand of CM044561.2, from coordinate 21,938,113 downwards.
ACTAAATTAGTTTTGCATTAGGTTGAGACAACATAAATGTAACCTCACCACCATCTGTATCATTTCAGCTTTTCATTGTTTAATTGACTGTTAGTGTCATTCAGAAATACCTCCAATATAAAGTTTAGCTCCGAGCTCTGACAGTGACTCAAGAAGGAGGAGAGCAGGAGCTGGAGTCAGTGAGGAGGACAGACTGAGGGGGGCTCAGCTGCTGCAGGACAACAGAAACAGGCAGGTCATGTATCTACAGAAATGATCACACACCCAAATAAACCTCTGTAATCTAAACAATGCGTGTTGTTCCATTTTCAGGCAGTTACAAAGAAGTTCTCCAGATGGTTGGAACTCGTCTGTCAGGGGGGTTTTCTGGATGTGATGGAGAACAGACGAGCCACACCAGGACCAGCCCCTGAACTGCAGAGTCATGCAAACAGATCTAGAAAAGGGTGTCTTAGTCCACCACATGGTGTTTTTTTTAATTTTACGGTTTATACAGATATCTAATTATAGATTATTTCCTGCACATATTTATAATAAAGAAATGTTGCACTGAACCACAGTCTCTTTTTGTTGCTTCCCTTGGTTTATGTGGCCGAGTCATGTCCTAGAGAGAGAGAGACAGAAAGCAAGAGAAAGAATTAATATTGGTGTGATTTTGGCAGTAATAACATTAATTTCATTACTTATTTATTACACAGACGTACAGAGAGTGTTTGAGAGGTAACAAACATGTCTACATCAGTGTAAATAAGTGCACCTAGAAATTCTGGTGTAAAGCTGAGAAATAACAGACTTTTCCACTGCAGCATGAGACCTAAACATAATGGTTCCTGTGAGAGTGACTGACACACCTGTCCTCTGTGGACTTGTGTCTGTTTCAGTGCAGCTGTGGGTGGGAGCACAACTGCAGGGAGAAGACCAAGGGACCGAAGGTCATCTGTCCTCTTGGGAGTCCCCCTGGAGACTTTAGACAATTCTCCAAAACCTTACTCTGCAGCCGAGGGATGTAGCTGTAGTCTTTGGCCACCTTTACTGTGTGGACATGTTAGTGCTGTAATAATAACAAAACATTATTAGTTGTATTATTATGTTGTTTCATTGTGTTGATAATGTTGCATAAGTATTCCTTATTCCCACATTCAGCTCTGGCATATTGTTATAAGAATTCTATATCCTTATGTTATCCAGAGAGACACGTAGACGGAGTATATTTTAAAAAGCAAATGGCCAGGTTTAATTCTTGCAAGAAGAAGCAAAGTACAAACATGTATCAAGGCAACAGAGTGAGGTTTGCTTAACAAAGTAAACAGTACATGTGGTTTTATACACAGTACACAGTGTTAAGGAGGAGGACCTCTGCAGCCCTTTAACCCAGAGACCAGGTGGTGGTGGCTGTGTCTAGGTCTATGTTTGTAATAGCATGAAGGACAGGACATGAGCAGAATGAAAAGTAAAATATAAAATGGAAACAGACAAAAATGAAAACAGACAATTGCCATAACACAAATACTAACAAAACACACTTCAAGTGAGTAAAATAATGTTTTAATAAAAAGTACCCTCACCGGACGAGAAGACACTTGTCCACATTCTTCAGACACGTCTGTTGAGTACAGTCTGTGACAGGGCCTCCTGCTGCAAAACCTGATGATGGCTGACCTCTTTGTCAGAGCTTTCCACTGAAGCCAAGAACGATGCAGTGCCCCAAAGGCTTCCTTGTGTTCCTCTTTCCACTTTTTGAGTCTGTTATATAAACGAGGAGCAGTCACATGTGACATAAATACATTTATATCCCATCAATATTCTGTCTACGTGTCTCTTTTATCCTTCATTAAATGAGCCCAAGGTCACTCTTCAGGCTCTGTTTAAATAAAGATACATTGTTTGCTTGTTTTCAGAGTATTTCCTTGTACCATTCTCCAACAAATTTAGAAAAAACAATGTCGGTCGTTTTAAACAAAAAACACCTTTTATTCTTCTCAACATAAAAGCATTGGGCTTAACTATTAGCGTTGGTCCGTGTACAAAGTATTATTCCTTTGTACACGGACCAGAACACATTGAAACAATATTCTGCTCCTTTAAGCCATGAATCTGACTTTGTTGCTCGTTTTAATTAAAGTATGCCTCAACAAGTTCAAACAAGTACAGCGTGTTCCTCAAATGGGCGGTGTCTTACTTCATTCTCTGGAATCACTTTAGTTCCTCGTCCTGAAACTGCCACCAGCACGCTTTTTGACTTTATCTTTATCATTAAGATCTTCATTTCTAATTAAACATGGCACTGAGCGGTAAAATTGCTCTGGTGACTGGAGCAGCGATGGGAATAGGACGAGCCATGACGGAGGAGCTGCTGAGAAACGGAGCAAAGGTAAAGTTTGTTTTAGTTGAGCTCCTGAGCTTTGTTTTGTATAAATAGGACAGGTAATTTAAATCTTATTTGCATCCCTTAACAACAATGAACACATACAAATAGGATATAGAAGGCTACTTAAAGGTGCACTGTGCAAAGTATCAAAATTAACAAATGTATGTTTTTAATATTGTATTATCTCAAATTAGCACTACATTTTTGTATCATGGAAAAATTTAAAGCTCATTTAAAGACATTTAAAGCTCCACAGAACTTTCTTCTTACTACAGCTGCTCAGGAAAGACAAACTAAGCACTGCTGGAAGAAAGGCACATGGTTCATGTTGAGCACACTTTATTTTATCAACCTAGTATAATAAAGTGTGTTATTCATGTCTTTATTTCATATAAAAGAATGAATATTCAAACTACTTTGGCGTTTTTTCCAGTGTTGGGTAGTGTTACTTTTGAATTTAATGCTTGTTTACTTAGTTACTGTAGTACTTTCTGATAAAACCAGTGTGTTAGAGTAGGCCTCTCCTGCTTTACTAAAATCTCGTGAAGAAACCTGAACTCTGAAAATTGCGGCTTGATAATAAATGGTAAATGGTAAATGGCATGCATTTATATAGCGCTTTTTTGCACCCTTCTCAGGCACCCAAAGCGCTTTACATCGTGCTTCCACTCACCCCATTCACACACATTCACACCTGGGGCAGACAGAGATGGGAGATGCCATACACACGGCGCTCAACCTTCTCCGACCACCACCAAACACACCTCTACAGTCACACACATTCATACACCAGTGCTACGGACACTGGTGTATGAATGATCATCATTCATTCATGAATGAATTATGAATGAATAAGAGATGAACGCTTCAGAGTTCATTTAGAGTTCAGAGTTTCTTCATTAATGCTTTCATAGAAAGCACTGTAGGAACAACAGTTAACATAAACATGCAGCTTACTGTAGTTAAAAAAAAAAATGAAAAAGTTTGTAAAATAAATGGAACAGGCAGCTTACAATGAACATTCACTGGATTAGAGATTGTGCAGCCTTTTTAAAAAAGACATAGCAAAGCTGCGGAGAGTACAAGGCTGCAGCTCTGTACTCACCAAACCCACGTGGTACTCTTCATCAGCTCACGTGTCTTCCTCACGGCCACACAGAAGCTACACACACTGAGCCTGAGGTTGCAGAATATTGTTGATGAAATGAACGCATCACTGATGTAAAAAGTAAGGAGGCAATGGATTACTTGTAAATGATCATTACTGAGATCACAAAACGAACGTGCTAACTCCCAAAAAAGTAATCTGAGTACTCATTACCCCGAACACTGTATATTTAAATTTTTATTAGCATTGTTTTAAAGCAAGCTCAAGCTTTAAAGGCAGATATGTTTGTGTTTTTTCAGCAACATTTGGTGGTAAAGATGCAGATTGAAGAGACACACCTCACCCTTTTTTTTAAATTTATTTATTTTTTTAAGCATTTGAAAAGCTATGGTAGCCCTGGGGGGACATGAGGTTGGCTATGAACAAACCCAGGGGAAATAGAAAGAAAAATCTATTAGCTTCCTGAATGTTCTAAACCTTCAGCATGAAGGTCAACCGTATACTTTCCAAATGTACAGTGCGCCTCTTGGCCAAACAGTGGCCAAGTGTCAACACGAGCTACAATGTACAAACGCCTATGGGCCAGCTGGAAATGTCTAACACAACCGCTGTGTGTGTTTTTAGGTGGCTATCTTGGACATAGACGAAGCGGCTGGGACGAGTTTAGTGGAGAATCTGGAAAAGCAGTTCGGAAAAGAAAACATTTTATTCAGTTGTGGCAACGTTCAATCGGATGAACAGGTCAAAGGTGAACGAACTCAGTACAAATACAAATAGTTAGTTACAAACATCTGAAACTGACTAAAACTTTGATCTTTCTCTTTTTTCTTATAGCTATGGTTACCTCAGGGGATCCCCTGAGGTAACCATAGCTATATTAAAGGGGTTTTACAGCTGTCAAAAGACGACCTTAAAAAAAAAAAAATAAAATCCTTTTATTAGTTTGTGGATTTGCTTGAGCTAGAAAGAGCTACTGAACATAAATAAAATGTGCAAAAGGGTATTGAATTTTTTTTTAACAAAACTTACATAAAATAAATTATATAACATAACCATAGTTATGAAGAACATAAACATTGTCTTAAAGTCTTGAAGATTGCTGCGTCACATGTCTTGGTGGGGTGTCAGCAAGTCATCTGATTCTGACCGTGTTCTTTTAGTACTCAGAGTCTGAAGCCAGGAGAGCATTTTTACCGAGCCGCGTGACACAGCGGCAAAAGAGACGCATGCGCTTTTCACTTGTAAAACTCAAGTGTGAATGGGTAATGTAACGCTCTCGGTTGGAGCGTGCATTGTGAAGGGCGCTCTGAAAAGCGGCATCGGAGACAAAGGATTAAAACCTCTATTAAAACAGATGTCCAAATGAGCGTACCTGTACGCTAAAAGCACGTTCTGGGCGCACGGAGGTGGCAGTACTGAGTACCGGTGCATACCAGCCCACTTAAAGCACTGATTCTAACTTAAAGTATTGTCTTAAACATAAAAGAATCTCTGGACTAATATTTTCATGCTGCCATTGTTGTAGCACCCTCATAAGACCAGACATTAAAATCCCGAGTGACATGTGCTGTGATACGTTACTGAATGAGTCTTCCACAGACGTCAGTGATGTGTTTTTTTTTTTAGCAAAAGCACCACTCATTAAAGCACTAGGTTGTTGTATTTACACTTTTTTTTTATTATGTCAGTATTTTAAGTTATAAGGTTAAACACAGCAAGATTAATGCAGACTCAGGAAAACACAGGTCAACGGGTCAAGAAAAGTTTAGACATGTCCGAGGCTTTTAGAAATTGAGACTGAGGCAGAACATTGGAAGAGAACAGTAGTAAAATGTAGAGAGCAGATAAAACACTTTCAGTTGTCTTTACTGAATGTAGACGAAACTTAAACGCTGCTTCACCAGGTTTAGGTCTGTCCCAGATTTTCTCAGAGTCCGAGAATGTTCATAAGCAACTAGCATGTCAGAAATATATTCTGGTGTTAAACCATTAAGAGACTCGTAAACCAGCAGTGTTTTAAAGTTTGTTCTCTGAGCAACAGGAAGCCAGCAGAGATTTTAAAACTGGACTGATGTGGTCTTCCTGGTTTTAGTTAGAACCCGAGCAGCAGTGTTCTGTATAAACTGCAGCTGTCTTAACCCTCGTTTTGAGAGACCAGTGAGCAGGCCGTTACAGTAATCTAACCTACTGGAGATAAAAGGATGGATAAGTCTCTCTAAGTCTGGTTGAGACATTATCCTTTTGAATTTGGAAATGTTTTTAGGTTGATAAAATGCTGATGATGTAATAGAATTAATGTGACTGTGGAATTTCAAGTCTGAGTCCATGATGACCCCTAGATTAGAGTTTAACCTGATTTTTAGATTCTAGTGAAAGAGACTCAAAGTGACTGCTGACACTTTAAGTAAAAATAACTTTAGATGACAGTAAAAGGTCGAAGTTCAAATCTAAAAAAGTACATAGGCCTACATTTAGTTGTCTTGAATAAAATAAATTCAATGTGGTCAAAAGCCAAAAAGCTATGAGAAATAATGGCTCGAGACTGTAACCATGATGAGGCTAAAGGTTTATTTAATTTTATTTTTTAGCTGCTTTTCAGAAAACTGTAGACACCTTTGGAGGAATCGACATTGTGTGCAACAATGCAGGGATCTCAAACGAGACCGCGTGGGAGCAGATGGTCGCCATAAACCTTGTGAGTGAAGAACAGAATGTGTTTTTAATGGTTTTAATCACATTATTACTTTTAAGTGGTGTCCAAAGACTTGTGCAAAGTGTAAAAAGTGACAATTTATAAATAATAATGGCTTGGATTTATACAGTGCCTTTCACGATACTCGAAGCACTTAACAGAGTCATTATTCATTCACTCCACAGTCACACACTGGTGGTGGTTTTTTGTAGCCACAGATGCCCTGGGGATCGACAACACTTGATCACCTGAAGAAACCTAGTTTTACATTTGATCTTTTGTAACGATAGGCCTTTGAGAGTGGTTGTTGAAATAAAACAGGACTATCTGAGCAGCCTCTGGATTCACAACATGGGTCATGACATGGTCCATCAGTCGACTTTCCACTGGACTGAACTTACTGTGTCCTTGTGCCGGCCTGGGCTGACCTTTTACCTACATATTATTTTTTTTAATTATATTATTGAAATATGTAAAATTATTTTGATGTTTCTGACCAATTAAGAAGTGTGGGGCCTTTATTTTTGTTGCAAGGCTTGGGCTGGTTTAGATCAAGACAACACATGCAATAAATATGGCAGATTTCACATTAAACTAAAATGTAATGATTTTTCAGCTGGGGGTCATCAGAGTGTCGTACCTGGCTTTGGAGCACATGAACAAACTGTCCGGAGGTCGAGGAGGGGCCATTGTCAACACAGCATCCATAGCAGGTAGTATCCCATCATGCACTACTCCGCACAAATGACCAAAATGTTTTTTAAAGCAGTTTTATTAATACATAATAAGTAAAGCGTCCTTTATGAGAGAGTCAGGTTGATGGTAATAATCTGGATTTCTAATATTTGTATCATTATCAAAGCTTTGCTACCTGCCATACTACTTTTTATTGTGTATAGACTTGAATATGAATGAGGATGTTTCTATATTGGACGCACAAAGCGAACATTTAAAGAAAGACTGTCTGAACATAAATGTTGTTATAATGTTTCTTTATTTGTTTGTGTTGTCTGAGACATGCATCACGTGGTTGGTCACATGGCTGAGATTTTAAATTGGGAATACACTTGTGATTGTTTATCAGCCCTGATGAAGACTTCATAGTCAAAACACGTTGGTGAGCAATTAAAGAATTCACTGCAGTGCCTCAGCAATTTTTTTATTTTTAAGATGTCAAGCCCAACTTGTCTGATGAGCACCTGTTTTTTGAAAGTGCTTTATGATCCAGCCTTTGTTAAATTCAATTTCATTTATTTAGCACAAAACAACCATCGCTGCCCAAAGTGCTTTACAGGCTCATGTAAAGTCACCTGAAAAAAGGGAGGCAGTAAAAGACAATTAAACTAGACATAAAAGCTAAAATCAATAAATTACATATGTATCCTTATGTTTAAAAATACCTCTATCCTGTAGGTTTAGGCCCTCTGCCCAGCTGTCCCGTCTACACAGCCACTAAACATGGAGTGGTCGGCTTTACTAGAGCCATGGCAGTAAGTCACTTTATGAATTTATTAAACCAAGCATACGCTATTATAACCTATTGCTTCTTTATGAAATATTTTGTCTTGGTCCAGTGCCAACACAGGCTCAGTTTAACCAAAACAACTGAAGGTGTATCTTAAATAGTAGCTTTGTTGTGCCATTGTGATGCATTTATCTGTAGTACGTTTAATTCTGCTTGTATTATTACCTCCTAATTTAGCAATTGCATGCCACTGTAAGAACAGGGGTGGTAAACAGACCTTTGACCAAACACATTTTGCAGATATGGTGTGTTATTGCCAGATTTTCTTGCTCTGAACTTGGAAATAAATTTAGCTGATCATTGACATAGTCTGGAGATGCTTACACCAGCCAAAATGTTGAAAAATATTTCACTTTGTGTTCATTCAATTAACGATGCAAAAATGAGAAACGAGGGTGCAATGCAACATGGAGTATATGTGTGTTTAAACGCCTCCTATGCCCTTCACAAGATATTTGTTGTGTTTGTGTTGTGTTTTCTAGATGGCCTCTAATGTGTCTGGCTACGGCGTCCGCTTCAACGCTTTGTGTCCAGGTTTTGTTGAAACGCAGCTCCTCACAATCAGCCCAGAGAATATGGGACAGTTCTCTAACTTAAAAGAACTAACACAAACTTTAATCGACATGCATGGCACAATGAAGTGAGTCAATTTAAAGCATACAGTTCATTTACTTTGACTGTTTAGGGAATAAGAACTTTTGAATCACTGTTTTATCTTTATTTTTCCAGTGTGTCTCGAGTTGCAGAAAGCCTCATTGAGCTGTTGTCAGATGAAAGCAAGAACGGAGAGGCACTTATAATATGCCCCAACGAATCTAAATATGTGGAATTTCAGTCACACATTTAACAAACAACGCACATTTGGCATTAATACATCAAATGAAACTGTCTGGTATTAAATATAGTCTGAGGTTATTGGATTTATTTATGCTTATTCAGTGGGGATCGAAAGTTTGGGCACCCCAGGTAAAATTTTTTATTAATGTGCATAAAGACGCCAAGAAAAGATGGAAAAATCTCCAAAAGGCATCAAATGACAGATTAGACATCCTTCTAATAAGTAAAAAAAAGTTAGATTTTATTTCCATCATTTACACTTTCAAAATAACAGAAAACAAAAAAATGGTGTCTGCAAAAGTTTGGGCCCCCTGCAGAGTTAATACCTTGTACTGCCCCCTTTGGCAAGCTAGGACCATACAGTGTCATGGATTGTTCTCAGTCATCGTCTGGATAGACCAGGTGATGTCTATCTCAAAGGTTTTAAATGCCCAGACTCATCTGACCTTGCCCCAACAATCAGACCATGGGTTCTTCTAAAGCAGTTGTCTAGAAAACTGAAACTGAAAATAGTTGACGCTCACAAAGCAGGAGAAGGCTATAAAAAGATAGCAAAGCGTTTTCAGATGCCAGTATCCTCTGTTCGGAATGTAATTAAGAAATGGCAGTCACCAGGAACAGTGGAAGTTAAAGCAAGATCTGGAAGACCAAGAAAAATATCAGACAGAACGGCTCGCAGGATTGTGAGAAAAGTAAGTCAAAACCCGCGTTTGACTGCACGATCCCTCCAGAAAGATCTGGCAGACACTGGAGTTGTGGTACACTCAGAGGTCGTGCTAGACCTTCTCACACTCCTTCATTTTGACGGACGGAGTCGTAAAATTTCCGTCCTTGTCTATCATTGCCTGTCATTTTTAATTCTCATACTTTAATAATACTTATAATGGCTTTTTGTTTTACTCCCATTTCAAGAAATTTCAAGACGACAGAGATTATTTGTTTTCAGTTCAAAACAAATAGTTACACAAAAGTTACACAGATAGTTACACAGATAACGTTACCCAAAAAGTGAAAGGATATTTTGTGATTAAACTCTAGAGCATGCAGTATATTAGCTACACAATATGATTCCGACAAAAATGAACTGAACTTATATTCAATCGCTGTTGTGTAGCACCCCTGACAAGTCCGTTACTTGTGTTAGCTTTTCTACAGATGTCGCAGAACATTTTTCCTCCTTCCCACCTCAGCCATGTTAACTCCTGTTCCCACTAAACACGATACTCCCTCTTCTTCACCTCCTTTTTGCTGCTTGATTGTCCCGTAACAGCTGTCGGTGACTGCTCAGGGCTTCCCTTTTGTCCTCCTTCACCCTCCACTGCATCATGTCCTCTTTTTTCACATTTATTAACAATAGCAGAACTTTTTGGCGGTTTGAAAAAACTACTTACTCAGCTGCCGTGACCTTTTTGCAACTGAATGCAGCGTAACAAAGACGTGACACGGTTCAAGATTATTGCTGATTGATATATACATTCGCCACCAACTGGTCAGGAGTAGGAATTACAATAGATCACCCTCAGAATAATCTGTCAAAATGACGGATGGCATTCAGATTTTTCCGTCCCTGCTAAAAAAAAAACGTCAATGACGGAAAATATTCGGTTAATTCGACCTCTGGGTACACTATTCCACTTTAAAGAGATACTTGTACAAATATGGACTTCATGGAAGAGTCATCAGAAGAAAACCTCTTCTACGTCCTCAACACAAAAATCAGTGTTTGAAGTTTGCAAATGAAAAGAGCAGTGCGTGACAGACAGCCCAGAAATCTTAAAGAACTGGAAGACTTTTGTAAGGAAGAATGGGCAAAGATACCCCAAACAAGAATTGAAAGACTCTTGGCTAGTTACAAAAAGCGTTTACAAGCTGTGATACTTGCCAAAGGGGGCCGTACAAGGTATTAACTCCAGGGTGCAGGGTGCCCAAACTTTTGCAGACACTATTTTTTTGTTTTCTGTTATTTTGAAAATGTAAATGATGGAAATAAAATCTAACTTTTTATTATAAGGATGTCTAATCTGTCATTTGATGCCTTTTCCATCTTTTATTTGCGTCCCTATGCACATTAATAAATTTTATTACCTGGGGTGCCCAAACTTTCAATCCCCACTGTATGTAGGTTTACACTTTGGTTAATATTTTTTGACTGCATATAACATTTGTTCGTGATACATTTATTAATCAATATGCAGGTACTTTATAGACCTACTTTATATCCTTGTCTTTGTTAGTCACAATAGCATCATGTAATCAGGCAATAGTGTTTAGTAGCATTTATTAAAGAGTCAACAGCAAATCAAGTGAAGAAGGTGTGACTACAGTTTTTGCTCATAGCTCGATAAAGTCCTCTCAGGTAGGCTACATTTCTAACTTTGTCTTGAGTAGAACTTATGTTCCTCCAACTGATGCTGCATTCATGTGGTCTTTGTATTTAACAGCATCGATAAAAAGAGAAAACAATGTAATATGTTATATCAACGATGGCACAACTTCAGGATCAAGAAACAAAGTAAGAAAAACAGTTTTAGGCACAAACGCCTCACGAGCTCTCCCAGAAAAAAGACTAAAACTAAACCCCTCTGCACCGCGCAGCTAAACCCATTCAAACTACTACAATGGATACTTTGAAAGAATCACGGAAATCATTCACTTCTCCATTTTAGACGATTCAAAACAGGAAATATAGAAAAGAAAAACGGATTTCGTAAGTCTTAATAACTTTATACCATGGGGAAAATGTCCGTTGCTTTTATCTGAATGCATTTCAGGAAACAAGCTGCAGACTCTGGCTGCATCTTGTTCAATCTGACAGATCAATATGCACCATCCTTTTTCAATAAACGAGAAAAATTCGGCTATACTTTGTGTTAATACGTGATCACTGTATGAAACAGAGTAACATCGGAAATTTCGTATTTAACAGCGTCAGATTAGAAAGATTTGATTAATAAAGAAGAAACATGTTTCCGCCCGGTTTCGAACCGGGGACCTTTCGCGTGTTAGGCGAACGTGATAACCACTACACTACGGAAACATGCATATTGAAAAAAATAAGTTATGTTTGTATGTTTTGTACCTCTGATCTCTGATCCTTTATGGGCTGCAGCTGGAGACTTTTTCAGCTGCGTTGGATGAACTTAATTTCAAAGACAAACTCTACAGTTTTTCTTCAGTTTTCTTGTAGTTACTGTCCTGTGTCGTGAGGGGGCAGTGTAGTCCTTGTCAAAGTGGAGCTGTTCTAGTAATATTCCTAAATATAAATATTTGATAAGATCATAAGAGATCTCAATCGAAATACTCTTTGCTATCCATTCTGCGTCTGGAAAAAAAATATGATGTGGAGGTCTGAGAAAATAAAAAGAGTGCTTTGTAAGGTGTTACTCGTAGACGTTTCCGTAGTGTAGTGGTTATCACGTTCGCCTCACACGCGAAAGGTCCCCGGTTCGAAACCGGGCGGAAACATAATTATTTTTAATCAAATTTCGCTGTTAAATACAAAGTTATCGATGTTATTCTGTTTCATACACTGATCATTTAATAACACAAAGTATAGCCGTGGTGCACATTGATCTGTCAGATTGTAGCAGGACTGATTGTTGATTCTTTCTGACTCATTAGAAAAATAAGACACATCCACTGTTTGAGTCTCGACTCGACTGTATTGTGTTTTATATCGTTCTGTTCCACTCCCTCTTCCTTTAATCCTTTTGAGCAGAGCACACTATTTGCTCTTTATCTTTATTACTTTACATCCAAACAAGTATTGTGATCATTCTGTTGTGTCTGCTATATCCTGTTTGTGTCTCAAAATAGTTCAAGATCAGTTTATTTCAATCCCGAGGCTATAGTCTGCGTTTGCCTTGTAAATCCTGTTAGTTCTTAAAAATAAGGCATTATATCTGAAAAGGAAACGTTGAGGTAAAGCACAACCATTTAATTTAGCCTAGATGGTCTTTAGATGGACCTAGATTGAACTAAATGGAGCCAGAGTCTGCAGCTTGCCTCTGAAATGCATTCAAATAAAAGCAACGAACATTTTCCCCACTGTATAAAGTTAAGACTTACAAGATACGTTTTTTTTTTCAAATTTCCTGTTTGAGTCTAAAATGGAGCAGTGTATGATTTCCGTGATTCTTTCAAAGTATCCATTGTGTTTTAGTCTGTTTTCTGAAAGAGTTCGTGAGGCGTTTGTGCCTAAAATAGTTTTTCTTACTTTGATTCTTAATCCTGAAGTTGTGCCATCGTTGATATTTATACCATGACATTTTTTTCTCTTTTTATCGATGCTGTTAAATACAAAAAGACCACATGAATGCAGCATCAGTTGGAGGAACATAAGTTCTACTCAAGACAAAGTTAGAAATGTAGCCTACCTGAGAGGACTTTATCGAGCTATGAGCAAAAACTGTAGTCACACCTTCTTCACTTGATTTGCTGTTGACTCTTTAATAAATGCTACTAAATACTATTACCTGATTACATGATGCTTTTGTGACTAACAAAGACATGGATATAAAGTAGGTCTATAAAGTACCTGCATATTAATTAATAAATGTATCACAAACAAATGTAATTATAATTCTAATAAAGTCAAAAGATATTAACCAAAGTGTAAGCCATAACCTACATATGAGCATAAATAAATCCAATAACCTCAGACAATTAGTCTGTAGGGTCTTTATTTAATACCAGACAGTTTCATATTAATGCCAAATGTGCGTTGTTTGTTAAATGTTTAACTGAAATTCCACATATTTAGTTTGGTTGGGGCATATTATAAGTGCCTCTCCGTTCTTGCTTTCATCTGACAACAGCTTAATGAGGCTTTCTGCAACTTGAGACACACTGGAAAAAAAAAGATAAAACAGTGATTCAAAAAGGTATTATTCCTTAAAACAGTCAAAGTAAATGAACTGTATGATTTAAATTGACTCACTTCATTGTGCCATGCATGTCGATTAAAGTTCGGGTTAGTTCTTTTAAGTTAGAGAACTGTCCCAGATTCTCTTGGATGTGCGAGAAGAGCTCCGTTTCAACAAAACCTGGACACAAGGCATTGAAGCGGACGCCGTAGCCAGAAATATCAGAGGCTATCTAGAAAACACAACAAATATCTTGTGAAGGGCATAGGAGGCGTTCAAACACACATATACTCCATGTTGCATTGCACCCTCGTTTCTCATTTATGCATTGTTAATTGAATGAACACAAAGTGAAATATTTTTCAACATTTTGGCTGGTGTAAGCATCTCCAGACTATGTCAATGATCAGCTAAATTTCACAAATTCTTAGCGCAATTATTTCCAAGTTCAGAGCAAGAAAATCTGGAAATAACACACCATATCTGCAAAATTTGTTTGGTCAAAGGTCAAAGGTCTGTTTACCACCCCTGTTCTTACAGTGGCATGCAATTGCTAAATTAAGAGGTAATAATACAAGCAGAATTAAACGTACTACAAATAAATGCATCACAATGGCACAACAAAGCTACTATTTAGGATACACCTTCAGTTGTTTTGGTTAAACTGAGCCTGTGTTGCCACTGGACCAAGACAAAATATTTCATAAAGAAGCAATAGGTTATAATAGCGTATGCTTAGTTTAATAAATTCATAAAGTGACTTACTGCCATGGCTCTAGTAAAGCCGACCACTCCATGTTTAGTGGCTGTGTAGACGGGACAGCTGGGCAGAGGGCCTAAACCTACAGGATAGAGGTATTTTTAAACATAAGGATACATATGTAATTTATTGATTTTAGCTTTTATGTCTAGTTTGATTGTCCTTTACTGACTTCCTATTTTCAGGTGACTTTACATGAGCCTGTAAAGCACTTTGGGCAGCGATTGTTTGTGTTGTTTTGTGCTAAATAAATGAAATTGACATTGACAAAAGGCTGGATCATAAAGCACTTTCAAAAAACAGGTGCTCATCAGACAAGTTGGGCTTAACATCTTAAAAATAAAAAAAAATTGCTGAGGCACTGCAGTGAATTCTTTAATTGCTCACCAACGTGTTTTGACTATGAAGTCTTCATCAGGGCTGATAAACAATCACAAGTGTATTCCCAATTTAAAATCTCAGCCATGTGACCAACCACGTGATGCATGTCTCAGACAACACAAACAAATAAAGAAACATTATAACAACATTTATGTTCAGACAGTCTTTCTTTAAATGATCGCTTTGTGCGTCCAACATAGAAACATCCTCATTCATATTCAAGTCTATACACAATAAAAAGTATTATGGCAGTTAGCAAAGCTTTGATAATGATACAAATATTAGAAATCCAGATTATTACCATCAGCCAGACTCTCTCATAAAGGACGCTATACTTATTATGTATTAATAAAACTGCTTTAAAAAACATTTTGGTCATTTGTGTGGAGCAGTGCATGATGGGGTACTACCTGCCATGGATGCTGTGTTGACAATGGCCCCTCCTCGACCTCCGGACAGTTTGTTCATGTGCTCCAAAGCCAGGTACGACACTTTGATGACCCCCAGCTGAAAAACCATTACATTTGTTTGTAATTAACTTTTCGTTTGTTGCCACTAAAAGGTACAATAGTATAAATGTGATTTCTGCCATATTTATTGCATGTGATGTCTTGAGGCCTCACACTTCTTAGTTGGTCAGAAACATCAAAATAAATGCACATATTTCAATAATATAATAAAAAATAATATGTAGGTAAAAGGTCAGTCCAGACTGGCACAAGGACACAGTAAGTTCAGTCCAGTGGAAAGTCGACTGATGGACCATGTCATGACCCATGTTGTGAATCCAGAGGCTGCTCAGATGGTCCTGTTTTATTTCAACAACCACTCTCAAAGGCCTATCGTTACAAAAGATCAAATGTAAAACTAGGTTTCTTCAGGCGATCAAGTGTTGTCGATCCCCAGGGCATCTGTGGCAACAAAAAACCACCACCAGTGTGTGACTGTGGAGTGAATGAATAATTACTCTGTTAAGTGCTACGAGTATCGTGAAAGGCACTGTATAAATCCAAGCCATTATTATTTATAAATTGTCACTTTTTACACTTTGCACAAGTCGTTGGACACCACCTAAAAGTAATAATGTGATTAAAACCATTAAAAACACATTCTGTTCTTCACTCACAAGGTTTATGGTGACCGTCTGCTCCCACGCGGTCTCGTTTAAGATCCCTGCATTGTTGCACACAATGTCGATTCCTCCAAAGGTTTCTACAGTTTTCTGAAAAGCAGCTGAAAAACAAACAAACAAATAAACCTTTAGCCTCATCATGGTTATAGTCTCAAGCCATTCTTTCTAATAACTTTTAATGCCACACTGAATTTATTTCCACATCACATTTATTTTATTCAAGACAACTAAAAGTAGGCCTTTGTACTTTTTTAGATTTGAACTTCGACCTTTTAATGTCATATAAAGTAAATTTTTACTTAAAAGTGTCAGCAGTCACTTTGACTAGAATCTAAAAACCAGGTTAAACTCTAATCTAGTGATCATCATGGACTCAGACTTGAAATTCCACAGTCACAGTCAGTTAATTCTATTACATCATCAGCATTTTATCAACCTAAAAACATTTCCAGAGTCAAAGGGATAATGTCTCAACCAGACTTAGAGAGACTTATCCATCCTTTTATCTCCAGCAGGTTAGATTACTGTAACGGCCTGCTCACTGGTCTCTTAAAACGAGGGTTAAGACAGCTGCAGTTTATTCAGAACACTGCTGCTCGGGTTCTAACTAAAACCAGGAAGTACAACCACATCAGTCCATTTTTAAAATCTCTGCGCTGGCTTCCTGTTGCTCAGAGAACAAACTTTAAAACACTGCTGTTTTACGAGTCTCTTAATGGTTTAACACCAGAATATATTTCTGACATGCTAGTTGCTTATGAACATTCTCGGACTCTGAGAAAATCTGGGACAGACCTAAACCTGGTGAAGCAGCGTTTAAGTTTCGTCTACATTCAGTAAAGACAACTGAAAGTGTTTTATCTGCTCTCTACATTTTACTACTGTTCTCTTCCAATGTTCTGACTCAGTCTCAATTTCTAAAAGCCTCGGACATGTCTAAACATTTCTGTCTCTGGTCACGCGTTGATCTGTGTCTTCCTGAGTCTGCATTAATCTCGCTGTGTATAACCTTGTAACTTTAAATACTGACATAAAAAAAAAAAATACAACAACCTACTGCTTTAATGAGTGGTGCTTTTGCTAAAAAAAACACAACATCACTGACGTAGGAGGTCTGTCCAAGACTCATTCAGTAACGTATCACAGCACAGAGACCTGAATACATTCGGATACATGTCACTCGGAATTTTAATGTCAGGTCTTATGAGGGTGCTACAACAAATGAATCAAGACAATACTTTAAGTTAAAATGTATGTAGACAATGCAGACAACTTTAAAAAGACAAAAGAGAAAGATCAACGTTTTAGTTAGACTCCAGATGTTTGTAATTAACTGCCTGATTGTATTAGTCCGTTCACCTTTGACCTGCTCATCCGATTGAACGTTGCCACAACTGAATAAAATGTTTTCTTTTCCGAACTGCTTTTCCAGATTCTGCACTAAACTCCTCCCAGCCGCTTCGACAATGTCCAAGATAGCCACCTAAAAACACACACAGCGGTTGTGTTAGACATTTCCAGCTGGCCTATAGGCGTTTGTACATTGTAGCTTGTGTTGGAAAGTATACGGTTGAATAAAACAGAACAAAGAGGACAAACTAAGCACTGCTGTTCACTTTTGTTTCTGAGCACACATTCATGCTGAAGGTTTAGAACATTCAGGAAACTAATAGATTTTCCTTTCTATTTCGCCTGGGTTTGTTAATAGCCAACCTCATGTCCCCCCAGGGCTACCGTAGCTTTTTAAATGCTTAAAAAAAATTAAAAAAATAAGGGTGAGGTGTGTCTCTTCAATCTGCATCTTTACCACCAAATGTTGCTGAAAAATACAAACATATCTGCCTTTAAAGCTTGAGCTTGCTGTAAAACAATGCTAATAAAAATTTAAATATACAGTGTTCGGGGTAATGAGTACTCTTTTTCTTTTTTTTTAACTACAGAAAGCTGCATGTTTATGTTAACTGTTGTTCCCACAGTGCTTTCTATGAAAGCATTAATGAAGAAACTCTGAACTCTAAATGAACTCTGAAGCGTTCATCTCTTATTATCATCAAGCCGCAATTTTCAGAGTTCAGGTTTCTTCACGAGATTTTAGTAAAGCAGGAGAGGCCTACTCTAATGCACTGGTTTTATCAGAAAGTACTACAGTAACTAAGTAAACAAGCATTAAATTCAAAAGTAACACTACCCAACACTGGAAAAACGCCAAAGTAGTTTGAATATTCATTCTTTTATATGAAATAAATACATGAATAACACACTTTATTATATTAGGTTGATATAATAAAGTGTGCTCAACATGAACCATGTGCCTTTCTTCCAGCAGTGCTTAGTTTGTCTTTCCTGATCAGCTGTAGTAAGAAGAAAGTTCTGTGGAGCTTTAAATGTCTTTAAATGAGCTTTAAATTTTTCCATGATACAAAAATGTAGTGTTAATTTGAGATAATACAATATTAAAAACATACATTTGTTAATTTTGATACTTTGCACAGTGCACCTTTAAGTAGCCTTCTATATCCTATTTGTATGTTTTTATTGTTGTTAAGGGATACAAATAAGATTTAAATTAGCTGTCCTATTTATACAAAACAAAGCTCAGGAGCTCAACTAAAACAAACTTTACCTTTGCTCCGTTTCTCAGCAGCTCCTCCGTCATGGCTCGTCCTATTCCCATCGCTGCTCCAGTCACCAGAGCAATTTTACCGGTCAGTGCCATGTTTAATTAGAAATGAAGAGCTTAATGATAAAGATAAAGTCAAAAAGCGTGCTGGTGGCAGTTTCAGGACGAGGGACTAAAGTGATTCCAGAGAATGAAGTAAGACACCGCCCATTTGAGGAACACGCTGTACTTGTTTGAACTTATTGAGGCATAGGCTACTTTAATTAAAATGTAATATGTAATATGTAAAAATATTAATATGTAATATGTAAAAATATGTAAAATGTAAAACAAAGTCAGATTCATGGCTTAAAGGAGCAGAATATTGTTTCAATGTGTTCTGGTCCGTGTACAAAGGATACTTTGTACACGGACCAACGCTAATCGTTTAGCCCAATGCTTTTATGTTGAAAAGAATAAAAGGTGGTCTCTGTTTAAAACGACCGACATTGTTTTTTTTCTAAATTCGTTGTACAAAGTTGTTTTCATTTTTAAACTTGGACATACATAAATTAATTATACTTCTACACGGACCGCATTCTGCAGTAATATTCATATAAAAACATACACATAATCTGTATTTAAACAATGACCAGTCTTTTGAGAATCATTTTCTGTTGAGTGATAATAATTAGCCAGGGTTAGTTATGAAAGTGTTTTCTTAAGCTACAGTTTTGCAAGAATCCATACTGTTTTTGTTAATCAAAGGTTAATGACCAGATGTACATACATACATGTAGCCTACATATGGTCATTAACCTTTGATGCAGTTTGTTTGAGGACATTGAGATACCACTCGTAGCGCTAAGAATTTGTGTAAAATTTAGCTGATCATTGACATAGTCTGGAGATGCTTCAGGATAAAGAAAAACAAAGTAAGAAAAACAATTTTAGGCACAAACACGAGCTCTTCCAGAAAACAGACTAAAACTGAACCCCTCTGCACCGCGCCGCAAAAACCCATTAAATAAAGACTTAAGGAAATCATACACTTTTTTGTCTCAAAACAGGAGATATGGAAAAGATAAACTGATTTTGTAAGTCTTAATAACTTTATACAATGGGGGAAAGTCTATTGCTTTTAGCTGAATGCATTTCAGGAAACAAGCTGCAGACTCTGGCTCCATCTAGTTCAATCTAGGTCCATCTAAAGACCATCTAGGCTAAATTAAATGGTTGTGCTTTACCTCAACGTTTCCTTTCCGGATATAATGCCTTATTTTTAAGGACAGGTTTTACAAGGAAGAGGAAGTGGAACAGGACAATATAAAACACAATATAGTTGAGTCGAGACTCAAACAGTACTGCAATACTGTGTCAATAAATGATCAGTGTATGAAACAGAATAACATCGGCAATTTTGTATTTAACATCGTTAGATTAGATAGAATTAAGAAACAATAACAATGTTTCCGCCCGGTTTCGAACCGGGGACCTTTCGCGTGTGAGGCGAACGTGATAACCACTACACTACGGAAACTATATACTATTTCCTGTGTCGTGAGGGGGCAGTGCAGTCCTTGTCAAAGTGGAGCTGTTCTAGTAATATTTCTAAATATAAATACTGACTTAAGTTCTCTTTTCTTTTTCCCAGTGCTGGCCCTTGTCTTTGTGGCTTCAGGTAAATACTGTTCACTCCTAAATGAAGACACCACTGTTTAAGTCTCACTAGTTTTAAATAATGTCTTTGTATTTCTCTCTAGTCTCTCAAGAAAAAACACTGTAAATAACCAAAGAGGAGTTTGAAGAAGGGTTAGTGCATACTTTTATGACAAAAAAAGAAAACGCACTTTATAACAAATAACAAGGCTCCATTGATGGGTTTTAAATGCATTTATTTCACATCTGACTGCTCCTCGTTTATATAACAGGCTCAAAAAGTGAAAAGAGGAACACAAGGAAGTCTTTCGGGCACTGCATCGTTCTTGGCTTCAGTGGAAAGCTCTGACAAAGAGGTCAGCCATCATCAGGTTCTGCAGCAGGAGGCCCTGTCACAGACTGTACTCAACAGACGTGTCTGAAGGATGTGGACAAGTGTCTTCTCGTTCGGTGAGGGTATTTTTTATTAAAACATTATTTTACTCACTAAGGTGTGTTTTTTTAGTATATGCCAAAGCTGAATGTGTGAATAAGGAATAGTTATACAACATTATCAACACAATGAAACAACAACATAATAATACTACGAATAATGTTTTGTTGTTATTACAGCACTAACATGTCCACACAGTAAAGGTGGCCAAAGACTACAGCTACATCCCTCGGCTGCAGAGCACAGTTTTGGGGAATTGTCTAAAGTCTCCAGGGGGACTCCCAAGAGGACAGATGACCCTCGGTCCCTTGGTCTTCTCCCTGCAGTTGTGCTCCCACCCACAGCTGCACTGGCACAGACACAACTCCACAGAAGACAGGTGTGTCAGTCACTCTCACAGGAACCATTATGTTTAGGTCTCATGTTGCAGTGGAAAAGTCTGTTATTTATCAGCTTTACACCAGAATTTCTAGGTGCACTTATCTACACTGATGTAGACATGTTTGTTACCTCTCAAACACTCTCTGTACGTCTGTGTAATAAATAAGTAATGAAATTAATGTTATTACTGCAACATTTCTTTATTATTAATATGTGCAGGAAAGAATCTAAAATTATATATCTGTATAAACCATAGGTTTAGATAGATAGGTGCACTTATCTACACTGATGTAGACATGTTTGTTACCTCTCGGGTTATATCTGCAGGAGGTGATATTGCAACATTTTAATAATGAATAATGACCTCAAGTGACAAATGTTTGGCTTTCTTGAGGTCAGTCATATTAACTTTGAGGTGATGAATGTGAGCGCTGTACTACTTTAAATTTGAATTGGTAGAAACCATAATTTTACCTTAAGTGAACAGCTTCAAGTAAATTTGAAGACAAATGTTTCCAGAAGACACTGATAAAGTTTAAATTTATTAAGTTAAAAATATGATGATGGGTGTCACAAATTTGTTAGAATTCAAATCATGTTAACGTGGTTACATGGCTTGGCCATGATTTACAGTTTTGTTTAACACATCATGGTCAAGGTAAGTACTATTTTTACTTGTCCTAAAACTAAAAAAATCTTTCCCACTGGCGATGATTGTCAGGGGGGCGCTACAGACACATAAAAAAAAATTATAGTAAAGAAACTGTTTGACCTCCTGCCCTCCGGGGCTAAGACCAGCAAACTTGGGAATAGCTTTTTCCTCACAGTTGTCTCCTTACTGACCTCTGACCCCGCTGTTTCTTCTTCACACCACTACACATACACCACCCCTTATTTCCCTTCCTTATGGGACTAACTGCGATACACTTACCTGCACTACTGGACTGATATGTTATCCATTTGCACTGGATCCTTGTAGACTCTTTCTATTTTATTTAGATCCAAGACACTGTTAATATACGAAGCTTATCTATTGATCCTGCTCTATTTCATTGCACTGTTTTTTATAGCGTCTCTATAGAGCTTAGCGTGCATTATTCAAAATACATAAAGCCTGTTATATATTCTTTGCACTATTTAACTTTACACTAACCTTATATTACTTTCTGTATATATCAATTTTACATATCCATTTATTTCCATAGATACTTCTCACACTGTACATACATTTAACTGTACATATCCATCTGTAAATTATGTCCATAGTGCCAATATATATTTGGTATATACTGTAGATACTTCATTCTGTACTTGCTGCTTATTGCACTTCTGGTTGGATGCCAGACTGCATTTTATTGTATTTGTTAAATGTGTGACAATGAAGTTTAATCTAATCTAACTGGTATAATAAGTGACAGAACGAAAGATACAGATATGATAAATGAAAACAATAGATTTGAAAAAAGAGAAAAGTGTAAATCATGTTTGACACATTAACACTAATATTAAATAATATGTGACAATACAACATAACCAAAAGCTGTTACATTTGAATTTAATTGCACACTCAAAATATTATCATAATTACCAAATTGAATCACAACAAATATTTAAACATCTATGAAAACCACAATTAGTTCCTTAATGACAAGCGCTGTCGGTCAATGAGAGCAATCTTTTTTCCAGATGCCAGAGTGTGACTGGCCAAAGCTTCCATTCAGGAAAAAATCTCATTTATTAAAATCCTTGAATAATAAAGCCGAGGTGAAGGTTTTTTCTTTTACAGATGATTCCTACGACAATATTCTGTTGAATAAATGCTTCTTTCTTCTTTCTTCACATAAAACATACAGTACATACTCCCTGTTTAAGTCTAAAAGGATGTTAAAGAAGCGCTATTTGAAGATTTTCATACTTTTCAATAATCTTAACTTGAATGGGCTCTTGGATTTGTCCACATGCCCGGTTTCAGATCAGTAAAAAGCATCCCAAAAAGTCTTTTGCGCCTGCAAAGGCACAAGTATCTGGATGACCATGGTATTGGATATGTACTTTTGCATTGAGTAACAATAATGAGTATATGGTTGTATCTGTGATGTATGCCTGAAAGCCCTGTAATATATATGTCTATGATTTGAATTCAAAATAAAAAACAAGCAAAAAAAAATCAGTTATTCATTCATGGTTATGCTTGATGCCATGTGACGTTTATTTTTATAAAAATAAATTCCATCCATTCATTTCGCGTATCCATGCCTGGTCGTAGGGGCAGCAGCAGAGACGCTCAGACTTTCCACTCCCCAGACACATCCTCCGGCTCTCCAGCGGGGACATGCCCAGAACACCTCCCCAGGAAGCCGTCCACAAGACGGAGTTCCTCCCGAGTGATTGAGCTCCTCACCCTATCTCTAAGGGAGCCCCCAGCCACCCTGCGGAGGAAACTCATTTTGGCCGCCTGTATCCGGGGCCTTGTCCTTTCGGTCATGACCCAAAGCTCATGACAGTAGGTGAGAGTAGGAACTTAGATCGACGGTACATCGACTGCACCACTGCAGAAGCTGCACCAATACACTCCCTCCTCCCCTCACTCGTGAACAAGACGCTGAGATACTTAAACTTCCCCACTTGAGGCAAGAGCTCTCCACCAACCTGAAGGGGACAAGCCACCTTTTTCTGACTGAGAACCATGGCCTCAGACTTGGATGTGCTGATTCTCTCCCAGCCGATTCACACTTGGCTGCAAACCGTCCCAGTGCATGCTGAAGGTTCTGGCTTGATGGAACCAATAGGACAACAACATCTGCAAAAAGCAGAGACGAGATCCTGTGGTCCCCAAACCATACTCCCTCCGGCCCCTGGCTGCGCCTAGAAATCCTGTCCAATAAAGATAATGAACAGGACCGCTGAAAAAGGGCAGCCCTACCAGAGTCCAACATGCACCGGGAACAGGTCTGACTTTCTGCCGGCAATGAATTAAGCTCCTGCTCCGATCGTACAAGGACCAGACAGCCCTTAGCAGACGGCCCAGACCCCATACTCCCAGAGCACCCCCCACAGGGCACCAGGAGGGACACAGTTGAATGCCTTCTCCAGATCCACAAAACACATCTGGACTGGTTGGGCAAACTCCAATGCACCCTCCAGCACCCTGGAAAGGGTATAGAGCTGGTCCAGTGTTCCACGACTGGGACGAAAACCAAATTGTTCCTCCTGAATCTGAGATTTAACTATTAGCCAAATTCTCCTCTCTAGTATCTTGGTACAGACTTTCCTGGGGAGGCTAAAAATAATTCCTAAGGGGAAATTCAGTTGTTAGGTCTCTTCAAATGAGTTGTTTCAGACTTCATCTTCCACAGATTGATCTCAGACATCCACTCGCTTCTCTTGGTTGTTCATAAGCCCAATGCAGGGGATGGTCCATGTTCTTTGGTATAGTATCCGCCCTATACGTGTCCGTAATTCAATTCAGTTATTTATTATTTATTCATTTAGCCCAGTATGACAATAATTGCCTCAAAGGTCTTTACAAAGACAAGGAGGTAAATATAAACAGGCTGCACTAGACAACATCCCCATCCTTAGACCCTCCATCAGGGTGAGGAAAAACTCAAAAAACCCAGCCGGGGTAAAAGAGAAACCTCAGGGAGAGCCACAGAAGGAGGGATCCACTCCCAGGACGGACAGGCCGTGCAATAGATGTGTCCAGGACAGTCATAAGACGGGGAAATTTAAAACTAGCAGAGGCGTATTAACGTCCAATTATTGAAAACTGAGCAATAACACTCTTCACTAGATCTTAGTGTGAATACAGAGCATTGCCCTCTGTTGTCTACATTCACGTGTATGTTAGGGGAATTTGTTTAAAGCAAGTGAACTTTGTTGCTGACAGGTCAGGAACCAACTGATGTGGAAACAGTGTGCTAATCCCTTGTTATGCTTAAAGTTACAAATATGCTTTTTTTATGCAAACAATAGTGTTCTTCTCTCTCCATCTGGTTCACAATTTGTAACCATCTGAATAGATAAGGACACACCTTTTGCAGGTGATACATATTATCTTCTGAATTTAAGAGTGTGATGTCAGTACATTGTGCCTTGGACTGGACACCTTTATAAGCTTTAAACCCTGTGGAAAAACAGGTACCAAACCTAAAGTGTACCCTTTAGATTGTGTACCTGTGTACCCTTGTTCCTCAGGATTAGTCAGAGGAATATTTAACATCCACAGTTAAACACAGCTGTAACTCTTTTCCTGACCCATCTGAGCAACCGTCTGAACCTACCTTTCTTTTTCTTCGTTGAGGAAGTTTCAGACTTGACCACCTGAGCACAATTATCACAACAACACTTAAGCTCAGGCAAGATCACAAGCTCATCTTGTCCAGGACATGACTCTGGTTCCTGAGTGGTCTCAGGTCGAGCCGGTGTCCCAGGTAAATCAGAAACATCGTGATCCCCATGGCAAGGAAACTGACAACTCAGGTCCTCATCAAATGAATTGTTAGACTCATCTGAGAGGTGGTGGCTCTCATCATTTATGTCACATCTCTCTTGTCCATGAGACGCAGAGAAGGATTTACCACAGCTATGTTGTAAACATGTAGGCACTAAAACATCCTCTGCACCGCAACTGTTAGGACTCGCCTCAGTCTCCTCACTGCTCGTGGAACTATCCTGAGTCTTACGTGAAACAGACTCACTATGAGCCTGTTCATCCTCTGCCCCACTACTGTTAGGCCTCGCCTCAGACTCCTCACTGCTCGTGGAACTATCCTGAGTCTTACGTGAAACAGACTCACTATGAGCCTGTTCGTCCTCTGCCCCACTACTGTTAGGACTCCTCTCAGTCTCCTCACTGCTCGTGGAACTATCCTGAGTCTTACGTGAAACAGACTCACCTTGAACCTGGGTTAAATGCTGATAACTACAGCCTGGCTCATCGGAAACTGCATCTACCTCTTGTTTAGTTTCAAAACAGCTGTCTGGATCACTACTGTCTGAGCTACTGTCCTCGTTAGTGAGGTTTAAAAAACTCCTCACAAGATTAAAACCTTCATTTGTGTAGGTCAACAAGTGTTTCATTGTTAGAAAATCATGTTTAAGCGCATCCCTTGGAGATATTCTTTTTGTCGGGTCTAGACACAGTAGCTGCTTTAAGAGGCTCACAAATGCCTTCCTGTCCTCTAACTCTATATCTGAGCAGTAAAGGGAGTGAGTTGAGAAAAACTCATCTAAATTTCTAATCCCTGTAGGGTTGCAGTCTTCAGGTCCTGGCACTTCCCCAGTTACCAAAGAATACAAAGTGGGTGTCATAAATCTCCAGTGACGAGTTCCTCCAGTGAGCAGTGTCCGCGTGAAGAATTTGTTACTGAATAGTCCTTTTTCAATTAAGTCATCTTCTGGCTGACCCAAAAGATGTATAATTGATCCAAGACACTCATATTCACTTTTAATAGAAAAAAGGTGCGTGCCTAAGTAAAGAAAGGCCAGGCAGCAGCCCAAACCCCAAACATCTATTGCCTCAGAAAATTCAAGGCCCAAAATCACCTCGGGAGCGCAGTATCCTATCGGCTGGCATGAAAGACCCATCAACAATTCATTGACCTTTAATGCTAACCCAAAGTCAATCATCTTAACGCACATTGGGGTCTTGGTTTTGTCCACAAGCATGATGTTATCCGGTTTAAGATCAGCGTGAACAACCCCAATGCTGTGGAGTGTCTGCAAAGCCACAAGCATTTGAATGACCACCGGACGGATCTCATTCAGGGACAATGGCTGCCAGTTTCTCTGCTCCACCAAGTCCCAAAGGCTGCAGTCCAACAGCTCCATTGCTACACAGGAGGACGTGCCAAATTGAAAATAATCAACAAAGTTGATAAATACTTTCAGCTCAAGATCTAGCTCCTTCAATGCCATTAGCACTTCAACCTCCCTATTTGTTTCCCTGTTATTACTGCAATGATTTATTTTTACAGCCACCACCTCTAAAGTTTCAGTGTTAATGCATTTGACAACTTTGCCATATACCCCTTTGCCCAAAATGTCCAACACTTTGTATGGTGTGGAGGGTAGAAAATCATTAGTTTTGAAATCTTCAATTGAAGAATTTGAGCTTGACGTGCCTGTAGACATGTTGCCTTTTCGGATTTTCAATGAATGATTTGAATTGAAAAAATCTTTGTGTCTGCAAATACAACCTACCTTGGCCTTGCTTGTAGAGTCAGATTATTTACACAGCAAACATGTAACCATTGGTCTGAGATACACAAGGCTTCATAACGGATCTGCTGGAAATTATGACATCACATAACACGCTTGTCCATGACATCACATAACACTGTTGCTATAGCAACAGTAGGTTTGTTTTGTTTTAATTTAAAGCTTTGTTTCTCCTGGAGGAAACTTCTAGATTTCCTGTGCTAGTTGTTTATCATGTGGACTCATAAACCGTGGAGATATTGAAAAGAGGCATACAGTTAAATATATCTTTTATTTTACGACTCTTGTTTCCACCAAGTCAAATTTAGAGATAACTGACCTTATTCTCAACAGTGACTTGTGTTCTATTAAATCATTCAACGTCCCACTGGGAGGAAAGTGAATGAAAAGTATTTCATTTGTGACAACAACATTTATCTGGCATAGCTAGAAGATCGGGCTTGGATCTTTTTGTAGTGTAGTGTGAGCTATTTATTTAAAATATGGGTCATAACAGGCACAAATAAGGATAGCTGCAAACTTCCACTAGTCATAACATTTTTAAATATGTATATAGCAGTAATATAACAAAAGAATGGGTGGTACCCAGAGAAACAGATACTTTTTGATGTGGTACTTAGTGAGAATAGTTTGAGAATCAGTGTTCTACATTAACTGAAGTCTTTCCTTGTAAAACTTGAGGCCCACAGTTGCACTTAATTTAATTAATTTGATCATTTGTGCTTTACAATGAGCAAAGACTACAAACAGACAAAAAGAAAAACAAATGTTTTGTGTTGTTCAAAAAGAAGTGGGGAGAAGTCAATACTTAAATCCCACTCTTTCTACTTAGCATCAATATTGAAATTATTTACCTGCTTCTTTAAGTGTATATAAATTGTTACATTTACCCCTACCACCATTTGTATTAACAATAGTGATAATCAGAGCAATATCAATAATTCATACATTTAATAAAACAATAATAAAATAAAATAAAAACACCATGTGTGTCAATCTAGGTCCATCTAAAGACCATCTAGGCTAAATTAAATGGTTGTGCTTTACCTCAACGTTTCCTTTTCGGATATAATGCATTATTTTAAAGAACTAACAGGATTTACAAGGCAAACACAGACTATAGCCTCGGGATTGAAATAAACTAATCTTGAACTATTATGAGACACAAACAGGATATAGCAGACACAACAGATTGATCACAATACTTGTTTGGATGTAAAGTAATAAAGATAAAGAGCAAAGAGTGGGCTCTGCTTAAAAGGATGAAAGGAAGAGGGAGTGGAACAGGACAATATAAAACACAATATAGTCGAGTCGAGACTCATACAGTGGATGTGTCTTATTTTTCTAATGAGTCCAGAAAGAAACTCTCAGTCCTGCTACAATCTGACAAATCAATGTGCACCATCCTTTTTCCATAAACGAGAAGAAACTCGGCAATACTGTGTCAATAAATGATCAGTGTATAAAACAAAATAACATCAGCAATTTTGTATTTAACAGCGTGATTAGAAAGATTTGATTAAGAAACAATAACAATGTTTCCGCCCGGGTTTCAAACCAGGGACCTTTCACGTGTGAGGCATACATGATAACCACTACACTACACAACACAATTGTTTAACAATAAATCCCTTCACCCAACCACTAACTATGGGTGAAGAATATTCAAAGAAAATCACAAATTCTGCCAGGGAATTTGAGAACAACTATTGTATTGTATTATTGTACAAAGCAGTGTTCATTGATGCTATTGGCCAGAAAACCTCTAATAAGTGAAATAAGGCATCCAATTTAAAATAAAAGGAAACAAATTATTAATTATGACAAAAGATGAATGAAAGACACTTTTTTCCCTTTGAGGCTTGTTATAAGAATTCTATATGTCCAAAAGAATTCTATATCCTTATATTATCCAGAGAGACACGGAGACAGATTATATTATAAAAAGCGAAAGGCCAGGTTTTATTCCTTGCAAGGAGAAGCAAAGTACACAGATATATACAAAAGGTACATAGTGCGTTTTGCTTACAGAGGTAAGCAAAACACTACATTTTATATCACTAAAGTGGGGGCTGTCAGTGGGAGGTGTATCTTGCATACACCCTCCCCTCAAGGCCCCAGCTCCAGGCTCCAGGTGCAGAAGTCCTCCGGCAAGCCATGTCTTTAGTTATGTCTACTCCATGCTTGGAATAACATGGAGGACATAACATGATTTGACATGACCTGTAGAGAACTATGAGCACCAACTAACTATAAACAATATACACAATTATAAGAATAAAATTCTTATAACATTCCCCCCTCTTTATGCTGATAACAATTAGCATAAACAACCTACTAGCTTGATTTTGAGTTTTAAACTATGACAGAAGCGAAAACCCAGCAGGGCGTTGACCTAGCCAGAAGAACATTTTGACCCCTTGGTAAAATGACCTAAAGCTGGGAAAAACTCTTCTATCCACCCCTTGCCCCAAAGGCGGTGACAAAACACAAACATCAAGCATCAAACGTATGTAATCACTTCAAATGATTAACTTACAACACATGTCAAAACAAACACAACAAATGATTATAATGGGATATGTTTCAAATCAAATGGGAACCCACAGAGTAATGCACTGATTCTTCAAAGTCAAATTCTTTAAAGTCCATAAATCATAAATGTCCATAAATCATAAATCAAAACACAGTGTCACTCCAAAATAAAGTAGAAAAATTTGCCAGAGGTTGAGCTGGTCAACCCATTGGACTCAAGATCTCTGGCCTGTCCCTGCCTGTCCATTTCTGTCCCTGTAACGAAAAGAAAAACACATGGAGTGAGACATATGCACATTCGTAATGATTAAAATCAATTCTCTTCAGCATAATCAATTCAATGAACCATACGGCCCTTAGGTCTGTAGTATGATCCGTCCTGGAGCTGTAGTCCCGTTGGTGTTCATGCAAACAATAACGTCCCTCAGATATCAAAGTGTTCATCTGAGGTCAAAGCCTTGACCTTAGTCGTTTGGCAGGTGCATGTCCAGGAATGTTGACCCAGCAATGGACACATTCATCAATCTCACCAACAAGCTCCGGTACATGTAAAGCAACACAAACAAACATTATTAGACATGGAAGTGCAACAACAACTACAAGTACATGTACTGTATCTCAATTCAGATTCTAAAATCCCAGTCAATTTTCCAAATATGTTGTAAAACCAGGTCAAAATGAATTTCTCTATTCCAAAATTAATTTCTCTAATTTCTCTGTTAGAGTTTGAAGTCCTTTCTTAAAGACTTTAGTTCTGCTGTAACTAGTCCTGTGTTACTTTGGAGGAAATCCTTTGTAGATCCCCTCTTCAGCTAAAAGCATGCTCAGTGCTGTTTTGTTCTGTCCAGTCCTTGGATCAGTTTTCTCATTTCCAGTTTTAATTAACAGTTACAGCATCTCTTGTGTAATTCATAAACCTTTGTTGTTTATAAATATACTTAATTTAATCCACATTTTCATAAATTGTCCCAAAATGGTAAACATTCAAATCCTAATGCTAATTTAATTTTAGCCTTATATTCATTAAGGACACCTTCGAAGGACGCCTCTGTCGTCGATGTAAATGGGGCTCTCAAATGAACCTGAGGGAGCTGCTGTTTGGCTCCTAAAGTGTGAGTTTCCACTCACGATGTTCTCCGTCACATTGTATGTGAACACAAATAAAACGAGGATCCTTTAAGGACGCATGTTTCCGGTCAGCAGGCAACGCTGGTCTAATGATCTTACTTTCACAAAACCTCCAGACTTCTGCTTTGCACTGCACCTGTCCCTGATCTCTACGTTTGTCAAGTTCAGAGTGATGTCACAGGAAGTCATGTGACTCCCGTCACTAGCCCTGCTCACAGGTGTACTTCCCTTCCCAGGTGTAAAACAAGATGATATAAGTTCAAAGAACTATGTTAATATTAGCTCTTACTGGTGGTGGCTATATTAATTTTCAAAACTCCTTTTCTGGTATACTTGTTGTAGTTGGCTTCCATCCAAATAAAGAACAAACAAACAAATCAGAACGTTCTCTGACATTATAGACCCATAAAAAGTGCCTACTAGGTTTTCGTCGAACGAAACCATAAAAGCCCTTAAAATGATCAAACCATAAAATTGAAACAGCAGATAAACCCTGTTTCCACAGATATGGTCTGCTGGAAATCTACTTTAATCTGAAAAGGTTTAATCAGACTAAACAGTGCTTCTCCAGAAAAGTCCTGTCAACTTTCTGTATTTCATTATTTGATTTAAACTCCTCTTTTAACTGCATTAAACACTGTTGTTTAGCCTCATGCTAACCATTAGGTTAACCAAGCATTCCTTCAGCACTTTAACACAGTTTTAGTTTAAACCTTCATCACTTTAATACAGTTTTAGTTAGTTAAGTTAAGTTAGTCGTGGGCTTTTAAAAATCATCGCTTCACATGCAGTGAACACTATACGTAGGCCTACGTCTTTCTATACGTCACGTCCAACGCGACAGGACTCCAATCTCACCATTAACCATAGGTTTCGGCAGGGTCTCGATTAAAGAGTCAGCTCGAGCTTTTCCTGTGCATATCCCACACTTCCCGTGTGAGTGTCGCACCATAAACCAACAATACTAGCTATGCAAGGCAGTTCGATTGTGGCGTATTACGATACGTGATTATTAATCTAAGACAAATTCTTGTGCTCTCTAGACAAGCTCTTTAGAACTCATACTCCTTCTTGTAATTAGGTGCTCTATCTCGCATAGAGGTTCGCACTTGTCACGGCCAAATGAACTAAACGCACGAGTCAGTTTCAAGAAACACCTGAAGACTTACAAAGCATAAGGTATCTATCAAACTAAAATCCAGCAAGACAACAAGCTTTAACACAGATTAACATCAGAATATCCCGTTTACAATCTCACCATAAACCACGCAGGCAGGGTCTCGACTGAAACACATACTTTTTTCCAGCTTTCAATCTCACCATAAACCATATAGGCAGGGTCTCGACAAAGCGTTATCAGCGTTTAAGAATCTCCTATGCTGGCCAGCCTCATGGAAAAACATCAACTTATGGTGATGTAAATACATGCAGCCCGCTCAACATACGCCAGATTTCCAAAACTAGCTACTTCCGGAAGCTTTGGTAATTACAAACTCACACACACACACACCAAAAATAAATTAAACAGCTGTTTACCTGAATTTTCAGTCCAATAGTCCAGTTGTTCCGCAGCCAGACTGTCTTTTCTGTTCTCTCGTCTCTCTGCTCTTCTCTTTTTTCAGTCCAGATTTCGTCATCGTGTTCACACACACACAGAGGGGATATCTGGCCCTTTACTGCTAAATAGCACAGCTTGGGACTTACAAGAAATGCTTTGTTTTTGCATTTCTCCGTGCACGTCAGTTCACCTCTTTGTATGAGAAACAACGAATATTGAAATCCGCAGCAACCCCGGTTCGAATCCGGGTCACGGCACCAAATGTTATAAGAATTCTATATGTCCAAAAGAATTCTATATCCTTATATTATCCAGAGAGACACGGAGACAGATTATATTATAAAAAGCGAAAGGCCAGGTTTTATTCCTTGCAAGGAGAAGCAAAGTACACAGATATATACAAAAGGTACATAGTGCGTTTTGCTTACAGAGGTAAGCAAAACATTACATTTTATATCACTAAAGTGGGGGCTGTCAGTGGGAGGTGTATCTTGCATACACCCTCCCCTCAAGGCCCCAGCTCCAGGCTCCAGGTGCAGAAGTCCTCCGGCAAGCCATGTCTTTAGTTATGTCTACTCCATGCTTGGAATAACATGGAGGACATAACATGATTTGACATGACCTGTAGAGAACTATGAGCACCAACTAACTATAAACAATATACACAATTATAAGAATAAAATTCTTATAACAAGGCTTTTTGCAAATCAAACAAAATATTTAATGAAAATGGATGAGTTTAAGGGCTACAAAGTGAACTCCCTGCAGGATGTTCGTGTTTCTCACTGACTGTGGACAAAGGGAGCAGCACCACATTAAGAATGAATAAATGTAAAAAGCTGCAGGGAATGGATAGAAAAGATTATTTAATTGAGATCTTTTATGATCTTGACATGTACGATACATGTATTTCGTCATAAAAGGCACAACTCCACAGCTTCTACAGGTATTTCACAAATTAAGGGAACTGTACCTGTTGGTCTCCTCTCGACTGTGGTTCCAACAGTGAGGTAAAAGCTGGAGCTAAACACTGCGGTCTGTTGACTGGATAAAAATTCTCATTGAAATAAAAATAAGGCACTTACAATTGAATAACGGCTGGATGAAGTAGGAACAAAGAGATAACTTTTGTGGAACTTATATAATCTCTGAAACAAACTGTACCATACTGACCCAACTAGTGCCATACCTCTCTTTGAAAATATAAATTTAGATACAGTTTGGTTGGGACCAACTGCGAAAGTTCCAATAAAACGGCTTGTGTGAAAGTGCACTTAAGTGAAACCATTTTATTTTTATATTTTTTGTCTTTGATAATGTAAAGTTGACTCTTTGTATGAATTATGCCAGTACTGTCTGTCTACTTTTCTTTAATTTCTTTAGCTGCAAGGTAAACCTGAGCTGGCAGCTGCTCAGTTGACAGTTGGATTGTTGCCAGATACATATTAATAAACCAGTCTTTATTTAAACAGAGCCTGAAGAGTGACCTTGGGCTCATTCAATGAAGGATAAAAGCCGCTGAACGAGGCTCATCTTCACTTCTTCTTCTGTAGTTTCTCCAAAGCTCAGACATGGATTCACTCAAGTTCATCGCGTTGATCTGTGAGTATTTGCACCAGAGTCTTACTCAGACCAAGGCTTAGACCAGACTATGTTTTGTACCTCTGATCTCTGATCCTTTATGGGCTGCAGCTGGAGACTTTTTCAGCTGCTTTGGATGAACTTAAGTTCAAGGATAAACTCTACAGACTTCTTTTCTGTTCAGTTTTCTTGTAGTTACTGTCCTGTGTCGTGAGGGGGCAGTGTAGTCCTTGTCAAAGTGGAGCTGTTCTAGTAATATTTCTAAATATAAATATTAACTTAAGTTCTCTGTGTTTTTTCCCAGTGCTGGCCCTTGTCTTTGTGGCTTCAGGTAAGTACTGTTCACTCCTAAATGAAGACACCACTGTTTAAGTCTCACTGGTTTTAAATAATGTCTTTGTATTTTTACAGTTGTCTCTCAAGAAAAACCACTGGAAAAATCCAAAGAGAAGTTTGAAGAAAGGTTAGTGCATACTTTTATGACAAAAAAAGAAAACACATTTATAACAAATAACAAGGCTTCAGAGACTTAAAAATCTCCTTTTCTTGCAAGTGTGTGATCCATTGATGGGTTTTAAATGTATTTATGTCACATGTGACTGCTCCTCGTTTATATAACAGGGTCAAAAAGTGGAAAGAGGAACACAAGGTAGCCTTTGGGGCATTGCATCGTTCTTGGCTTCAGTGGAAAGCGAGTCAGATGAATCAGACCAACGCAGAACACGCTGCTGCAAAACTCCTGTGCCTCTTGATTCATAATTTCTGAATGAATCTGAAAATGATGCTCTTACAAGATAAATAAAAGGTTGATTCTCTTCGGAGTGAGCGGTGTCTTTGTTAAATTTTATTAATCAAAGGCCTCGACATGCCACACTCCTCCTTTTTAGAGCATGTCTATGGCATGTGAGCAGCTACGGTGGCCCAGCAGAGACATGCTGTTTATGAACAAACTCAGTAGATGAATTTATTTGAATGACATCTTTTTATTTAACCATTTCAATCACAGAACTGGATTTGGCTCCCGAGGCTTGAGTGTCCTCTGTCATAAATCAAATTATTGCACAACAGAGCAACAACATGACCATATTACTAGACCTCTCTGTCTCTCTTGGGCTCAGAACTTTGTTATTTCCTTAGTTATCCTTTTAACACACAGCATCTCTCAGGGTAATCAGCTCATAATTGCGGAACCTGCTTTTAATAAAATTGCAATTTTATTTTAAATGCAATTAATTGTTTCTAAAGTAAAATGTCAATCACACCTCTATGAAAAATAATTTTAGTGTAACTCTTTACATTACGCCACAGAGAAACACAGAGCTCACAAACACACAGAGGCCCAAGAGAAATGTTTTTACAGTAAAAATCACTTCTGTCATTTGTGATGTTTTCATTGCAAAATGTATTTAATTAAAAGTGTCTGATAAAGTATCTCAGGAGAAGTATATACCAGCTTTACCAAATCAAAAGCTGTTGAGCTGTTGACACACGACTGATGCAAAATGTAGAGTCAGTGAACAACACACTTAAAATAAAATATTGTGTTTCCTAAAAGAAAACTTGGACTCCTCACTTTAAAAAGCACTTGGTTTCTTGTAATATCTGCAGTATTTATTATGTCTGACTCCTGTTTCAGCCTCAAAGAGTAGAGCAACAACCAGAAGAAAGCCTCACGGATTGCATGTCAAGTCCAGCATAAAGGAAAGACTCTGCTGTAAAACACTGGTACCTCTGATTCAAAAAGTCTGAATGAATCTGACTGAAAATGTGCATCCTACAATAAAAAATAAAAGTTCATTCTCTTTGGAGTGTCATTTTCTTTATTGAAACACTTTGTGGAGTGGAAACAAGAATAAAAGACGTCCTTCAATGATTTATATTACATAATTAAGTTAGCATTTAATAATACAATGCGCCGGTGACCCACAATCTTTGAATAATGTCTGATTATCACTGAAGCATTTCAAGACAACAATAACAAAATAGATTGATTTGTGGACTTCTGGGAAAAAAAAGTCTTAATCCAGACAGTTGCCAGTGACGTTTTATCCAAGTTTTAGCAAGTGTAGTAGAATACATGGAGTCTAAAGTGAGCTCTGATTCCATGTGGTGGACACATGTTAGCCTTGTTTCCACGAGGTTAGTAAGGTGCGTACACAACACTCAGCCTAGGGTCCAAAGTTTGTGGTCCACTTTCCAACAGGAGTTAAACACTGTGGCCAGCTGACAGGACGATATAGTATACACTCCTTATTTGCAAAACAAAAGGAGAATAAAAACAAAACAACATCAATTATGTGAAAAACATCATATTACAACAGAGAACATGATAAATGTTTTCCTGATGACAAAGCTAGTGTTTATTATCAACAGCTGAGTCAGTGTTGTACGGCTCTTGCTTCATAAATCTAAACATTGTATTTATCGTCTACACTTCATTAAACACAAGCAGGATCTGTGCCTCAAATACAGAGTCCCTAAATTATAGGAAACTCCTGCAGCTCTATGAACGTAATGTTCAGAAAGATGGTAATAAACAGAAACAGTCTAATGCTTCCAGCAGCAGCTGTACCTCCAGCCTCTCATCACTACACTCTTGGATTGATGAACTTTTTTTGACAACACTTTTTAAGTTAATAAAAGTCCACTTCACAACATACATGGCTCTTCTGTGATGTCACTACTTTGACGCCGTTCTTCGAGGGCTCAGAAGAGTGGAAGCTTAGTTGTAGTGAAAGCCACACAAACCAAGACAAAGGTCGTGTTTGCAATCCACTTATTTTAGTTCAGACCAAAACAGAAATCGATCCGTTTGTTCAGTTAGCTCCTGGTCCTTAACAGTCACATTTTCAGGTCCAAATGAACAGAGCAACCACAACAAGACCAGAGTGTTACGAGACCAAAACCTGTGTGTATCATACATCGCTAGAGATCCCAGCAAACAGTTACAAGTCCAAGTGAGACCAAGTGCAAACTCATTGCTTAGTTTTTGGTTAAGGAGTCTTAAATAAGATAAGATGTGATAAAAAGAGGATTGATTTAAAATTTCACTATAGTCCACTAGAGTAAGTCTGGAACCCTAGACAAGACCGAGTAACAATGGGTTTCAGTCACAAGGTTGAGTTGTGGCCAGTCAATCTCTGTGTCCGAGACAAAACCAAGACTTCAGCACTACAGTACTAGGACCAGGCAGAACCTCTAGATCTGGACAAAAGTGACTCCATTGCCATTTTCCAGACAAACCCTACAGAGTTGCGTTGGTTTTGTGGGACGGTGGACTTGTGTGTTTCTCGTTTTCTCCGTTCATCAGACTCAGCCGTCCTCTCTTAATCGAGGTCCCGCTGGGCAGCAGAAGCAGGTTTCTGTTTCTAGAGTCAGAGGAATGAAGACAAGGACTGGGACTGACCGAGGACAGCGTCTGGGAGCTGCCATTCAGGAACCAGGAGTTGTTTGAGCCTTGGTGGCTTCGGTAGTTGGAGTACGCCTGCCAGCCCTGACGCTTCCTCTTCCAGCGACAGCGAAGAATCCGGATAAACGCCTAAAACACAACGAGTCACACTTAAACAGGATCTGGTTTAGTCCAATTTTTTTGGTTTAGTCCTAGTTAAGACTTGGATTAGCCCTGGTTTAATCCTATATGACTGTTTCTCAGTCTTGGGTCGTGTTTAGACTTGGATCAGAACTTTGGTTAAGTCCTAGTTTTGTCATGTATATGTCTTGGTTTTAAAGCGACTTGTGTGCAGGTTTAGTTCTTCTCTATTTCGTGGTTGAATCCAAATCTTTGTCTTTTTGTCCTTGTAGTCCTGGTTTAGTCCCAGGTTAACTCTTGCTTTGATTCTGGTTTAGCCTCAGTTTCATGGATTAGATCTGTTTTAATCCTGGTTTACTCCTGGTTTAGTTCTGGTTCAGTTTTGGTTTAGTCCTGTTTAAGTGCTTTTTAGTCATAGTTTAGACCTGCTAAATGTAATGTAAATGTATGTAATTATTGCTGGTTTAATCCAGGTTTAGTTGCTGGTTTTGTCCTGCTCTATTACTGGTTGAATCCTAGTTTAGCCTTGGGTTAGTCTAAGTTTTATCCTGTTCTAGTCCTGGTTCAGCCCTGGTTTAGTCCCATTCCAGTCCAATCTCGGTCTGTCTGGTCTGGTGGGTGTTACCTGTTTGAACTCGCGGCTGTAGCAGGGATAAATGATAGGGTTCAAGCAGCTGTTGAAGTATCCAAGCCAAAAGATGACTTTGAAGAGGTTTTCAGGAGGCCTCAGACTGGGGTTAAACGAGCCTTTCAACAAACACAAGAATTAAAACAGACATATCCAAATATAAGACTTTAATTCTCACAAAGTAGATTTATTTGTATCAAAAATAACAGTCGATCAATAAAGTCAGCAATGTTTTAGTCCTGGGCTGAGTTATGGTTTTGTCCTGTAGTGGTTGTTTAGACCTGTCATAGATCTAATGACAAACCATTCTAGCTCTGGTTTTGTCCTGATTTAGACTTGGCTTAGACCTGCTATAGTTTTGATTCAGGCTGGCCCTTGTTTAGTTTTAGTTTAGTCCTGTTTTAGACCTGGTTAAGACTTATTTTCTGTGGTTTAACCCTCATCTAGAACTGGTTCAGTCCCAATTTAGACTATTTCAGACTTGATTTTTCCTGCTTCACATCTTGTTTAAATGTATTTTTTAACCTGCCCCAGACATGTTTGGTTCTGATTTAGACCTGGTTATACTCCCGGGTCCTGACCTCTTGCTGGTCCTGATCCTGGTCTTTGTGTGGATTTGTGTGGATCATAGCGCTGATGTTCCCGCTGATTGTGTGGATTACTTTTCCCTGAGTTTGGACTTGTAAGGCCATTATTCGCCTGAGGCTGCTGTCTCTGACTATATATGAACACAGTTATTCCTGAACACACTCGGGACGCACCTGAACGCAGCTCACTCAGGTAACTACAAAGAGCAGGAACCTGAACGCAACACTTCATAACAAGACTCCCAGTTTGGTGATGAGTCGATCGGAGGCAAAAAACTTAAGCCTCGGCAGCTGTTTCTGACTAAATATGAACATGTTCACACCGGCAGAGATTCAAGACACCTGAAGACAATATTTAATGTTGAGGTGAATTAAATACAAAAAACATAAGAAATATGTAAAGGAAATGGGGCAACAATGACGTCTAATCAAGACCAGACTAAACTCTATGAAGAGAACAAAAGTAAGTTATAAAATCTTATTTTTCAGTGTTTTCCATGCATTTGAAAGATCTTGGTGCCTGCCATAATCTAATTTGCCCCGTCATACTCTTAATAGACCTAAGAATAGATTATAACAATGCATTTTAAGAATGTAAATCACGTTGAACCTGTGTTTGTTACATGAGACAGTGAGGGGACTGGATTTATGACTGTCTGCAGCTGAGGGATAATTAATAAGAAATAATTCACAGCTGAAAGCCTTGAGAAGTTTGCAGAATTTGTAATAAATGGAACTCTCAGAGCTGTCGTGTATTAAGTTTCTCCACAGCTGCATGAGCAACAAGCAACAAGCGGAGGATACAAGCAGAAAGACGGGAGTGATGCTCAGCTGAAGGATTAGTAAAACAATACCAACCTCTGTTCAATATTTACATGGAGGATCTCTATAAAGAGGTAAACATGTGTAGAACTGGATGTATGGTTGGAGGCTTAGTGGTGAATCATTTAATGTACGCAGACAACCTTGTGGTTTTTAGCCCTAGCTCAGCAGGTCTCTAGCAACTCCTGAATGTGTGCTCTGTGTTTGGAGATCAACATGATGTTAAGTACAATGCTACAAAGTGATCTCTTGTATTCCCTCTTTTACTACTGTTGTTTATGAGACAGCAGCCATTTACGCAATAATTCTATTCTTTTCTGTTTTAGGACAGCTGTCTTTTTCACATAAAAAGATCCATATATGTTGACAAGCTGTTAACTATTGACCAGGTATTACACAAAAGAGGACTCTGACTTCAGTGTGAACCTGAAGACGGACAGAGGGCTCATGTGTCGTGTTTAAAAAGGAGTAGCTCGGTTCACTTTGTTCCTTAATGGTTTTAAAAATGAACACAAACAGAGACTAAGCTCTAATCCTGAGACCACCCTCAGGGAACAATGCTTTGTGGGAAACGCAACACAAACTTTAACTCTGTTCTTAAAGCTCTGGTTTCTGATTGGAAAAAAATGTAAGACGTGATCAGTCGCACTTATTATAGAGATAAATGCATTTAAACAGCTTTTAAGCAGATTCTACTCTTTTGTATTAATGATGAAAAACACTTGAAGAGTCCAATTCCTGTGTTTTTGTTGTTTTGACGCTGGACTTTTCAGATTAAATCAGTTAAAATGCCAGCCTGAACAGAGCAGAGGCTGTAATGAACCCTTTTAGAGGATTTATTCACGGCTTCGATGCCAGATCAAACACCTAACAGCAGCGATTTCTTCTCTATATTCTGTTTGTTTGAGATAAGTGTCTGTTCCTGGGGCTATTTTGCTTCTCTGGTGTAAGTCAGCGTGTCCAAATGAGGCTTTTAGATTCATTTATCACAGCGTCATCATAACGGTGAGGAAATCTGAAGACTGTGAAGCTGCGAATCGAAGATGAATGACAGACGAACATAAGCCTCAGTGAAAGACGTCAGGAATGTACAGTGTGTTCAAGAGTAACATAAAGTAAAGCTGTTTGTCAGATGATTTCTAGAGATATTTTCATGAAGAATACAGACTCTTATTGTCATGTTTGGCAGAGACTCTCTTCCAACTTCAAATTTCTGGGCCTGCACCTGGATGATGATCTATTCTGGAAAACCAGAAAAGAAGGCACAGCTACAACTCCACTTCCTGAGGGTCCTGAGGAACAACGCCCCCAAGGAGCTCCCGATGCTCTGTCGAAGGTGTGCTGATGTACTGCATCCCAGTGGGCTTTGCCAGCTGCACTTAACAATAGTTATTAGACTAAACCAGAACTAAACCAGGACACTGTCAGGACTAAACCAAAGACAATATCCAGTACTTAACCAGGATGGAATTAGGACTAAACCATGAGTAACCCTCCTGAAAACCAGGACAGAAACTAAGCCCCAAACTCAAACTTAAATCCTGGATCAACCAAACTTGCCTTAAACCAGATCTAAACTGGAGTAAACCTTTACTAACCCAGGTCTAAACCAGAACCCACCCTAAATATGGACTGTGGTTAAGACTAAACCAGGACTAAACCTAGACTAACTCTAGTCTAAACCCAAGACTAAAATAGGACTGAACCTGGCTTAAACTTGACCTCAATCAGGACTAACTCCAGCAGAACTATACAAAGACTAAAGCAGGTCTAAATTAACCCCACAAACCCAGTACTACGAACCTGCACTAAACCCAGTCTAACTTAAGACTAATTAAAGGCTTAAACAAGTCCTAGAACAGGTCTACGTACTGATGGGCAGCGTGAGGAAGAAGGGCAGCCAGCAGAGGATAAACATCCCGACCACAACCCCCAGCGTCTTGGCGGCCTTCTTCTCTCGGCTAAACTTGAGCAGTTTGACGGACAGCGTGCTGCGTCCAGCTGAAGCCCCGCCCCCTGAGCCTTTAAGGGCGAGGCTCGAGTCCTGGTTCCTGCAGTGTATCCTCAAAGTGAGTTCGCTGGAGTTCTGCATCCGCTCCTTCATGACGCCGGCCTCCAGGTTCTTGGTGGTGCGTTTGGCCACGATGTAGACGCGGCAGTACATGGCCAGAATCACAGCCAGAGGGATGTAGAAGGATCCCAGCGACGAGAAGAGGGCGTAGAAGGGCTCCGGCTTGATCATGCACACTCTATCGTCCTGAAATTACATGGACATTACATTGGGAGGGTTTTCCATTAGTTAAAGTTTTGTGAAATTTAGGAGTATACAATTAGTTAGCTTAGTTACCAGTTTTTATCCGAACAACATTTACTTTTATAGAAATAGTTAAACATGGTTATCTCTATGCAGTAACAAAATATAGCTATTGAGTAACAAACAAGCTCCATGTATTTTCAGCTCTGCAGTTACACTCAGAGACCTTTAGATTGTGTTTATATATAAAAACCTGCACTTTGTTATTTACCTAAGACCTGACTTTCCAATTCAAGTCAATAATTTACAACAAAACGTCACTTTTCACCAGTTGAACCACCTTCACTGCTCCGAGTCTTATAACTTTTAACATTCTCCATATAGAGGCAACACTTGTGAATGTGACCTTTTTGGTGTTCTGTGTTTTCTGTTCCAATTAAATACAACATTTTCAAAACACTGAAGCCGGTCCAACTATTATTCAACATTCAAACATGTTGAATAGTGTTTTATTACGAGCCATCCTCTGTGAACGTTTGACTTTGTCTGTTCATTTATGAAACCGGGACTAAACAGGTATCGAAGATGGACCGAACAAATGGTCACAGCCACAGATTAATTGAGAAGTGGAGTTAAATAGGACAATAGCTACACTAAACCCAGAGGAAACCAGGATTCAACCAATACTAAGAAAAAACAAGGACTAAATCTTAACCCCATACTCAAAAGAGATCAACTCAACTGAGACAAAATATATACACAACGAGGATTAAACTTAGACCAAATTCAGGTTTAAACCATGAACTAAACAAGACCTAAATCAATACTAAGGTAGAAAAACCAAGATCCAATGTTCTATGTTTCTGT
Organism: Perccottus glenii; assembly: GCA_024416835.2. Classification (NCBI taxonomy): domain Eukaryota; kingdom Metazoa; phylum Chordata; class Actinopteri; order Gobiiformes; family Odontobutidae; genus Perccottus; species Perccottus glenii. Next base: position 21,895,659 of record CM044561.2, on the reverse strand, counting down.
TTGTGGTGCATGCTGGGTAGTATAGTTACCTGTGAGGGCGTCTGCTTCCACCCCAGCAGTGGGCCGATGGAGATGACAGTGGCCAGGACCCAGACGGCAAGCATGGCCAGCAGGGCGCGCCGCTCGGTGACGATGGTGGGGTACTGCAGCGGGTAACGCACGCCAATGTAACGATCAATGGAGATGACACACAGAGACATGATGGACGCCGTACAACACAGGACGTCCACCGCCGCCCAGATGTCACAGAAGATACGGCCAAACACCCACGTGTCCAGCACCTGCAGAAGAAAGAGTAAACAGGAGTGAAGGCAAGGAGGAAAGGGGAGTAAAGACAGGGAGGAAACAAGAGTGAGACAGGGAGAAAACAGCAGTGAGGCGAGGAAGAAACGTAAGTAAAGACTGGGAGGAAACGGGAGAGGACGTACAACCACCATTTTTGAGTTACAGCAGACGTTTTTTTCATGATTTCCCAAAATAAACCAGGACTGGATCAGGATTATAATATGAAACAAAGCCAAAACTAAACCAAAATTAAGCCAACTTTAACCCCAGACCAAATCAAGGACTAAATCTGGAATAAACCTGAACTAAACCTAGACTGAACCAGTAACAACAGGAACTAAACCGTGGAATAGAACCTACAACTCCAACAGGACTAAACATGGACTAACTCGGATAAAACCTGGAACTAAACCAGGATCAAACCGAGACAAAACTAAGCCTACATTACTAAAGGAACAAACAAATCATTAGTTCAAATGATTGATACATAGAACATTATCTTTAGAAAGTCTTTAAATAGGTTTTAGCTCCTGTTCTGCCTTGTTTATTATATTTTAACCACAAAAACGTCTTGGACTTCAGTGAATCATTATCTCTGCTATGACAACGTTTCCCAAATAAAAAATATAAACTGCAGAATCAGAGCTAAACTGGGATGAGTGCAGATTCCCAGCCTCTCAGTTTTTTCTTCGATGTGAACAAGAACAAGCCGCCAATCATCTCTGGACAAGCTACGACCATTAAATATTTCACATTTTTTCCCAGATTGATAGATTTAAAGAGCTTATGCCATTTATTATCTTGTTATGATTTGACCATGGCCGAATTAATCAAATATTTGAGGTCCTAATCCCTATATGTTTGCTTTGGATTTATTATGGACCGTTTTTATATTTTAAGGATTATGATAGCTGCTACCTCGTTAGCGCATTAGCTTGTTTTGGCTTTTAAATATAGAATATATAGGGGTTTAACTAAAACACTATACATTTAGCTGACGCTTTTATCCAAAGCGACTTGCATTAAGCTACAATTCACCAGTGTAAGAGAACACCACTGGAGGCAAGGTGGGTTAAGTGTCTTGCCCAAGGACACAACGGCAGTATGAACTGTGGGGAGAGCGGGAATCGAACCACCTACCTTCCGGTGGGAGGACAACCGCTCTACCACTGAGCCACTGCACCCTATCTAAAGTTTATCTAAAGTATCAGCTGTTTATTAAGATGTGCAGGACAAAACCAAGCTCTAAAACCAATCTTAATCAAACTAGATTAGTACAAGGCAAGCACCAAACCCTGAATAAACAAACCAAGACTAAGCCAAGGTCTTCATCAAGATGGCTAGATGCATGATTAAAGACTAGATTAAAACCAGAACCAAACTAGGAATAAAGGATTTAAATTGGAAGTTTACTGATTTATTTTAGGACTAAACCTGGACAAGATTAAAGCAAACCTAAACCAGGACCAAACCAGCACTGACCTGGGTCTTAATCAAGACTAAATCAAATCAAGGTCTAAACCCAAACTAAAGCAGATTAAAGGATATTATTTTGTTCCATCATAGTCTGGTTGGACAATTATTTTGACCTTATTTCAAATCAGGTAGTCCAGGTCTAGACTCCCTGTGGGACTGACCTCCAGCATGGCGGACACAGGCAGGACTGTGGTGCCCAGGAGCAGGTCTGCGATGGCCAGGTTGATGATGAAGTAGTTAGTGGGCGTCCGGAGGTGTCGGTTACAGACCACAGACAAGATCACCAGGATGTTCCCCACGATGGCAAACAGTATGAACGAGGCCAGGACCATTCCCACTGGCACTGCACGGCTCAGGTCCAGAGGGGCCACGGAGTTGTTAGAGGAGGCGTTTAAGGTCCCAAAAAGATCAGCAGTCGAGTTAGTCCACACACTCATGGTTTAGTCCTAGTCTGAGTGAAAGAGAGAGGAGGCAGATGAGTTTGATTGACAGAGAATTACTGGATAAAAAAAGGACTAGACAAGAACTAAAAAAGGAATTACCCAGGTCCACAAAGGGACCAAACAAGGACTAATCAAGACTAAACAATGAATCAACTACTAGACTAGACTAAACCAGGTCTAGACCAGAATTGACAGGGACTAAACTAGGAATAAACCAGGACTAAACAAGAAACAGATCAGGGCTAAACCAGAATTTAAACAGAACTAGACGGTGACTACACTAAGACCAAACCAGGACTAAACTAGAGAAAAATTAGACCAATACAAAGTAAAATACCAGGATTAATCCAGGACTAGAGAAGGACTAAACCACCTAATACTAAACCAGGGATAACAAATACTAAACTAGGACCAATAAATACGTCAAGCAGTGTAATAGTTGAGTCACTAGTTTTCAAGTCCTCGAGTCCAAGTCCCCAAAGACTAGTCCGAGTTGAGTCCAAGTCGAGTCATCATCACTTAAAGTCCAAATCCAGAGTTATCCAAAAAAATTCAAGTCAAGTCCAAGTTAAGTCATTTTTAGCTAAAAGTCCGAGTCACTAAATAAAGGTCCAAGTTGAGTCCAAGTCACTACAAAACTGAAAACTGTGGCAGTCAAACCAACACATTGATTGGAATTAAATATGTTGAATAAAACTCTTTTTGGCTGCACAATTAGTAGCAACATAATACAGTTATAACACAGAAAAGAATATTCATGCCACTAAATTATAGAACATGCAGTATCCTATTATGGATGCTTTTATTGAAATATTAAATTAAAATATAAATGTTAGTTTACACCTGGTTTAGTTCTGGGTTGTTTTGTTTAAGGTTTAGTCCTGGTTAATTCATGTTTTTTCCTCAGTTTGTGAAAATAACTGGTACAATATCCTGCTATTCTGACGCCATTTCTGTTGCATGGTTTAGACCTGGTTTAGACTCAGTAGGACCAGCTTTTGTCCTGGTATGGACCTGGTTTACCCCTGATTTAGACCTGGTTTGTCCTAGTTTACTCCTGGTGTTTTAGACCTGGTTCAGTCCTGGTTTAGTTCTGATTCAGACATTGTTAACTCAGTTTTCAGTCCCTGAGTTCATGTTCAGCCTCAGTTTAGGTCCTGAAGTGATCGATTAGTTCAGTGCAGTTCATTTACCCGCAGTGTATCCCTCGAGTCCTGGTCTGATCCTTAGTTTCCTCTTAGTTACGACTGTGTTTTCAAGTAAGTGACAGTATTTTGAGTATGTGTCCATAGATGTAATAATAGACAGACACACAAGATACTGTTTGTCCTTTATAAACTGGAAATAAACTGAGCTAGGTGTCTGCTGTGGGCTTCTACTTCTTTTCATTTAAATAATTGAATTGTGTGTTGTGTCTAAAACATAAACTAAACCTGGACTAAACCTGATAAGGACTGAACATGGTACTAAAACCTGCACATAAACCTGGACTAAACTTGGATTAAGCAGAGCCAGTCTTTAAATAGGTTTTAGCTCCTGTTCTGCCTTGTTTATTATATTTTAACCATAAACACTTCTTGGACTTCAGCGAATCTTTATCTCTACTATGACAACGTTTCCATGTTTGGATTAAGCAGAGCCAAACATGGACAGAACCACACTAGGACTAAACGAGGATCCAACCCGAACTAGGCAGGACTAAAACCGAGACAAAACCTGGATTAAATAGCAGTACAACCTGGACAAAACCATGACTAAGCAAATCCAGGACTAATACTGATTAGAACTAAACCAGGATCCAACCTGAAATAGGCAAGAGTAAAACTAAAACAAGACCTGGATAAAGAAAAACTAAAACTTGGACTAAACCTTGACTAAACCTGGACTGATCAGGATAAAACTTGGGACAAAAACCTGGACTAAACTATGGCTGAGCAGGATCGATTCCAGGACTAAAACTGGAACAAACCAGACTAGAACTAAACATGGACTGAGCATAATAAAACCTGGGACAATGATCTGGACTAAAACTGAAAATAAACCTGAACCAAGCCAAACAATAACTAAACCTGACAAAAAATAAATAAATAATAATAAATGAATGAATGAATGAATGAATAAAAAAAAAAAACAACGCAAAAAATTAAAATGGATAAACTAAACTAAGACTTACCCAGTTTCAGACTCATTCTCAATTTGTTGTAATAAAATAAAATAAAAAAAATAAACTTACCAAATAGCCCTGCTTCTTATCGTAATATCCCTTTAATATTTCAGTTTAAATCAGTTAAATTATCGCTTTTAAATCCCATAACTGGACAGCGGTGTTTGGCGGCAGCAGCAGCAGGTGGTTTCCCGGGACAACCTCAGAGCTTCACGCCGCCCGCAGGAGCTCCTTCTCGGTGTAAAGTGCCGTTCGAGTCGCGGGTCGGATGTCCATGTCCTTTTACGGTTCAAGTAATGTTTAATGTGGGAAAGTTCCGAGGGGAGAAAAAATAATATGGACTGCTGAATCTTTCTCCGACAGAGAACACCCCCGCTCTGCGCTGTTAAAGGGACAGTCCAGTCTTTTAAACAGCGTCAGTTATGGATTTACCGCAGATAGGCTCCTGTACCTATATAAAAATGGACCAAGAGACCGAGGCAGAGAAGCGCAGAAGAGAGGGCTAGCTTCAACAACAGTGACTCAAAGTGATTCCAACATGCTACTCAATAATAACTCAAAAATCCTAGCCTCAAGTTAGCCGATTTCTCCATTTAAGACATTTTTTCCCCTTTATTTTCAAATAGCCTACAGTTTATTACATTGGGTTTTGGTTAGAGGCAGCAGCACTATACAAAAACAAAATAAGTAAAATAAAATAGACATCAATGAATGTGACGGGTGGCGCAGCAGGGTGTTGCTCTGGCGTCAAGCGTGCTCTTTATAAGGGAGAAGGTGGCTGGGTGTCGGGGTGTGCCAGGTTCCGGTGGGTGGCCAGGACGATTGCTGGACCATTGCTGTTGGTTTGTCGACTCTTTGAGCCGGGCTATGGTTGGGTGAAGACGGCTTACCTGTGTGTGAATGACTGGGTGTGGGTGTTCGACACCTCAGGATATGCGGTATTTAAATGTTTTTAGACTTTGATTTAAAATGTGTCTTTAGCAGATTGGCGATTATATTTTATTTCTTGTTTAACAGTGATCTACATGCACCACTACCTGCTGTCCTTTTAGTTATTGTTTTTTTTTGCGTTAGTTAGTCCGCTTCTGGGGACACTTGTGCAAGCGGACTAACGCTTTTTAATTTTTGTTTGTCTTGTAATGTTTTGTATTGTATTCTGGGGTTACTTCCTTGTTTAATTATTCCTGTTCGCCGGTGCTCAGAACTGTTACAGCCGATTCGTTTGTGTTGAGCATCTGCGGTGTCTTTGCAGTTGTTTGTTTGCTGTGAACCTGCTGTGTTTTGATGTGTGTGGGTTTCAAGCGGGTTTATCCGCCCTATGTGGTGTGTGGAATTAATAACGGCTCTGTGACAGAACCTGTAAGACGACTAATGAATAGGAAAACAGGAGTACCCTCCTTTTAGTGTTTATTAATAAATATTGTTTAACTTATTCATGCGTTTGTCTTCCTTACCACCACACACAGAACAACACTTGTAACAATCAATTAAAACTACCAAAGGTTTTATACAATCACAAATCTTTAGAAGAATGACTTAAATGTTAACATCATCCTACATTGAGGAGCAACTGGTGGTTATTTACAGCTGACAGCCAATGATACAATGGTGCATACACTAGATGGTTTTGTCTGTAGAGGGTGCTGTGGAAAAGGTCACAACTTTAGACTTTTTGTAACAAAACCAAAACAAAGACCTTGACTGAATCCACTCATTCTATTTTTGTTTTCCAGTATTCTAATTTACTCTATTATATTCGGCCACATTTGATATGTGTTTATGGGGACACTGACGCAAAAATGTAAATGTAAAAACAGCACATATTTTGGGGTTTTGTGAAAGGAGGTCAATGGGAACCAGGCTTACAGTATACTCCGTATGAAGACAGCCCCTCGATGGTTTAAAGTAAATTATTTATTGGTTATATATTATTTATTGTTTATTGGACACATCACATAATTTGCTATAGTCTTGTTAAAGCGAACGTGATAAAGATAACTTAACAAATACAAAATTTTTTTAAAAAGTGAAAAGATAGCAGCAGGCTATGTAGCCTACAGTTAACTGTTCAAATATAACTGTATAACCGGAAGGTTGGGGGTCAACTCTTTCCAGTACTGTTGTGTCCTTGGGCAAGACGCTTGACCAGCTGTGACACTGGTGTATCAATATGTGACTCACTCCCAGTGTGTGACAGTGGAGTGAATGAACAATGGATTAAATTGTGAATTGTGAAGCACTTTGAGTGTCTTGAAAAGCACTATAAAAATGGAATTAATTTATTAAATGTGCAGTTAAGATAAAGTCTAAATTTAGTAATCAGGCTAATTTAGTTGTTAATTTAATAACCAGAAAAAACTGCCCTGGTTGTTGGGTATCTTAGTGATATCTATGAAATTTTAGTTTAAGATTTTCCCAATCGGTGGCTGTTTTAGTGTTAGTTGTGTTAAAGTAAAAATGTTTTATTGTAACCCTTTAACTAATTTTAAATATTTACGCAACCGATTGGGAAAGATAAGACAGTAAATCATGACAAAAATAAAAACCTGGCACAGCATGACAAACTTATGCTAACATTAATAAATCACAAGTCAGTGACCAAAGCCAGGAAAGACTTAGAAGAATGTAGTGTTTTATTGGAGGAGATTTGCATGAGACAACATTAGTCTGACACAGGGCTATGTTACAGCTAGTCTTGGTTTTAGCCCTAGTTTAAGGCTAGGTTTAGTCCTATTTATGTCCCAGGCTTAGACCTGTTCTCGTTCTAGATAAGTCATAGATTAAATCTGGTTTAGTCCATGTTCAGCTCTGGCTGATTTATTCCAGGTTTTGCCCTGGTTTAGTCTTAGTTTAGCCCTGGTTTAGTCCTGGTTTAGTCCTGGTTTACTTCTGGTTTAATACTGGTTTAGTCCTGGTTTACTTCTGGTTTTGTCCTGGTTTACTTCTGGTTTAGTTCTGGTTTAGTCCTGATTTAGTCCTGGCTTAGTCCTGGTTTACTTCTGGTTTTGTCCTGGTTTACTTCTGGTTTAGTTCTGGTTTAGTCCTGGTTTACTTCTGATTTAGTCCTGGTTTAGTTCTGGTTTAGGCCTGGTTTACTTCTGGTTTAGTCCTGGTTTAGTCCTGGTTTTTTTCTGGTTTAGTCCTGGTTTAGCCCTGGTTTAGTTCTGGTTTAGTCCTGGTTAACTTCTGATTTAGTCCTGGTTTACTTCTGTTTTTTTTTCTGGTTTAGTCCTGGTTTAGCCCTGGTTTACTTCTGGTTTAGTCCTGGTTAACTTCTGATTTAGTCCTGGTTTACTTCTGGTTTACTTCTGGTTTAGTCTTGGTTTAGTCCTGTTTTTTGTCCTGGTTTAGTCCTGGTTTACATTTACATTTACATTTAGTCATTTAGCAGACGCTTTTATCCAAAGCAACTTACAAGTGAGGATAACAATGGAAGCAATTTTAACAACACAAGGTACAAAAAGCATAAGTGCACAAAAAACTAGTCAGTTTAAACCCAGCGCAGTATACAAAGCTAAGGATGAGAATTTTTTTTTTTTAAAGAAAGGAATCGATAGAAAAGTAAGTAGAATTCAGTGTTTGTCAGTCAGGTGTTGACGGAAGAGATGTGTTTTCAGGCGTTTTTTAAAGATGGCTACAGAATCTGCTGATCTTGTAGATCATTCCACCAATGTGGAACAGAGCCAGAGAAGGTACGTGAGAGTGATTTTTTACCTTTTTGGGACGGTACCAATAGACGTTGTTCATTTGCAGAGCGCAGGGATCTGGTAGGAACGTAGGTCTGTATTAGTGAGTGAAGATATGAGGGTGCAGAACCAGTGGTGGTCTTGTAGGCCAAGAGCATAGCTTTGAGTTTAGTCCTGGTTTACTTCTGGTTTAGTCTTGGTTTAGTCCTGGTTTTGTCCTGGTTTAGTCTTGGTTTAGTCCTGGTTTAGTCGTGGTTTAGTTCTGGTTTTGTCTTGGTTTAGTCCCGGTTTAGTCCTGGTTTAGTTCTGGTTTAGTCCTGGTTTAGTCGTGGTTTAGTCCTGGTTTAGTCGTGGTTTAGTTCTGGTTTTGTCTTGGTTTAGTCCTGGTTTTGTCCTGGTTTAGTCCTGGTTTAGTCCTGGTTTAGTCGTGGTTTAGTTCTGGTTTTGTCTTGGTTTAGTCCCGGTTTAGTCCTGGTTTAGTTCTGGTTTTGTCCTGGTTTAGTCTTGGTTTAGTCCTGGTTTAGTCCTGGTTTAGTTCTGGTTTTGTCCTGGTTTTGTCCTGGTTTAGTCTTGGTTTAGTCCTGGTTTAGTCCTGGTTTTGTCCTGGTTTAGTCTTGGTTTAGTCCCGGTTTAGTCCTGGTTTAGTTCTGGTTTTGTCCTGGTTTAGTCTTGGTTTAGTCCTGGTTTAGTCCTGGTTTAGTTCTGGTTTTGTCCTGGTTTAGTCTTGGTTTAGTCCTGGTTTTGTCCTGGTTTAGTCTTGGTTTAGACCTGGTTTAGTCCTGGTTTAGTCTTGGTTTAGACCTGGTTTAGTCCGATATATGTAAAGGGTTCAGTCATTGTGAGCAGTGATTGGATTCCTCCTCTGAGCCATAGATCCACAGTTGGACAAACACAAACTGAGCAATGCAGTGGGATATAGTAGGAATAGGAATATCACAGTAGCCTCAGGACAATATTTCCCATAATCCCCTGGGAACTCTCTTAAATACCAACAGAGAAAGATAAACAGGGCTAAATACAGGCATCCACCACAAATTTGTTTCATTTTTTGTCACAGAGATTTGTTGTTGTAAAAAAAACAAACATCTGGTAAACAATATGAACTGTCCTTGATGTAAACCTGGTTAGTTCTTGTTTAGTCCTGTCTAAGTCTTGGGGTAGTCGTAGATTTGGCCCTGATAGTTCTAGTATGTTTAGTCTGGTTTACGTTGTTTAGTACTAGTTTGTTTGTTGTTTGTTGCCCAGGGTTAACTTCTAGTTTATTAGTTTAGTCCCGGTTTTGCCCAGATTTGGTGCTGGGTTATGTGCTAGTTTACAGTTTCTTAAGTCCTAGTTTGGGCCAGTTTTAGTCTTGTTTGAGTCTTTGTTTACTTCTAGAGTGGTATTTTAGTCCAGGTTTGTTCTGGGTTTAGTCCGGTCATTATTGATTCAGACTCATTCAGTTGTTCAGTCCTACTGGATTTAACTTCAGTGTTAACTTTGTGGTAGTTTAGTCTTGTTTTAGTCCAGTCTTGGTTTAGACTTAGGGTGTGTCTGAATCAACACACTAATCCCTACACAGTGCACTATATAGTGATTACGCAATAAAGTAGTGGTGTCCGATTGTCTGAAATGTAGTGCACTCAATGTTTCCCACAATGCATTAGTGAAAGTAGTGAGCCGCAGTGGTCGCTCATAGATTCTATAAATGAATGTCGCATGCCCATTGCTCCCCACTTCACTGAAGTTTGGAACTGACCATAAACCTTTAGCTCTAAGTTCTATGTGACCCCACAGTTTTTACATTTATAACTGTTGTCTCATTGAACATCTCTCCATGTTTCACTTGCTTCCTTTTTCGCCATTTATGTTTTAATCTCTTGTGCTGTTTTGCTGTGTTTAAAGATTTATCAAGTGGTGGAATAGAAACTTTTTCTGTTTAAACAATAGTAATTACTTCCTTGCCTACTGATGATGTAATCATTGGTTAACATTAGTGTCGACCAATGATGAGATCTTAGGATGTTGGTTTTTTTCACAGATTATTACTATTACAATATGCTGTTAGGAATAATTTTTTTATAAAATGTAAGAGAAAAAAATCCAGTAGAATAAGAGATTTTAGACACCTTGAAAATCTTGAGGGTTAGATAAGGTTCAGTTTAGAGACTCGGCTATTTTCAGGGCAGTTCAACATGTGCGCCATTCCTCGACAACATATCCACAATAACCAGGACATGTGACACGGCAACAGCCAATCACAACTCAGATTCCAGGCTTCCACCACTTTTACTGACTCCCACCAAGGACAAGGTAACTGATCTCACTCCAACAGACTGCCTATTCATCGCCCCACAACAGCCTTCAACCGTCTGCCGTTTTGACATCTGTCTGAACCTGTGCTCTAACGCTGCCCCCTTGTCCCTCCCCTCCCTCATTGTAAACCACTGGTGTGCTGTCATCCCCATCCTATAACTGCATCTACAGTTATGTTTGTTGTATGATGTCTGATGTCTGATGTCTGCTATGTCTGTACAATGCCTTTTTTCAATTTCCGGAAGATCATTCTTGGCTGCATAGTGTGAATTGTAATCTTTGTTGTGTCTTTATGATCCACACAAGTCTAGTTTCTCCTTGGGGACCAATAAAGTAATCTTGAATCTTGAATCTTGATTAAATTACAGGACATTATCAGTGATAACTCAGTTTACCTACCATTGATTATAGACAATGCACTAAATTTACAAGGGCAATGATTAAAGTAAATGTATGTGATGGTAACCACAGTATTATTAGTACTAGTATCAGTTTACACACAGTGGACCTGAGAGAGATGTGGCATTTTTAGTCATCTATGTTATATTCTGAATAAAATATTGAAATTTGAAACTTCCACATTTTTTATACACAATTTGTAGTGTCCCAACTTTTTTGGAATTGGGTTTGTACAAAGGTCCAGTCTCAGACTAAGATACACAATTTGTAGGAATTTTTGAATTATGATATGAAAAATCCAGTCTCAGACAGTACAATGCAATACAAACACATTTCCATAGTAATAACCAGACGAGATGCACAGACCCATCAATGCAGAAAAATGGATTATTGCACATTTGGATACATAACACTATATTACTAGACATGTGAGTTGTACAGTCTAACAGCGATGGAAATGAAAGACCTGTAGTAACTGTTCTTCCTATTGTGGGTAAAGCAATCCCTGTCCTATTCCACAGTAAAGCAGGACCACACCAATTAGCAGAAAGCCAGATTAAACAGCACCAAAATGCATGGAAGGGAAGGTTAACTTTGGTCTTTACAAACACAGAAGCTGAATGTAGACCCTTATTTGCGATGCGTCTAATGGAAAAAATGAGCTCACGACTGCGGTTGTTTGTGGATTTGGGTCTCATTGGTGGAAAATGCCAAGCGGAAAACTCAGACGCCAAGGATGCGCTTGACAGTGTCAGTGAGGAATGTGAGGAGACGACAGTTTATCTATCAAAGCTTCAACTGGGATTGATTAACAACACTGAGGTGAAACAAATACACAGCATTCAGAGCAAGTTTAAGATGCATTTACAAGAGCAATATAGTCTATAGAGAAAATAAGCTTTGACACAATGAAGAGTAAACAGTAGTTATATGTAAAGTATAAAAATTAATCACCAAAACTGTGGCTACAAGAGCTTGTTTAATCCATTATTAGACAGCAGAAAGCTTTCAGTCAAAACAGGTCAAAGTACGTTAGTCATAAATATTGGTCTGTTTAGAAGAGAGGAAAAACAGTAGTTTCTTGTCATGTTAAATAGAAAATGAATAGATATTTTGGGGTGTACAGTGGCAGAGTGGTCCAGCCCCTCCAACCACCACCAAACATACTCACACACATTCATACTGTCACAGCTGGAGGCAAGGTGGAGGAAGTGTTCTTTCCAAAGGACACAGCGACAGTGTGAAAGGGGAACCGCCAACATATGGCTCTACCACCTGAACCCAGGAGTCTGTTCAGGTGAAAGTATCCGTAGTGAATAAATGTGAGTCAGGGGTTGTTTGTCTACACCAAACATACTAAAATACTGTCACAGCTGAGGCAAGGTGGCCAAACCAGGACCAAATGTGAAAGGAATAACATAGACTACCACTGAACCACAGGCAGTCTTCTTTTAAAGTATCCGTTTAAAAATGTTCTTTTTGTTTGTCTAAACTTGTAAATTGTCTTTTATTCCTGTCAAGCTGCTGGGATTTAGTCTCCAGTCACCCGTGACCTCTAACAATATTGGTAAAAATGAATTGCCTTGCCTAAAGCAGAACGATTATTTGGACGCACCATAGTTTGATTTAATGACAATGATTCTGAGGAAATAAATCAATGCCCATCACAAAGAAGTTCCTAACACTATTGCGATACAATTGTTTACAGAAATTACAAAAATTATAATAAATAATATATAATATAATATAAATATAATATAACATAATAAATATACATATTATGAAGCAAAAAAGGGCTATAGTACCTGCCAATGTCAAGCCCTGCTCTGGAGACAAGTCCAGTGTCTTTCCCAAAGATACTTTGAACCGTCAATCTTTCTGTTTTCAGACAACCGGCTCGTTCATCTGTCACCTCTCTGTGATTAAAAAAGCAACCAAGAACCTTGGCTCGATCCCATTTACTTTGTTTCTGACACTAATATTACATCATGTGATAAAAAACTTTAATCTTCGTCTATAATTGCAAGTTGTTGCTATAAAAAGACTGTGACTCAGGGGCAACCGTCGTCTTTATGAACAATATCTGCTGAAAGATGGCTGCTGTTTCCGCAATAAAACCCCACATCGACCTTAACCCTGCCCTGAACAGTGGCTTTCTGACGCTTTTCACGTCATCATTTGGGGGTTGATTTGTGTTCAGGTGGCAGAAAAAGGGAAGATGAAATCATAAAGATGTTAAAGCTGTGCAATTATCAGGATTTTGGAGACTGGACAAGTCCTGGTCTGGATCAGTCCTTGTCTGATGAAGTCCAAGTCTCAGTGACCTCCTGTAGATTTACTGGGTACTTTTGAACAAACTGACGAAAAGGACGATAAGACTAAACTAGTTGTAAGCCCAAGACTAAACCACAGTTAAACCTGGACTAATCATGGGCTAAAACAGGACATTTTATTAATTTTTTTTTCAGAACTGGGTTTGTAAATTTTCTAAATACTCATATAAATTTAATCTAATGTACCTGCTGCTGTATTTAGTACTGTTTTCCAGATTCAACATGGACAAAGATATCATATGACAAATTAACTCCAGTGGGATATAATTCAATTTATAACAATACTTCATTTGTTTCCCACAGAGGCTCTACTTTGAAGAGATGATAATAAAACAAGGCACATAACATGATGAAGACTGGATCTGCAGCTTTGAGGACCCTCCGTTAGAGACGAGGCAGGAGTCACACAGAGAGACTTTAGAGGAGATTATCTTCAATGACTTTTCCAGGACGTTTTCAGTGATGATCCCTTTGCCATGACATTGAGGACAGACAGAAGGCGACAAGGAAATAAAATTAGATACAGTCTAGTTAATCATGATTTCGCCTTAGTTTAAACCTTCTGTAGTCCTGATTTAGTACCATATAAATCAAAGTTAAGACCTAACTTTAGCTTCATTTAAGTCCTTATTTAGTATTTAATTTAGTCCATAGTGTAGTCCTTAGTTAGTCCAGGGTTTAGGTTTGATTTAGTCTTTAATCTAGTCCTAGTCTAGTCTAGTCTCCTGTCCTCTGGTTTAGTCCTGGTTTAGTCCTACTTTAGTCCTGGTTCAGTCCTACTTTAGTCCTGGTTCAGTCCAGGTTTAGTCCTACTTTAGTCCTGGTTCAGTCCAGGTTTAGTTCTACTTTAGTCCTGGTTTAGTCCTGGTTTAGTCCTGGTTTGGTCCTGGTTCAGTCCAGGTTTAGTCCTACTTTAGTCCTGGTTTAGTCCTACTTTAGTCCTGGTTCAGTCCTGATTTAGTCCTACTTTAGTCCTGGTTCAGTCCTGGTTTAGTCCTACTTTAGTCCTGGTTTAGTCCTGCTTTAGTCCTGGTTTAGCACTGGTTTAGTCCTGGTTTAGTCCTGGTTCGGTCCTGGTTTAGTCCTACTTTAGTCCTGGTTTAGTCCTGATTTAGTCCTACTTTAGTCCTGGTTCAGTCCTGGTTTAGTCCTTCTTTAGTCCTGGTTTAGTCCTGCTTTAGTCCTGGTTTAGCACTGGTTTAGTTCTACTTTAGTCCTGCTTTAGTCCTGCTTTAGTACTGGTTTAGTCCTGGTTTAGTCCTGCTTTAGTCCTGGTTTAGTCCTGGTTTAGTCCTGGTTTGGTCCTGGTTCAGTCCTACTTTAGTCCTGGTTCGGTCCTGGTTTAGTCCTACTTTAGTCCTGGTTTAGTCCTACTTTAGTCCTGGTTCGGTCCAGGTTTAGTCCTACTTTAGTCCTGGTTTAGTCCTGCTTTAGTCCTAGTTTAGTCCTGGTTTAGTCCTGCTTTAGTCCTGGTTTAGCACTGGTTTAGTTCTACTTTAGTCCTGGTTTAGTCCTGGTTTAGTCCTGGTTCGGTTCGGTCCTGGTTTAGTCCTGGTTTAGTCCTACTTTTGTCCTGGTTTAGTCCTGGTTTAGTCCTACTTTAGTCCTGGTTTAGTCCTGGTTTAGTCCTACTTTAGTCCTGGTTCAGTCCTAATTTAGTCCTACTTTAGTCCTGGTTTAGTCCTGGTTTAGTCCTACTTTAGTCCTGGTTCAGTCCTGGTTTAGTCCTGGTTTAGTCCTGCTTTAGTCCTGCTTTAGTACTGGTTTAGTCCTGGTTTAGCACTGGTTTAGTTCTACTTTAGTCCTAGTTTAGTCCTGGTTTAGTCCTGGTTCGGTTCGGTCCTGGTTTAGTCCTGGTTTCAGTCTTGTCTTTTACAGAGTTTTTTCAGCTGTACTTTTCTCTTTGTGTTAGACTCAATATTCGTCTGTGTCTCTGTAGTTTGTGGAAATGTTACATAATAAAGACAAATGTTTCTCTGTCTGTCCTGAATATACCTCCCTCTTCATTTCTGTCCACAGCGATCACACAGAGCCGTTTAATTTATGTCCTCCATGTTTTATACAAAAATCCGAAGAGGCTCATGTTCAGAGAGTGGCTGCTTCTGGATCCAATTAAAATGAACTTCTGCACAGATTCCTTTGGTTCGAGAAAGACATGATGCTCCTGAAAACACGGCTCCTCATTGGCTGCAGCAATGTTTTCACAAATCCTGTCAAATAAATTAAAAACCAAGACTAAACCAGAGCTAAACCTCCCATTGGCTAAACCCATATCAAACGGTCAATTTAGTCCAGGTTTAGAACTTGGTCTGGACCTGATTTAGTTGTGGTTGTGTGGTTTTCTTTGGGTTTGAGTTAGTCCTTGGATTCGAGAGTAAATCGAGACCATGACAAGACCAAGACCATGTCAGGGCAAGACCAAGTTAAGACTGAGTTAAGACCAGAACCAGTGCACAATACACTGTAATAGATATAAGGGAACAGTTAAAAACAGTCCCAGTCCAGTCTGTAGCACTGGTGTATGAATGTGTGTGACTGTAGAGGTGTGTTTGGTGGTGGTCGGAGAAGGTTGAGCACTGTTTGTGTGGCAGCCGCCATCTCTGTCTGCCCCAGGAGTGAATGTGTGTGAATGGGGTGAGTGGTAAGCACGTTGTAAAGCACTTTGTGATCTATATCTGTGAAAGGTGCTATATAAATAAAATTTCCATACTTACTTACAATACACTGTAATAGATATAAGGGAACAGTTAAAAACAGTCCTAGTCCAGACTCATAGAGGTTAGTGTTTGCTGAAGGAGATAGAGGCAGATTTTTTGTTGAATATTAAATGATTGAGGTTTTCAAAAAAATTCCAAGACTAGTCTTGAGTACTGCCTATTTAATCTTTGTCCAAGTTTTCACCTCGTTAGACCTGGTTTAGACCTGGTTTAGACCTGTCTAACTCCTGTTTTATGCCTTTTATTTTACCCAGTTTATTCTTACACATCTCTAAAATGCTGTTGCTGTAATGACTTGGAAGCGCTCAGTGCCAGGTTCCTTCAGAGTTGTTCCACTCGTTTGAGGATTATTCAGCTTTAATTGAGACAGAATGATTTATCGTCTGGGTTTTCCCTCCTAAACCTCGATTTGGTCTTGAATACATCAGGCTCCAGCCGCTCACATAGAAACAGAGAGGGCCATTAAAACGTCAGTCTCTCTGTTAATTATTATCTGCCAAAAATAAACAGTCCATTAAATCTTAGACACACATTTACTACAGCTTCAAAATGTGTTCCTGGTTTGATTCAGCTTTAGTCCGGAGACCTGACTGTCTATTTAATTTGCAAACAAACTAATCTAATAGTGAATGTAATGGGAGTATAAATGAACCTTTATTCTCATTTGGCGTCACAGGGGCTGGAGTCTATCCAAGCTGCTTAAGGCCTGAGGCGGGATTCAGTGACAGTGGCCAGTTAATTGCAGGGTTAAAGAGGCACTTTGCATGATTTTCACCTTAACAAAACAGTTTCAGAGTCATTATGATGGCATAATGACTTGTTTTGTGGTGGATGGGGTCTATCCCGAACCTCTTCAGTGCCTCTTAGCGTAAAAAACAGCCTGGCAAGAATCGTCCGGAGTCCAGCTGGTGACCCACTGTCCCTTTGAGTCAAGAAGTCTCGCGGGAGTCTCTGATTTCTCATGAGAAACAAATTACTTAACAACACTACACATATAAACACTTGCCCCAGTCAGTCTCAGACATTCATTAAGGCAGAGCCGGAGAAAAAGAAGCAACAACAGAGAAAACCGTTGCTCATGGTCAAACAGGGGAAGAGAGGAGAGTGAGGGCTCGTGAGTTTTTAACAACAGTATTTTTAACATTACACCAAAGCTGTAGGGGGAGCTCTGTGGGAAAAATACAAATTAATATTGCAGGGCACAATACTGAACTGTATTATATGACATACAGACAAACAGACACGTGAATGGAGAACTGACATAACTCAACAAAAAGAATCTTACCTCAGAATAATTTATTCCCAGTCCTTATTGTAGCAGCATCACCTTTATTAGCCATATTTATTTTTTCATGGCTGTGCAACATAGGCAGAGCTGTAGTCCCGCAGGGCTGGACCTGTCAATCAAACCACGCACCCAACTTAAATAAAGCTTTTCCGCATCCTTCGTGAATTATCTTCAGCCAATCAAGAGCAATGTAGTGGACAAGGTGACCAACATAATCACAAGCTAAAACAATTACACTTTATTTTATGACTGTTTACATTATACAATTCTTCTAAACAGTTCGCTTTTGTGATGATTCTGAAACACGAGAGCAAAGAAAATTAACTGAAGTTTAAAGATTACATAACTTAAGTTGCAGTTGAAGTTAATAACAAGAGTTAAAATATAGCTACATAAACTGTGTGCAGCACATTGCAGTGTGAAACTATGTAAACTACATTCTTCTTATTAAACACATAAATAAAAAGGAAAGGTAAGTGATTTCTGGATAAACCACATTATTTGACTTTTATTACACTGATAAAACCTAAAACGGATTTGGCAGAGGTTCATTCACAGAAGACCACAGAGACTCCAGGTGAACCTAGACGGTAAAAACGGTTTGGTCTCTGCAGAAAACATTAACGCCACACGATGTAGACTCACTGCCAGAAATGTGACAGACACTAAATCAGACTCAGATGGTTCTGACACTGAGTGGAGGACCAGAGAACCACCAGCTGCAACAGGACACAGACAGGAGAGTGGATTAAGAGACTGGAGCCAGAAATGAAGACCATATTTGGATAAAGGCTACTCAAATCACTTTTTAATGCACTATAGTGAGTAAAACATCTACTGGACTCAAATTTAGTGCTCTTAATGTGTCCTGCATTAAAAGAGAAGACCAGATTATAATGTAATGCCTCTGTAATGTAAAGTGACTTGCCTTAGCTTGCTATTGCTAAGAACAGGACAGTTTCTCTGGCACTAAAGACTTTTCTATATACATAAGCCATAACTGACTCAGTATTGTTCAATAGGAGTGAATGGGAACCTTTAAAACCCAGTGTCTCCTAAAAAGGCTCTTCACCTGCTTCTCCAGGACACCAGCCTCAATGTGTTTAACTTGGGAGCTCTATCCTCACAACCTTCGATCCCCGTTCTCTGATGAATCTTGGTTTAAATTAGCAGTTGACTGGAAACTATGTACACCTGATTTAATGTGTGGTTACGTAACGAGAGAAGGAGGAGGAAGAGCGACGGTGAGTCACAGAGTCACGTTTTTGTCCAAATACAGACAAAACCAACTCATATTATTGTTTTTGGTACATATCTTTGTTTTATGACATACTTCCAAAAGAGTGCAGTTCTCTGCTAACCTACACAAAAATCACGCGTGTACATTTTTCAGTGCAGGATGAATGTGTCTTATTGTATCTGTGAATGAGTGCTCAGGCTTTAGACCAGGACAATGTGAGAAAACCTCTCCTGATTGACTCAGCACTGACTCAGGGACAGACCAACTGTAAATAGGTTAAAAAAGTTGGAGCAATGGCTCCACTGTGTGGCTAATATGGTTTACAACAAGTGTGCGACCTTCTTTATAAATAGTCCAGACGCTAAAGCAGAACAGTGGTGATCAAATCCATCTGGAATGATTGCTACAACAGATCCAACCGTCCTTCGCTGCTTATCTATCTATGGGGCCCCAACTATATGTGACCCTGGAGCTTGTGCTTTTTAACAATAGCTTTTCTAATGATGGATAAACAAAAAAGCACCTGAACTGCAGAAACATGGAGAGACAAAATTTAAATGTTTAATATGTCCACGCCATTTTGTTTCTATATAGGTATTTATTGACCATTGTGCTATGAGGTGTTATAAGCCGACTGTCACAGGCTCCTGCTCAAACAGATCAATGCAAAAACAGCAAATACAAAGTAATTTCAAGAAAAAATAAGGACATCCACTTAGAGCTTTCTTAACCAGCTGTTAAATTAAGAACACACAATTAAAAATACATTATAGCTCAGAATGTGCCCAAAATCATTTTTAAAGATTATATTTTATTGCCTATGACTGTGTGAATGGAGAGTGCAGTAAATTACTGGATTTAATTCAGTCATTTCTAAACAATTTAAAATGTTAGAAAATTTTATTTTAACTTTTTTTCACCTTGACAGTTTTGGAATTTGTCCAAATGCCTTAAGGGTGTACTATTAAACAAAGGCAGAATGCAACAGTGAAACTAACACACATGCACATGTTTCTTAATTTATTCAGAGACATATTTTAATAATGGTAACACTATCAATAAATTTAGACTTTTTTTGTTCATAAATGAAAGTTGGATCTATTTATTTTGCATTGTTTGTGTGTAAATAGATAAAGGTATATTGTTTATAGTGGGTAATTATTTTTTTGTTTTGTCATTATCTTAAGTGTCTGTACATATTTTAATGTAGAAAACATTTAAAGAAATGGAAAAGACATTAAGAGATAAGACAGAACAATAAAGTATCCTAGCTAAAAATCAGTTTGTTAGAGGCTGAAGTGTGTGTGCTTGAAAAACAGAAGATTTTGACAAAAGAAAAGTACAGTACAAATGCAAACAGAAAAGAGCTTAACAAACATTCCTCTTGAAAAACAAGCGGCTGAAGCAAAGCCGAGGGAAAAGTGCATCGGTCAGCAAATATACATACATACAATGTTTCACAGTCAAATAATGGAGCAGGAGTGCAACTGCAGGGCACATGTTTTCCTCTAAAATGCAATGACATCCAGTATTCAGGAGTCTGATGCTGAGTTTGCAGGATAAATAAAATATATGTATCTGGTCAAATGCAGATATCAAAAAACCTGCTTGTTGTAAAGGAGAAAGACTGAATCAACACAATAAGGATGAATGTTTCAATGTTATGCTATTTTCCCTTGCCTCCACGGTAAAACTGTGGAACCCAAACTTTTGGCCCCACAGACCAGTTCCATTAATAAATATCTTTTCTCAGATCAGGTATCAGATATTTTCCACCTTGAATTTAAACCATTAATTTCTTAAAATAATTCAGTTTTCTTTTTGGTGACAGTCTTCTCTTCTGTTGTCTCATCATTGGGTCCTTCATCTTTTCAAGAAAGCTCTTTTTTTTTTTTTTTTACTTATTTTTGGTTGGTTTAATGTTTGTTTTTCAAAATAAAGTAATTGGAAGACAGCAACCTTCTAAAAATCTTTAATAAAATTAAATAAACTCTTTCTGTGCAGACCAGTAACATATATTCTATGTCCTGGTATTGGTCCCCAACCCAGTGGTTGGGAATCCTTGCTGTAAAAACTGAGACTTAAAACTTGAGGTTACAAGTGACACACAAAACAATTGTGTATGTTTGACATCTACAGTTTTAACTAAAGAAATATATTAGTTACATTTAAATTACTAAATAAATTAAGTGCATTTAGAAATGTGAAACTTAACAAATTTCTGGTTTATAAAGATAAAGAATACTTGATTCTGCTTTTGGCAGAAAGTCTTGTAAGGAATAAAAGGAAGCCCTGTCAATAAGTTAAATTTAACTCTTTCTCTTCTTATTTAATAAAAAAACTTAATAAAATGGATATAAATTGTATTATATATAATAATATATTGAATATATTTATATTATTTAATTTGACAACAGATTATTGTGTAAGGGTTACCTATCTATTACAAGTTTTAACTATGCTAAATCTAACTTTTATGTGAGTTTCATCACAAATATATTACTACCTATATTATGTAAGTAGTATTGGAAGTGGCAATATCTGGTATAGGCCTATGACTACTGTCTAGCATTATATCAAACCAAAAACCAATGACTTTTACAGTCGAAAACAAGAAAATGCATGTATGTACAATGAGTTCTGGGGTTCTTTAAAAGCAAAAATGTCAAACTATAGATGAATAAATGATAAAATAGATAAAAGACAGTGACAAAAGTGAGCTTGAGTGCAGGAAACAGTGCCTCTCAGTGGACTGGTTTGAAAAATAAAGAATAGATTGTATATAAAGATGGCTACAGCGACAAAGAAGTGAAGCCTTGGTTTAACAGCAAAACCAAGATCCACGTAAAAAAAAACACCAGACAAACCAAACATTGCATAAAGCTTGCCGCATTAGACTAACAAATAAAATTTCAGGGCAATCGAATGCAAATGGTTTGTGAAGGGAAGCGATTTTAGACCTTTGTTATGTAAATGAGTATGACTTGTCAAGGCTGATGTCCTCTAATTTGACATCTTTAATAACTAAACAAACAATGCAACATGAAGTATGGTCGCCATCTTTACATACAGTCTACAGTAAATAGTTAAAAACCTTTGTATTAAACATGCCAACCAAACAGAAAAAAAAAATCTATCATAAAAAGCATATGTCGAGGTACAGCAATGGACTTATCTGAAATATGCAAAATAATCTCACTGTGCTATTACTTCGGAGACTAAGGCCTAGTCCACACGGACACGGGTATTTTTATAACCGGGACTTTTTTTTACACGGTTCGGCCGTTCGTCCACACGGAAACGCAGTATCAGGTCACTGAAACCGAACATTTTTTAAAACCCCTGCCAGGGTGAGGATTTTCAGAAACGCCGGTTGCAGCGTTGTCGTGTGGACAGTAAAACCGGCGTTTTTGCCATGCGACGTCAGAGTGTGCGCCGTTATCCGCTGGTCTGATTGGCCAACATGCCTTTACGATTAGGGTGATATCGCCGCCTGTTGGTGTGGCATGCTCTTGACAGCGCTTGATAGCGGGATTTTGCGTTTTCATGCGAGCGTTTGTGGACAGGATTTTTTTTTAAAACGCAGGAGGAAAAACTCCGGTTATAAAAATACCCGTGTCCGTGTGGACTAGGCCTAAACGTTTGTGCATTCTTGTGCCTTGATTTCTCTACAGCGCATATGAGATGAACATTGTTGAGAAAGTGAGCAGATATAAAATGACATCATAATGCAGCTCGTCTACTGTGGCGCTCCAACTTCCAGTAAAATGCAAATTTAGTTTTTTGCTAATGTTGTCCGAAAAAACAATACGTGGTACTTGCTTTAATCAATGCCTCTTAAACTCATGTGACCTCTTTCCTGACTGTAAAGAGGTCACATGAGTGAGTTGTCATTTCCCCAACACGAGTTGTAATTTCCCCATTTCTCTAACCATTTTAATTAAAAAAAGGCATCAGGACATAGTTTTGTTTTGTACCCAACTGAGGTAAGGCTTATGTTTGAGTTTTCTGAGTCAGAAGAAACTTGATGTAGAGGCAAGGTGCCAAACTGACGAGTCTATGTGAAAACTTTACATTTAGGCCATAAGCTAGGAGACCAAAATTTCTCCATCAATGTCTACTGTGTGTTAATGAGAGTCTGGTGTTGCTCAGGGTATTTAGCAATTGGATGGCCTCCTCCACAGTTAGAATAATCTGACCCATCTTCTGTTAATGGCCTTTAAAAGGTGTGTTCACAACAAAACAGAAAATGACCCATTTAGTTTGGTTCGTCAGCAAAAAGCCCTGGCCTTTTAAACTGCGGACCAAACAGAACACACAAGATGATGCTCGTAGCCCAATGCTAATAAAGCATGTTACTATTGTATTTTACATTCTCTGTGCTTCACATTTGACCTCTTCTCATTTTATTTAGTTGGACATTTCAGTTTGGGGTATTTTTTTCTAAGCCTTATGTGATGTTGTCGCCAATTTATAATGCTCTTGCTGTTTGGGCTCGTTTATGGTCCCCTTGAGGTTCAAAACAAGGCAAGTGCACACCTTTACAGTGTTTCGTTTTCAAGGCACAGTTGGAAATGGAGGAAAGATTTTTACAGTGTGCTTTTCAAGGCACAGTTGGAAATGGAGGAAAGATTGTGCCTCAGGCCACTTCCTTTACTCAAAGAGGATTGTTCTAGGTTTGTTTTCCTTTCTCTTTCTCTTTGAGACAGAAGTGTAATACAGGGGAAGTGTGGAAAATAATTACTCCTGTGCAGGTTTTGCCAGACCATGTGTCCCCTTTGGCCTTCAAGTGGGTATATATCCGGAGAACGGTGTTTCTTTAACATTAACCTAAATGTCCAGATGCCTTTGTCGTAACCTTTTATTTGATTATAACCTGGATAACTGAGAATCTCCAGACATTTTACCGTAAATTAAGGTGATGAAAGCAAAATGATGCATTGTTTAAGTAAAAAAAGAAAGAAAAAAAAAGCATTCTCTTTTAAAATAAGTTACAAATAAAACATGATAAAATAACATGGCTCTGAAATGTGTATGATTCAGAAATACTCAGTTTCAGTGACTCAATATTAAATACATATTCTGGGTAAAATGGTTTTGGGACAGCCATAGTATTTTACAAAGTTTGGTCCAAAATAAATGTGTAGTTTTGAAGATAAATTCCATGTTTTTGGTATCTATCTATCTATTCTTCAGAAACTATCCGTGCTCATTTTTGGACTGCTTAAAACTACAATTGAGAAAATGTGAAAAACTATACACACTTGAATGTTTTTGCTAAATATTCTATGGAAACTATTGCCAAAAGCAGCAGCATGATCCAAAAAGGTTTATAATAAGGGGTTAATAAACTAACATATTCTAAGGAATGTCCTCAAAAGTATATTTAAAGCAGGCACATCTATCAGTAAATAGGATTTTGAGTGGGACAAACAGTGCACTTTTTGTGTTTGGGACAGTTTTTCCACAGTCTGTGTTGAGATTATTACATATTTATAGTGAATATGGCACAGTTTGGCAGTGAGTGTGTTAATTTTTCATGCTTGGGTCTGTATCTATATTTCATGCATTGTTCACATTCGGCTCACATTGTATGTGCTTTGTTTTCTGGACTCAGTGCTCAGTTTTGGGGTGAGGCCTGGGTGCAGTTGAAGCTGTTGAACCCGGGCAACATGACCCGTCCAGACAAGTAGATGTCCTGGTCGCTGCCCTGGTTCATGCGTTTGACCAGGTTCTTCTCGTAGAGCAGCGGGTGGTAGGCCCCGAGTGTGCAGGCCGCATCGTAGAAACGCTGGTAATAGTGGCACAGCTCCGTCTTCCTCTTCGACGGCAGGAACTCGTAAACGTGAACCTCTTCGCACAAGGACATCATGAGGACAGTGCCTTGGAGAGAGAGAGAGAGTCAGGATCAAAGTACATACTTATGTACTGTCTGTAATGAGCATAATTATGTCTGTCAGGTTCTCAGTCATCCAGGTCATCTTGAAGAAAAGGTTAAAGCAAAAGCGTCTGGACTCGGTTTTCAAGATGAAGGTTTCGTCTCGAATTCCAAGAGACTTTATCAATTCTGAGATCAACTGGTAGAAGAAAACACTGTTACAAATACTATGCAACATGAATCTGAGGCCACCTCCTCTGTTCAGAGAGGCCTTTTCCATTTTAATGAAAATGGCTTCCCAGAGAGGCCAGATGGTTTGAGAAAGATGTTAAAATTAAAAAGTGATTTGAAACCTAAATCAAAAGAGTTTCACTCTAGAACAACAACCACAACACCTGAATGAAACAGTGTCATTAACGACTCTCCTGAGCCTTAACAACTCTCACATCAGGAGTCACACTTCCCTTTCATGGCCAACGACTGTGAGACCAGAACAGTCTGGTCCATCAGGTTTGGTTTCAGGGAAAACTCCTCCCTCTAGAGAAATGAGCTCAGCTCTCCTACCATTTGTTCTCAGAATTGATAAAGTCTGTTGGAGACGAAACGGGTTCACCTTGAAAACATAGTTCAAGTTTAGCTCAGATATAGTGCAAAGAAAATGTATGACTAATGAATAATAGTAAGCAATGAATAGATGAAGGTTTGACTGTAAATAAACATATATTTCCATAATGAGCTTTGACAATGTATTCAATGTCATCCTTTTACATAATTAATATATATTAGCCAATGATGTAAAATTTGTTTTAGAAGTACTACAGTCGTCTTAGTAGCCACTTACACAACATCAAAAACAAAAAGGCCCATAGCACATTTAAAACAATCTGCGTTATCACAGATAAGCTGTAACACGTGTAATCGTTTTTACTGAAAGTGTTGTCTTTACATTTTACAGACAATGCAGCAGTTGGTTTTCTTAAACAAAAACACCTTCTCATCTCTTAAGTCAACAACTTCCTAATATTTTATTATATCACGTGTTTCTATCCTCGATCTGGATCTTAACTTTGGAGCAGATTCAGCACAAGTTTCCACTGTTACTGAAATCCCACAGTTAACCCAGAAGTTACCTCACATCCCACTAATCCACCTTTAGAGTACAATGCTTTGATATTTGTGGTGTGTGCCTCTGTCAGGTGAACCACAAATGAAGCCCAATATGTAATTATCTTAAAGCAAAGTTAATATTTATCGTACCGAGCAGTCCTGAGGAGGGCGGGTTCTTCTGGATTGGTTCGGCCATGTTGTCTTGTATCCGCTGCCAGACCTGCCACTCAAACCGAGGATGGAGGATGTAGAACGGCTGCATCGGGTGGAGCCTCCTGTATCTCTGGAACTGAGTGAAGATAGGGTAGTCCGTCCTGTTGAACCACTGTGGGACGAGATAGTAGGAATTATTACTGTTAAAGAGACACACTGAACACTTTGAAACAAGGAACCAGTTAGACTATAAAACCAATAAGCACCATTGTTAAATTCAACTTAATGGTATGCTTTGATGCTACTTGTCAGAAACAGTGTCAGTGTCCAGTTCACCTGAGAGAGGTTGGCAGAGAAGGGAGCCGGGTCCCAGGCCACGAGGATTCCTGAGCTGTACAACGAGCTGGACAGGAACCGATGATCCTCAGATGCCATCACCTGAAGAAAAGAGCACAATATCTTAGAATAAGCCTGGATGAAGTTATTCCACCTTATCAGTCATGGATCTAGAGTTAGGAGTAGTCAGGCTACAAATACAATTGCTGACAAGTTTTGTAAAGTTAGGTTTGAACAAGCTCCAGTCAATAAAACATATTTCTAACAGAGCCCATCATCTTGTCTCAAAACGTACAAAGAGAATGCATCACCAGAAAAAGAGTGACTTCTGCTGAACAAAGTACAATGATGGTCAGGACACATTACGTTAAAAAGCAACTCAGATCTTTAAAGTCTCATCCCTTCTCATGCGTCTAAATTTAATATTATATCATTTTACAGCAGACAGAAAAACCTTGCTAAAATATTTAGAGAGAAGTGTTTTAAACAAACCTCATTTAAAATTTACCCATGTCCCATTTGTTAGAATGCACCCAGACGGTATAATGGAAAAATCAGAGCTTTTAAGGCTGACTGAGTCAAAGCAGAGATTAAACACTTACAACAGGTCCTAATAGAAAACAAACAACCTGAGTGAAACTAATCTTTTACTGGTAAATTGAATTTGCATTTTTAATCTTTATTCTGTCTGGACATGGTGAGTAGATTTTGCCCTTTGAGTAACAAAAGGTCCCAGGACTCCCTGGAAAAAGAGATTTGCCATCTCATCTGGTGTATCCTAGAGAGGCTCTTGTGCATTTGGGTCCGACTTCCTGTATATGGTCCAGAAGTCTGAACTATCACTAAATGCACTTTTGTTACACAATTAACTGGGCCAACTCTTTCTGTTTTCTGGGAATGTTGTTTAGCCCAAACCGGAAGGTCAAAGTCAAATTAACAGCATCGGTGTAAAAGAATGCTAATAAATAAATGTAATACTCATGTTTTAAACATGAAAAGCTGCGTTTAGTCATGGTTTAAAGTCTGTTGGGTGGTTACCTCAACCATAACAGAGCAGTTGGGCCTTTCATAATTTACATACAAACCCCTGAGGGACAGTAGATAGACAGTAGAATCAAAAACAGCCAGCAGCACCAGCTGCTTTTTAATCACTGATTTGATTTTTTAGCTTTAAAAAAACATTCTGACAAAAAGCTTATGTGGAATCTTGAAGAAAAGGTTGAAACCAAGTCTCTCTCATGGAACCCCTTAAAAAGGTCCTCGAGTAAGGGCGCCACCACACAGCAATATACCTCCTTCCATCAGAGGGCAGGCTCCAAAAGTGGAAAAATAAGGAGAAATTGAATGGTGACTTTACAAGTGTAAAAATCATGTTTACAGCCTGGTACAAAAGATGGCTCCGGTCTCTCGAGCTAAGTTTTGACTACATGACAACTCTTATTGCCCTGTGGTGATAACAATATCAGTGAATAAGGGACCAAATGGCGGAAGACGTCCATATTTTTACAATCATTGGTTGAAACAAAGACATCTGGATTTGGTTTTCAAGCTGAAGACGTTTTGTCTCTAATTCCGAGAGACTTTCAATTCTAAGTTCAACTGATACGAGAGTTATATTTTGTTATAATAATTCTAAATTTCCAATGGTTAATAATTATTGGTTGCTCCTAGTTCTCTTCAGGTCATGTCAAATCTGATCATGTCATGTTCATGAATAATCCAAACATGAACAAGACATAACTAAACGTAGACATAACGTGCCAGGGACTCCATTCTGCTCCTGGGAACTTGTCATGGGGAGTGTGTGAAAGATACGCCTCCTACAGACTTTACTGCATGTTATGAAATCTCATGTGTACATGTTTGTACATGTTTAAACCTGACCATTCATTTTTAAATTGTACGCCGTCTCCCTGTTTCTCTCTGGATAATGAACAAAGAATTGTTATAACAGCTTTATTTCTAGAGGGAGGGTTTGGCCTGAAACTAACTCTGACTGGACCAGGCTGTTCTGGTCTCATAGTTGTTAACTTTGTTCGCCGATCGAATCCCTGCTCACTTCAGATGTCCTTCTCGAGTGAAACTGTTTTGATTTGGAAAAGAAACAGAGGAGGAGGTCTCCAGCTGCCTACAGTGTTTTGAAACCTGCACAGATATGTTTCAAAATGCACCATTTCTGGACCACCATTTTAACCAGACATATTCCTGCATTCATTTATCCAACACAAAAAACTTCTGCTCTCAGACCTGTGTTGTTTAGTTTAGACTTTCCCGTTTGACCAAGCAGCTGCTCTTTGGTCTAGGTCTGGACCAATCCTGAATCAAGGTCCGGTTCGTTTGTGTGAGAAATTGCTTTTAATGATAGTTCGGACTTTTAGACCAAACATACAATCGAACACACGAAGAAGAGTACACAGAGGAAGTTAAGATTAGATAACATTTTGAAAATACATAAAACAGACAGTTATGTTTTGTATTTTACAATTTTCATATCTCTGACAAAAGCTTCCTGTGCAGCTGACAGTTTCTACATGGGCATCATAGTGATTTAAATCATGTCTCAAACAGTGCCTCAAAGGCCTCTACAGTCTAGAAAACAGAGAAAACACAGCGTCAGCATCAGCTCTGAAATAAACTTTGTGGCCTTAGTCTTTTTTGACTCCAGAAACATCTGAAAGTCCTGATAACAAACAGATGGACAGATTTTAAAGTACATTGGAGGAGACGTTGTTAATGTTTACCTGTGAGTTTATGAGGCGAATGGTGGTTTTTGAGCCGACATCGTTCTCATATCCGGCAGTCGGTGCAGCGTTGAATCTTAACACAGCGTCATGAGAGTCTGTAATATAATACAAATAATATGTTTTCAGAGAAGTGAAACAAGTGAGATATTTTAGTTGTAATAAATGCACTTTAAAAATAAAAACCGAAAAAAAAGGGAAGCAGTCAGAACACTTTTACATCTGCTTGTCTCTGAAATGTCTGTAAATGTTACTCGTGAAACAAAGACAAACAAATACAGTTTGTCTCTGTTGTGCAACAAAAAGGGAAGTGTTTTTGGTCTAGTCTATATTAACAAGACTGGTTTCAGGGATAGACATTTTAACAAAACGCAACCAGTGGATGATTAGGTTTTGTTGTAAGAAAGACTTTTACTTGGGTTTTTGAACAAATAAAAGAATAAGTAATGACTTTTTAACTATGACGCATTAGACTAACATGAATAATGACCATTAATATAAACGTTCTAATTGTTTAAGGCTTAACTTTCTGTTTAATTCAGCATCAAAAAATATATTTATACACTGTGTATAAATATAATAGTGTTACCAGTAACTATGGAAACTGATTAACATTGAAGAACTAATGTCCTGACTCAATGAGGGACCTGCTGTGACTGTAAGTGTTGTTTTTAAAATTTGTCTCGACCTCATTTTGACTTGAGCTTTTTTTTTTTGGTCAAATTTAATTTTGTGATTGGATAAAAATCTTTGGTCATGAGATCACATATCCATCGTTTAAGCATGTAATGAGTATTTTCTTTTTGTGATCAATTATTTATTGAGTCTGGTAAAAGATACAATTAACATATAATGTACAGTATTATAATTTTTTTCTAATACCCCCTCCTTTTCGCATCCCATGGGTCAGAAACACACAAAAAAAGAGTTAATGATGATAAAAATAAAAATCTTCTGGTCAATTTACACTTTGTACTAAGTAGAAAGGATGATGATGGTAAGAGACAAGACACATACTGCTCTCAGTTGTGTGCGTCTGGGCTTATAAACCTATAATGTGAGGAGTTTTCATTAAAAATAAATAAACACAGATAAACTACAAGAAAGTGTAGTTTATCTGTAAACCAACCATCCTCTGTGTTTCACTATTTTACTAGTGTTTTTCACATGGGAGGGAGGGAGGATTTTGTAGAGAGTGTGTAGCTCAGTCTATTAAAGCTCAAAAGAAAGACAGACAGGAGTTCATGCAAGACTAAGAATAAACCTAGATTTCACTTTAATCTTTTGTTAAAAGTCACAGGACAAGGTCTGTTTTGGATTATGTTACTAGTCAAACCCTTTGCTCTTCTTTTAAATCTGTTGCTATATGAGCCACTGCTTTCCAAATTTGTGCCTCATGCTAAAGTAAACAGTTTAGTACATCTTTAAATTTAGATAAGGGCAAACAAAAGTATAATTCACTCAAAGAAAACACTGTAAACATCCTTGTCTTACCGATATGTTTGCCCAGTCCAGAGTTTCGGAGTGACCCGGCGGACGACACCACAGCGCAGCGTTTGTAGGGCCCGACCTCTGCCATCAGGGGCCGGGGCGGGAGCTGCGTGGCCCAGGGCAGAGAGGCAAACGGCTGCAGGTCTGGGGTCAGAGTGCTCACCTCCACTTTATTTTTCATTTCACAGAGAAGCTGCTGAGCGTTCAGTTTCGGACGAGACAACACCCCCCCGGGACCTGAGACCTCCACTCCATATTTATTCATGCTCTGAAGGAAACAGAGTCAACAGTAACAAGTCAAATGTGAAATAATACAAGTTTTCTAACACTTCATCGTGTTTTTGGGAATGAAGCTCATTCCAGCTGACTGATGTGAGACTTTTTATTAATATCTATTCATTTCAATTACTCGCAGGTCATATGGTCTTTATACAATATGACATTTTACTCATTCCTATTAAAGTATGCTATCAGGTAATTAAATTGAAAAGTCTGACTAAGTTAGAAAAGGACTTTGAACGCTGGTGATCAATCTTTTAGCGACTCTCACCTGATAATTCTGCACCACTTTCTTCAGCCTGCTATCCCAACATGCTGCTGGACATCTCATCGTCCCAAACTTGTCCCAGAAGACCGTTCGGTCCAAAAAGCTCAGCGTCCCTGCCTTTCCCGCTCAACGCGCCTCTCCGCCGGCCCCCGAACAGGGTTTCCAGCGCTCGAGTCAAGGGGCGTGGAAACAGATGACTGAAAACCCCAGATTGCTCTTGATTCTTAGACTTGTACTTTGATGAAGAGTCCTTGTTCGTGTGGTTCTGGGATGGAATCGGACGGTTGGGGTCACCCAGGTCTACCCCGGGGAGTTTCTGTGGATCAGTGAACATGGGTTTGGTCCCTCCTCGCAGCACCTTTAAGAGGCAGAGCAATAATGAGTTAGTTTTTATCTTTACAATATGTGACATGCAGGATTTAAAGACAGTGAGTGACAGCTGGGTTACACTGCAGAGAACAGAGACTGTGTAGATTGTGACTGACCTTGATGACGGAGTGAGTTCGAGGCTGAGCTCTGGTTCGGGCCCGGACTCCAAAGATGGCGTCTGTGACGGGAACACTGTTTTCGGCGCAGATGGCGTAGAGCAGAGCCATGGAGATACAGAAGACCCCCATACACAGAGCCCCACGACGAGCCCTGCGCCGCATGCGCCACAGAGGACTCACTCGGTCCATTGCGGCGCCGGGGATCTGCTGACGACAAACAGGACATGAGTTAAATAAAAGTAAGATAAATATGGGATAAAATACATAGGTTACATAGTGGTTCAAATGTAAAAGAGCAATGGGTCAGTAACTTGTCTGTCCCAATTGTTTGTATCATGTTTCCGTCAATAATCAGAGAAATAGGTTGTGTGGCTTTTGAAAAGTCTTGGTATTAAAGACAAAACATTAACACCAGATGCCTCAGCTTCAACATTCAAGATGACCTGGATGAGTAAGAACCGCACAGGCACGTTTCCTCTGTTTATTTATTACCTTAGTACAAACCTGACTGTCTGTGAAGGTTCTCAGTCATCCAGGTCATCTTGAAAAGAAGAAAAGGTTTTTCTTTTTACAAACATAATTAACATTTTTCTCTGTTAAATAAATCTGTGA
The DNA here is from genome assembly GCA_024416835.2 of Perccottus glenii. Lineage (NCBI taxonomy): Eukaryota > Metazoa > Chordata > Actinopteri > Gobiiformes > Odontobutidae > Perccottus > Perccottus glenii. Next base: position 21,863,980 of record CM044561.2, on the reverse strand, counting down.
GTTGGAAACACATACAATCAGTTCAGCTAATGCAAATGTTTTTTTTTGTTTTTTTTTATTCAGAGGGGACACTGATGCCAAGTGAGACAAGAATCTATAAACCATTCAGATAAGTCATTCAAGCTTTCACTACTTTATTTTAAAATCTATTGTGTTGAAGCCAAAACACGTCCACTCATTACATCACACATTTTTAACAACAGCAGCTCTGTTTGTTGAGTCCAACTGAACCAAAGACCAGCGTAACAGTGAACACTTAACAAAATCTAATGTTCAGCAACATTCCTGATCAACAATTTCAAACATAAACACAACATGATTCAGCTTTGATTCACTGAGAGCTAAATAAACCCACATCAGCAGAGTTTAAGTCACTTCTACATTTGTGTTTTTTTTTTCCTTTTGGCAACTGGGTCAGCTTTTCCTTTTTTATTGAAAATGCTTGAGAAACAGACCAACACTGAAGCCCTTGAACAACTAAACGATTTAAAACGGAGCTGCATGTGGACAGCATTTAGATAACTTGAACAAAATGTCAAGAAATATAAATGAGCATGAACTGTTACAAAAAGAGTAATGACTAAAGAGGATGTAAAGCTCTTACTCATATTTCCTTGTGTCAAATCTTAATTAAACTGTATGCTCTTAAAATATCAATTGTGCATTTCATTGTTCTCTGTTTATTCTAATGATTTCTATGATGCTGCTCTTTTATAAACGATGTTCTCTAGAGGTCAGTGGGGATCAAAAAGGAAACAAATGAAATCAAAGCTACTCAGTTTTAGGGGCAATTTAAATCTAACCAAATAAAAGACATTATGAAATATTTCTCAGTCCCTCATGGCTTATTCCTTCTGTTTTATTCTAATGTAATGAATCCCATGCTCTGCAGAGGGGAGGGTCCAGTTGAACTGTTTATCGTCGCAGCTAAGCTCATGTTTCAGATGAATGCAAAAACCTGGGACAGTAATATTTAGATATTGGTAAAAGAGTGTGAGATTAGAATTAGAATACTAGAATTACTAGAATTACTAGAATTAGGGGCAGACGCAAAAAAAAAATGTGAATACCCCACCGCTGCAAGATCCAAAACGTAACACAGCAACTTTTTAAACCATGTGTTTAAACTCTATAGACCCTTCTACAAGTGACGTCATTAAAAACTTCTCACGAATGATGGATGGAAGTAACAGACTTTTTCATTCACTTTAATGAGGGAGAAAACTAAAGCCAGTGATTAAAATGTTTCTATATGACAAACTGATGGTTGTTGTGTTTATGGTTGATGGGAAACAAAATGCAAGAGAGTAAAAAACTGAAGGATACATTAGAAATTTGTGTTGTAGCATGCACTGACATTAAAGAGTAACTAAACCCTAAAACAACTTTTTTTTAGTTAAAGATCTGTAAGAATGCTTATTAGTGCTGTTCATTGATTTGAGTAAAGGTTTTGACATTTGAGTATAAAGTATATTCATTTTACAATATATGGTGTAAAACTGTCTAAGTGCTGCCCTCTTCAGGTTGAACGGTGGTTACTGCAGTTGAATTTTTCTATTTGTAGTTGTTTCCTTGTGTCGACTAACGGCTCACCACCCACGCCCCTGGCACCACCCCACCACTCCCTTCTCTCCATCTTTGCGCTTCTCACAGGTGTCAATCAATCCGCCTCAGTTGTGTTTCAGGTCCCGCCCCCGGCACAGCCCCACCCTCGTTTTCTCCCCTCTGTCTCCGCTGGGTTCTGCCCACTTTTCCAGCATTTTTCAAATATTGCCAGTGGGCGGAGTTCGGCTTTACCAGGGGTTTAGTTACACTTTAAACCCACGAGCCACAATGACCAGCACATATCAACCAACTGCTCATTTGTTTAATAAAAGTCAGGTGGGGAACAGGAAGGAATATTAAAAAATCCAGCGGTGGTTGTATGTATGTGAAACTATTAAAACAGTAATTTTCCTGATCTGGAGCACAAGCCGTGCCGAGTCAATTACCTAAAATACTGTTGGATGGAAATCAAATTGGTCCATTTCTTAAAAAGCCCACTCTTTTCTTATGGGACAACTTCCAGGAAACCGGCCAAGAAACACATATGGAGCTGGTGAGAGCCAACTCTTCCCTAAAAATGTGAGATACAAGCTTAAATTCACCACTAAAACAATCTTTGGACAGATTTGGTGCTAATGTTGCAGAGAACAGAAAAGATTTAGATTTTTGGATACTTGAGTAGTGTCTGAATCATAAAGTGGTACATCTGGATCTGTAGTAGAAAAGCTGCATCCCTACTTTAGTCTATTACTTTTCTAGTTAATTAATACATTATATTTTGTAAATGAATTTATATTTTCTATGCGAGTTTACCAAAATATGGTATTTCTATTGTGTATGGTTTTGTTAACACAAACACAACATATGCACAGAATGTATCTTGAATGTAAATATGCTATGTTTCATCTAACCTAATCAGCAATGACCTTTAACGACTCTGCCCGTGGTATTGGATGTAAAATGGGCTGGACATTGTCATTCATTCAACGTGTCACTTCTAAAAAAAACAACAAGGTTTCTAAAATAGAAATCACTGTGTATTGATTTGCAGTGACCGTTGATATGGAGCCAGATACAGCAGTGAAATGCCTCCAGAGCCTTCAGGCCTGTGCTGTTCTCGAGAAAATGTGACTCATGACCTGACCATGTCATATTTTTACATCATCTGCACCAATAGTTTTTGGCCCAATGAACCCTTCTTCACCTTTGGAAACAAGGCACCATAGCACTGTCAATGAGCACAATGAAGAGTGGGAACATGTTCGCATACATTAAAGCCCTTTATTACAAATGTGTGACACCAATTACACCAAGAACATTGTTTAACATGTTTACTTACCATAATTACTGTGCCAATGTCAAAATAAATCAGCTGTGTTGTGACCAAATAAAAAATGTTCTTGTCTTCCAAGCAGCTCAATCAATGTATTGAGTGCTAACCACTCTACCAGCACTGCACAGCAGCTCGAAGGTCCTGGGTTTTATTTCCAGCCAGGGCAGGGCCTTCTGTGTGGAGTTGTCCTCCCCGTGTTTGCAGGTTTCTCCTACCACTAAGGACTCCCCTGCAAAAAAGATTTCTAATCTCAGTGGGACTTTCCTGAATAAATCAAGGTTCAATTAAAAAAAAAAAAGTAAATAAACATATATGGTTAGGAAATGTTACTGCTAAAGGAAAAAAAGCTACCAGATCTGGAGGACCGTTATAATTCTAGACTTCTGTCTCGGGCTTTAAGTATTGTTAATGACATGACTGGACATCCTGTGAGTTAATTATTTAACCTCCTTCATTAAAATTATATTGTTCTATGAAGTACTTTGTGCCATGTCCAAGTTTCTTCCCCTGAGCTGTGATGAGTCAGAACACATTCTTGAAAACCTCACACTAGCATTAATGATCTATAACCGTCTCAAGGCGTATAGATATGTTGAAAAAGAATCTCCAATCTCCAATTGCTTGCTCCTCTTTTCAGTGCCGCTGTTTCTCTTAGAAGATCACACGCAACACGCTCATCTCTGAAAGATGCAGCCGCAATTTAGTACGAGATATATCTGCTTATAGTAAATCCGGCCCAGGGAGAAGAACAACAATGGAGGCATTCAGTGTTTGATTGTCTACAGAACTTTGAGAACAATAAACCTGAACTTTTCAGAGATAATAAAATGCTTCAAAGTTCTTGAGGCCAATAGGGAAGTGTTATCTAAAGATACACAGAGCCTTCAGACTGAACTGTGACCTAAGCTTCTGTAAGCCGGTGAATAAAAGAGTGAAAGTGCAGGACGATGCCAAGAGCACCCAGAGCGATGGGTGAAATGAGGTAGAAGCAGCAAAGAGAAGGAGGGGGCTGGGACATCCAAGAGCAGGACATATGTGGAAAAAAAAAAAAAACAGAGCATTCAGGCCAAAATGCAGAAAGAAACCGAGACAAGAGAAAGGAATGTGAGTGAGTTAGAGGCAGGACTCAAAGAGACTCTTGTGTGGTCTTTTACAAAAGCAGAATCCAACGGGACAGCAGCGGTTGCCCTGTTTCCCAGAGTGCTTCTCAGCCGCAGCATTTGTCACAGAATAAAAGAGTATAATTTGAAGCGCTCAAACTGAATCTGAATTGCTCAAGTTAAATGAATGCTTAAAAAAAAAAAAAAATTTAAAAGTTAAATGTGAAACCAAATGCAGAGGTTTGTAAATGAATTGCAGTAAATTGAAAAATTATTTATATTTTGAACTTGAATTCATTTGCTTTGAAAGAGCTTTGAAAATTCAGTTGTACACTTCAATTTCAGTTCAATTTAGTTTTCGGAGCCGGACTTCCGGGTCTTGGAAATTTCGAGCCCAGATTTAGAAAACTGTAGCATTGTGATGTGTAGCTACCGTTAGCCTACATTAGGTGGGCTATCCCGGGGCAGGTGAATGTGCCTCACCTGCTGTCACTGGAGCTAAGTGGAGCGATGGACAGGTGCAGAAGAGTCTCACTGTGAAAACCACAGGGGGTTTGTTCTTACAACCAGGGCACGCAAATACAATCGGCGAGGTACTCACTTTATTCTAAACCTGTAAGTGACTGGGTTTGAATAAATAAATGCAATAAATATAGACCTATGTTGTCTATTTGTCATGAATAATGTGCCAACATTTAATAACTCAGACTGGAATTTTTCCAATGACTCCGACTTGTGACCTATTTACTTATTTGTTGACGATGAATAAGGACCGCTCAAAATTGGCTGATATTTATCAGTATTTAAGTAATTTGCACATAAAGTTTTTTAAAAAATATTTAATTTACTTACCTTTGAAGTCCAAACGGAGTCGATAGCAGCTGTAATCCAACACCTGTTGCTGTTGAACAATTAATAGTGAACAGTGACAAAGAAAGGAGGCGGAGCCTTGAATTAAAAGAGTTGCAGCCAAGTTCAGAGAGGTTAAATGGTTTAGAGTGATTTAACTCTTAGAGATTCATTTAAGTAACTCTCCACTTTAACTCTTTATTGGAACTCACACATTTTGACTCCAAGAATTTAACTTCTACAGATAAAAAAACGTTTTATTTAGTTAAAATACTAAAATAAATAATAAGATTCAATTATGTGAAAATAGTATTAAAGCTTAAAGATGTTTTTTATCTTCAATTTTAAATATTAATCCCAAACACAATGGGTCCATAAAGATAACCATCTCTAACATTGAGCGTATTTTGCAAGTATTTAGTCTACAGTCCTAAATTAATCAAGATATTTGTAGTACTGTAAGTCTAATCACAAAGCATTCAGGGCTGTGGTGTGCGTGACAGGACTTCACCCAATTCTTTGAAATTGTTTTTCCAAGAGAGCTAATTGGACACAGACATGCAAATGTATTTTTTGAATGTTAAAAGAAACTGTTCGATGAAACAAAAAAAAACTTTCCCTCAACCCCAAGCTTTCCCTGAAAAAGTGTTTAGTAGGAGGGTAGGGCAGATTTCATTGAATTCTTGAGGGACCAGCTGGACTAGTGCAGTTTCTCTTACTACTCCATACATCCTCCCAGCCTCAGCCTCATTTGAATACGTTTTCTGGTATTCTGAGGTGCAAACGCAAACCACACAGCTTACTAGAAATTATTTTATCTAGGTAAATACATTTTTGGAAATAGTTTCAGGAAATATTTATGGAAAAGAAGCTAAAGATTTTAATAGATGAGAACGTTTAGCACCCACAGTCTTTGGCCGGTCAAAGCTCACTTCTAAATAAAAATTCTAAAGAACACCACCACTGGTCAACATTGATGTCAACAAGAAAGAAGTTTTATGAAATAATTGTGGCCCTTTTCATTAAATAAAAAACAGCACCACAGAGAGAATAATACAGTAAAATGGCCATTTAAAATAAATATTTATACAAAGGTCATGGTCTCTGCATGCCAGCTCCGGTTTCCTCCCATCATCCAAAGACGTGAATTGGTGAATCTAAATTGCTGCTAATGAATGAATGTGAGGGATTTTCATTGCCTTTTTTGTATGTACTAATAATTTTGTATTGGAAAACTCTTTGATTACATTTGAATCACTAAAAGGATGTTTTAGTGTTAAATTACACCCTCACTCCATGTTTTATGCATTACTGCATTCCTTTGGATCCTGTTTGCCACTTGAGACTTCTTGATTTTAGATTAGATTAGATTAGATTAGATTCAACTTTATTGTCATTACACAAGTACAGGTACAAGGCAACGAAATGCAGTTTAGGTCTAACCAGAAGTGCAATAGCAGTAAAGTGCAGGATATATACAATGGTTGCGTACGTGCAGGATATGGAGATGTACAGGATTTACAGGTAATATGTACAATGAATATAAATATACAGATGGTTATTACTATAAAAAGGTGAGTGTGTGCCATAAATATAATTACAGGTGTCTCTTTTCTATAAACAGCATTTACAGGTGGATATGTACTCTAAATGTAATGTGATACACACGCATCGCGCACACACACATACACACACTCACTCACACACACCCATACACACACAACCATACACACATACACTCACAACCATACACACATACACGCAGGGGAATTAAACCGGGAGAGCTGTACACACAGGCATTCCCATACTCACATACACACACAACCATACACACATACACACACTCACATACACACACCACCATACACACATACACTCACAACCATACACACATACTCACAGAATTAGACCGGGAGAGCTATACACACAGACACTCACACACACACACTCACTCAAATACACATACGCTCGCATACTCACACACACACTCACACACACACACACACATATACACACACTCACTCACATGCACACGTACACAACACACATACTCACACACACGCATACATACACACATACACACACACCCACACACGCATACATACACACACACACACACACACACACACACACACACACACACACACACACACACACACACACACACACACACACACACACACACACACACACACACACACACACACACGATAAACAGATGTCTCTAACTATGAACAGAATTTTACAGGTAGGTGTAAACAATTGTATGTTAGCTTAAGGTAAGCAGTAGATTTAAGGTAGTGCAAACAGTGGAATGTAAACAGTTGGTAGCAAAGGTGCAGTAGTGCAAGGGATGGTGGGGGATGAGACTAGAGTCTGTGAGGGGAGTGGGATGGTGGTGGGGGGGTAGAAGAGTCTATGAGGGTAGTGGGATGGTGGGGTGAGAGGAGAGTCTGTGAGGGAGTGGCATGGTGGGGGGTGAGAGAGGAGTCTGTGAGAAGTGTGGGGTCAGCAAGGGTTAGAGTTCAGTAAAGACACAGCTCTGGGGAAGAAACTGTTCTTTAGTCTGCTGGTTCTAGTCCGGAGGCTCCTGAAACGCCTGCCGGAGGAGGAGGGAGAACAGTCTGTGGGCTGGGTGGGAGGAGTCCTTAAGGATGCTGGCTCGACGCAGACAGCGTTTCCTCTGGATGTTTTCGATGGCAGGAAGTGGAGTCCCTGTGATGCGTTGGGCAGTTTTCACCACCCGCTGCAACGCCTTGCGCTCCGCGACAGAGCAGCACCCATACCACACTGTGACACAGTTCGTCAGGATGCTTTCTATCGCGCAGCGGTAGAAGTTCACCAGGATGGCCGAGGAGAGCTGGTTCTTCCTCAGTGTCCTCAGGAAGAAGAGGCGCTGGTGAGCCTTCTTGACCAGGCTGGAGGTGTTGGTTGTCCAGGTCATGTCAGCCGAGATGTGGGTCCCCAGGAACTTGAAGCTGGAGACACGCTCGACGTCCATTCCATTGATGTGGATGGTGTCGTGTGTGCCTCTAGACTCTTTCCTGAAGTCCACGATGAGCTCCTTCGTTTTGGTGGTGTTGAGGAGCAGGTTATTTTCGTTGCACCATGTGGACAGGTGCTGGATCTCTTCCTGTAGGCAGTCTCATCGTTGTTGCTGATGAGACCAATCACTGTAGTGTCGTCTGCAAACTTGACGATGGCGTTGGATCCAAACACAGGCTTGCAGTCAGAGGTGAAGAGGGAGTAGAAATGGGCTTAGCACACAGCCCTGTGGTACACCAGTGTTGAGTGTGATGGATGTGGAGCAGGTGGATCCAGATCGGACATTCTGGGGTCTGTTGGTCAGGAAGTCCAGAATCCAGTTACAGAGTGAGGTATTGATGCCCAAGTCTTCAAGTTTGGCTATTAACTTGGTCGGGATGATAGTGTTGAATGCTGAGCTGAAGTCAACAAACAGCATACGTGCATAAGAGTTCTTATTGTCCAGGTGGGTGAGCACAGAGTGCAGTGCCATAGCAACTGCATCCTCTGTGCTCCTATTGCTGCGTAAGCAAACTGATGCGGGTCCAATGTGGGTGGTATGGAGTCTTTTAGGTGTTCCAGGATCAGCCGCTCAAAGCACTTCATGATGATGGGTGTGAGTGCTACAGGGCGGTAGTCGTTGGGGCACCTTGGACTAGAGTGTTTTGGCACTGGCACAATGGAAGTGCATTTGAAGCATGTTGGTACAGCTGCTTGGGCAAGAGACAGGTTGAAAATGTCTGTAAAAACCCCAGCGAGCTGCTCCGCACATGCCCTGAGAACACGACCAGGGATGTTGTCTGGTCCAGCAGCCTTGTGTGTGCTGATCTGGCTCAGTGCCTTGCAGACATCAGTGGATGAGAGTGTGAATGGGGGGTGGTCAACTGAGGGTTTGAGCTTGGTTGCAGTTTCTCTGTTGTCTCTTTCAAAGCGAGCATAAAAGTCATTTAGCTCATTCAGGAAGTTGACATCGGTGGCTGCAGGGGTGGAGTGGGTGGGTTTGTAGTCACTGATGGCCTGGATGCCCTGCCACATGCGTCGAGGGTCAGAGTTGGAGAAGTGTCCTCTATCTTCAGCTTGTAGCAGTGCTTGGCCTTTTGATGCCCCTCTTCAGGTTTGCTCTGGATGTGCTGTAGGCTTGTGCGCCTCCTGATCTGAAGGCAGTATTGCGTGTCTTCAACAGGAGTCGCACTTCCTGGTTCATCCATGGCTTCTGGTTTGGGTATGTGGTGATCTGTTTCTGGGTTGTAACACTGTCAATGGTGGTATTAATATAATCCAATACAGAGGAGGTGTAGCAGTCAATGTCTGTGTGAGCACCACTGGTGGCTTGGGAAGCAAACATACTCCAGTCTGTGTGTAGAAACTTTTCCTGGAGTGTGAAATCTACCCCGCAGGCCACACCTTGATGGTCTTCACTGATGGCTTCACACGGTTGATGAGGGGTGAATATTTGGGAGTGAGGAACAAAGAGATGTGGTCTGATTGTCCCAGGTGGGGGAGAGGTGTCGCCACGTAAGCTCCAGCCATGTTTGTGTAGACATGGTCTAGGGTTTTGTTCCCTCTGGTGTGACAGGAAACATTCTGATGAAATTTGGGTAGCACAGTTTTTAGGTTAGAGTGATTAAAATCACCCGCAACAATAAACGCTGCTTCCGGGTGAATAGTCTGTTGTTTACTGATGGCTGCATAAAGTTCTTTCATAGCAAGCTTGGCATCAGCGTCCGGGGGAATATAAGCTGCAGTTATAATGGTGGAGGTGAACTCCCGCGGCAAATAGAACAGTCTACATTTAACCATGAGAAACTCTAGGTTAGCTGAACAATGGCTCCCAACAACAGCGGAGTTTGTGCACCAAACTTTGGATTTTATCTGCAAATCCAAAGTTTGGCCTCAGTCAGTGGATCAATTTGCCTTGAAAGACCTTCTCAGGAGCTGTTTCCCTCGACACTGTTTACAAAGAGTGTTTTAAAGGTGCATCCAACAGGGACCAGACCTGGTGCCAGCTTATAAAACGCTGCAAGGATTATATTTCCCATCTGGACTTGAAATAACTCTGAAACAATGAAGTGAGTCAGCAGCTTCATGCAGAAATGTAAAAAATACAATATGAATGGCCACAATGTGAGGTAGAGCTCAATATTTATATGCAGATATAAGTTTACTTATTGAGCACGAGTCCTTGTGTCTGACAATAAATGAGTCCCAAAAATAAGGACGATACTTGAGTCTGAGTCCAGGGCTGTGTCTGTATCCACACACTAATCACTAAATATGTACTATACTTGCCATTCTCTTTTATTAAAAAAATTAAACCAGACCAATTTTTCCTCCACAAAATACTAATACAGTATACCAAACTGAAGTTTAGTGCTTAGCATTAGCTTAGCGTGCAACTTTAGGTTTAGGACGGCAATTATCTCGTTCAACATTACGTAATTTAAATAACAGTATTTAGCCAGTTTTACGTTGCCTCCCTTTTCTCTGTTGATATTCTTCTTTTTTGTGGTGTTTGTGTTAAAAGACATTTTCAGTGGTGAAAATACACTATTAGCAGCTATTACACTTCCTGGAACATCAGCTCACAAGCCGGTGAAGACCAATAGGAGCGGTCCTTTTGGGAGCATGTGGTTTGCTCGCATGTGAATGGCCAAATTTTTCCGTTCCTGAATAACTTATTTAGTCCCCTATAATAAATGGTAGATAGCATAATACTAATGATTGCTTTAACAATATACTATTTTCCCCAACTGGAAAAAATCAGGTACAGTCTGTTTAAGTCTTGTCATAGGGGTTAGGTCTATAGAGTGGTTTAGGACACAGCTCAGGACTGGATAAATTATGTATGCATAAATATGAATGCATATATATGTGCATCAAAAACACAAGGAAATGCAGTTTTCTTTGGGCACTGCTCGAGCTTTAATTTGACAGGAAATGTTTGCTTATATTATCTTACAAAAACACATCTCACAAAGCTAACCAGATAAAGGCATGGGAAACTCAGAAACTCAGACTCATGCTGCATCTGCTGAGCTCTCAAACATGTCAGTTGGGTCTGTGGTGTGAACTGAGACAATGCACGACTTTGTGTCCATATAGAACCACAACTGATCGTGACACTGTGACACAATGAGTTCAGTGAATTTAAAATCAATATGTTCCTCTACATTTATGTCTTGTCTACAGCACATTCAGCAGAGACCCCTAGGCTTTACAGTCCTGCACAAACACTGCCATGTTTGATTTATATTGATTTTTGTTGATTTTCAATAATGCATCTAGCTCTACAAACTACTGTGGCTTTATTTTAACACTGTACATTTTCATGGTGTTTAACCATTAATGAACGAAAGGGACAAGTGCTGCTGCCAACTTACTATCCAAATGACCCTGATAAAGGTTTACATACCCTGGTGATTTTGGCCTGATAACATGCACACAAGTTGACACAAACAGGTTTGAATGGATGCTAAAGGTAACCATCCTCACCTGTGATCTGTTTGTGTGTAATCAGGGTGTGTGTATAAAACGTCCTGACAGACCCTTGCATTTTTCATCCAGTGCTGCACTGACGTTTCTGTATTCTGAGGAATGGGGAGAGCAAAAGAATTGTCAAAGGATCTGCAAGAAAAGGTAATTGAACTGTATAAAACAGGAAAAGAATATAAAAAGGAATTGTGAATGCCAATCAGCAGTGTTCAAACTCTAATTAAGAAGTAGAAAATGAGGGATTCTGTTGAAACCAAACCAAGCTCAAGTAGATTAACAAAAGTTTCAGCCACAACTGCCAGGCCTCATGGCCAGACCTGGCTGATGCTCTTCATCAGACATGACTCTCACCCTAGATCTAGAATTAAACCTGAACCAATGTAATCGCTCTGCAGTCTTTTTCATTTTTGATCCTCTCTGCTTGATTTTATCTGTACAATAACTCACTTATAAATTATAACTTTCCAAGATCCCTGGTTGTCTGCACTTTATTTCCCACTTCTTATCTCACATTTTTTTCATTATACTGAATAACCGGCTGGTGATTAGATTTATCATCTATGAGTAGCTGTAGTTGTTTGGTAAAATGGTCACTACATCTTCAAACTAAAACCTGCCCAGAACTTTCAGTACTGTCACATCATTGGACCAGCACTTAACTTGGAGAAGGACTCACAAATTTCACAAGCAAATGTTGTGTTAGGACTCATCTACAGCACAGAATCAATATTTGAATAACCACATATTGCAGTCCCATATCTCACAAATTATAGCACTGGCCAACTCCACTGACCACACTAAGGAGACCACTGAATAATATTACTATCCCTCAATTCAGACTAAAACGTGCCACTGATGTACAGCTCAGAGCAAACATAGACCTTGCAAATAACTAAATCCTGGCTATGGCCCTATTTGTAATTGTCAGTTTTAAAAGATTGTGTATTATAGTACTGGCTCTTGAGGATGTTGCATAACATTGATGGGCGGAGGTCAGGTTTGTATTTACATTAACACAGAGGACAGAAGAAGTAAACAGACTGAAGGATCTCTGGGGCTGACAAAGGAAGACAATACAGTGGAGAATATTTACTCCCGATTATTTAATAAAGTATTCTCTTAAGCACATTGCCTTCTGAGAATTAACAGTGTTGTATTTTGCATCTAACATGAAAGTTTTTAGTTTTAATAGGCTGTTCTTCCTTCAGGACACTCACAACAACCTGGTTCAGGCTTTAGTTGTGTGTGAAGCAGAGAATGACCACAACAGTCACAGTGCCTCAGAGTTTTCTCCCATTAAGCCCTTATACCTGTGGTCACGCTGAGCACCTTAAGTGAACTTGTCAGAGCTTGTTGAGCAGTTCAATGACTCATGGAAAGCTTTACTGGTCTTCACAGATTAACAGAATGCAATTTCTGCTCAGGGACATCTTAATTAGTCATAACTAAGAAAAGAAAAAAAATGTCATGACAACAAGCAAAGCTGTGTTTAAAGTTAACGTCAACATAGTTGTTCAGACAGGACACTTACTCAACACAGTCGAGCAATAACCAGTCATGCATTCGGAAAACATAAGACTACAATATAGCCCCATAAGCCTGCCGCCTTGGCCCAAACGAGGCTAAAGGCTTATAGCTAAGAAATCAGAATTTATGTGTAGATGATAAACAAAACGTTTAAATTCATTACGCGAGAGCTATGTGACGCTGACTCTGTTTGAAACCAGAAACATGCTGATAAGTTGCTAATAAACACTCGTTCTTTCTTCAGGAAACAACAGTACAACGGTACGTTCCTGATGCCTTTGTTTTAACCTTTTACTAATTACTGTTTAATGTTTTTCTTTTAGTTTCTTGTATTTAATCGAGGAAGGGATTATCTATCCTCCAATCAGCTGACTGCAAAGTTTAGCTCTACCTTTTTGAAAGTGGACCACTCTCTTGGGACGTCTTGAGACCCCAATTCATTCCCAATATTTGCTATTTTCTTGTGAACCAGTGGGAGTGCTGTATTCTAGGGCGAGCATGTGATTGGCTAAAGACCCAGTTTGAGCTGAACATACTCATCTATTAAAATCCCTAATAGTTTTTCTTAAATATAATGCATGCAGTTTAAAACTCCAGTTATATTCAGAATAAGACATTAATTTGAACCTTTTTGTCTTGCATTGAACCATACTAATTGATTTGTTTATAAAAAAAACCCCAATAAAAAAGTAAAGAGAACAACATCCACAGGAAGAGAAAACCACATCTGATAAAACTTTATTCGCCCTTAAACTGCACTGTTGAAAAGTCTATCAGCCATCAGCTTCAATGTTGTAGTTTTCTTTACCCTGTTTGCTAACAAGGGTGTGCAATGTCTGTTTTATGTTGTATGCATGTTTTAATTTCCTTTAGGGGACAACAAACAGTACATGCTCTTACAAATTGACTCTTCTTTTCACACCTGAAAGTCTGCACCAAAGTCCGCACTAAGAACTTACACTGTATTCATTTAGTTTCCTAATATTTGAGTAGAAATAAAAACAGAGCCATACAAAACATTAAACAGGAAATCTGTCTTATGTATTTCCTTTGCTGTTTGCACTTCTTGATGCAAGTGTCTGTCACTTCCTGCTTTCCTGTTTTCAGAACAAACAGTGCATCTGTCTATAAAGTGAAATTAACCTGAGAAAACTACATTCAAACATGTGTTTGTTTATCTGAGAATCTGCCAGTGCTGACTCAATGCCGCTGTGTGTTGTAGCAGATCATTGAGTAAAATCAAAACAAATCAACACATTAATAAAGCTTAACACTATTCTCCAGTTTATGATTCATCTGGCTCTGGGCTCAGTCTCGACAGATATCTGTAGAGACAAGCTGCAAATACTGGCTCCATCTCTTTATTTATTTATCCTCCACATCATCTTTTTATGCGGCGAACTTTCAGGCTCGCTTCGTGCTAAAAAAGCTGACGTTACCTTGTAGCCCATGGTGTGGTAGCGTACGATGAGTTCCCCGTCGTTTTTGTTGTTGCTTAGAAACACTCTGCTGCCTCCAGCTTTCCCCTCATCTCCTCTGTGGACCAAAGATATAAATACAACACGAAGTCAGCGTAATGTAACAGGCACAAATCCCCGAAAGACACAAAGACTGGGGATGGACAGGATCAGTAAAGTGGTTAATGATGAAAGGCAAGTCTAAATGTTTTAATTAGTAATTATTATGACTAATAGTCGTTATGTCGCTGGGGATAAAATGATACATAATTGTACATCAATAGATTAATCAAAGTTTTACATCAAACTGGTGCGTCTAAATAAACAAATACCTTGGTTTAGAACTAGTTTAATTTCAACAATTAATACTAGTTTAGTCTTAGTTTAGTTCAGTCCTAGTTTTGTCTTTAATATTTTGGCTCCTGTTTTGATGAGTAAGTTTTATAATTTCTTCACTTTTTACAATGTCAAAAAGAATTCAAGATATCACAATCATTAAAATAACTATCACATTTACCCAGAACATGTTGCTCAACATATACTGCTTTGTTTTTAAATGTGTGCAATGAGTTTTTAACGTTTGTAGATGTCACACTGATAACCGATGTCCTGTGGGTGAGCAATGGTAAATAAGTGATAAATACTCAGGAAACCACAAAGATAAAACAGTGACGCAGCAGTAAGAATTGGCCAGTATTATAAGTTGGATGTACATTGTGCACAGTTGGCTCTGTGTTCTTTAATTCACATTTTAACATGTTTGTAGCTTGGCTGAACAGATTGGACAGGTTTGACTGAACTGGGCTGTTGTTGGTTAGAGCAGTTAGAGACACTTCTGAAACTTAAGAAGTGGGTTTTTGAGGAAATGAGAGCTGCATCTCATTTGTGGTGGCGTGATTCTATTTAGGACAAAACTAAAACTATGTACTCTGTATGACTGACCTTTCTTGCAAGGAATAAAATCAGCAAAGACATCTGGATTTCTCTCATCATCTTCATTACAACGTGTACAATTGCATATTTAATTTATATTCCAGTCTTTCATAGAGCTTGCTTCTTCAATAAAAGTGTGAAGTGAATAGTAAGTGTTTAATATGCTGTATTTGCATTTTATTTATGCAAATTAAACACAAGCAAAACTCAAAACTGTAGGCTATTGAAAAGCTTATAGTGGCAGTTTTTTAGCTTGACCTCCAAAGGAAAAATAACAAAACAGGAAATAAAATGCTACTATTAGCTGCTAAGACAAGCCTTATCTCAAATTGCATTCTGCAAGTCTTCACGCTCTCTGTCTGCCTTTGACCCGGTTAGAGTGTCAGCATCGGTTAGCCACTAAATAGTGCAGCAATTCAATTTAACTTTATCAATCCCCAAGGGGAAACTTAGTTGACCATGTAGATCTCATTAAACTTTCCATAGACTGATTGATTGTATTGATTGCTTTCTGAATAACTGAATGCATGGGGATGGGCCATGTTGTTCAGTATAGCATCCATCCTATTGTGTGTCTGTTGCTCCACTACTTCAACCAGAGTCTCCAAACTAATACCCCCTTGCTTCCTCGCTCTGCAGCCTTTGTACCTTCTTCTTATGTCTCATCAACCAGATGACAACACCATAGACACTCCTAAATCTTTGATCTAGTAGATTTGTATTGTGTAAAAAATCCTGGTTGTAGTATCTATTATAAATAGTGAAAAATACAAAAATTTCCAACAAATCCAAAACAATTATCAAAATTTAGACAATTTGAAGCAGTCCCATTTGCAGCCTGTCTGGAAAGTGCATCATTTAAAATGTATTTTCTATATTAATTAATATAATAATATATAATATTAACATCCCTAGTTTAAGTTATGTTATATTCAGAAGGTGTTTGGTCAGTCAATGTGTAATTTAGTACTTTCTAAACTTGTCACTTGGCACCTATCGTCCTAGTCCTACTCACAAACTAACCCCAGAGGCATATAACATTGCAAAAGCATCACACATTTCGCTTTACAAAACCCCACACAGTTAATCTTTGTTTAATCTTTAAACACATTCTTCTCGTCGGTTTAATAATCCACTAAACAGCACAAAGGCAGGGTTTATGGCAGAGTTTTCGGATTAAGGCGCAGATTCAGAGTTAATTATATGTTTTTATACGAGACTTAATACTCTTTTTTTTAAACCATTATGACTCATTTCTAAAGGTCATGGGGAGAAAGGACAAACGTATAAGGGCAGTGTTCAGGATTGTTCAAAGTGTTGCTATATTACAGAGGAACAAAAAACAAAATTAAAGTTGAAAGCCAAGGCCAAATTCATGAGAAACAACTTTGATTATATATTGTCAGAGGAGCCTATTCTTCCTTGATTTTCCTGTTTTTTTTATGTAAATATTCTTGTTAAAATTAAAATTGCCCTTTTAGACCCTGAATAACAAATTATCTCTACTCTCTCCAGGATGCATATTTTCAGCTCGACTCATATTTGCATTTACATGTGTGCTCCTGATTCTGCATTAGTTCTCACTTTCATACCTAATATGCAAAATTACACCAGCTTCTGATTTAAAGCAGCAGGTTTCACTCTCGGAAAGTGGATGACCACAGTCCTGCGGCCGTTCCAACCGATTCATCAAAAGGTCACTTTAACCTTTTAAAGAAAACTCTTTAAAGCCATTAAAAAAGTTGTTACAATCCAAGTCAAAACACTTAAAACTTACCCAAATCAATTTTTAACCATACACCACATTAACTATAAACCACTTTAAACTTGTCCAAACCCAGTTAAAGACTGGTTAAAACCAACTTTAACTGGAAGAACTATGAGTTAAACCAAACAAACCCCTCCAAATGTGTTAAAAAATACTTAAGGTTCAAGTTAAATAACTTTAAACCTTTCCAAATCTAACCAGTTCTAACCAGGTTAAATCCAATTTAAACCGGTCAAAGTCTGTGTTAAATCACTTAAAGCCTATCCAAATCTGGTTATAGCCAGGTTGAACGCATTTAGACTTGGTTACAGTCTTTACCTATGTTACGTGCCGTCGGCTAGCCTAGGGAAAACTCACAGCACAATAACAACCGGTAATATTGCGTTTTAAACAAGGAAAAGGATGGCAAGCTTGTGTCTTACGGCCACTTAAGATTTATTAACAATCAGAAGAAAAACTCCATGAAACCCGAGCAGCGCGCCGTTTTTACTTTATTATGGAGTGTTTCCTCTGATTGTTAATAAATCTTAAGTGGCTGTAAGGCACAAGCCCGCCATCCTTTTCCTTGTTTAAAACGCAATATTACCGGTACAGGTGATTTTAAAAACCAGAACCAGTCAAAAGTAAAAGCTGCGCTTGTAGAACCAGAGAGTCCATCACAAAAGTCACCATCAATGACCTGTAAAGCTATTGTTCAGGCCCAGAAGACTGATCCATTTTTAGCAAAGTGTTTTGCTGTTTAAAAAAAAAAATCCCTCCTTTGTAGTGCTCCTGTCATTTCAGCTCCAAGATGATGCGGGTGTGTCCCATCCTATTTCCTTCTTCTCAGCCAAGTTCAAGAAGCATCAGCTGAACTACTCCTTCGAGAAGGAAACCACCACCATCGAGAAGGAAACCACCACCATCGAGAATGAAACCACCACCATCGAGAAGGAAACCTTAGCTATGTTACTTGCCCCCAGCACTTCAATGTCTACGCGTGTTCCACAACCATGCCTGTCACTGTGTTCACTGACCACTATCCTCTGGTGTTCTTGGCTCAAATGGGCATTGATGGTTCAAGAGTACAATCGTCACATCAAACACAAGAAGGGGAAAGAAAACATTGTGGCAGATGCTCTGTCCAGAGACAGATGACATCTGCCACAAATGGAATATTATGTGGGGTTACCATCTTGTATCCACAGTTCCTATTGGGTATAGTAACTGTATGTTGTGATTGCTTGGTGGTGGGTTTATGACAGAGGGTAAGGTGAATTTTATGGAGGGGGAAGTGTTATGGCCCTCGTGCCATTTGTTTGATTTTCTTTTGTCTTTTGTCTCCGCCTTTAGGTGTCTGGCAGGTGAACGTAATCAGCGGCCTATAAAAGGAAGAACGCCGCCACACAACGGGAGGAATGGTTTCAGTGCCCCACCCGAGCAGAGCGGCGTTTTTACTTTATTATGGAGTGTTTCCTCTGATTGTTAAATCTTAAGTGGCCGTAAGGCACAAGATTGCCATCCTTTTCCTTGTTTAAAACGCAATATTATCGGTTGTTATTGTGCTGTGAGGTTTCCCTAGGCTAGCCGACGGCACGTAACAACCTATAACTTATTTAAATCCAGTTTTGGAGTTAGACCGCTTAAGACACACTCAAATCCATATACAAACTTTTTATTTACCATAAAGAAATACTTAAGTCCACTTTACACTTGTCCACAAGTCTTGTCTGGTTTTAGGCAGGTTAAAAAATGTGTATGCAGCAGGATACAACAACAACCATTGGGGGCAGGCTTTAACTACTGCTTCACTCCTCTGATTGGTTGTATGTTTTTCAGATGTTGTTTATTCACTCTATGTTGATTTTTATTTTATTTGACTTTTATTTAACCAGATAAGAACCAATTGAGATCAAGATTGCTTTTATGCGGGTGACTTAGACAAACGCTCTGCAGCCCGCGTCATTTGGAAACAACATAAATGATACAACAACTGACACAAAGAAAAAAAAAACAGGTTAGACAGGTTAAAGTGCATCAGTATAAAGTGCATCCTATTTTATACTAAAGTGCATCACTGAGAACACAGTAACATAAAACACAGACTCTCACATTCTCTATGTTTTAAGGTTAAACTGAAATTTCTAAATGAAATGAGATCTGATAGTTTCAGGTCAGACTGTAGCGTATTCCATGCAGAGGGGCCGGCAAAGCTGAATGCTTTTTTCATCATTTCTGTTCTAACCCGAGCCACAGTTAGATGAAGAACATTACAGGAATGTAAGGCATAATGGCTTCTCTGAAGAAGCATGCTTAATTAAGATCTAACTAATCTAAGAAAATCAGCCAGTGCGTGTATCTGCGTACACTTAAAGAAGGCCAGCTTAAACATAACGTTTACAGTGATGAATGAGGCGACTACATCCAGTGACATACCTCAGGGCACAATGAAAAACAGTATTCAAGGACCTTAGAGCAGGGGTGTCAAACTCAAATGGAGAAGGGGCACAAACTTAATTGCAGGCCAAACAGGATCAATCAACTCACATTATATTTTAATTATTATTATTATTATTATTATTATTATTGAGCTGTGAATAAATACATAATGATGCAGCCTCACATACTACGTTTATTTATTAAAGCTGTTCTGTGTACTGTGCTCTTCACTACATCACTAAATTCACCTCCTATACAATTTTTTTTACTTTGGCTTGAGGCTGTTCATGACTACATCTAGTGTTTTAGAGTGAAATAACAGGCAGGCAAAGTCTTGTAGTAATAATAAATAAACCTATGTAGACAAATTTCACATACTTTTAATAATACTGATGTCCAAAAAAAGAGGATTTGACAAAAGCTACTCTCCATGAAAATCTCGTAAATTAAAACAATGTGAAATACAAAAAGACAATAGGCCCTTTTCCACCAGTATTTCCAGGAAATATATTTACCTGCACTTTACACGCACACCACACAGATTACCAGGAATAAGTTTGCCCAGGTAAATATATTCATGGAAATTAAAGTTCTAGGAAATGTTACTAAAAAATAGTTGCAATCTTCATGGAAAAGCATAACAGCCATTATATGCAAAGAAAAACACCAGAAGAGAATGTGTGTTCCACCAATAAATGTTTTAAGAACACAGCCCCTTAAAAGTTCTAGGTACTTTCTTAAAGGAAAGCTTGGGGTGGAGGAAACGTTTTTAAAATGTTGAAAGTATAAGGAGTAACGACACAAAAATGTCTACCCCAGAACCTTAAGCAAATAATTCTCCACACATAACGCAGATATAAAACACACCAGTCTACAGCCATTTTCACACATTCATGAGGTCCGGATTAGACACCATTCCTACCAGTGTTACCTGAATGTGTGAAGAAAATCCCCTTCTTATTTTCTCATCTGGAGAAGATCCTTCAGGGCCTTGTGACATGCCGGGATTCCAATATTAGTGCAATTATCACATCACGTCATTGTATGGGAGTTGGCTTATTTGTCTGTGAGCTTTGTGTTGGCTCAGTCAGACTTAGGCAGTATCATCCTTGTGCTTCCCTTTCACAATTTCTCAGTAAAACCACATTCATGGAAATAGTAATAATTCAAAAAATGTCAGGGGAGAAAAACTCTGACTACATCTGAGTAGAATGTCTAAAAAGGGCTTATGGCACACTTGTCATACATACATTTTTTTTAGATTAGTTCTTTAGGACAGCATAAAATGTACATTAAGCCAGAGCAGAGATGCTTGTGCCAGATTATAGTTTAACAGCTAATTTCTATCTGTAGTCCTATACATGTACATCAAACCCTGGACCTTCTTGCTGTGAGGCATTAACCTCTAATACAGTGTTTTTAATTAACTTGGGTTAGAAGCTGCTCATGACTCCATCTAGTGTTACAACAAAATGATTTAACGGCCTGGCAAAATCCTGTTGTTCTCTATGTAGTAACACACATGTCTTTGGCATATTTAGACTATTAGTTCTCACACCTATATCCTCATATTAGGCTGAAATATTGGTCTATATAGACATTTATTTCCATGTAGATACAATAGTAAGACTGTTTTATATGGGTCTAATGTGGCTTATCTCGCTTAATCTTCACTGAGGTGCATTGGCAGTGAAGAAGAAGACCCTCTTTACGATCAATGGTGCGGTGTTACGTGGTAGTGCGTTGACCTAGGTGATGCTCTTACCGTTGATCCGGTGAATTACGGTCGCTCCGGTGCAGTGCAGGTTGTCGTCCCCGGCGCCATGTTTCCCGTGAGCGCTCCGTGGTGATTGTGCCGATAACGCGGTGCGTGCGTCCGCTCCGAGGCCGCTGTCGAGGTCCGGTGGCATTTGGAGACGCACAACACGCATCAGCAGCGAGCAGCACTGTTATTTCTTTCTGCACGAGAAGCTGCTGCAGCAGAGCACGTCATACCAGCCAGCACTACTATAGTATTTCCGTCGAGAATTTCGAAATAAAATTCTGGAGTGACATAAGAGTCAGTTGTGTGTAGGCAATCAGGTATGTTTTTATCACGTATTTCACTGTAGGCTTTGTGTACAGGGATGAAAATGTTGTTTATTTATTCTCACAGTTACAGGACATTAAGTGAAATAAAAGTAAAACTTACTTACATTACACAACGTCACAAGTAAAGTGAATATAGCCTACAAACAGAATTGTCGGGGCCCTGGACCCTATGGCTAGAGGCCCCCTATATAATTTTGTCCGTATTACTAAACGCATAGGAGGGCTTAGTAGTGCCCCCCCAGACACCGAGGCCCGGTGCAACTGTACTAAAATCCATCTTGTGTTTTATGGTAAGCTTGACGGAGTTTTATGCATCCTTTACCAACAGCGTACTATTGAACCATAGCGTAACCCTCTGCAAAGAAGACCGGAGGAATAATCTGCTGCTAACAGACATCCTCTTTGTAGTTCTGTTTTAATTGTACTCTCTGTCCATTGGAGTAAATTTTCTTGTAGAATTCTTCGCTTGCACTGGATGTATGTCTTCGTAGTACTTAAACGCTGTAGCCCCGTGATTTTTAGGGCATTTTACATACACAAGGTAAAAATGCTGCAGCAAAACAAAGCTTAATTATATTTGTTTAGCAGAGGCGCTTTGTTTAGAGCTTCACTCTGTTTCTAGGGTTTTTCTTCAATGCTTTCAAGTCATATGACCCACTTACCTCTTTCCGTTTTATTTGAAAAAGACCAGTAACCTACATAATAACAAAATTACAGATACAATAGCTTTTGCTATTTCACAGAAATAATAGCAAAAGCAAATGTTAATATCAATTGGCCTATTAATAAAAAAGAATAAACCAAAGACACTGGGGAAAAATAAAATGCTAGTTCCCTGACCGGGAATCGAACCCGGGCCGCGGCGGTGAGAGCGCCGAATCCTAACCACTAGACCACCAGGGACAGATATCTCAGAGAACAGTGCCTTCTCAATACATACGAGACAAACCACGTATGACATTAACTGGTTAGCTTACATGGTTAGCTAACAAAGTTTACGTTTACATTAGTTAACATTATTGCACTTTGTTACCATTTCGTTTAGCCTTTCTCAACTCAACTACGGGAGAAAATAGTAGGCTAATTGTAAGCCATCCATCATTTATTATTGACTAAAACGACGAATTTTAAACATGGTAAGCAGATAACATTGTCATTTGTGCAAGTATAGCCTTTCCTACTGTCAGCCGTTTTGCAAGCTAAGTAGCTAAAATATTAATTAGCTAGCTAATCGTCCAGATGTTGTTGCTGTAGTTGCTACATGTTATAAACAACACAATATATATAATAATAATAATAATATAATATATCATATTATCATTATGGTAGATACAGAAACTCTTTTATCTTAGAGTGTCCTTATTGCACTATCAGGACCTCGTGGCGCAACGGTAGCGCGTCTGACTCCAGATCAGAAGGTTGCGTGTTCAAATCACGTCGGGGTCAATGTTTTCTTTATTTCTATGAAAGTAAGAGGGCTTATGAAATGCTCGCTAATGAAATACTCCGGGATAGGTACCTAAGCGTTATGTGGGAGTTCATGGGGCCAGTGAAAACACATTTATTATTTGCCACTGTATAATTAACTACCTGGTATTCAGTTCCACAGTGCTTCATTATCTGAACCAAATCAATTCTCAGCTACATATACTGTGGAAATATCCTCAATGGATCCCTGATTAAAATGGACATTGATTACTCTATTTACAGCAATACATGGTTTAGTCTCTGCAGCATTACTTGTCTGCTTCTCAAAACAAGTCTCTAATAGACTCACATTTACAAAATATTGAACAATTATTTGTATAGTGTCTGTGTATTAGAAACACTAACCAGATATCTACTAATTGTTTATATAAATTAATAAAACATAAAATAACACACTTAACAAACATTAAAAGCCATTTACTTTATTGACGTTTGTACAAAAAAAGCTCAGTGGATCCTTATAAATTCATATTTTATTACATCACTTTCCTTGACATTTTTCTATTTAAAAACATAGCAATACCTAAAAAGATTGATTTGTCAATATTAGCAGTAAATTCCCAAATAAACAGATTACACACAGTGGTATCATAAACCAAAGATCCAAAGTAGAAAAATGACATCTTTCTTCTTTTATTTGACAGATATATAACCATTTAAAGTATTTACATGGCTGTCTATGTTAATATTACTGCATGATAATATAGTTTAACAATTACTCTCTGGCGCCAAAAGACAATAGTTATAAACTCTATATTGTCACAACTTCAGAAACACTACCATATTACAACTTACATGCTTACAATGACATAATCTCTGGTCTTAAAGCACTAATATTCTATTCATTTCTATAGACCTTCCAGATACATATTCAGTTTGAAACCTGCACCTAATATTGAAAGTTAAAGCAGTAAGTTGACAAAACATTAATTGTGCTGCTCTTTTAGCTGACCGGGCTGGCGGGAGAGCCATGGATACTCACTCTTTTTCGGGTTTTGTCAGTACATCGCTCCAAAATTAGCTCTTGACTAGGTCTAGGAGGAATCACGGAGCCTCTTTCTTCAGCTCTGTCTCTGAACTCGAGCCAGACTCAAGGATGTTCTCTGGAGAAAAGAAAGGTACGGGTAATGTGATAATTGTAAGACAGTCAATTGGTATATTTTCTAGATACTAGAAAAACAAATGTATATATTGTAGGAAAAGTAGTGACCATGATTTAAATTATATATATATTGTTTTGTTTTTTTTACTGTCTGCTATAAAATAATGTACACCTAACTGCTCAGGGCTGATACATTTTTTTTTTATTAAAAGCTGACTGTAGCTGATTATTGGACAATAACTCTTTCAGAAGAAAAAGAAACAAAAAAAAACCCTGATTTTGAAATTCACTACAACCACTTTTTCTCTGTGTCATCTATTTCACTAGAAACGCTTACAACCAATTTTTCAGACACAAGATGGCAGTAAACGATTTGCAAAAAAAAAAACACTGTGAGTTTTAAAATGGGTTCCACAGGTGAAACTTTTAAATCTTGTTTTGTGGACTTTTGTTGTTTTTTCTTGACTTCTTGTTATTATTTTATTTATTTTATTAAAAACAAGTCTTATTTTTTTATTATGAAATTATTTATTTATTTCATTTGTTTTTATTGCTTTTGTAATTTTATTCTGTGCAGCACTTTGGAAACTTTCTGGTGGATTCGATAAGTTTTAGATTGCTTTATTGTTTTTCCACCGAAGAGATTTGTGTCTCTATTGGAATAATTTAACATTTGCATTTTAACAGGGTTGCTCACTCTATTATATTTTTAACATTACCTTGGATTTTCATCTCTCTCAGCGGTGACTTTGACTTGGAGTTCCTCCGCGGTTCACTGAGTTGACCGCTCTTCTGTTGAAGGTAACGGCGACTGTTTCTGCGATAATTGTCTTGGCTCATCCTCTGACGGGATCTGCTGTGTATGCTCTTCGCGTTTCTGATGGTTGACCTGAAACCAAAGACAGTCAAGTTAGTATTTAAAAATGCAAGTTGAAGTATTTTTACTACTTGTTACTAGGATTTTATTGTTTGAATGAAATTACAGTGGATCAAGAGTTTTCATTTTCTATTTCTAAAACTGGTCTAAATAGTAATGTTTCCCAATGTGATTTTTTTTAACCAGTTTCAAAATGTTGCTTGATTCCTTTTCTACTGCTAATCCTTATGTGCCACGGGTGTTTTTAAATCAACTAACTCTCTCTAAAATAGCTGTTACCTTTAAAGAAAGAGGAAAGTATTCAGTCTTTCTTCTTGGTCAAGACATTGCTTTATTTATCCTGAATCTGAGGGCTCTAAACTTCTTACATCATCTCAAGGATCTCTCAGTAGGATTTCTCAAAATGAACCAGACACTTTCTGACAGTTGCTAACTATTGTGTTGTTTTTAACCTTTTAATTTATTCTTTGATTGCATTATATTTGTGTATATTTGTTTGTATTGTCTTCCATGTTTTCAGTGCTTTCATTTAAAATGGCTGTAAACTATTGAATCTTGAATGTGAAGTAAACATTATTATTAAACATTATCTTTTCCTTTTGCTTCTAGTTTTCACATGTAAGGACTATAAATTGATCAATCAACAGACTGCAGTGTTTACCTCCACCTTTTGAAAAGTGGAGCACACTGATGAAACCAAAGGCCAAAGGATGACCAAAGTATAGTATAAGCTTTTTTTTTTATAGACAGAGACTGACAGACATCATTAATTCACTCTGGACAATTCCGAGTCACCATTTTACCTACACATACATGTCTCTAAAGGGCAGTTATTTTCCTCATGCTGTATATTTGTTAGTTTTGTGTCTTTGCCTCAGGCTTCACCTCTTGGGAAATCCTGGTCTAGAGCGAACTACGTGCAAACTGACACATCACACATTCAAGGTAAAAAGAGAAGTTGTGGTTTTGAATAATGTAACATCTACCTCCATTTTTTTAACATTATCCTACCATTTTTTTATTTATGTCTATCCTTTCACACAACATTTATACACGCACTTTGCTGCATATCATTAGCAACTGTCAACATTTAAGTGCTTTTAGCTTGTTGAAATGAATTTGTTAAGACCAGGTGCTGTGCTGTACCTTCGAGGAGGTAGTTTCTGTCCGTGTAGATTGGTAGATGGTGCCTTTTTACCAGATTTCTGCAGGAACATGGAGGGGAAATGGCCAGTCTCCTCACCTTTTCTGAACAAAACAACAGACCATTGTCTCACAAACATACTCCAAATAGACAAATAAATATTACAAATGAAAGCTGTGACCAATGTGAGGATTCTTTATGTTCACTTATTCTTTAGAATTCAGTTGTAATAAATACATTTTAAACAATAAGTGATCCTTTTATGAGAACAAACAAAACAGTCTTTGAAAATAAAAGCTTTTGAATTGGAAGCCTAAATAAGCTGAATGAGTCATTAGGTTCATTGTACATAGTACAGTAGTGTTTGAAACTCACAATTTCTGTTTTCCACTGCGGAGTATATTTGAAAGCTCTGACATGAATTGCATGATTAGAAAAGACCATACCTGACAACCCACCAGCCGTCCAACAGTTTGTGAATGACCTCAATAGTTTCTCCTATTTCCAGAGAGATCTCATCGTCCTGTTCTGCTTTGTAGGCTTGAATAGAAACATGCAACTCTCCTGCATTGACAAGCAACATCTTTGTTAAAAAGCACACATTTATATTAGTGCTACAGAATAATAGAAATCAGGAAATGTACCTTCATAGTCCGGATCTGGCTCTTCGGCCTCCTCTGGTCTGTCTAAAGGCTCAAGGTATGAGGCCGGGACCCAGCCGTTTTTGTTCTCAAATTGGCAAAACCACCAACCTGAAGAAGAACAAGATTTTATTTCTATGGTAATATAATAATTGATGTGTGCTGTCTGTTTGTTTATGTTCTACCATTTAACCCAGAGGAAGTTGTTGTGTCATGTTGTGTAGTAGTAGCACCAGAAAACAGACAATGAAAAACGTTTATTGCATTTAGGCACAATAAACTGAGTCCATGTGCAGATCAAACAAAAGCCATTGATTTTGTTTCAAATGTATATTTTTGGTGACTGAACATTTTAATTTCTGAAGAATATTTAACAGTATTTAACATTTAACTAGTTACCCTGAACTCACCATTTGGATTTTTCTCCAGAATCTCCACCAGGTCGCCTGTGTGTAGGTTTATCTCATTTTTGGACGTCTTGGTGAAGTCATCAATCACTCTGTAAGTGTCCAGGATGATGGGGCCAGAAATCTCTGAGGTACAGCATAGAACAGACATAATACATCACAACTGAACCAACAAATCCAGTCAAATCAATAACCCAAATGTGATTTAAGGTTGGGTTTTGTGTGTGGTTTAAAACATTTACCAGATGCGTTGCCTCTGGCCTGTTCTCTGGATTCAACAAATGTCTCATTTCTCTTGAGTCTGACAAATAAATAGGAAGAGATGACATGTTAGGGTTAATGATTTGTTACATAAATTTTACTTCACCATTCTTCCGAAATCAAAAATTGTAGTCTGTGCTTTGTCTTGTCAACATAACATTTTGGGGACATTTTGCTGACCTTAATTATCATCCTAATTCAAAAGAATAGAAAGAAATGGATGTACGTAGATCTCAATACAAGAGCAGTCTGTGGGACAAACGTCCGTGTCGGTCCGTGTATCATCCGATCATTCAATTATTTAATTTAATCTGGCAAACCAAAAACGAAATAACGAATCAGTATATTGTTTTTCTGTTTTTCTGTATGAACCAATTATGAAAAACTGACGTTTGTTTCATTGCTTTCAGCTCGAAACGGGAAATATAATAAACAAGAAAACCAAAACAAAATAATGGATCAAATTTACGTTGTCTCAATTTTTCTTTATTTGTTGTAGTAGTTCTAACTATTTCCCACGGTGCCGTCCTGCTTGCTTTGCGCATGCGCAGTGGATAGTTTCAAAGGAGCTGAGCGCCATAAGCGGAGGGTCCGGTCCCAGTTGATCAAATTTTCCAGTTCAAATGGCACTCGAACCATAATTTCCATTATTTCGTTTTTGGTTTGCCAGATTAAATGGAATAATTGAATGATCGGATGATACACGGACCGACATACCTTGAAATTTGCCATTTTGTCAGGTTACTAGAAAATAAGAAATGTCACCCTGAGGACTGAGTAAAACACTAAAATGCACATTTGGAAAGTCTACTAACTACTAACCTAAAGGGCTTATGTTGATTTATAACATTACACTTTGGATGAAAAAGTAGCCCATTACTACAATAACAGGGGAAATATAGTCTTTCTATAAGAAAGAGTAGTTAATACTGACGTGTTTGGAGCTGGTGGGTTTTCATCCTCAGGTCTCACTTTGAAGAAGTCACTGATGTGTTTACAGCGTGAGATGTGAGGCGGCAGGTTGACGAGAGACTGGCAGTACTCAGTCAGTGTCGTCTTTTTACTCTCCCTTGATTTTTCATTTTCAACCCATCGAGGAGCTGAGGAGAGCAAACACAAACACGACAGGTTTAATACAACCGTTTGAGCTTACATTGACTTGGCTCGACTAAAGCTTGGTTACTTTACACAGTTGGTCAAGTCTGAGGTTTTGTGTTGTATGTGCTTGTATTTCTCCACCATGCTCGTTTTGAAAGAAAGGTTTCACAAGGTTTTCTATATCAAGAAATGCCCCTGTATTTCTAAAGAGGAAGAGAAAATGGAGTTGTGAAAATAGAAAACAGAAAGCCAAATGAGCAAATTACTAATGTGAAACTTTTTCTTTAAAAATAAAAAGCACATACAATAATGAGATCCTGTTTTTATTTTGTTTGTTATTTATTTTTGTGGGTAAACAATATCTAATTAAATAATTGTGTTAATTGTAAAATGAAAGCAAATAAAAAAATGGCAAAAACAATGTGCCATATTCAACAGTGAGATCCCTTTTAAAAAAAGAAATAATAATAATCCTCACTCAATGTAAAGGTTTTAGGACAGTCCTGCGACCTTTTAAACATATGTCTCTAAACTAACTTCCCCTGTATATACTTTACACACAAGTGTTTTTTGACATTAAGTTTTCAAACAACAGGTGCATCCTGAAAAAAACAACAACATTAGAGCATGACCCAACTTCCTGGTCTAGTTTAGTGTCATACAGTCATTTTCTTTGGTCATTGGTCATTTTCTTTAGTGTCATAAGAAAAGGGCTCAAGAAAAGTGTCCTATTTAAAGCTGTTTTGGTGTCTTTTTGATGATTTTTACTATATATATCTGTTTTACAGATGTTTTCTTGTTTCTGACCAGAATTTTTATTTTTATTTTTATATCAAATGCCTAAAAACAATGTATCATATTTAATAATCAAAAACATTATAAGTACTAAAACTGGTGTCCCAAAGGGGTCTTTACTTTGTCCACTTATTTTCAAGCTAAACTGTTGGTCACTAATACCTCATTTTAGATTTATATAAAAAAGAAGAAGTGAGTTCTCAAACCACAGGTGCATCCTGAAAGTATATTACATCATCATTGTTTAAATGCACAGATATATGTTACAACATATATATGTTAACAGACGTACAGTATAATGTTTTTCTATAAAATGCAAATAAGACAAGTAGCATTTTTGACAATTTAGCAATTTAGTTTTGTTGATAAAAATCTGCTAGTTACCTATTACTTATTAACAAAATTAAAAAGAATACCCCAATGGAAAGAAACTTTTCAATAAGAACCTGGTCTCTTCATTAAAATCAAATTTAATCAAACCAATAAATGGTACAAACAGTTTTTCACCTGGTAATGACGGGATTATTCTGTCTTTTCTTTCGATCTGACCAGACTCAATTGGAAACATTTCCTTTAAAGATTTCTGTAAATAAAAAATAAAACATACAGAGCATATATTCAGGGCCTAGACTTTCATTCAGTCTCATTTTGAACTTGTGAAAAAACTGCAGCCTCTGAGTCTAAAGCAAAGGGACTCACGTGAAAAGTGTGTATCTCAGGATAAGTCCGATAGATGAGCTTTTCTGAGAGGTCACTCCACTTCACCATCAGCCTGTACACCTGCACATTTTACCCACAAAAACATTAAAAATATGTAACAAAGAGGCACATGTTTACATAGAGTCTAAACAAATAAAGTCCTTACATAGTGCCGACTCGGAAAGAGACGTTTCTCAAAGCCCAGTAACTCCACATGCCTCACGTAGCTCCCCTCCATGTTTCACAAAGAAAAGTGCCCAACTGAAGGGAAATGTATCGAGTGTCGGCCTTTTGTACAAAGTGTGATAGACTGTACAGAGTTTCATCAGCTTACCACAAGTTCCTCTTTCGAAAACAATAAACTTCACAAAAGAAAAAAAGAGGCTCCAATATAATTCTAAATAAATGTTAAAAACAGATTATGTTTAATTTTCTTGCATATATAATAAAATGTTATATTACACGCATGGATAAATGTAAGTCAGGCCCTTCTCAGCAGAGGCCATTGGTCATCAAAGAATGAATGGAAGTTTTGCAAGAATCACCTGCAGTTAGGTTAAAGAAAGCCATTACTGTCACAAACTGATTGTTTTTTACTTAAGGCCACTCTTTTGTCTGTTTATTTTATTGTGTTTTGTGATTTTTATGTTGTATGGATCTTATTTAATGGCTTATACAAAGAGAATTTTCCATTGTGAGGAATACATCAGATGATGCAGAGACACACCAGTTGCACATAAAAATAACTGCACAGCTGGCTTCATTAAATATACTGTATTAAATATCACTGTCTCTGTAAAGGTTTTCTTAAAAAGTCTCTGGCTGAACTATTTTCTGTGCAAGACTATTTTAATACAATAAACCTGTTTGTGAACCTTTGTGGCACAGTGTTCAGGTCAAAATCTGTCCATTTCTAGGAAGTTCCCTTCAGACACTTTCTCAATAAACTACATAGTATGAGCCCACATTGACTTCCTTCTTTGTTTGCCCTCTGTTGCAAAAACTTAAAGGCAGAGAGAAAGTTATTCCACATTAAATGAGTCAGTTTACTGACATCAAGACAGTTTGTGACTCGGAACAAACCTTCTCAAAAACAGTGGAGGATGATGTATTTTTGAGATGATTATTGGACTTATTGCGAAATATAAATGTGTAAAGGTGACTGTAGCTTGACTCCCATTTTGACTAAAGGTTAGAAAAAAAACAGAAATATTCTTTTGATCTTTGAGCTACGTTAAGCAATTAATTCAGTCGTTCATGCAATCTGTGGAGCTGTTAGTTTAGCATGAGTTTAGTGCAGTTTTGTATTAGACTTAATGATGACATTCTCTGACTTGGCGATGTGGTTGTCTCCATCTGTTTCACCTGCACAGGTTCACAGTGGGCTCAGTTTGACTCTAAAGTGTAATAAGTTTTTATGTTCAAAAGTGAACTTAAAGAAATAATGTTTCCGCCCGGTTTCGAACCGGGGACCTTTCGCGTGTTAGGCGAACGTGATAACCACTACACTACGGAAACGCGATGCACAAAACTGGGTCATCATGTAACAAGTAGTTCTGCAGGTGGTACTGAAAAATACCTCAGAAGGTTTTTGTTAAAACTACTCCAAAATATCAAAATGAATAAGCGGTAATTCTATAAAATGGCAACATACAGTGTCTAATGGTAGTGTCTAACAGTGCGGATGCAATACTATTAGACACTGTTTCACCCTCTTCAGAAAGTCCAAGGAAAGCGAAAAAAGCCGCTGCTGCTGTGGTTGGTCTCGTGAAATACAGTGTCAGTGCTGTGATTATTTTTAAGCATCTCTTAACCTCAGCTAACGTAAGTTTTTTCTTTAGTTATGAATGGGTTGTTGCTCAAAAGTCACTGTCAGTTTTAATGGCGTGGCTAATTTGTGCATTGTGCAATATTTACAGTAGTTACACTAGTTCGGCCTAGCTACATTAGTTACTGACTGTGCAGTTATGGCCATGTTATTGTCGGGCTGTAGCTTTGAATTCATGTGTTACACCGCTTATGTAATGATTGTAATTAATCTATAATTAATTACAAAGACTGGCCTTACTTGATGGACTGCTAATCCATTGTGTTCTGGCTGTGTGGGTTTGAATACTATCTTTGATGAGCCTCTTTTCCATGTGACAGGACATTATGATATGTCCTTGAAAAATGTCCTTGAAAAACAATGTTTATAGCAACATGTGTTCAAATACTGACCAGGCATGTATAACTCAACCTTGCAGGTACCTACAATGTATGTCCAGTTACCAACAGCCACATGTCACATATCTGTTTCTGAACCTTTAAATTAAAGAAAAGTGGGGAGTGGGTATTTCTACTAAATCAAATTCAATTTGTTACACATTTATACTGTATGTCCCCCCTAGAAAAATATAGTGCCTGCTTTTGTTTACATACATACACTACATAGTTTACATGAACATGTCACCACAGTAAACAATGCCCATGGGACTCGAATGTAGCCTTCTTATCAAGTGTGGTCTCCAACAAAACACTACATAAATCACTGTAACTGTTGTGTGGTCTGCAGAGGGAGTTGTAATTACATAACTGACATCCAGCTGCAGTTGGCTAGGGTGCAGAAAGTGCTTATTTGTTAAATATTGACTGGGATGTATTTTGGAGGATTTTCATGAAAAAAATATTCTGACCCTATTATCACACCCATATGTATACCAGCTTCCCCCTGCCTTTTTACACGGAGCAGCTCAAGAAAAGGAAATACAGTAAAACTATAAGAGGCTAGAGTAAACATGGATTTGACATTTACTGTTGAGTACTAAATAAAGAGGATGGGGCACAGGGCCTGGTTTATTTACCAACTTTTCTTTGGAAACCTTGTATATTATACCTTTAATATTTAGTACAATATTTATAATACTGTAAAATAAAGTTATACAACTTGAATAATTTCACCACACACTGATTTTATCAATTTGTTGATTTTATTGAAATCTAAAAACATGGCAAATGAATTATTTACAAAGAAGAGTGCAACAGAAAATGCATAGTTGTCTGCAATGAGTGGTTCTTTTATCCAAATGGTAGTTTGATGGCTGGTTTTGCAGCACTTGTTAAATGTTAAAAGACATCTGGATGCCGAGACATCTGTGTGTGAGCATCTGTGTTTATTTATTCAAGGGTTCATGCTCGGGTTTTGCCATTCCTTGGTTCAGGGGGCGTCGTTGGGATTATCCAGCGATAGCAGTCCGAGAAGCTCAGGCTCTTGTCAACGGCACAGCTTGTACAATAAACTATCCCCAGAGCCAGCATGATCACAAGGAACACACACAGAGGCACCAGCAGCGCCACCAGCAGCCAGCTCTTATCCTGTTTTTGTTTACCTTTGTCAGTTTCAGTTTCCGAGTCTGCTGTGCCACGCACAACTCCTGGGGTTTCTATTTGTGCACTCTCCCCAGTCCCAACAGCTGTCCCAGATTCTTTAGCCCCCACGCCCCCACTAGCTACTACAACTTTTGTTTTATCTTCTGCATCGTTACCGATTTCATTGCCTGTTTTGTACTTTTGTGTTGGTGTAGGGACAGTTTGATAATGTTGAGGTGGCAGGACGTCCCACGTGTTCAAGTCATTATCTGGGGAAAGATACTCTGTAGTTTCTGTTGCCCAATCTTCACCAAAATTGGTGTCAACTTCAAAGTGAGCATCAGGAGTGAACAAGGTGGCCCAAGGTGTGTCAACTAAGTCTAAGTCTTGTAAATGAACTGAATCACTGGGGTCAGGGGTCGAGGTTGAATATTCTTTGTAATCATTTGAAGGGCCACAGGAAAGACCGTCAAACTCCAGTTCAAAGCCATGGTTGCAGAAACACTGGAAGCTTCCAATAATGTTTTTGCATAGTTGTTGGCAAGGTGACTCTTCAATACACTCATCAATATCAACACAGTCTCCATCAGCGCTCAATTCGTGTCCAGGGCTACACTGGCAGGTGAATGACCCCACAGTGTTTTCACAAGCCCCTTCGCAGCTGTTATCATCAAGGCACTCATCTACATCTACACATTCACCCTCGTCGTCCTGCTGGTATCCCGACTGGCACGTGCAGTGGAAGGTGCCTGGGATGTTCACACAGAGCTGCTGACAAGGCTGTTGCTGGCATTCGTCTACATCAGAGCACTCACGCCCATCTGGGCCCATTTGGTATCCAGGGGGGCAGATACAGCGGATTCCTCGTGATGTCTCCATGCAATCGTACTCACATCCCGTTTTCACACAAACGTCTTTCATATGGGACTGCTCAGTGGGGCCAGCAGAGTCAGAGGACAGTCTAGGAGAGTCAGTTTGAACCAGAGGGTCGGGTTTACAGCTGTAGCCATCTTCATCTAGGATAAAGCCTTCTGAGCAGTAGCAGTAATAGTCTGTGTCCATGTTTTGGCAGAAATGCTCACAACCATGATCTTTGCTGCACCAGTCATTTTGGGGAGCTTTGTTAACTGAGCAGAGAGGAGCGTCCCTAGACCAGCCCACTGTGTTGTCCCTCTCCATGCACAGCACACTCTGCTCAGCTGGAGCATCTGGGTCCGAGCTGTCAAAGGGGCAGGGAAGAGCCGCCACAGAGCCGTATGGTACATGCGTCAGCCGGGCGCTGATGACGTGAAATGGAGTGGTGTAGACAGCAGGGCTATTACCTTCATCATCGAGTGGAGCACACATGCCTTTGTAGTTGTACTGACAAATATATCCATCCAACGCCAGACTGCAGGAGCCGTCCATCCAACGGAAATTATCACTGTTCTCTCGTCCGCTCTCAGATGTATGAACGGTCATGGCCACACAACGATGGGCGGCACACGTCCCAACGCTGTCTTCACGAAGCCAGTTGGTGAACTGTCCATCTTGATCTCCTGTAATGGAAAGACAAGGCAGCCATTAGTTAATCTTCTGTTGTACCTTTCTAGATTGGTACTTCAATATGATGAGCAGCATTTAAACATTTCCACCAGCTATTTTATACATTTTTTATTTATTTATAGCTATTTTATATACTTTTATAAAATTACTATGTTTAAAGCATCAACCCAGCACAATGCTGAATTACAATTAACCATCACTTAGTAACTCAAAAGGAATATCAGACCTTGTAATGACAAGATGTTACTGTGTGTGCTATTTGTGTGGCTTAGAGCTGCTTCAACTATTGGAACAAAGAGATATAACAGCATCCCAGGACAGCACTTTCTCAGTCTCCTGCTAACAGCACTCGGATATGACACAATAATGACTTTAGCAAGATACTCTGATAGTTATTTTAAGAGAAGGCACAATAAGCTATAGCCCTATAAAGTTAATAGCATTGTATATTATATTAACAAACCAGATAGTGATTTAACATTTTAAAACTAATTGTTTATAAAAAACCAAAAGCAGAGTCTTTCAGTCTTTTGATAAAACCTATCTTGGTCTCTTGGGACAGGTTTAATGACTAAATCAGATTCAGGGGTTGCAGTTTGGTCATAGTGGGTTGAACTTCAGAGTCGTGCCAGCTGTGAAACAAAAGCAGCTAATGTAATATCCATCCAGCTCAGAGCACTGCAGACTGCTGCAAGTCTGAAGGAGAAGGTAATGGTTTAACATCGCACAGTGGTTTAATTACCTTCCCAGAGGCATACAGGAAGAAGTTTATATTTAGAGGTTTAGGATTTTATTTAAAAAAATGCTGCATAACTGACTGCTGCTGACTGTATATAGAGCTTAAATTTAGCCTAGTTTTACATTTACATGCCTTGAGTAGGGCATAGTATCGACAACAAACCAACATTGAGTACCATTTGTTTAAAGTCTTTCTGCAGAAATATGATCCTGTTATGTTAAAAGTCATCAGGTTAAAGATTTTTAGTAGCTTTAGCTGCAAAAATGGACAGTATACTGTCTTAGAGCAGTCTTTAAATTAAAGTTTATAATTCACAAGATAAGTTTACTTAGCACATAGCACCATTTAAATGTTTTCACTTCCTCGTCAGAACTCAAATGTCGAGAAGCAGAGTAAAACACAATCACTTGTCTGTCAATAAATATTAAACAATAACCAGTTGTCAATATATGGCAGATGAAAAATGACAGGTGTGACTTTGCCTGTGACCCAGATGAATCCTCGCAGTGGCCTGGTGGCGGAGCACTGCCGCGGCGGTCGGTGCAGCCCGATCCAGAGCCTCAGCCGTAGCTTGCCCTGAGTCTCAAAACCCGAAAGCAGGTCATGGACCACACCCGCTTCCTCGTTGTCGTGCATGGTGGCCAGGGTCCCGCCTCGCTCTCGGCAGCTCCTCCCAGCCTCCTTGAAGGACCTCTTCTGGAGGAACACAGCGTAGCATCCTTTCTCGTAGCAGACTGCATCACTCTCTCCGAGCGGAGGCTTGGGTTGACCCATGCTTCCAGGGGCCACACACAGCACCAGGAGCCAAAGGAGGCCCAGGAGACCTACACTGCTGCTACTGATAGTCTTCATTATCCTTTGCTAATGTTTATACTAGGCCAACATTAAAATGAATACGCTCACAAGCCACATAAAGAAACTTTGGCTGAATGTTTTTTTCAAATTCTCCAAAACCTTATCTAAAAATAGAAAATTAAGTTGGCTGTACTTAAATAATACTTTATAAATACTGTACCTGAATAAAACATAAAAATAATATCAATTCATCAATTTGCCTTGATTAGTTTGATTGCTCAAACTTGGCCCCAGTGCAGAAATAGTCCAGTCATCTGCTGAGTCCCAAAACCTCTGCAATCAATTTGAGCAGAATCTCACAAAAATTAACTCCATTCAACCAAATCCACCAAAAAACTTCAGTTAAGTCCAGTAACTGTCAGCCAACAATCCAGTAAATCACCAATAGAGTCCAAAATCTGAAATAATTAAAAACAGTCCAAAATCTGAAATAATTAAAAACAGCCCTTGTCCCAAAGAGTTACATGCAATCCCAGTCTGTCTCCTGTATGTGATCTCTCCAGGGCAGTGCACAGACTCTGCAGAGCTGGCTATCTGACTGAACCCTCAGAAAGAGTGAGAGAAGGACGGGGGAGAGAGGGGAGCAGAGGGGGTAGTCGACGTAAAGGAAAAAGAATAGTTTGTTTTTGGGAAGAGAGAGGGGGCTGGGGGCTGTGTTTAAGGGGGAGGCTGAATAGAAAGCCCTGAGAGAGTTATGAAAACCATACGGCACTGCTCTGTCCCCCGTTTTTGCCGATGGCTTCATACTCAGATCTGCACAGCATCCCAGCCGTGGAAAGTGTTTGTCAGCTTCACAAGATGCACAGACTGTCTCCTGCTCAGTTCTTTTCCCTTTGGCTGTTTTTTTTCCTCTGCATTTGCCTCTTCTTGTCTTTCTCTATCTTCACCTTCCCACCTTTTTATTTATGCTACCTTCATTTTTTCCCCTGCTACTCCAGCTGTAAGTTTTTACAGCCAAATGAAAACACTTGGCCCCAAATTTAACGTAACACAGAGGGGACACTGTGGGGTCCCATTGTGAATGTTTATGAGTACAGTTATTCATGGGTGTAGTTGTGCTATCAGTCTTGCTTTAGTCCTGTTTAGATCTGTGTTATGTATTTTGTCCTGGTTTAGTTGTGTTGGAGAGCTTGGTTTAGTCCTAAGACCTGGGACTTTAGTCTGGTTTTAGTCCTTGTTTGGTTCTGAATTTAATCCATACACTTACATTTTGAGGATGTTGTAAAATGCTCTGTATAATACAGTATAAGTGTTGAATGTGGATTCCCATAAATGTGAAGGCATCTGGTTTGTGCTGGAGAAAGGAAAAAGACAACCTTCTGGACTGTGCATACAAATGTGCATTCTTGTGCCATTATACAGTAACTTAGCCACAGATGTATGGTAAGTACTCTCCTGTGTGTGTGTGTGTGTGTGTGTGTGTGTGTGTGTGTGTGTGTGTGTGTGTGTGTGTGTGTGTGTGTGTGTGTGTGTGTGTGTGTGTGTGTGTGTGTGTGTGTGTGTGTGTGTGTGTGTGTGTGTGGTTGCCACTTGGGGGCACGGACAAAAGGAAAAAGGAAATGCCACATGTGCATCAGCCTGACCTTTTCGCAGCACAGAGTTGGGGTACCTTCGCTGCAGTCACATGATCCAACCTCCATCAGTAGCAAGCCTTCCAAACCTGATTTAGGATTTTCCAAAGACAAATATGGTGGGGTATATTTTTCCCTTTATGCTGAGAGTAGGGCCAAAGAATATTTCAAAAACTGAAGAGATGGGTCCTGGTTTGAAGGAGATGTTACAGATACAGCAGCAAACAGATGTGAGAGGCTACCACAAACAAACAAGCTGCAGCAGTGACATGCTGTACAAATCTACAAAGTGGGTAAAAAGAAGAAGACATCGTAGTTCTCTGTTTATTTGTTGTTTTGTTTTGCTTTAAACTTGTTTGTGCACTCACCTTGTATCATCCTGGGATCTGGTTGTAGTCTTGGTTTAGAACGGATTCATAAATGGTAAACCCATTAGTTCAAGGTGTCAAGGATTCATTCTTGGGTTTACAGGATTATAAACACAATCTTGACTTGTGCGTTTCATTTTCTTTAACTCTATACTACCTTTTACGCAAAGAAAGGAAAGAATAGTGTCACACAGTATCCAATTTCACATTAAAGCACCATCTCTAATCTCTATGGAAACAATGCATTTAAAAAAACAGAGATCAAAAGCAACACTTGAAGCAGCTCATTGTCATTATCTCGCTCTACAAACTGCTTTCAGGCCTTGCACTTTTTTTTACAGCTAAACATGAACTTGAAAATGACAGAAAACCCACCGAGCAATGATGAGATGGAAAAGTCCTGCTGTTTTAGAGGTTATTAGCCGCAGTGAGAGTCGCTCCGAGCCTGTGTCCAGTCTGTGTAGAGCAGATGAGTCGGCTATGGGTTTTGGCACCAGAGCTTTATACAGTTTTAATGATTTAGCAGTCTTTTTCCAGATTATGTAACATTTGTCAGAACTACAGGAGAAACAAACACAAAACCACAGGATCCCGGAGATCCTAAAGAGCCTCTCGGTTCTTTTCAGGAATCAGTCCACACCTCCTCCACACTTCAGCAGACCCCCCAGTCATGCCTCTCGCTGCTGTCCCATTGAGAGTTCTCATTAACCCCCTATAATTAAGTCCTGGTTCAGCTTTAAAAAAACTATGGGGTTAGTCATGAGTTATAACTGTTTAGTTTAGTTTAGGTCATTTGGTCATGGAGTTTTGGAGAGTTTAGTCCTGGGATGAGATCCAGCCTTGTTTTGTTCAGGTTTAGTCCATGTTTTAATCTTAGGTTTAGCTCTGGTTCAGGTCTGAGTTACTCCTAATTTATTCCTAAAGTTAGTTAAAAGCTTGTCATTAATTAAATCCTTAAAATGTAATCCATGTTTAACCATGGTCTAAGTTCTGGTATATTATATTTGTAGCCATTTTAGAGCTGAATCTAGTCTTTGGATTTGTCCTTAATTCACTCCAGAGTTAGTATTTGGTTGAGTCCATCACTTTGATGGTTTTGTTCTTAGTCCTACTCTATTGCTAAATTTAGAGTTAGAGTTACATTTGATTTGGACCTGGTTTAACACTAAATTTAGTCCTGGGTTTAGTTCTCAGTTAGTCCTGGTTTTGTTCTGGTTTAATCATAGGATAATTTGTTTTTTATCAGTTTTTATCTTAGGTTTAGATCTGGTTTAGGTCTGACTTAGTTTCCAGTTAGTTTATTCCCAGTTTAGTCCTATTTCTTACTCCGAGTTCTATAGGTTTACTTCTATATTTAATTCATGGTTAAAGTGTTGGTTACATCCTGGATTTATCACAATATTTAGTTCTTGGTTTTCGACCTGCTCTTTTAGGGTTAGGCTTAGTTTAATGTTAATTCAGCTTTGGTAAAGTCCTGGTGAAGATCTGGCTTTGTGTTCTTTTCTTATTATTTATGCTTTTGGGACACACTTTTTTTCCACACTTCCTCCACTTTTCTCTTCCTCCTGCACTACCCCTGTCCTGAGTTCCCAGTTGCCCCCCTCTAATTTGCTGTGGCTTATTTTTCCTGGTCATTCCTTCACTCTTCTCCTCCTCAGTCTATTCCTGCCTGTTATCATCCCTCTCACTGCTCTCCTATAATCTGGCTAATTTGGCTTCCTAGTCAGCAATCTCTACCCCCCCAGAAAACCCCAGATGTTCCCCAAACGTCCCAACTCCAGGTCTGTTTATTCTATCATTCAGACCGAACCAGCGTCGACGACCACACCTCCAGAGACACATTCCATAAATGTAATTGATAGAGCAGGCCAAACGTCTCCTTTCCATCGACTTAGCCCCCGATTCCCTCATTCCACATTAATCTACTCTCAGTATTTGTAGCAGCTCTATCTCCTAAAGCCTCTAATGTAACTTACAGCTCCGTTTCCCTGTCCTTCTTCTCTTGTGTCCCAGCCACTTTCACTTCAAACCAATTGCACAGAAGCAAGTATCCAAATTTCTGCACAAATAAACATATTATTACTTTAAAGTAGAAAAGTGTAAAATATTGTATTAGGCCTGCACAATTAAATTGAATGAAACACAATCTTCCATTAGTCTATGAACTAAATGGATTTTATTTATCAATATACTGTATAAAGCATATCTGATCTATTTCTATAAGATCTGTTCATACACAGCAAATTGTCCATGCAGGGCTACCGTAGTTTGGACGTGAGGCGTAGAATTGAAATCTGCAAGGGCAGAGAATATTTAGTGAAACAAACATATGCATATGCAAACATAATAGCATATGTAGAAAGCTTTTCCAAATGTCTAAACAAATCTATAAATAAATAATAGAGCCTTGTTTTTAGTGGCATATTTTGGAGTCGAGTTATCAGTGAAATATTAACATTTGGCGGTGGCACAACCTTGGCGCCAGAGGAGGCAGTATAAACTGACCTGACCAATCTATTTGGCAACTTAAGGCCTTAAGTAAGAGAACCACAAGTAAAGATAAGACCAACAAATCTCCCACAATCTTTGGCCCTGACACAGTGTCTTCTGGTTTCTGTCTTTGCTGCTGTGCAGATATGAGTTTTTCTTAAACCACTAATTCATGTTTGTACATTTTCAAGCTGTTACTCATTTGGTATCCTTTGGGGGTCACTGTAATTGTGTATTTGGACTGATAATCAGCCCCATTTTTTCAGGCGGAACTTAAAGTTTAGAAAAATATATACAACATATGTTCATCATTCAAATAATATGTAAATATTTGCTTTAATTAGGCTTCATTTAAAACAATTACAACAGCCCTATTATTGATGACACTAGTGTCATTCACCACATAGTTGCTCTTGCACATTTGTCTGATTTGTGCTGTGTTTTGAATAGTTTACTTTTACTGAACGGGCCCCTGGTTTTACACAAGTGGGATCCCTTACTCATCACGGGCCAGATGAGCCGAGGATAACACCCAGGAGAAAAAAATAACATTTTGACTCAGTGCATAGCTATAGCATTTTAAATTGAACACATTTTGTTCGAATAGCCCTGAATTTATATTCATTTATTGATTGATTATTCATTCACTTTAAAACTAGACCAGGTTATTGGTCCTTGGTTCTTCCCTGGACATTTCTGTTTCACATGCATATAGGAGATGAACTTACAAAAGTGCTGAGTGTTACCAGGACATTTTCCCATTGGGATTAAACATGACAGTGTATTGCATACATTTAGTGCTTATGGTTTATTTTAATGTGGTTATATCACATAAAGAGGCTTATTATGTTTTAAGAGTGGTTTGTAATGGGAGCTATTTTGTGTTAGTCTCTTTTCATTTTCATCTAAATTGCCGTACTTTTCGACTGATGCTGGGGGAGAATTACTGAGGCATTTTGAACGTTGCACACAATAAACTGCAGTCCTTTTAAGAGTTATTCATAATTTTTGAAGTCGGACTGTTACCTGTCAGTGGGGAAAGACAAAGCCTACATGTGCCCTGTGCTTTGGTCTTTTGGCTTAATATAACTTCTGTTTCACTGTGAGATAATATGATGTAAAATTGCCCTGTGCCGTGTATGCATACATTAGGTAGGTAGGTTTATAAACCCTGTGTCACTAAAATACTGCTGAGACTTACATACTGTTTTCCAAACTGTGGCCATTTTGACCAAAATCTATCCACAGGTAACCCATAAAATGAGTTAGGATCCATTCTGAAATATGCCCTGTTAGAAATAAATAACTCTTAATTTGGGAGTTTACAAAAAGCTTACAAAAATCCATCTTGAACTGCTCCAAGCAAAGTATTTACTCCCAAAACTTGGTCAGTGTGTCCAATAATGTGGCTGCACTAAAAGGTCATGGGTGTGCTTTGGGTTTGAAGATGTAGCGACCATTTGACCGTTACGAGTGTAAACAACATGACGCTGGTTCAATCAGCGACCAGGTATTAATGTAAAGAACCTGCCCTTTTGCATTTGCATTCCCAGGTGTTACTGTGGAGCAGACTATGTTCTGTGGAGCTAATAAACAGCATCCTTGAATATATAAGACTTAATTAAACACACTTTAAGGGAGAGTTTGATCAAATATGTGATTATTACTTGTGGGCTTATTATTTTACAGAAACATGAGGTAAAAATTAATGAACACAAAGGTAATAAAGATTTAATATGTTGTACAGGTGGTAAAGAGCTAATAAAAAAAGCTTTCTGTTCTCTGTAACTCATAACACATTGCTACAAAAGTCTGTCAAGTCATGTCTTTTACAAGCATCGCGCTTTTCACCACCTCTGCGCTAAAATAAAACAACATTGGTTCCAGCTGGAAGTCAGAACTGTCACTTGTCTCTCGATCCCCAAACCTTCACCTCGGACTCATGGAAGATTCAATGTTATTTTCTTATAGTCTCGGGTCAGTGGCCTCGCAAAAGTGCAGCTTTTGAAGAGTTTGTGCCATATTAAATACAACGGGACACGTCAGTGGTTCATTTTTCCCGACCGCTGGTGTCTTGTGAAGCGCACACACTGAAGCAATTAGCTGTGGCCTTGTGGTAAAATAATAGAGTGTAGGCATTTCTGGTGAAAAAAAAGACGATACTTTCATCCACTTCTCTGTGTCCTCCATGTGTTTTATCTTTACTAGACATGAATGCCCTCCTTCCACACCCAAACTCTCAACAAACACACAAACCACAAACATCTGAACAGACTGGGGTCGATATCCCAGCTTGGATCCACTTCGAGTCCTCTGTTACCTAACAATGAACTCAGACTGTGTGGACACTTTGAGAAGTAGCACGACAGCTCTTTTTTACATTGGCTCTAAGCACTAGTTGACCTCCATTGAACTTTATTTAACAAGGGAATAAGTCATAAGTAAGTCTTTCAGCCACACTTCTTCATCTATGCTCAGTTGTACATATGTTACCAACTGGGAGCTGCCCAGTATAAACACATCCTCTGCCAAATTACATTTTCAGAAAGTTAAAGGATTTCCATTAAAGTGCACATATTACATTTTCTCACTTCAGTTAAGAGTCATTTTCCTTTATTTTTTTTTGGTCATATA
Organism: Perccottus glenii; assembly: GCA_024416835.2. Classification (NCBI taxonomy): domain Eukaryota; kingdom Metazoa; phylum Chordata; class Actinopteri; order Gobiiformes; family Odontobutidae; genus Perccottus; species Perccottus glenii. Next base: position 21,820,381 of record CM044561.2, on the reverse strand, counting down.
AAGGCCGCAAGTCCAAAGGCTGCAGCCTGGTGGAGCATTTCTTATCTCAAGATGGTTATTATCTCAAACGATTCAGTGGAGCTGCAGACAGATTTTTAGATTTTGTGATAAATTACATAAATTACTTTAAGCCAGAATTAACTTGTAATTGACATAATTGAGGTTTTGCCACAGCCCAACAATAAGAGAGGCACTTGGGGAATCACAACAATATATTCAGAGGGGTCCCATTAACCAATCAGATCGTGTTGAGCTTATGGAAAGTATCTGGAAATGAGAAGAAAAAGCCTGTTAGGTTAATAGAAATGATGTAGCAACATGTACTTGGCTCTGTTTTTGGTGGTCTGTTTAGTGTAGGTAGCATTCAATATAGACCCAGCGTTCATCCAACTGCCTTTATGCCACTTAAGGAGGAGACAGACTGCAGCCTAAACACCCACTGTGCATATAAGGTGACTATCGGAAGAGAAAACGCATTGGCGAAATAGTATACTTGTGTCACGAGTTAAGCGATAAATCACTGAGTCTCTAATTCTGTTAGCTGTAAGTAGCCAGTAGGTGATCATTGAGGCAGGAGTGTGGGCAAATGATGTCTTCAAATATGGGAACAAGGCTAGAAACACAAGGAGAAAAGCAGTCACTAATCGTAATGAATCTTCGAACGGAAAGATTTAATCAAACATCGCTGCTGGATTGAAAGATCAGTGTTGACTGAAAGTACAAGTATCCAAAGATAATTCCATGTTGGAAAAAGTTTAGCGACTAAAATGTATGATCAGCTGGACAGCAGCAGGAGTTTGCAGCACATTACAAATTACACATGCCCAGTATAAACAAACACTGACAAAGATAAACTATGCAAGAAGAACACCAGAAAGAAGTCCAACAGAGTCGAAAGATCCAAATGGGGAGAGTGTAAGTTCTGACTGCTTATTCCTTTTACCAGACGACAGGCTAAACTTTTCCACAGACACAGCCACATCTCCACACGCGCTCACAGCCTTCTCACACTTTGTAGCGTCTTTCAACAGTCATCTGTGTTAGTGTGTGTGCAAAGGTAAGTGCATTAACAGGGTGACGGGACACAAAGCACTGACAGACGCACGGGAGTCTCACATGCTGTACCTTCGATTTAACAGAGACCTACATCTTACCGCACCATTTCCTCCTATTCTCTCTGGTCTACTTGTACTCATTTTAAACATTGTACCATGACACACCACATCCCTTTGTGTATCACTCTTCTTTATATCAACAATGTTGCTGTAAAGAAATGTTTTGATTCAGCAAAAGATGGTAAATTATATCCTTACCACAAAATTCTTCACAGGCCAAGTTATATTCGGGGATTTACAATAACAGCATGTTGTCTTTTATAGATTTTCCTGCTGTCTTTATCAAACAATTTCATATCTTCCACAACATGGGTCACCCCTTGAGACTTTCCTTTCAGTTTGATACAAAGTGCAACTGGGGAAAATAATGGGGTGATGAATAGGTAATATAGTTACTTCTTGGAAAAAGAATGTCTAGTTTGATCCATGGCAGCAGAATCTCTCAAATCCCCAAACGCTCAGCCAGAGGCCAGCGGCTGGAGACTTTGTTCTCCTGGAAGTGTCCCAACAAATGTTAAACTTGTGAAGGTGAAACAGACAAAATGTGATAAATCAGCAGTTTTTGAGTCAATAGATTCAGGGATAAGGAGCTTCTGTAACTATTTTCTTATAGCTCTTTGACACTTTAAAAAGATGATTGAAAGATTATTTATAGTTTGTGATCACAAGTTTCTTAATCTAACAGTTGAGACAGTGGAGAAAGGCCACACTCGTTGCTTAATAGTTTAATGGTGTGTAGTTTTTTGTGGCACCTGGTGATGAAATTGTGAATCCACACCTTCCACCCTTCTTTCTACAACCTGTAAGCACCTACGGTAGCCCTGTAGGGACATGCTGTTGTAGTAAATATAGGTCAGATGAGTTTACTCAAACATTTTAGATAGAGAATTAATTTAGTTCTTAATGTCCTATACATTCATTCAAGGTTTGTCCACTTTGTTCAGTTGTAGGAATAGGAAAAGAAAGTAATGGCTCCTACAATTGGGTTCATTGGAGCTACCCATTTTCTTTAAATGTCTATTTTTTGTGTTATTTAGATTATTTATGCAGTTAGACCCTACTGAAAACATGCTCCATTTTTATTTTACATTTCATACGTAGAGGATAAAAAAAAAAACTTAGTCTCTTTCATAAATCTCAGGCCTCTGACGTGACCTTTCAACCCTAAACTGGACCCTACAGCATTTCTGCTGATCCCAAATGACCCTCTACTCATCTGTCATCCCGTCGTCTCTTCAGTCATTTCCTCTTTTCCTCCTTCTCTCCTTCACATTCTCCAATTCCCTGGGGCTGCACTAACAACTCCCCAACCCCCTTTTTCTGCACTTTCTTAACTTTTCAATGCTCTCTCTACAACTGGCATTATTTCTGTCTTCTGTCAGCATTTCTAACCTCACTTGTCCTCTTCTTATTTGGAAAGTATTTGGAGCATGGCTCAGTTGTTAGATGTGATTACAGTCTAGTCTTTCAGCTTTGGTTTAATGGGATTATCATTAGTTTTGTCATATTTATAATAAAACAAAACAAAACACACAGGCTACAGAACTCTGAATTACAGTTTACTGTTGGGTTTACAGTTCATCATGTTCATTTTTTCACAGCAATAACAAGACACTAGACACACACTAATAAGGACTGTTCTTTTCAGATGGATTAAGGGCTGCTATACAAAGTGGTTTAAATACAGTAGCAGCCCAAGTTTCCATTTGCCCCAAAAACATTGGTTATTTTTTAAATCTTAAACAGGACACAATCAGACAGCTAATTAGCCTGTAAAGTTTGTAGTTTTGACGACATATAGTGTTAACATTGCAGCTATTCCACAACGCCTACCCTTACTGTCTGTAAACCCCTATGGTGGCCCAGCAGGGACATGCTGTTGGAACAAACCCAGTAGAAACAACTCAGATGAAAACAAGCACAATGAAACAAAACCCATTTAGCTCCAAAATGTCCTGGTCCCATATGTCACAGTGAGTTTAAAATGAAAAATGAATGAACTACTCCTTCAACAGTGCTCAGTTTGTCCCCTTTGGGCACCTGTAGAAACAGAAAGAAATGGGTCCTTACACTGGATTTTATAAGATTTTCCTTAAGATAGACAAATGTTGGAAATATATCCAGTAACAGATTCCAACTACCACATTTAAACCAATTCACCTTTAATATGTTTAAGGCGCGACTCTTTTTTGCCTTCCACTGATTTTAGATCTGGAAAAAATGATGGTGGGAAAAGTATCCAGTTTTATTTAAATAGTAAGTGGCAGGATTCTTTGACCAGTATTGTGACTACAGTCAATGGCATATACCTTTAAGTAATTACAGCCATTCATGCAAAGCTTCTGATGTTATATGTCAAATAAAATAGCTATAATTAGTGAAAGTCTCTACATTCTTCCTTCCAATGTCTCTAATGCTTCCCCCCTTCAACTTTCACAGTTCGTTGTTTTTCACAAGAACGTTCCTGTCTTCTCTCTCTCCCAGCCAGACAAAGTTGTACTGGTGTTCAATTTCAATACAGTAGGAAATATTTTTAACCGTGCAGGAAATATCTGAGCTGCTAGAATTGTATCTCTGCTCCAGCACACTCCCACACACAGAAAATGGCACAAAGTCTTTATAAATAATAGGTTTTTGTTTTACTTGAAAATCCAGTTACAAAAGACAGGGATGTATGGGATTAACTTACAGACGCCAGAGGTGGGACCAGACTACAGACTGGAATAGTGTTATAGAAGAAGGAGTTTGTCAGTGGGAAAAAAGCACCAAAAATATAAGAAGACCCATCAGGTATGAAAAGAGCACAACTGAACCCTCAGGATGTTGTAAAGCAGTGCCAACGTCAAGTAGACCCTAGCTAGCACAAAATCTGACCATCTATGTAATAATACGCTGCATCTTACTAGTTCAAATAAAAATGAAGGCAGTGTAGGCACCAAACACTGAAGTGTACAAGAAATACATCTCTGTGAAAGGGATAAAACAAAACAGAAAATGCAGGGTAATGTAAAGTCTTATAGTAGTGAATGTTTATTTGAGGACTATAAATCTGACCACAAAAAACTAGAACAGGGCAAAGAGTAGTCCCACAATTTGAGAGGTTATTGGTGTGACACATATCCAACCTCTATCCATTACACAAGATCTGAAAGTCTGAAACCCACTGACCTGCTCCAGTAAAGAGGACACTTTTACTGTCCTTGTTGAGGCGCCATTACTCTTATGTCTGATGAAATGAGCTTGTAAAAAACAAAAGTGTAATTTGATCAATGAAATAGTATTGGGAAAAAAGCACAATAAGGATTTTCAGTTTTCTCACACATAAGTAAAGTGGTGCCACAAAGATGCAGCATCAACACCATGGCTCCCTAAGCCCCTCTAAACACCAGCTCTTCTGTCACTGGCGCCACCACTTGGTTCCTGAGCCACACTGCATCCTCCATACACATCCTCCACCACTGACCATCTGCAAAATGAAGTAAAGACTTTATGATGACACACATTAAAGCACATATGTTCAACTCAATCCAGTCAACATAACATTTATAGATTTTACAGTTACACAAGCAAAAGGATCGTTTACTCACCGAGCACTGACTGCAGCTCCCCAGTGAATCATTTAGCAGAATAAGAAGGTTTACCGTAAAAGCACCAGTTTACAGCAAGTACAGTCAGAGGAAGCATTAAAAAAGATTACAGAGAAATATCAACAAGCTACAGGAATCCTCAGTGTTTAAAACCACTGCTGAGACACTGCTGCTGAAGACATTTGAAGAGGTTGTAATTCTTTGTATCACACTGGGAAATGTCAAAACAGTTCGGGTGTAATGTAAATATAAGTCCACATAAAACTGTAAAGAGCAGCAAAAACTCTTGATTTCTTTTTCATTTACAAAAGCGTGTTGTAAGCATGTGTATTTATTGGTATGAGCACATTATTGTTGTTAATACTGACAGTTTGCCAAAAGAATATATATATATACATATATTTCTTTCTCATAAATCTGTCTTTTGTACATGTACTGATATGTCTTTGAAATATACATACTTTTCACAATCAAGGGCCTCTTCAGGAAATGTTCTCCTTTTTTACCTCAGTTTATTTTGGGTTTTCCTCACATTTCCTAACTAACCGCTCTCTCTGTCAAATGGCAGATTAGCATTTCTTTCTTTTATTTTATGAACACTTTCAACACTTTTAAGTTATAAGTCACCTATGGCAAGACTTTTATTTGAAGAAAATTTGAGAATTGTTATTGTAAAAAGATGGAAACTAAAGAGGCAACAGGGGAGTGCTATTACAATATTTATTGAACCATAGATTGCTGTGATTTTTGTGTAAAGCTCCCATACTCCTGCCCATCCTCAGTCCTTTGCACCCAGGTCTTTACCACTACAGGTGAGGAAGGAACTTGTTCACACTGGGACGGCACCAAGAAATAATAGGCATGTTACAAACTTTAAATAACCAGGATCAATCTTAGCTGAAGCATGACTTCTGAGCTGGCCAGGTACAGGTGAACCTCGGGGTATGGTGTCAGTAGAGATTGCATCTGGATGAGGTGGAGACCTCTTTCCACCCCTTCAGGCGAGCTGATTAACTCTAATACTTTACAGATGGAGAAGGCCTGCATAAGCTAAACATACAATCTCACAGATGTTCATCTACATTCATCAGGCTTTGATTACTAAATTACAATGACCCGTTTTCCTTTTAATTGTGTTACAAAAGATGGAGGGGCATGAGAGCACAGCCTAAAGAAGAAAAGTTAAGTTCCCTGACCGGGAATCGAACCCGGGCCGCGGCGGTGAGAGCGCCGAATCCTAACCACTAGACCACCAGGGAGCTGCATGTTAGCTGGAAGAGCGGGATTTTTATACTACTACCACTTTTATACTATATGGTACTTCCATTGAGTTAGAATGAGAAAAATATAACTAGCAGCAACACCGCGCATCGGACGTTTTCCCGCTGTATTTTGTCACAGGCTCCACATTTTGAGACTGAGAGTTAAATAAGATTGCTATGACCATATATAAAAGGCACATGTTGTGTGGTGTTCCGAGTCATTTGTCATTTGTGCTCAAGTCTGAGTCGAGTCACAAGTCGTTGTGCCTGAGAATAAACGAGTCAAAGTTCAGGTCCGAGCCATAAAAGCCCGCGTCCAAGTTGAGTCACCAAGGCTTGCCCTCGAGTCTAGTCACAGAAATGAGCCTGATAACTCGACTTGAGCTCAAGTCCACGACTCGAGTACTCCATCTCACTAACTGTGATTTTATTTGCCTCAATAGTAAAGTAATGTCTTTAACTTATAGGTGCAGGGTGAAGGTGCATCCAGTAAGTAACCACAAATAGCTACCCAATATTGTTTTTAATTGATTAATTCAAGAAAAAATAAAATGAAAAACCAACCAACTTTTATTTTTATTTTTGCTTATACATTTCCCACATTCCCCTTATAAATAAAAACATCAGAATGACAGTGTGTGACAGATGCTATACATCAGTGAAGCAGCGTACCACTTTCTCCTCAAGGCTCTGAAAACATGCACAGAAAGCATACAGCACACAAATCAGCAGTCATTATGTTAACACTAAACAACATAGGCTATAACTGAGAAGGCACTTGAGGTCTAACTTTGTGCAAAAAAAGAGAAGTCTGACAGAAATATCTCCAAACAAACATACTGCCAAAACATAATGACAGGGGCCAGTCATCCCAAAAACATGCTGTTAATCTTTGTTTGAGTCCAGCTCGTCTTTCAAATTTTAAAGTGAGTCCATTTGTGCAAGTTTTTGTCTAAAACAGAGCATCGTCCACTAGTAACATGTTTATTATTGCGTGCAAATGGGAATAAACAGTAGGCCTTTTTTTCCCAGGAGTGCACTTGTGAGATTAAATCAAACTGTATTGAAAACCCAAACAAGAAAACAGACACACTCAACCCCAATGTGCAAAAGAAACAAAACAATCACACCATTTCAATAAATAATAGACAAATTAAAGTAACACTATTGTTTTAAGACAGATGGGCACTGAAATGTTGAAAGAGGAAAAGGCTCCTGGTTGTATGAAGGAGCTATGTCCAGTCTTTGGTAAATAAAAGGCACATATGGAAGTCCTCACTGAAGAACGCATTTGTCTTTGTTGCTGTATTTTCTCCTCCTCATCTCCAAACCTCGCTCCAAACGCTCATCCTCCTCCAGCGCCCTGAAAGAAAAGCAAACAGGTTACAAAGGGCTACCTCAAAAAAGTGACAACATAAAAAGGATGTGTTTGTGAAATTAAGTGCCATTTCTTAAAGGAACACACACAATCCATGCCTAAAATGACCTGTTTGCAATGTTTTAGCTCCAGAATAGGTTTAATAGTGTCATAGATTCATGCACCTTATTAAATTGTAAAACCTTAACTTACACTCTCTCCTTGGCATCAATGTCTCGGATAATCTCGTCTCGCTGGTTCACCAAAGACACCAGTTCTTGGAGAAGCAGCTGCTCCCTCTGCTGCTGAGTGGAGGACTTCTGCCAGTCTAAATAAAACACAAGAACCAATATTTAAGGTTTACTTACTTATTTAGTGACTTTATTGGAGTTTCTACTATGTTGTTTCTAACCTTCGATGGCCATCATGACCCGCAGTTCTCTGGTCAGAAGCTCAAATCTTCTCTCGAGGTCCTGCTCCTCTTGTCTGCCCAATCAAAAGACAACAATGAAGTGATACAGTACAATCTATTGCATTTTAAAGCATTGAACGTGAGACATTTTACAGTAATTCGAGATTATCCTGTCGCCGTATTAATGCGTTTTTCTTGTTGACCAAAGTAAACCACTCCTGGATCAGATGCTCCTCTTCATCTCGATCACTTCCTACAAAAGTTAAATGTAACTTTAAAAAACATGTTAGTCACAAACTATATGAACACTTGAATAGTATAAAGACCTGTCTCCATGAGGCTTCGCAATCGCCTCTCCACCACAGCCGCTCTGCAGTCTATGTGTTTCTGCTCTGTCTCTAGTGCTGCCAGTTCACTCAGGACGTACTGACTGGTGTCCTGTAGACGCTGACCCAAAAGCAGACAACGTATACCCAACAGATGTGAACAAACACAAGACAATCACGTACAGACACAGCAGAGGAAAAAGAGGAAGGAGAGAGAAGAAGGAAGAAAGGGCCCAGAGATACAAAGAAAACGAAGGTCAATGGTTTAAAGAAAGGCCAAGATAAAATATAGATTTACATGATGATTAAAATCCTAGATAAGACTGGACAAAGAATGGGGTTAACCAGAAAATAGTCAAATTTACATCTTACTAAATAGTTTGATTGATAAATAAGAGTAAAAATCCAACACAAAGAAAATTAAAGTTTATCTAGGAAAGCCAAAACTGACCATTGTCTCCTCTTCTTTTTTCAGAGGCTGAGTCTCAGCTTCACTTTGCAGCTCTGCAGACAAAAGCAGGAGTCAAATTATGAAAGAAGAGAAAACAGGAAAAATAAATGGAGATTTTGGCTTGAGACTGACCTGTACTATTGGGGCTTTTTGTGGCACTGTGTGTGTCTTCATTCTGTGAGAAAACATACAATATTGTTCAAAATAATAGCAGTACAATGTGACTAACCAGAATAATCCAGGTTTTTGTATTTTTTATTGCCAAGTGGCAAACAAGTTACCAGTAGGTGCAGTAGATTCTCAGAAAACAAACAAGACCCAGCATTCATGATATGTACGCTCTTAATGCAGTGCAATTGGGAAATTAGTTGAAAGGGGTGTGTTAAAAAAATAGCAGTGTCTGCCGTTGACTGTACAAACTCAAAACTATTTTGTACAAACGTTTTGTTTCTAAGATTTAGCAATCCTATGAATCACAAAACTAATATTTAGTTGTTATTCCACTCCATGATTCTTTAACAACATTCCACAATTCATTTATATTTCTTGGTTTTGCTTCAGAAACAGCTTCTCGGTTGGATTAAGCTCTGGGGATTGGGCTGGCCACTCCATAAAATTATTTTTGTTGGTTTGGAACCAAGACTTTGTCGTTTACCCGGTTTGGGGTTATTGTCTTGTTGAAACAAACATTTCAAGGTCATGTCCTCTTCAGCAAAAGGCAACATGACCTCTTCAAGTATTTTGACAAATGCAAACTGATCCATAATCCCTGATATGTGATAAATAGGCCCAACACCATAGTAGGAGAAACATGCCCATATCATGCTTGCTTCACTGTCTTCACTGTGGCTTGAATTTTACTCTCATCAGTCCACAAAATGTTCTTCCATTTCTCTTTAGGGCAGTTGATGTGTGCTTTGGCAAATTGTAATCTCTTCTGCACATGACTTTTTTTTTAACAGAGGGACTTTGCAGGGGATTCTTGAAAATAGATTAGCTTCACACAGACGTCTTCTAACTGTCACAGTTCTTACAGGTAACTCCAGATTGTCTTTGATCCTCCTGAGCTGATCATTGGCTGAGCCTTTGCCATTCTGGTTATTCTTCCATCCATTTTGATGGTTGTCTTCCGTTTTCTTCCACGTCTCTCTGGTTAGGCTCTCCATTTTAAGGCATTGGAGATTATTTTAGCTGAACAGCCTATCATTTCTAGCACCTCTTGATAGGTTTTCCCCTACTCCAATCAACTTTTTAATCAAAGTACGCTGTTCTTCTGAACAATGTCTTAAACAACCCATTATCCTCAGGCTTTCAAATGCATGTTCAACAAGTGCTGGTGGCTTCATCCTTAAATAGGGGCCACCTGATTCACACCTGTTTTTTCACAAAATTGATGACTTCAGTGATTGAATGCCACACTGCTAATTTTATTAACACACCCTTTCAACTAGTTGCCCAATTGCACAGCATTAAGAGCGTGCATATCATGAATGCTGGGTCTTGTTTGTTTTCTGAGAATCTACTGCACCTACTGGTAACTTGTTTGCCAATTAGCATTATTCTGGTTAGTCACATTGTACTGCTATTATTTTGAACAATACTGTACAACCGTGATATATTTGAACAAAGCTGATATAGTGACTGTTTAAGTAGTTTGTTGTTTTAAAGTAGGTCTCTCAGTCACCTGAGATTTGATGGTCTTGTTCATGCACCTTGGAGGTGGGACTGGGTTTTTGGATTCTTCCCCTAATAGAAAAAATTAGAAACAGGCGTTAGATCTTATTTCGTGATGAAGCAAAAAGACTTCTGTTCACTTCATCTCCCGTAGAAATACATTTTAAAATATGTCACATGGTAAAAAAAACATTTCTATCTGCCAGACTGCTCCTTTAAGAATTGCTCCTTGTTTTTTCCTTCTCATTCTTTGTCTGTCTTTTATTCATTCCCCATATTTATTTTCTAGCAGCCCATATTCATCTAATTTCTCCTGCTCTTGAGCCAATTTATCACTTCATCTCCTCCTCATACACCTGTAGTTTTCCAACAAAGGCCCAGCTTGCGCCCAGCCTCATGTGTTGCCCATTTTGTAATTACCACTTTCCATATGTCCTTTGCCCGCATTTTAATAAGTCTTTCCAGCTGTTAAACCAGGCCCGGTTCCACCTGTTTTCCATTGTTTTTGGACTCTCTTGATTTGGTCTCTACCAAACGTCATGCCAGTAACTCTGGTGTTAGTCACTAATAAACCCACTGAACCATCTCCTGCTGCATTCATGTGCTTCTCAGATGGTCCGGGTTTCTGAGTTTGGTTCTTGTGCTTTCAGTTTGGAAAGTCAGATGTTGATGTTAAAGTTGTTTTGAGTCATTTATGAGTAGTTACTGAAGTAATTTATTAGCATTGATACTACTATAAAGCCAGGAATTAATTTTATGAATTAATGCTATTGACTGAGACCAGAGCATATCAAGACCATCACAAAACCAAGACCAAGTGAACACGAGCACAATACACTGTGATAGACACAAGGGAACAGTTGAAAAAATCCAAGTCTAAGTCCAGTTTTTGAGTCCAGACTCAAGGAGGTAGTGTTTGGTGAAGGTGGCAGAGTTAGAAAAATATTTTTATTTTACTGTAAAATGATTGAGGTTTTCATCCAGTCCTAAAAACAGACAAATATAACATTTGTGCTCTTGGTTGGTCTTGACGTCCGAGACCGAGACAAGGCCAAGACCTTCACAAAATGGACCAGTTTCAAGGCCAAGTACTACAGTACATCACTAATTAAAGCTAATAGTGTGTTAGCTAGTGTTGTAGTACTCAAGACAGGTCTTGGACTTTAGAGCTCTTTTTAAGGTCTTGCTGTCTAGTGTCTCCCGACACACACAAAAAAAGACAACAATGTTGAGACTAGGTTAAAAGTTCATCTTAAAAATCCACCAATAACTCTGCCTCCACTAAACACTAACCACTTCATGAATTAGGACTTTAAGACAGGACTGTTCCCTGCTGTCGCAGCTAAAATATTACTAATATCATCATACCCTGGTTTTAGTCTTGACTCTGTTTCAATCCCTAGAAGTCTTGGTCCTGTCTTGGTCTCGATACACACTGGTTTTTATCAGGACTTGGTCATGGTTAGTGTGGTCTTAACTACAACTAAAGCTAATAGATACTGCTTTGTCTTCCATCTGACTGTTGAAAATAATATCAGACCAAACCTCATACCTTTAACTATCCTCTTGACTCTTGGTGGTGGGACAACCAGTGAGCTGCTCCCTCCTTCCTCCAGAGCGACCCCTTCGTTCAGTCGGGCCATGCAGAAAGCAGCAGCGTCCACATCAGAGGAGCGGGGCCGGAGTGTGTCAGGCCGTAGCTCGACTGGCTGCTGTTGTGCTCGATCTGCAGCACACTCAGCTCCTGGTTGGTGAAGTGGGAGCGGATCTGGCTGAGGTACGTCATGACAATGAGCCGGTCTGGGACGGACAGTAGCACCATGTCGGACGGCTCCATGAGACGAGAGATGCCCAGAGCCTCAAACCCGTCGAACGCCTGATGTGGGATAACATACACTTCTTTTACAAAAACACAACTACGGCTCACAGAAATCACTTTCTCCTTGTGTTGTATTTAATGTTACAAAATGCCAATAAAACATTTATCACTGTAGCATATTTTATGTATATTATTTTACATGCCCAATGTAACTCAATGCCTCTTATAGGAATAACATAAAATAACAAAGACTTATATCAAAAAAATAGATAAGGACAATGTAATTATGAGAAAAGCTTTCGAACAAATTAATTTCAAAATAAAAGCCACTAACTTTACACAGAATAAACTCATAGATTGGATAGGAATACAATATGTGTGTGTACAATAAGTAACATTACGTTTTGTAGCAGTTCATAAGCACCAGTACAGTTCATAGTAAAGCAAGTACCTTCTTATTGTTGAGCTTGATGTCATGAGGATCCAGTTGGACAAAGGCTCTGAAGAAAAACAGACATAATCATGACAAGACCACAGACTGAACACCATTGCTGCTTGCTCCTGACACTTTTTACTAAAGCACAAATGAGCTCCCAAAATAACAAAATGAAATGATTTAATGCCATAACTAATTACACATGTTTAGGTCTCACTCTGTTTGTGTCTAAATATGTCACAAAAATATACAGCCTGAAGCTCTATTAGTCTATATATCTATCCACAAGTTTCCTATTCAATCCAACTTCAAAAACCTAATAAAAAACCTAACCTAAATATCCCTTTAACACTAACCCAGTTAAACCCAGTTAAGCAACCTTTCCTTACATTTTATCTGGATGGAAGTGATGTAATATGGCACAGAAAGCCAAGCCGTTTCTCCAGGAAGTGCTGAAGTTTGTGACCTTTACACCCCTGTAGTTTTTGGTAATGTCCTGACACCACTGGAGCAAAGACTGGCTGGAGTTCACCAGGTCCTGAAGAGAGGTGGGCAGAGTAGTCAAAATATCTACACTCAGGTAATAATACAGTTACTTTAAAGCTACTTTCGAAATATGTTTCCTGAATAAATGTACACAGTGCTTGTGTGTATTTACCTCAGTTGGGTGGTCCTTCCCATCAGTCTCTTCTCTCACCATTGCACAAGGATCTGTGGTCTGAGTGGGCTTTATTTCTGGAGTTTCTTCCTCTAACAGTGTAGGAAGTCTAGATGCTGATATCTCACAAGGATGGGAATGAGAGACACTGCTGTCTGCCACAACTGGCTTTGTGGGGATGTGTGTCCCATTTTGTATTTCACTGGAGGTTTACTAAGCGTCTTCTCATGATGTGACGGCAGCGTCTCCTCTACTCCATCACTGAGGTTGGACAATCTGTCTTTTGGCCTGGAAAACAAGACCCAGAGAGACATTAGACAAATAAAAAATCTGATTGTTTGACTTTAAAATGGAGAGGCGGTTGTCTGCATTTAGCAGGTGATTTGACAAATTGTTGCTAAAGCTGTAAGAGAGATGCATGGATGACTTGATGTTAAAAGCATAACTTGACCAATTGAAAAGTCCTATATACACTATGTTGTGCAAAGAACTAGGGCTAAATTATAATCAATGCAGTAACTGGTCCATTGACGCACAAGACTTCTGAAATTCAAGCTAAAGAAGTGAGAAGTGGCCACCAGTGTGAAAGCTTTATATCTGTGGATTGTAAGTAAAGTGCATCTGCAAACAGCTGCCGACATGCCTCTAAGAATGGTCATATACAAATAAAAGCCATATCCTCAGCCTTTTTTCATTTAGCATTACAGTGCCAAGCCACGTCTTAAACCAGGTAAACTCTGTGCCAAGCAGCAGCAGGTCCACGGCCGATCACGACTTACACATCCACTTTCATCTCATTGGGCTCTTGCTCTTGTGCCTCATCCAGTGATATTTCCTGCATTGTTTCAAACTCAGGCGTTGTTGAGTGTAGTTCTGTGAAGTCTTGCTCTATGGTTGTCAAAGTCAATGTCATAAGGGTCAGGGATGAGCCGCTTCATCGTCCGAGGACCAGCGACGGGGGAGTTGTCACCTGACATCAGCGTTATTTTAGCCAACAGGAGCTTCTCTTCCTCTTGGAGCTGCTTATCTTTGGTAAACTGGCCGTGTACAGTTGTCTGAGTTATGCTAGAGTGCTCCTTTTTCTGTGGACTTACTTTTTCTTTCTTTTCAAGATTTGTGTGTTCAATGTTACATATGCTAACAAATTCTAAGTCCTTTGTTGTTGTTTTAGCATTTGGAGGAAGAGGGAAAGGCACTACAGAGGCCTGAAGGTCCGGATCTTTACTAGTTACTTCCTTTAAGTCATGTTTTGTGCAAACACTGTCCATCTGTTTAGTTTGTTGAGATTGGCTTGCATTTATGGTGAAGAGAAGCTCTGTCCTGTTTGGGTGATCATCTGAAGTTGCTCTTTCATGGGTTAGATGCTCTGATGAAGGCTTTTGAGGAGAAGCAGGGGGCTGTGATGTTGGAAGGCCGGGGCTGAAGACAGGAAAGAAAAGTTCAGAGGATGTTGTGGTTAAGGGCTTTTGAGTGAAAATGCTGTGTTCTTTCCAACCAGTGACCTGAAGCCAAAATAAAGTATATTACACTAGTTGGGTTTTAGCTAGGCCAGTTGTCAGTAACTGCATAACGGATAATGTTTATTTAGTTTTTTCTTTTTTTTTTTTTTACAGTAAAACAGCGAGCTAAGCTAACACGTGAAGATGATTTAACCACTGAGTTAGGACATTAAAAATGAGTGTGCTCTTTATCCTGTGCTGTTTACTTCAGGTGACTTTTCTTATGTAGGAAATTTCATGTTAGACCTTCTACAGACACTTTTCAGAACCCATTTATTTAAGTTTTGGTCAAAATATATCAATTTGAAAGATATTGACTAAAGTCTAGTCATAAGCAGTGTTTTCCATTCATTTACGTCACGCCAATGAACACTTGAACTATAGCTGATTTAAGCTGACTATCATAAACATGCTTTTCAAAATGGTAGAATTGGATTGTTTTTTTTTTTTCTTCACGATTCAGATCCAAGCAATGATTTGTGGGCCAATCCATAATGTGATGTATTAAAGCAAATTGGGTTTTAATATACCATAAAATCATTGTATAAACATTTATACCACATTTATATCACATTTATACCACTTTAAACATATATCTTATTGAAATCTATGGCTGGATAATTTAGAGGAAATCCCAATTACTTTGACAAACATGTTAAATATTTAGAGGGGATATACAGTATAACCTCTAGTCTTTACAGTCATCATAGCCCTTCTACTAAACATCTCTCAAAAGGCCTGTACTCACCCTGCTGCTCCCTCCATGTACAGCTCCGCCAGCCAAACCGAGCCCAGATCTTCATGTCCTTCCTCATACTCCACTTCCTCCTCTTCCTCTCGTCTCATCCAAACTGGGACTGCGCCAGTGGTTTTGGGTTTTTCTGCAGAACTGAGAGGTTTGGTCACTGGTCGGGTTGTGGGGACAGGATCGGATGGTTTGACTTTAGAAATGGCCTGATTGGTTAGTTTGTCGTCAGGTTTAGTTGACGCCTGGTTTTCACTTTGGAGCTTCTTGTCAAATAAACGACTCTGATCTGGCTCCTTTTTGCTAATTTTTTTATCTACTTTATCTTTAGTCTTTTCACTCAGTCTTTGTCTCTCCTTCTCGTCTTCCTCCTCTTTCTTTTTCCTTAAAATATCCTCCTCACTTTTCAATCTCTCTTTTTCCATTTCTTCTTTCTCAATCTGCAGTTGTTCCTGTTCCCTCTCGTGTTCACTTGCTGCCAGACGCAGACTTGCCACAAAACTAAGTGTCTCTTTGGGAGGATCTGGTGATGTTTGACTCTGCACTGTGTCACAGAATGCTTTTGGAGGTGAAAGGGTCCCAAGTGCATCTTCATTTGGGACAGTGGAGCAAGTGGGGTTTTTATGGGATGGTTTTTCAGCAGGGACACGATCTGGAGATCCAGTTTCTGACAGAATGGAGGTCACTGTCTCACAGCTACGGAACACAAATGAAACACAGGAAAACCTTTGAGACTGTGCTCACCCCAGAGTGACCCTCCTTCTGACCAAACATTGTGTGACAAGACGAGACAACATGCTTGATTAAGTAGTTTTTATTCAGACTTTGTTTTGGTGCTTGTCCAAACGTCTGTGAGAAAGCAACTTGTGAGAAAATGTGCTTTTAGCTTTACTTGTAGCTATTTTAGGCATTTGTGCAAAAATCTGCCACTGGACTGACTTGGATAATTTATAATAATAATAACAATAATAATTTTTAGATTAGATTAGATTTATATAGCGCTTTTCAAGTCTCTTAAAATGAAAATTTATAATCAGCCATAACACTGTGACCGGCTGTGACATTAGACAAAATAAATGTCTTGAAAGAGTAGATGGACTGGAAATCAGGGAAGGACATATGAGATGGACATGGAGTAAACTGGCCCAAAGCTGGAGATGATCCACTGCCACTTTTTTCTAAATTGACAAAGCTATACTGAAGGAGTTTCAATAAACCAATCAATGCACACTCTCATTTAAAATATGAAGCACACCGGTAAAATGCTAAATCTTATAGCATTACTTAAACTATCATCCACCATCTATCCACTTCATTAGAAGGACAGGGTTTCAGAAAGTCTCTGCCTCCACTGCTGACCTGAAGAAAGCAGAGGGTTCTGTCTCCTGACCTGTACGAACATACTGCACTTGAAGAGAAGCTTTAGTGACAAATGAGGTTGCACCAAAAATGGATGTTAGTCGGCAACATGCAGTACATTGATGTGAATTTGCGTGTTGTGATTAAAAAGCCATTAAAGCTAAATTACACCATCCTGCGAGGAACCGTCTCACTCACCCCCCGCTGACACCACCCTCCTGCTGCCTCCTCTCAGGACTGTCCATTCCCTCTGTCTGCTCCTGTCTCCACTGTGGTCTCCTCCACAGTCGCCCAAAGCTGCTTTTCTGCCTCAAACACAGGCTCTTCATTGATGACAACACTGTCCTGAGTCTCGGGTGGCTTCAGCTCATTTGTTGTCTCCGTTTGTGGCTTTGGTAATGGCTGGGGGACTTGTTCTGTTTCTGATTTTGAGGGAAGTAGTGGTGCCAGATCCAATGCTATGTGCTCACTGCTCAGTTTGGGGCAGACTTTGGGGAGAGTTGATGGTTCAATGCTGGGTCCTTTCTGGCTCTTTAGGCTCCTCTTTAACCAATGGTGCAACAAGCTCAATAGACAAAGTGTTTTCTGGTTCCTTTGACTGTATCTCTGGTTTTATCTCAGTGTCTGTCTTCAATGGGTCTTTTCTGTATAAAGAGAAAAAAAACAATGATTAATGGTGCGTCTATTACAAATGTACAGTTTGTTTCAAAGAACCCCAGCAGTGCAGACACAGTTTAACAAAGGCCAATAGCCGACACTCCTCCATCCATCCTTACCCTCTGCTCAAATGGTTTAGGTCTTGTATAATAACCTCCTCGGCTTTTTCAGGTGTATCTTTCCCATTTTTTGCCTCCAGCACTTTCCACAGAGGAATCTCTGCGTCAGACAGTCTCTGAGGAGCTGGGACTGTGGTCAAGGCCTCTAAAGTGAGGGATTTTTCTTGAGCAGAGGGCTGAACAGTGGGGTCTGGAGTGAAGCCAGTTGGGGTAGATTTGGTAGAAGTTTTCATTTCAGGGACATTGTTTGAAACTGAGGCTTTCTTTATAAAAGAGAGCTGGTCAGGACTGGAATAAGGGAAAGAGAGGAGAATATGAAAAGAGGGAAGTGGCAAAGATAAGAGTCTTAAAACTAAAAGCCACAGAAAATACAAACAAATATTGATCAATGAATAATTAAAGCTGGGGTAGGCAAAATCTGTAAGAACCATTTCAACATTCTAATGAACAAGAACAAAGAAGACATTTTTAATAATCCTAATGGATGCTATGATTTTACAATAGACTGTACATTAACACAAACCAATTAAACCAAATTTTCTTCCACTGTTATTTTCCAGTTTAATATAAAATGCTTGATTTATCTTTCTTAATGTCATGTTGTGTAATTGGTTCCTCTAAGAAATCATTGAAAGGGAATATTCTCTAAACACATATAACTAACCTTTGAGAAACTAATATTAGGTGTATTTTTCTGCTTTTACTTCTGATTAAAGGGAAGGTGGGCTTTGTAACAATAAATATAAACAACATGAAAATACCCCATACGTTCCAGACCCTCTGTCCGTCTTTATATACAGTCTATGGTACAAATTTGGCTCCAAACTAAACTAAATGTCATCCCCCGATAGGACCACAAAGAGAGCAGCTGGACATGGAGCTTATGGAGTTCAACCTACCTCAGCTTTAAGTATTGCACAGACTTCCTCTAAAGATTGAATTGTGTGTAGAGGTATTGTTTATAAAGAGCAAAAGATGTAATTGGCATGCAATAATCTTTTTTTTTCTTAAATGATTGCTGGCGCAGTTCACCAAAAGAAAGCATAGCGAGGAATCAGCCCCTCAACCAATCAGCTGATTACAGTAAATGTGTTTTACTGCTGTAACTCACCGCTCTTGACTTTTGGGAGGCACAGATGTAATGCTTGTTTTGTCCAGAGGAAGGTGGCGTGTAGCAGAGTATGCACTTGGATGGACTTTGACGGCGAGAGGAGGCTTGTGGGTGACTCTAGACGTAGTGTCGATCAAACAGGAAGCGGCGACAGAGCCCTCATCTTCTGCTTGTCCTCGTCCGATTTGTTCAGATCCACTTCGCTCAAAACGGAGGCCATTTTCCTTTTCATTCTTTCCACTTCCTGTTTTCTGCTTTGTTCTTCCTTCCCCTTTTCCATCTTTTTTTTCACTTCCTTTTTTTCTCGTTCCATTTGTTTTTCCTTTGCCCTTCTTTCCTCTTCTTTCCTTCTTTCTTGCTCTTTTTGTCTTTCCTCTTCCTCCATTTTCTTCTTTACTTCCTCTTCTTGTTTTTTTTTCCTTTTCTTTCCTCATTTCCTCTTCAAGACGCCTTTTCTCTTCCTCTTTCCTCTTTCTCCACTCTTCCTCTTCCTGTTGCTTCCTCCTCTCTTTCTTTATTTCTTCCTCAAGATGTCTTTTGACTTCCTCTTCCCGTTTCTTTCTCTCCTGGCATATCTCCTCCTCCTTCTTTCTTCTTTCTTCTTCTTTCTTTTCCATCTCTTTCCTTATTTTCTCTTCCTGTTCAAGACGTTTCTTCTCTTCCTCCATTGTCCTTTTCTCTTCTTCTTCCTGTTGTTTTTTACTTTCTATTGCTTTCCTCATTTCCTCCTCAAGATGTCTTTTCTCCTCTTCCTTCTTTCTCCTCTCCTCCTCTTCCTGTTGCTTCCTCCTCTCTTTCTTTATTTCCTCCTTAAGATGCTGTTTCAGTTCTTCTTCCTTCTCTTGCACTTTCCTTATTTCTTCTTGACATTTTTTCTCCTCCTCCCTCTTTCTTTTCTCTCCCTCCTCCCATTGTTTCCTTTCCTCACTTCCTGCTCTTGTCTAATTTGTTCTTCCTCCTCCAGGCGTCTTTTCTCTTCCTCTTCTCGATGTTTCTTTTCCCTCTCTTTTTTCTCTTTAAGTTCAATCTCTTTTTTCATTTCTTCTTCCTGTTCTTTTTCCCGTTTCATTCTCTCTTGTTCTTTCTTCTCTTCCTCCATTTTCTTTTTCAATTCCTCTTCCTGTTTCTTCTTCTCTTGTTCTTTTTTCATTTCTTCCTTTCTTTTCTTTTCGTTCTCTCTTCCTTTGTCTTAGCTCTTGCTCTTGTTTTAGTTTTTCTTCCTCCATTTTCCTCTTTACTTCCTCTTCTTGTCCTATCCTCTCGTTTTCTCTCCTTGTTTCCTCTTCGAGACGTCTCTCTTCTTGTTGCTTTCTTTCCATTTCCTTTCTTACTTCCTCTTCTCGTAGTTTTATTTGCTTTTCTTTCATTTCTTCCTCTCTTTTCTTCTTCTCTTCCTCTTCCTGTTGTTTCTTCTTCTCTTGCTGCCTCCTCATTTCCTCTTCCTGGCGTCTTGTCTCCTCTTCCTGCCTCTTCCTTTCTTCTCTTTCTTCCTGTTTCTTTTTTTCCATTCGTTCTCTCTCCTCCTTCAGTCTTTTTTGCTCTTCCTCACGTTTCTTCCTCTCTTCTTCTTCAGCCTCCTTTCGCTTCCTCTCTTCCTCCTCTTCCCTCTTCCTCTTTTCCTCCATCTCTTTTCTCTCCTCTTCCTCCTTCTGCCTCTTCTCCTCCGTCCTCCTCCTCGTCTCTTCCCCTCGTTTCATTTGTTCCTCCATCGCTCTCTTCTCCTCCTCCTCTTCCTCCTTTAGTTTCTTCAGGAAGCACTCCCTCTCCTCTCTCCTCTCCTCCTCCTCCTTCCTCAACTTTTCCTCATCCACCTGTTTCCTTTCCACCTCCTGCTTCCTTCTCTCCTCTTCCTGTTTTCTCTTCTCCACTTCCTGTTTTGCCCTCTCCTCTTCCTCCTGTCTCTCCTTCTTCTGCTTCAGAAGTCGTTCCTTTTCCTGTGTCCTTTGCTCTTTCTCCTTCCTCAACTCTGTTTCTTCATCCAAAAGTCTCTTCTTTTCTTCTTCCAGCAGCCATTTCCTCTCCTTCTCATGTTTTGTCTTTTCTTCCTCCTTTCTTTCACAATCTTCTTGATTTTGTCTTTCTTTCTCAGTTTTCACAGCTTCTATTTGTTTTACAGTGGCTTTCTGTTCAAAACTGTACAAGACACAATACGACTTAATGGCTATGCACTTTAAAACTGTGAGGTTATTACCTACTGTAGCTTCAACAGTAATAAAATGTTGCTAAAAATGTATAAAGACAACTAAACCCTGTTATTTTGTAAAACTTTAAATTAATTTTCAGTGATCCTGTTAAAGCCCCTCCTGCTAATGACTTCTTAAAACTGCACATTTTGATGATTTCAAAGACGTATATTTTCTTCTATAAAGTTACATAACGTTAAAACTTTACATTTGTCCTAAATATTCTAAAAATAAATTCAAATTAATATCTAAATATCCAATGATAATATTAAAAACCAAAGCGTCTTAAGTATTGACTATTTGTTGAAAAAGTCTCACCTGACAGGATTCAAAGCTGTAAATTAAACTCATGGTATCACCTTCACAAGCCCAAAATCTGCTCATTATGTAGCAATGGCCTGGACAACCACCAATGACAGAGCTCAGAACTAGAGTCAGACAACATTCACGTAATTTACACAACGTCATTAACATAGAAACTCCACCCAATGAAGCTCTGCCAAGTGAGGGATTGACAGATGTGGTTCACACTTCTTTCCCACTCTCCTTTTTCCCCAAAATGTCTATTTTTAATCCAGTTGGATTATTAAATATTAGGGATTTGTGTAAAGTAAAGTATATGAGCTGTTAGAACACATACAGTAAGTATATCACTTCAGGACACAGAAGTCACTGTAAAACCACCCTGTGTAACTTTTAGCCAGCAGAGGGCGCAGGGCCTTCTCTGAGCAACTGCAAGGTTAGTCTTTATTTACAAGTAGAGACGTTTAAGACGGCAAGTATGGAAGAAAGAAACAGTAGGGTAATTTGAGTGTATTTTGTTGATATGTAACTCTAGGGTCCAGTGTATTATCTTTGGGCCTTTTATAAGCGTAGCGTGGTAGAGTCTCACTCACGGAAATAAGCTTTTTCGGAGGTTTCTGTTCAGCTGAGGGGACTGTGTCAGTGAGAGGATGGTGTATGAATGTGTGTGTGAAATGTGGTAAATGGGAGCTTAATGTAAAGTGCTTTGAGTGCCTCATATGTGAAAAAGCACTATACAAAATCTATGCCATTTACCATTACCTCATCAAAGCAGAAGTGAAGCAGAAGTGCTCACTAATACGGATTAATACAGATGTATGAACATTTATTGAGAGAAATAGGCCTTTTATGTACATAGAAAAAGTCAGATCTTTGAGTTCAGCTCATGCAAAATAGGGGCAAAAATAAAATTTATGCGCTTAAATTTCTTTGTTCTAGTAACTGCACAATAAGAATGCCTAGCAAACCAGGTTAGATGAATACCATGAGTCATGTGACACTGTGCTTGAACACACTAGCTCTTTTCCTATTCTACATAAAGGTTAGTCTGGTATCCTGTTGCTTGCATTTGATTTCATGAACGGGGTTTACGGGTGTAATGGTGACCAATCAGAGAAACGCCGGACAGGACGTGAAAAAAGGCAACACAGCTGATTGTCAACAAGGAAGCCACTTTAGTGTCGCTAGTTAAAAAGGCCATCAGTAGAGCGGACACCAGATCGGTTTCATCATTTTTATACTTTGCTGCTTACGAAAACTGAGGCGAGAGCAGAAATAAATGGCTTCTCAGTCTACCATGTTGAATGTTTTGGCCAGCAAACCACACCCAGCTGCAGACAAACAGCTTGTGATAGGTCCGTCAGCAAAGATCGCAGAGGAAGGGATTTGCTGTGAGTAAGGGACCAGGCTAAGGGCAAGAGGCTCTATAGTGACAACAAATACAATGGCAAAGACAACAGCAATACACTGTTGATGTTCAGATATAGATTCAAATAGTCTTAAAAAAAACCAACAACTCATAAATACATGATGTGCAAGTTAGCTGCTGTTTTTGTGTAGAGTTTGACTTTGATGTAAATACAGATACTCACCCCTGGGGACACCTTTTGATTGTGTCCCGTTTAGAGTCATCCTCTTCCAGAAACAAGCCACCGGACTCTTGTGTTTGGTCATGGGACTCAAAGATGTCGTCCAGTTCGGCCAATGGCGGATTTTCATCTTTGACTTTACTAATAATATTCTCCGGTTTTGTGTTTATGTCCCTTTTGGGGGTGATAAATGCTGCTACAACAGTGGTGGAGGGCTGCTGAGGGGCAGTGCTCTCACTGCACGAGAAGGGCCACGGAGGGGGCGGGGCTACGATGAGCTCTGAGTGGGACTGGCCCGGACTGGGGACATAAATAGGGGATGGAAGTCATGATTGGATATTATCGTTTTTTTGTTAGTATCTAACGGTGTGCTCGAAGGATGAGAGGTCAGTTCCACAGCAGCCAGTCTGTAGCTGTTAGCACATTAGCATCTAAGAGTGCAAGTCAGTGCACCACATCTAAGCGTAACCTAAACCCTAAGCAAGGTTTGGGTTAAGCTCACAGTCAATTACAACTAATTCATGCAAATATAAAATAAAATGTATGTCAGTACTAGCCTTGTTTCTTAATAATTCTTTTACTCATTTTTCTGGGACATGGTGGATTTCTGCTTTAGGAAATTTTTTAAACATGCCAACTGGTCCATCACTCAGGAAGGGCTCCCAGCAACAGATCGCATGTTTTGGAAGAACAAACATTATTGCTGTTCTACATGGCATCAATGTGGCAATGACAGAATGTAACAAATAGTGTCAGTTCAGTCTATGTCTATGTACTCGCTAAATAAGTGTGGGATCTTAAACTGCTGTTTAATTTGTTGATGGCAAGATGTTCTTTTTTATTCAGTTTTCAGGCAGTTTTTTCTTTTTTGTTCCTGATCATAGCAACTAAGTTTTTACACGTAATAATAAGAAATGTGGAGAGCTGCTTGGGTACTTGGGTAATACGTAACTGCTTTTTGGAAACGTGCCTGTATACAAAACGTGTTGATGTGGTATCTGCTTACTCCATGATGTAATGAAGGCTTTTTTATCAGGTTTTACAGCCAATATGAGTTTTAACAATTGAACTAAGTTTGGCTCTTGTACACTACACCAATTTATTTCACTGCATCAGCACAAGTGTTTAAAGAGCCATTTATTCCCGTGAGACACAGGAAACTACAATATCATGCGATTAACACTTCTCAAACCGCCCAGTCTCATTCTCGGACAAGTGTTTCATGCTGACTGCACACTTCTTACAAACAAATGAACTCACCTGATTTTGTCTGGATGAGTCTTGTCCTGTTTGACAGCCTTCTTTGAGTTTTGAGACGATTTGACTGGTTCTTTGGATCCACTGATGTTTTTCTGAGGTGTGTTGTTTGTTTCTTCAGGTTCCTCTGCAACTTGACTCAGTGCAGGCCCTAAAAAGTAGATAGAATCGTTGAAATCAGGGAAACAGGCAAGTGCTGTAATTGAATGGTCTCATAATTCAGCCCTCCTTAAAATAATCTCATTAAGGAAAATTCACCAAATTCAAGTTAAAAAAAAGATTAAACACCGATATTATCCGATGGGGGTACCTGGCTGGCGGGAGCGTGTCTGAGCAGGAACAGAGACAGTATTTTGAGGAGAAGCAGAGAACAAAGCAGACAAGGACTGAGAGGATAACCGTTGGGGTAAAGAGAGGGGGAGTGAGACAGGAAGTGCTGGAGTCAGGGGATCACACAGGGCATCGAGATCTGGGACTGGTCAGCAGAGGGACAGGGGCAACGTCACCTCCACCTGGAGCAGAGAGCACTGTGGTCCCCTGAACACCTGAGATACACAAGTTAAAGGAAGAAAGGAAGAAAGTGGTGACAGGACTGAAGTTGTGCTTAAGGGGTGCACGTGGCAGAGTGGTTAGCACTCCTGCCTCACAGCAAGAAGTTCGTGAGTTCAAAACTAACTGGCCACTGTCCAGGGTGTACCCCGCCTCAGGCCCAAAGCTGCTGGGATAGGCTCCAGTCACCCGTGACCCCTAACGGGACTAAGCGGTAGAAAATGAAATGAAATGAAATGAAAAAAGTTGTGCTTAAACTTTTCACAATTTCATCTCACTTTGAGTACTAATCCAGTTCAAGGATAAGCTGCATAGACTGATAACCGGAATAGAAACTGCTCACACAACACATTCTACATTAAACTAAACCAAACTGGAGTAATGGTTACCTGTCTCTGTAGGACAGGGGTGAGATTTGGGTGGAAGTGTTGCAGGAGCGTCAGCAGAAAAAGGGGAAGGAGAAGAGGGACGAGCCATTGAGGTGACAATCTGAGGTCTGAAAATATGTGAACGGCCTGACAGAGAGGACAAATGAGGAGGAGTTACAACAGAGAAAGAAGGAATTATCAAATAACTGAGTATAAAAGTAAAGACAGACCAGGAACAGAGTCAGGTTCAGATTCAGCCTCCGGAGGGCGCCGTTGATGTGAACCAGAAACTGAACAGAAGAGACAAATGTGGAAATGAGAGAAATGGACAAAGAACAAATAAAGAGGAAGCAGTGGGGTCAGTAAGAAGCAACAAGTCAAAAGGGGAACAATGTAAATATTATTAAAGCTCATATTTTAGAAGCAGTACAACAAACGGGATGCATTTATGAGCTACAATAAATACAGGACATCAAACAAAATGTGGACATAGTCATTGTAATATGTGCTAATGACAATGTCCATATAGCATCAGTCACGTATTTTACAGCTTGGCATGTCTCAGGAAAACTGTTTGACTGTTTGTTATGTTATCCCATAAAAAGAACAAATAGTAATAGACCACTGTTCTTCCAGATGATGGTGTTATAAGATAAAAAAATTATTATGCACCACTTTAACAGTTTCCATATATAGAGTCCAATGAAAAGCTGGAGACACCCTTTGTCTTAAATGATTGTGTGTCTCCCTTTAAGTCTAGTGTGATTGGTCACTTTTTGTCTTTTACAAAATTAAAATGTAATTTTAATTTTCAATTAAGCATAATAGGCAACATGTAAGAAATATGTTGTTGGTGTAGGTGTTGGAGAAAAGTTACAGCAGAGTTGTTATGTGACCATGACCTATTACAGCACCAACAAGATGCTCAATTATTAAACCTGTTGACATCATTGTGGTAATTCATACTTGGGCAAATCATGCACGTGTCACTCCATGCATTAACTGTACACCGCAAACCATTTAGACCAGTGTTTCCCAAACAATGTTGAAAATAATTGTACCCCTTCAAATTCACTTTGGGAAACCCAGGTTTATACAGGTAACAAGTGTATGACTGTAAACATGCAGCATACAGTAATTGCTATACTGCCTGATTATACCTGTTCCTGGGCCTGACTGGAAGATTTTGGGCAGAGAGGGGGGCTGAAAGAGGGTCTGGGCAGGCTGGGGGTTGGACAGGAGGGAAGTGGGCTTGGTGGGGGAGGAGGATTTAGGTTGGGCATCTATGGAGAAGGTCTTATTCACAGTGGATACAGTAGAAGATGGCTTTGGGGCAGTTGAAGTGGATGAGTTTATGATAATATCTAAAGATGACAAAATAGGGGATGGGAGATGGTTTGGGTCGGGTTTTAGGGGCGGTTTAGAGGGACTTTCCGAGGGTAACATCTGAGGTACAAGACATGACACAAGCTCAGTCGAAACAGTTTTAGTAACTGGTGGCGGGACCATGAGTGGTGTAGTTGGTAAGGTTACATCTAGGGGCTTGTTTTGGGAAGCAGTTGTTGCTAACTTGTCAGATTTTGTATCAGTAGGGGGTGGGTCAACCAGGGCAGGAGTAGTTAGTGTGTCCTGAGGTTTATCAGCATCCTCAGTTTGAAAGGGATTAGTTAATATTTTGTGCTTTGATCGGGGTGAAGGTTGAGGGGAGGGGCTTGGGGAAGGCTCTGATTGGACGGGAGCGGAGGCAAAAGCGTGTCGACTGCGACGAGGAGACGGACGAGGGGCAATAGGTAGAGGAGGGCGGGACGACACAGCATCTCGACCCGCAGCTGAAAGAATGGGTGAAGAATGGATTGACAGATGAGAAAACAGAGAAATACAATGGATATAATAAAAACACAGTCAAGTCATGGGGAATTAATGGGAATGTGATGGATTTGGGAAACCATGTTTGACCAATATGACAAAGTTTATTAACAAATGACTATGATGTCTTGGTGTGAGTGATGTAAATGTGTGAAAAAGATTGTTAAAGAAAGCTGAATAGAAATAAAATTACAGCAATCCAACTAATAAGCTTGCAGTTTCTTGACTAAAAAAATAAAAACAGAAATACATGCTATAATCATTCATATTTCTGGTATATATTCTTTAAGTGTTGGTGTTGTGTGCCAATGCTATTGACCTGTTATACCACTATGTACCACTAGATGGAGTCATGAGGCACCTTTGGACACTTCTAGATACAGTGGGGATCGAAAGTTTGGGCACCCCAGGTAAAAAAAAATATTAATGTGCATAAAGACGCCAAGAAAAGATGGAAAAATCTCCAAAAGGCATCAAATGAGAAATTAGACATCATTATAATAAAAATTTAGATTTTATTTCCATCATTTACACTTTCAAAATAACAGAAAACAAAAAAATGGTGTCTGCAAAAGTTTGGGCATCCTGCAGAGTTAATACCTTGTACTGCCCCCTTTGGCAAGTATCACAGCTTGTAAACGCTTTTTGTAACTAGCCAAGAGTCTTTCAATTCTTGTTTTGAGGTATCTTTGCCCCACTGTAGGTGCCTTAGGAACAGTAAATGCCACGTTATTTGTAATTCATAGTTCTAGGACGTACTGGATTTACCCGTTATCAATTTGTATTCTTGCAGACTGCCATCTGGTGTTGATTAATGGTATGGCTTTTGTAAATGTTCCATCTACACATGACATATCACACTATTTATTTTAGTGCAAGGTTTA
The DNA here is from genome assembly GCA_024416835.2 of Perccottus glenii. Taxonomy (NCBI): domain Eukaryota; kingdom Metazoa; phylum Chordata; class Actinopteri; order Gobiiformes; family Odontobutidae; genus Perccottus; species Perccottus glenii. The sequence goes on along the minus strand of CM044561.2, from coordinate 21,792,795 downwards.
AGTGAAACTAAAGTACCTCCAGAACCAAACACTCTCTGACTGTAACCCATTCACTGTAAAAACCTCTGATAGAGACCAGACACCTGATGTTATTACATGTTATTAGTTCTGCTACAGTGGTCCTTGTGACTTTGTGCAGCATTTAAAGTCTGAGTGTGAATGATGGGGAATGCAGTTTGAACAGCGTTGAGAAGGGCAGGAGAACAAACGGCATTAATGTGTGAAACGTTGTGGTATACAGAGTCTCCCGGACAGAGAGACAAATGTTTACACCTCTTAAAGGGAAGTGAAGCAGAGAGAACAGACTGCACTGGTGTAAAAGACACAGACAGCTACCTGAAGATGGGACAAAGGGCTTCTGGTCGGGCGGAGGAGGAGCGGGACGGTTTGGACGAGTGAGAGTGTGTGGGACAACTACAACAGCAAGAAAACCCAAAGAGAGAGACAGCAAAGTGTAAAGAAGTATTAAAGATGAAAAATAAAGAGTGGAAATCAATTAGGACAGATTTTACAGATAAGAATGGGGCAGTATTTGAGAACAAACCTAAAGCTGTAAGAGACTTTTTATCCTCCTCTTCATCGCTCTCGTTAAAGTCATCCAGGTTTCCAATGTCAGTGGGTTTGACGCTCATTAAACTGGCCAGACTCTGCATGTCTTCATCACTGAACAAAGACATAATTACCAAATATATAAGTTTAAATTAAAGTAAGTAAATGCTGTCAACAAAGTAGATTTTATTGTGTGTAAGTCCATTATTGGGGAAATGGCATGTAACGAGAGATAAACTGAAGAATATGACAAATAATGACTCACGTGGCTTTTCCCTCTCGAATAAAGACACAGGACAGGGACAGTTTGAGTGTGGCCTCCACCACTTTGACAGAAAGTGGCTTGAGCTTCAGCGTCAGGTCGGTCTGTGTGAGAGTGGGGCTGGCAAAACGCTTCAGGTTTATGTCTGCGGACGCCAACACTTTACGATGACCCTTGTTCTCCTGGTAAGATAAATATTTTGTAGTACATATGTGTTAGGTCTGGCGGCTTTTGGGGCAATAAACTGCTTTTGACACATTTAATTGGACTTTAGGTTCATTCACAGTTAAGTGAGGAATTTGTCAAATGATACTTACTCCCTCAATGACAAAGGTCCACTCTTTATCCTCGAACTCCTCAGCATTAAGATCCTGAAAATATCAAAAAAGATTATACATCTATCTGTGTAACTAGTTTTTTATTGTGTGTTGGATGTGTACAGAGTAAATAGCACGTCCTGTTTGGCGATGGTACCTTGAAGAGTGTGACAGAGATGTCGATGTTCTCCGGGACGGGCCACACCACTGTCCCCCTGTATGGGTTCTTGATGCCCGGCTGCCAACTGTGGAGCTGCACCACAAACAACAGGTCACTTACAGTGTGTATATTCAGAGTCACTACTGACAACAGTAGATATGTAACTTTCTGATTGGCACGAGGCACACTGTAAATATCAGTTTCCCCTTTTATAGTTTTAGATATCAGAGTCTTGATTATTAAATTTGGCTGTAATGCTACATTCTATAAAGTTTTTGTGTGCAATCTAATTTTGTCTTTACAGCTAATTTTAACAAAATAAACAGTTCAATACCAATTCTGTCCAAGACGCTTTTATAATCTTCTAAAGGACAGCCAATTATTTAAAATTATATAACAGAAACTATTTTTTACCAAAATGAAATTAAGTGAGATAAAATACTGTAATTACTTTTTAAATTTTCATTTTTCTGGCACCTCTTCTGAAATGCTGTTTTACTAGAAAGGAACTTTTACTTTTTCTTCTACATTAAATAATATATGCATGTATACATCAAATGTATACACATTGCTGCAAAGAAACTCCCTTTGACCAGTAAAGAACAAGCAGTAGTAAATGAATGAATGAATAATGTCCATAATGTCAATTCTGGTCTAATGCACCAGTTTATTTATATTATGGGAGTGTGGCCTTAAGGTTTGTAGAATAATCTCTATAATTTTGAATAAAAACACTTCAGCCCAGGGTGAAGTCTCCAGGAAAGAAAGTTTGTGTAATGGAAACATTGAGGAAGTGTGTGTTCGTAGGGCCTTCACCTTGGAGCACATGCGCCGGTTCCTCCTGGTCCACACCACCCTCAGCTTGTCTGGTTGCCTGCAGAAACACACAAACACAATTCAAAACAGAGACACATAAGAATATGACACAGTTTCACTTTAGAGTTACTTAACATTCAGTCTCTGTTTGAGTTGCACTGTAAAGCTGCAGTGTGTAATATTTGTTTATTAGAAAGTAAGAATAGCTGGTTGCAGTCGCAAATAAATTTATAAAGAAACAACATGCAGTTTAATATTTTGGCTTCAGATCTACACAACATAAGGAAGCAGTAGATATGCTTCCTTATGCTGTGTAATCTCTTTAACACAATTTGTTATCAGGGAGCTTAAGAGTGTAAATGAAAGATATGTCTTTGTTTTGTCCACACCAGCTCTAAGTACAAGACACGCAATATATTTTCATTTAATTTAAAAATGCCTTAGAACAAAGCACATATTATTCAAGTGACTTAATAAAAATGGAAAAGACATGGTCTCATGACTGTCACATAATTATGCTGGTGGCTGAAGAAGTGCCAGAGTGTGGTCTTTATGTCCTTATATCTTGACTGGCATGTGTGAAAGCATACCTATTGTATTATTTCACAAACAGGAAGTGAAACAGGAAGCTAAAAAGTCATGTGACACATGTTTATTTGAATGTGAGGCGTGTCTTTTCACAAGAAGAGGGTGCCCCCAAGTAATAAAACACATTCACGAGTGCAAAACCTGGAAATGATAAGTGAATAATTTATAACAAACTTGATACGTCCTGTAAACGTTTGACTTATATTCAGAGGATGTTGACATGATGTGTGTTAGGAGGTCAGGAGGGCTTCAGAAATAGACCAGGACAGAAAAGAGGAGGGGTAAGGAGAGCAAAAAATAAATGAGATCAAAGCCTGTTTTTTACGAGCGTGTGGTGCTACAACACAAAGACACACAACACAACGCTTTATTGTACCAACCAGGCAAACATTAGTGGTGTAATACACTTGTGGTTACTGTATAGTGGATGTTTTCTTACAGCAGACAATAGTTAGACTCCACAGATATTGTTTGTTTGTGATGCATTTTGTAAAGACACATATCTGATATCTTTATGCATTGAAGGGGGTGGGAAGCTTTTGTCACTGTGTGTACAATACATCACATAATCTCTGCTTTTTCAGCACAGTTGGCTTTAGAAAACACCGGTTGGAAGACTTTTTTATTAAGACTTATACTGGGTCATTTATAAAAGAGTAGATACAGGGCCCTCTCAGTTTGTAGCTCCCACAATGCATCACAGAAGCGTCAGGGGAGTTGCATTGACTGAAATATCATTTACAGTGTGTTCACAGCAAACTCTTCTTACTGCATCTTTAAATTCAAAAATTTAAATATCTTGATTAATTCATGAGGTGTTACTGAAAGTTTCCAGTTCCGTTTATGTTTCAGGGCATTTTATTTGTAATGTTCCTGCAGGAAATGTGATTCAGTCATGAATAAACACTCCATCCATCAAACCACTGGCTATAGCTGCACTAGTATACATTTGTCCTTTAGTCTTTGGTGGGCTATTGTGGACAGGTTCAATGATGTGGACAATGCTATCTAATCTCATCTAACAGCCTGAAGCACTTTCAGATTAAAAAGGGTCACTTCTGCTCTGAAAAGTAAATCTGGCTTTGCCGATGACTGTTCAGTAAAAGCAAGGGTCTGCGGAGATCTATCTTTTTTTTTTTTTTTGCCACATTAACAACAACTGTACATGGCATTGGGTCTCTTTGGTAAACATTTACAAACCCAGAAGCTGTTTTACTCATTTGTCAGACTTGTCAAACTATTTACATTATCCTAGGCCTCATACATCTCAGCTTCCTTCTAATCTTAACATACACACTATAATTTGCCATGTTATTACAATCTTAATATTGTATTTACTCAGTTCTCAACTGTAAGTCCTTTGTCTTTCCCAGAAATCTCCCAAAACAAACATGTGATTTAGACATTCCCACAACCCAAGGGTTCCTGAAACGTTTGATAACAGCTTTGACACTAAGTATTGAACAAGGATTATCAATACCTCCAGAAGACCCTTGTTTCTTTTAAAACAGTATAAAGTTCACTTCCTTGTGTTGACACAGACTTTTGACACATGGAAACTTTAATCTTTAATTTCATCAGAGGTGGGAGTGGTGCTTATTGCTTCACTGGTTCAAACATGACTGTACCACACAGGGTAATGTTAATTAAAGCTGCCTACCGTCAAGTGTCCGTGCATGTTGTTATGGGAAGGGGGTCCAACAGACTGCAGTTATACCATCCTTTACTGTAATCTGGCAGAGAACAAGCTGCACTGTGTTCTAGACTGTATTGACTTGTGGGCAAGAGTCTAAAGATCCTCAGTGAACCTTTGATGGTTGAAAAAGGTGTGAGAGTAGTAACTATTAGCATAGACTAAAATAGAGTCATTAGTGCCACCAACAACTCAACTTTTTATTAATTATTATTTTTAAAACTTGACACAACATCTTGTTTGTGTGTTCAGCACGTGTCAGAACTTAATGAGGGCCCATGGAGCCTCACTTGGACTGGGGGGGGGGGAACCTTGTTGTGGTTCTCCAGCATCTTACAACAAATCTGTTTCCTGCTCTGAAATGAAACTAGTTTAGACAAGTAAGACTTTTAAATGTCTATACTGTAGGTCTGTCTTTATTATAATAATGCTATAACTTAACTTAACGTAAACTTTCTTAAACCTATTCCAGGGTTTCTGAACAAAGTCAACAAGTATTTAGCATCCAAGTGCTTTCGTCATGAACTAAGACTTAGACAAGGACCAAACCGGGTTAAAACAGACCTCAAACAGGACTATGCAAGACTATAATTTGGTTTACGCTCAGAACATTTAAATGTTATGACCTGTAAATGTCAACTTTATGTGTGACACCGGAACCACCGCTAAATGCTTTTACATGAGGCAGACGATGTAACGGAAACACACCAATGCCACGACCATGTACTGAAGACTTACGATGGATAACAGCACATTTACACATCACTAACCCACAGAGAGTGGATGTCCGGACTCTGTAGAGGACTCACTCACCATTTCTTAGTGCACTCCAAGACAAGCTCCTGGTAGGACGCCACGAACTGAAACTTTGAAGCCTTCTTACCGACGCGCTGCAGCCGCTTCCATACCGAAGTCATAACTCCCTCTGTTCAACTCAAACTCTAATAAAACTGTAGTCACGCACTCCACGGCTCTGTTCAGCGATTATAATCCAACTTTCTTTCCTTAAAAGGTCCTCTCCCAGACAGTACAATTGCTGCTGCTGCTTCTCCGTTTCACACAAGCTCCAACATGCGCTCCTTTAGTGATAAGTTAAATCACGCAGAGAGGAAAAAAAAAAAAAAGATATGTGAGCATTTAAAGAGGAACTGAATGCACTTGTGTTGTCATATGAGAAAAGCTACATCCAAACTCGTGGTCATTTACTGCTCTCAGGGGGAGTGAGCGTTTATTGTACAAATGTAACCCCCTCCCACCCCCATCCTCTCTTTTCACAGCGGGTTACAGTGACAACAGCTGCAGGCAGACTGGCAGAGAGTGAGACACATGCAAAGAAGAGTGATGCAGCACATATGCAAAGCTTTATCAGGCTCCTAATGCTCAGACTGTACAGACACACAGAGGTAGCACTTGTTACAGCACATCAGACTTTGCTCCTGACGTCTGTTGTGTCACTGGGACGATCTTATCTCACGTTGACTTCATCGGCTTCAACGCATGGACGGTATCTGTGCAACAGTAGGCTACACTGCCCTCAAAGGGCTGTTTTAGAAGAAAGGAAGCCATCCAAGTGTCAACTGGAAGGATAGCACTAGTTTGACAAATATGTGGGTATTGGGCACCAATTATTTGCCTTATAGTGCCCTTTTAAATGTAATTTGTCTGAAAGCATGTATTATATATTAAATATGTTACAAGAGGGAAACGACCCGAAAACGACACATATGTTATGTTGTCCCACCTCTAGACCCAGGATAGGAAACATGCGGGTAAGAAAAGAAGAGAAACAAAACAAGGAAGGAAAAGAGTGAATGAATAAAGCAGGAAAGACCAAAGGAACATCGAGTCTTAACCCAAAAATGGTAAACATTTCAAATTGGCTCAAAGACAGTGTAGCAGTCAAGGCCTGAATATTGTTTCCAAATGCACTTCTTAGTCACTTCCTGAACTGGAGCTGTGTCATGTTTCAGAAAACTGTGCTTCATCCACAGAGTTAGAGGAAGACTTTCCAGAGCCTGTCGTTATTGCTTCTGTGTGTGGTAAACGCACAGGGATTTTCCTTGGTGAGAGCAGGGGGTATTTTTAGGAAGGGACCGGTGGATGGATGGATGGACAGAGGCAGCTGGGGGAGACGGTCATGACTCAGAGGTGGTCTAGTTTCACTCTGAGAGTCTAACATTAAGCTCTATACACATACACACTCACGCTGCAAAAATGCAAACTCATATTTAAGCCATTGAAGTCTTGTGTGTCTCTTTATAATAATGTAATATTATCATGTTCTTTCTTTATGTTCATTGTGCAATCAAAGATGCCTTGTGTTAAATGTATACAGTCCAACTAAATGTAATTTATAGTTTTCAATCATGCATATTCACCTCAAAATAACAATGTTTGCACTGGCATATCTTTAAAACTTAGACATTTCAAGCTCCATTGAACCCAGTAGAAGTTCAATTACTTTGTGTTTCTTCCTGCTTCTACAACTGGCCAGAGGACAAACTGAGCATGACTTTTAGGAGATGCACAATCAGGTTTAGAAAATGTATGAACTAAATTGATTTTTGATTTTTTAATTTCGAAAGAGAACTAAAGTTGTTGGAACTGCAGAATTTGTTAATAGACAATTTATGTACACATATTAAAACATATTTAACTTTATTTAAGTAAAATGTGCTTGTATTTTTGTAGAAACCTTTAAAGTGATGAATTTCTGTCAGTGTAAAAATCAAAGCCATAATGAAAATGGTTTATTTGAGCTCTGAGTTCTTCATGTTCAGAGTCTTTGAAAATGCATGTAAACAATTGTATAGTAAGTAACAGGACTTTATCCCACAGAGACCCCATTGCACATTATGTTCTCGGCTGGTGCCCAACAATTGTGGCTTTTCCTGGTTGGCTGTCAGGAAGTGAATAAGTGGCTAATAACAACCACCATAAACTTAACTACATAATTGCAGTTGTATAGGAAGAAAGTATGTTCTGTTTTACTTTATAACCTGAGAAGTGAAGCCTGTGTGGTGATGAAAGGACCAACATTTTGCCAACCTTAAACTAATCCAGCAGAGAGACAGACGATACTAACAATATCCACAACGTATGAGGAGTAAAAATAGTACGCGGGACTTTCTTCACACACGTCACTCGTCCCTTAGGAGCAAATGGTTTTCCTCAGACGCCTGTCAACATTAAAGCCAGAGGCCAGCAGCAGTGAAGACGCCTGGTCCTGACTGGGGCCAGTGTGCCCCCTGTTGGTCATACAGGGAAACATCAGCTTTGGATCAGGATGGGTTTAATAAAAATAATACAAGAATGATACAGACTAATACATATCAGAGGTTAATATTTTTGATCAAGCTGATCAGAAATATAATGCATGCTCCTCTCTTGTCCTCACAGTTATGGCTGCAGACATAAACCTGACTTTCAGTTAAATTATATGAGTAAAGTCTAAAGAGACATTTTTTTTTTTAGATTTTACAAATATGGTTTATGTCTTTTGTCCAAGTCTCCATTGCATCTTTTGTAAAAAAAAAAAAAAAGCAATGAAAATGTGTGATTTATAGGCTTTGGTTTTAAATGTCATCTGCAATATGTAGCTTGGCATTTTCACTTAAAAGGTAGGATTAATCAATCAAATACTACCTATACTACCCATACGATACAAATGAATAAATAAATTAATATTTTGGTTCAATTTTTTTTTTAAAGATATCCAAGTTTGGAGCTTACTTTTGATGGGTTGCCTTTGTTTTTGATTGAGAGTAAAGTAAAGTGCCAGGAAAACGAAAAACTAAAAAAGAAAGGTGGGACACATTTGAGCCCACACCTTTTTCACAGAAGTTACAGCACTTCTCTGAAAATCTCACCTCCTGTATCAAGCAGCGAGGTGAATTCATTTTGGGCCACAAATCTAGTGAACAAGTATAAACAATGATGGTCTGTCCCTGTTGATTTTCTTCTTGTAGCTGACCTTATTTCTGCTGTAACTGATAACTTCAAATATCAGATTCATTTCATTTTATTTCTTATGAAATTTTTACTCAGAAAAGTATACAAAATACCAAAACATACATATATATATATATATATATATATATATATATATATATATATATAAAACATGAGGTCTATAAATTAATATGTGAATTAAAAGATTTTTTTAAATATCCCAAATAGAATAATTCTAATTGTCAATATTGTTATATACTTTGTTAAAACCTATATTTCACATAGGTATACTACTCATTTCTTGTTATTCTGTTAACTTTAACATTAACTTTTACATAAATAATTTCTAATGCTATATTTCATAAGATAAATTATGTGAAAAGAAAAATACAAAAATATTTATGGAAACATGGCATTTTGAAATACTGGTCCCAAGAAGTATTTGGGAAATACTGCATTAGATACATTAAAATGTCTTAAAACAAGGCACATATAAAACCAACAGTGAGATGCAGATAAAAATATATAATGTTGATTGTGTGTCGCATGTTTCCTCTTGTCCACATTTAGAGGGAAACATCAGGGGATTTTGAAGGAGTCTTTGATCCACTGGTCCCTGGAGTTGCTGCTGGGTGGAGGCAGAGGCAGAGACGTCGCCGGCGGAGGTTGTGACAGCTCTCCCGTCTCCTCCTCTTCTTCCTCCACCCCCTCATCATCCTCCTCGTCAGAGTATCCGTTTTCAGCGCTGAAGGAGGCCTCGGACAGCAGCGAGGACCCCTTGTACTCTTGAATGGCCTCATGAAGCGACCACAGCTGGCACAACAGTGACATATCCAGCTGACGCAGCCCCACCTGCAGACAACACAGATATATAAGAGATGTGACGATTAGCTGAATCCAGAAGTCAGTATAACTTTATCAAGCATTTTTTTTTATTGGAGCCTATATGCATAAGACTGGACTGAAGTCAGATGGGATCTAATGTGTAACTGTTTCATCCATATTTGGGATATTGCAAAAACTTTGAGTGCTAGTTAATTTTCTATGTACAGTATGACAGATGGTTGACAGTGCAGCCCAATTTTTTTTAAACTATATTACTGTTTAACACATAGCCTTTATGTGTCCAACCAAACTCTTATGCTAATAGTCTGTTACATATTTTTATTCTTTATTTTGTTTGTATTTTGTATTCATTATCTGAATCAGACTAGATGCTGTTTTCTGAATAAATAGCATAACCATTAGGCCTATCCAGGAGAAGTAATTCAATGTAGCCTATATTTTTATAGCTCAGGTTATATGTCAGTATTTTGGGAGTCTCCCCAATAAATGGCTTATACTCTAAACTAAATCTTTTGGAAATATCCATTTGTGATCCAATCAAAGTCAAGATATCTAGCAGGTTAACTTTGGTCCAAATAGTGTAGGCTATAGCCTACAACAACAAGCTAATGGCCTTTGATTAGGAATGAAGTCCTAACTGATGGAAAGAGACTTTGAGTAGTCTAAACAGACATTTTTCGGCAGTGGGTTTAGTTTACCATCTCTTTCCGGAGCAGAGCCAGCGCCGCGTCCAGTCCCCCTCGCTTCCCCTGCGGCTGGCGCGCTGCCTCGGTGCCGCTGCGGGTCATGTCCGCCTGGATGCGGGCTCTCTTGGCGTGCACCCGCTCAATGTCCCGCCACGAGCCTCCGCTGGAGTTCAGGATCCCGCTGAGGCCTTTGGGCAGCGGCGGTAGTCCCTCCAGAGAGAAGACACCGTTCATCCCAGCGAGAGGAATAGCGCACTGTCCAGAGACAAAAAGCTGCTACAGCATAGGAGCCAGTTTTTAAAAGCTCAAACACAAGAAAGTATAACTCCACCTTCAGTAAAAATACATTTGTTCTGTTTATGTCAGTCTTCCTGGCTTTGTTTAGTTTCCTTTCCCTTCCTTTGTGCTGGAGTTTGCAGAAATTTTGGCTCCGCCCGGCAGTGAATGCACCACGCCCCTCTCCAGTAGAAGTATACCGACAACAGGTTTTTTGAACGTAGCTTTAACGCCAAATAAGTCATAACCTAGTTATCATTTGTTAAATTCTTATCAGCCTAAACGTTAGACTGTAAAACGCATTATGTGGTTATTGTTATAAATTGTATTGTTGAGACACAACACTGAACAAGCAAAGCTTTATTGTCATTTATAATTACAATCAATCCCATAACACTGACCTCCCCAAATCTGAAGTGCTGTTGATAAATGCACAGTGCACTTTTCATTTGCTCTAGATTGCGAGTCCTGAGTGTTGACCTTTCATCAGACATCAACAACCCTCATGCATACATCGTAAATATGCATGCTGCTTATTTACAATCAAAAACCCAGAGGAAGGGGGAAAAATGCAGATGCAATGACAAACGACATGTATACAAAGGATGTTTTGTAAAATGTAGAACATCAGAGGCACAAGAATGTGGGAAAGCTTATACCAGTACATGCTTTTGTACTGGCACACATTAAATATAAACAGCCAATTAGAAAAAAAAGAATAGCTCAAAAAGAATAAACCCCGAGTAATATCACCTTTTTGACATGTCGTATTGGAACAAATATTGCGTTAATTAAATGGTGAACAAGTTGAGATTGTTAAATGACACAAAACCCTATGAGAATTATCTGCCCTCTACAACCAAAGTGCATGTTTAGCTGATAACTTACAGATGCTGGACTTGTCCCAAAGGTATCGCTTGTTTAGGGAAGTCCCAATACCACCTTTTCCTGTTTTGAGTACTCACTGATACAGAGTACAAACCCATCAAAGCATTATTATTTATGATCCATACACAGATATCAGTGCCTTGTTCATTTTTTAGATGTGTTATCAATTGACTTGTTTTGAGGGAGACTTTAAAAGAGCATCACTTATGGTTTACGTGTATCATCTTGTGAGTAAAGCATCCGTATGGCAGTATCTGAGAAGGTCAAAAAATTGTGTGTACCAGCAAGAACTGAGTGCTGGTATTGGTATCTGTCACTGGACAACCCCTGTTTTATATAAATAGAAAGCAGTGCTGTTACTTTCCTTTTTCAAGTTTATGTTCTCAATAAGATGTTCACATGTCCCAAAGCAGACACACTTTATAACTATAATTTAGACCAAGCGAGAACAACTGCTTTGAAAAAGTAGACTCTGCTTTTGGTTTTTAATGTGTAGTTAATGCACTCTAGTTTTGAAGGGCAATTCTGGTAAGGTATGTTAAATTTAAACCAAACTGTGCACTCCTGGCATTTCAATCCTCTATCATGTGCATTTATAAACCAATTTTAAATTCCCAAAACACATCACATTTCTTTCACAAAGCAGCAAACCAGTCACTATTTAATGACAGAGGCGAGTAGAAAGAGCGTTTTTAACCCCACTGGGGTTACTGGCTGAGCTCTCGGAGGCTACGCAGGGAGCTTGCACAACTGGAGATGAGGCTGCACAGTTGGACGCTGGTCTCGAGTGATGCAGAGGTCTGCAGCTGGTTCGTGGCCCAACGAAGTTTAGTAAGAACAGCCTCCTCGGCGTCCTGCAACACAGGTCGGAGAACTGTGTTTTGAGGGACAACAGTGGGGCGAGCAGGAGCTAGCACAGCAGCAGCAGAGGGAGGAGTGGAGACAGAAGGGACAGGCGGCGGAGGCAGGGCAGCTCTCCCCCCAGCCGCTGCTCCCTCGCAGTGCTCTGGTCGAGGCTGAGCAACTGAAGAGGCTCCGTTAACTTCAGGAGTCTGGGACGGCGCGGGTGACTGGGCGGCTAGCTGCCTCTCTCGCACCTGGGACAGTGCTGCCTGGGCATTTAGAGCTGCGGACAGGGCAGAACCAGGTGAATGAAAAATAACCTGCTTAATGTACCATATCCCATGCATTGTGTGTGTTCTCACCAGGATTGTCCTTGTCAATATCAGAGTCCAGCTCCTGACATGAAACACAGTAGTTCTTGTGTTGCTTATCCTGCATAAGTATTGTCTGAAAATACACCAACAAAACATTTATATACATGACTATATATGTGCTAAAATATTAGGCAGGTGAATGGTAAACGGTGTAAGAATAATATGACATTTATCATTTTATTTCGATCATTTAAGTGAGCAACAGTAAACATATAACCAATGTCATCATAAACTATCTACTGCATAAAGAACAAGGAGCCCTGGAAGTGATGTATGAAAGTGATCTACTGGTTATTTATGTAAATATACTGTCTACTGTACTTTTTTCAATGCTAAATACGCAATAATAATTTGAATAATATCAATCTAATCCAACCTGGGGTAATGGTGATTTTATCAAAGAAACAATATGTTTTTTTATTGCTGAATATGGTAAGAATATGTTTGCAACATCATTACACATCAACTGACTGAAATATAGTGGTCTGCCTACATCAGGGCTGGACTGGCAATCAGGAGCATCGAGGTTTGCCTGGAAGGCCAGTGTACTTTGGGGCTGAGCCGGCCTGGAGTGTGTTGTATAGCAGCCCGGCCCCATCCCCCCCACAACCCCATATTTGGCCCTGTGGTTACACCGTGGTCTCGGCCCGCCCATTCATTTGTTTCCCGCGGTCGCGCTCTTGCATTCCGTTCACCCATTCTCCTCTGCTGCTCTGTTACAGACTCACAGACCGTGTAGCAGCCATCAATACCGATAGCTTTTAGCTAAGAAAACAATGAGCAGGGCATTAAAAGTAGGGGCGCAGAAGAAAATAAAAACTCTTTATCATGAGGTCACCAGCTGTGCAAAAATCCAAGATTTGTTTGCGGTGACCATCGCTGGGTCACCATCTCATGCACTTGAAGAAACTAGCAATGAAAAAGAGGTGAGAGAGAAGCAGGGCTAGGCTGAGGGAGTGCTGTAGGTGTGTGTCAGGGAAACACAGGAGGAGAGACAGCAGCAGAATACAACCAGATAAATTATGATAAATAAACAGGCTCTAATATAAAATTAACATGTAAAAATATTTATTAATATATTTTCAGGGACAAAAAGCTACACATATGTTGAATTCTAAATCCTATAGCTCTGTAGAACAGTTATGTAGGCTAATATTTTGATATTAAAGCACATGTATGTCATTAGGCTTTATAAACTACATTTGGTCTAATAAGTTTAGATTGTAGATATAAAACCACACAGTTGCTCACACAGTTTAACCTCTAACCTAAAAAATTTCATTAATATGGCAAAAAGGGAATAATAAAAAGAAATCCAGACATATTTGGCTTGAAGTGCGAGACACACTTTTTGAATGCACCTCTGAATCCATCCTTAACTTGAAGTTTGACAAGTATAATAATATTATCATTTGTACGTTACTCATAATGTGAGACATTATCCCCCTTTGTGGGTTGCTGAAAGAATCAGCAGTCCCACGCAAGGCAGGCTATGTTAAAACACACACACACACACACACACACACACACACACACACACACACACACACACACACACACACACACACACACACACACACACACATTATATATATAAACTTTAAATTTTATCTGTCATTGTCTAGTCAAGACGAGAGTTACAGATCAGGCATATTTTCTTTTCCAAACATTTTATAATTAAATGCTAATTATTTTTTACCCATCATTATTGTAGGGCTGCTGCATGTGAGTGACTGAACTGAATCTAACTGGGAGCGCATCAGCTGTGAGTGAGTACATGTTACATTTCTCTATGTCACCATACATATGGTACAGTACATATGACAACATTCACACAGGTTTAAGGCCATTGGTTCCAGGATCGATTTTTTTTCTCCAGTCCAGCCCTGATCTACTGTACATCCACCAATAACTCCTGGACTCCTATAAAAGCACTACCCAGGTCACTCACCCCACAGATCTCACAGCAGTCCCCCAGCATCCTGTATCCTTTGAGCAGGTAGCCTCCCATCAGTTTGCTGATTTTATCTTGTCTCTCTCTACGAGCCTGGATCACCTTCATCTCAGCGTCTGTAGGAGGCTCCCACTCAAAGTCATCTTCACCTGCGGTTCGTAAAATACTGACTTATTACTGGAATGCATTCACTGTTATTAGACGTTCACTACAATATGCCGCTAATTTGATATGAGGTTTAGTTTATCGATTTTACTGCGTCATTAGTTAGCTCACATGATATACGAAATCAATCATGTAGTGATGCACTGAAGTGATGTTTAGCTGCTACTCAAAGATAGCATGCAACGAACGATGCTAATGTCTGCTAGCGTTTTGGAAACAATTTATTAATACATTATATATAAAGACTAAACTTGACTACAAATATTCACACAAGCTTATAATTCTAATTAACGTCTGCTGTGGTAAATAAAATCTAATATAAATGTGACAGGCAGAAATGTCAGAAAAGTTAGTTTACTAGCATTAAGTTCACAAACCTCCATTCAAAGCCATGTTGCTGCTGTGAGGCACGTTGTGCGCGATGACGTCAGAACCCTCGTCTTCTTTGTTTGGAGGAAGGAACGTTTGACAGAAAGAAGCCGCCCTCTGCTGGATGTATGACAGAAAACATTCTGGAGGTTTTAACAGGTCATCACTGCCCAGTGCTTCTTGTTTTTACTTTTAACGCCCTAATACATCACTTTTTATAATCTGCTTTACATTTAAGATTATGGTGGCGGGCCACTGTCAATGATGAATTTCCCATAGGAACAATTATAATGATAATACAATGTTTTTGTGACCTTTTCCATATACGAAATACAGTGGCTCAGTGGTAGAGCAGTCGTCCTTCAACCGGAAGGTAGGCGGTTTGATTCCCGCTCTCCCCACAGTTCATACTGACGTTGTGTCCTTGGGCAAGACACTTAACCCACCTTGCCTACAGTGGTGTTCCAGCTGTAACACTGGTGAATGGAACCTTAATGTAAGTCACTTTAAAATGAAAGTGTCAAACTAAAATGTGTAAATGTAACACTGTTGAATTTAAATGCTAAATGACTAAATGTAAATGTAGTTAAGTTATGGTAGTTGACATCTGACACTGAACGGGGCGATTATAGGGTCAAGGGTGCCAAGCACCTCATGAGGCAAGTAGCCATCTAAAAGACATATCTTCCCTTATGCTGACAAATGTGTTTCAGTTATTGACGTAAGAATCAAAAGCAAGAACCACAGTGACTGTTTTTTAGAGATTTTATTTAATTTTTTTTCTGACAATCAAAACATACACTGGTATTTTTCACAAGACTGAAAGAAAAGTGTGAACCACTCAAAGAGTGTCGACTCATCCCATATATTTTCAGAGAGTTTTTTGTACATGTTTAAATAAATTCTGTCTAAGTCTAAATACTCGGTTTCTATATTAATCTTAACAGAAAACAAAACAAAACGGTCCAGAGAAATTACGTTACAACACATTTTTGAATGATTGTTTCCTTCTTATTGCTGTGGTGTTAATTGGTTTCCTTAGTTGCACAAATCACGTCCAACTTCTTAGCTCCATGTCTTCCTGTTGTTCCTCTCAACCTGTAACACACTCTCTGTAAAAACAAAACAGCAAATGCACAGGCTTTAGTTTATCTGCGTTTTGCAATGTGTGTTTACCACTGTGTTTAAATATTGTTCTGTGGGATTTATTCATTTACCAAACATTGATTCACACACAAAGAACATGAATCTCACCTGGACTGCAGCAAGTTTCCTTTATGCTTCCATACTGCAGTGTTTACTCTGTTGAGAAAGGGAATAAATAAAGAGACAATTATTAAAAACTGTGCCTATATTGGGTTGGATATAGATAGGTCTGTGTATAAAAATACCTTCAGGCTTGGGGTGCATAAGCATCACTGGCAGCTCCACTGTGACGTCACTGCAGAGACAGATAAAAGAGCCAATCAGTGCGGATCATTGCTAATTGACTGGTTTGACTGTGATGTTAATATGCCACTCACCTGGAAGTAAGGCCTCCCAGCAGGCTACACCAGAACAAAAGGTGACACAAGTTACAGTTTGTTCCAGTTTATACTACTTCACCTACAATTTTGCCAGAGTTATTAAAGGAGGTTGAATTGTTTTCCAGATACTTACCCTCCTCCAGCCACCATGAGGTTGATCTTGATCTTGTACGAGACCAGAATTCCCAGCACCTCCTTTTCAACATTTGACTTCATGCTGTGGATGGGTAGAATTGCAGGGATTTTAAAATAAGTGGACAGTACTTTTTATAACTACTTAAAGATATTTTGGAAGTAAAGTAAAACAAATGTTCTAAATATACAATAAAAAACAGACAAGGTATGAACTTTGTGGCAAATGTATCCGTCTTAAACCCTACTTTAATCTGGTGTCTGGTGCTTACACTGAGGTGGAGGCCAGGTTGGTGTCCTCGTCTTTAAGGCGTCCGTCCAATGCCAAGCCTCTCTTCTCCTTGTTTTCACTGAGCAATGGTGTAATGGACAAAGTGTTCTCATAGGTGCCACTGGGATCCACTGTCTCTCTGTGAAATAAACACAAACAAACTCAACAACAGTAATCCTTCATTAGGTTAAAACGCTTAATGAGCCATATACAAATAAACTAACTAGTTGCATCTTTGAAACAGTACTTTTAACAGTGTTCTGTCACATACTACTTTTACTTAAATATATTTGTAAAGCAAAAATGTTACTATTACTCAATTATACATTACATCATACTTCAATTCAGTCACTTGCTTCTATTTCTACTAATTTTAACTTTATTAATGCACTTCAAACAGCAACTTGACAGAGAATGCTACTATACTGCTCATTGTCTTGTTCTTGTTTTTATATTTACTTCAACAAACAGTACTTTTACAAGTTAAGGTGGTCCATGTTTGATACATACGTAAACTCTTGAATGTAAACGGTCTTGGTGTACTTGTCTGCAGAGTAGAGGACAATGTCTGTGGTCTGGT
Source organism: Perccottus glenii (assembly GCA_024416835.2). Lineage (NCBI taxonomy): Eukaryota > Metazoa > Chordata > Actinopteri > Gobiiformes > Odontobutidae > Perccottus > Perccottus glenii. Next base: position 21,775,549 of record CM044561.2, on the reverse strand, counting down.
CCACTGAGGGCAAGAGGGAAAACATTTAGATGCACAATGTTGTGATAATAGATAAAGGTTTGTAGTCTTAAAAAAAAAACTGACCACTAATTTTGAATTTCTTCACTGTTTTGTTGCTCTCATTGTTAATTTTGATTTTTATTGGGATGGCTTCACCGTGGAAGTACAGCTGCGCTCAAGGCAAGCAAATATCCAGTTAGAAAATGGACACGAGTAAAGCATTTTTAAATGTGCTAAAGACAAAGTAGTGTACATCTTTCTGTAGGGAAGCCTCCAGATGAACAGGCTTGTCAGACATCATGAAGCTCTTGCAGAGTTCAGCCTTGGGCCCTGCTCCGACCTGAGAGGGGGCATACTGGATTTTACGGATGATGAGGCGAGCAGTGTCCCTGGATGAGAAAAGCAAAAGCAAGATTTGGTTTTGACAAAATCATTAAAAAAACAAATGAAATGTGGCCTCTGAGTCAAGTATTGTAACCTACTTCTTGTCAACCTTCTCATCTGGGTCGTTCTGCTCTTTGGCGAGGTAGGCTTTGACCTCAAAGTCTACACCACATGCCTACAAATAACAAAGTCAAAATACAATAAGAAACCATAATACAATAAATTAATACTAAATCAAATTAGTTTGATTTGTGTTTTACCTTTCCCTTGTCTTCAGGTGCAGGCTGCAGAGACACTGAGCAGGGCAGATTGGTGGGAATCTATAAACAAGACAAAGAGACACAGTTAAAGAAACAATAAATAAAAAAATTAAGCAAGTGTTCATTTTGAGTCAAGTTTTCAACAACGTTGTCACCACTTTTCCTTTGACAATAAAAGGTCTTTGTTCCAGGTTAGTCTTTAGTTTATAGATAAAGGATGTGTATTTGTTGTGAAGTAGACAGTAGAAAGTGACATACCTCAAAAGTGAACGGATATGAGTTGTCTCCGGCCTTGGTCAGCAGTGTCTCGAGCATTGGGGTCTGAGCAGGTTTGTTGACCTGGGGGTAAAGCTGGACATGTGTGATCCAGATGTCCTTCCTGAAGCACAGGCCAATCACATCCAGGTCATCACTACCATAACGGAAGGCACATGCCAGCTGCACAAAGACTGTAGAGGGCACAACAGAGGGGCGTGGAGTTAATCTCAGGGAGGAGTGCTGTCATTGGCATCGATAAGAAACATGTAATGATGACTTTCTATATTTAAGAATAAATAAACAAATTATTATTATTATTTTTATTATTTCATCAAATTTATATAGCGCTTCTCAGGGGCCGCAAAGACGCTTTACATATTCATTATTCATTCACTCCACAGTCACACACTGGTGGTGGTAAGCTACATCTGTAGCCACAGCTGCCCTGGGGGCAGAGACGTGGCAGCCATTCCGCGTCTACGGATTCTTCTGCCACAGACACTGGAGGCAACGAGGGTTGTCTTGCCCAAGGACACAATGACAGTATGAACTGTGGGGAGAGCGGGAATCGAACCGAGGGAAAAAATGATAAAAAATCTAAATGACTCTGCCACCAAGTCAAGCTTTTCTGGGTTTATTTTAACAGTGAGTCTGGAACAGTGGAAAGTTTGACTGCTCTCTACATCTCTAGTCAAGTCATTTAAAAATCAAACAGATTAGTGTTTTATGCTTCATGGTGGCGTTACCTTTTCTGTCTGCGAGCTCTGCAGGATCAATCTTCACAACACCGTCTGTAAAAACACATGGATGTGATAAATATACATGCAGCAGCCTGTGCGGCACAAAAAAGCCATTATAACTTCATAAATGACCAGTGTTGCCACAGTTACTTTGAAAAAGTAACTTAGTTACTTTACAGATTACTTGATTTAAAAAGTAACTTAGTTACTTTACAGATTACTTGATTTTAAAAGTAACTAAGTTACTTTACAAGTTACTTTATTAGTTACATTCAGCAGCAGCCGACAACATAAAAATGACAGCTGGTTTTGCCAACAATCACTTTAGTTGAAGTGTATTTTTAACAGTAACATCAACAATCTATCTCCTGACAATTAAAGTTGAATTTAAAAACTATTTCCTGAAAAAATACATGTTTTTACAGAAAATAAAGGCAGTCTCTCTTGTCTTAACATAAATACTTGTTTTAATTAAAAATAAAGGCAGTCTTTCTTGACTTAACAAATACATGTTTTAATAAAAAATAAAATAGTCTTTCTTGACAAAAAATGACAAAAATAGTAACGCACAGTGACTTGGTTAAGTAACTTTAATCTGATTACTGGTTTGGAAATAGTAATGCGTTAGATTACTCGTTACTGAAAAAAGTGGTCAGAATAGAGTAACGCGTTACTAAGTAACGCGTTACTGGCATCACTGTAAATGACTTGGCACCTACCAACTTTATCCACTGAGGTTATGTGGTCCACATAGTCTCTCTTTCCCAGATAGAGGGTCAGCTGTCAAATAAAGAAAAACAGATTTAGACCAATGAGTTTCTCCTTAGCTTAATAAAACATGACAAAAAGAAGACGATAAATTGTAGACTCACCCCTCCACCTTTACTGGTTTTCTTGAAAACTCTAACACAAAAAAAAAAAAAAAAAACACTTTAATAATAAGATTTTATATTAACACTTAGTTGGCTGTGAGTGAGTCTAAACCCGTTGATAATGTTAACCAGATAAAATAACGATTAGTTATAGTCTTTCAGGTTTAAGTCCATCTCTTGGCCGGCAGCAGAAGGCCCGTAATCCTGCGATTGTCTTTATCCGTTTAGGTAAAGCTAAGTGGGGAGCGGCTTAATCTTATCTCACCGGGGCTGAAAGGCTGGTTCAGGTGAGGAAGCTAAGAATGGAACGACAAGTAACATGTAACATGTAAATAGCTTGTGTTGACTCTACAAAACTAATTTGAACCAACGCCTTGAAGGATAAAGCCTTAACAAACCTTAAATGAATAATTAAAATCCACATGGGGTTTTAAAAGGTTCAAATAGGATCTTAGTTAGTGCTGTAGAGAGAAACACTTAGATAACAGCCTTAGATGTTTTTATAGGCTTAGTTTGGTTTTAATTATGGTTAAACAGTGATTTATTTTAAAGAAGACTCCTGTACTCTTTCCTAGATATCAAATTGAATTTTATCACCTTCATTTACAGTAAAATATTTCCAAACCGCACTGTGCAGACTGTAAAGTGCTCATATGGATGGAGGTCAAACGAGTACAAGTACAAGAGACTCTGATACTTGCGAGTACTGGTATTGGTATCTGACAACCCCAAATATAAATGGTGTAGGAGAAAGAAAGATGTTAAATCAAACTTACTTGGCCATGTCTGTAGAAGGTCTAGGAGTTTCCTGTTGGGAGAAGAGAAAGAAAAAGATGACTCTGAGTTAGTAAAAGGTCACAGCATCACAGGGACATTGTGATAAATCCTCTTACAACTGTGACTGCCATGTGGCCATGCTTTTGTTTTCGAGGGTATGGAAGGTAAATCACTTTGGATCAGATTATTTTCAGTTCTTTGGCATCCACACAGCGCACTTGACCAGACTAACATCACGTTACACACAAACGATTATGTCACAAGCTGTTCCCCTCAAAATGTCACGAAGGGCCAACGCTGCAGCTGGAGTGGACTATTCAAGGACACCTAAATGGATCAAATCCTGAAAAGAGAGGTCCTGAAAGGTTAAGGAGATTTTAGGTCCACACTGCAGCCCTCTATAGATCTGTAATACGGATCAGCAAGCGTTCAGGTAAAAAGGTGACGGCAGTGGCAGGCATTTATTTAATTGATAATCATTGAAGATTTCACAAACAACTTAAGTGTAGCTTTGCCTCATTACTTTTTAACCGTAAGATGTGACTCTGCTTCTACATGCATTTATTTGATTTAGTATTTTAGCATAAGCACATTATATAAACTCTCTGTAATAATTGTAATTAACTGCCATGTCCTCAAACGGTTGCCATAACAGTAAACATGCCATCAGTTTTCACTCATCTCTAAATCACTGAGAGTGAACAGTAAATAGAAACTAAACAAAGACAAGCCAATCACAAAATCAGTCAGAACATGTAACACACACACTCTGTCACTTCTGTTCATCCCAGTCATATCACAGAGTCACTTGGATTAGGTAACATTTAATATGTTCTTGCCTTGTACAAAGACAGAGAATGAGCGGCTAAATAAAGCCAAGGCAGTGTTTCAGCACCACAGACAGCTACAGCAGGGGGCTGTTCCTCTGCTTTGATTAGTTTATTTATTTCTTTGGTTTCCAATGACGACACATGCACTGCTATAGTCATCTCCATTATACACATAATACATCAGAATATGACATTTACAATAACAACAGGGCCCTTAGTTATAGATAATCTTCAGCACAATTTTAATGTTTGCTTTAACTGCAAAAAAACTAAAACAAAGCCCGATGTCACTTGTATATGTTTAGTTTAGACAGACAGTTAAGTGTTTGTTTGTTCCCTAAAGTAATAACTGAAAAAAACAGTTGCCCAATAATCTTATTTACAGATCAGCCACACAGTTTTTCTTATGTTTATTGTAAAAATGAAACCCTAAAGGTTTAGATAAATGAACTCCACTGAGTAATGGGATTAGTCAGACTACTACTGTTTGCACTTAAGGTGCATGGTGTACGTGTCACTTTACAAAGAGTATGAAAACTATCTGTGTGTATTACAGGACTTTTTCTAATTGGCATCATTAAGTAAACCAAATCTTTTCCAGACGCACCATGTTTATCATATAAAGTAATTATGCATACATAATCTATAAGGCTAGATAAAGTTTTTCATAACCACATTATGTTTTCAAATCTGTCTATTCAATCATGTATCTTGAAAATAAAGAGCGTAAAAAAGTAATAGGCCATAAAACTGTATTCAGTCCAATAGCACATATTAAAAACACAAAAACATGTTCATGTTTGTTACCCATTTATCCATCCCTGTAGAGAGGCGTACTTACCTGTGGAGAGGTTTAGAAGCAGAGACTCAGAGGCGAGAGCAGAGTACAAGCTGCTACTGTTGATCTTCTCTTTTATAACCAGAGCCTCCTTGGTCCTCATTGGGTCTTAACAAGTCCATTATTCCCGTCGTTCCCTTTTGATAATCCTATTAAGCAATCAGCCTGCTGCCTTTTTGGACGACAAAGGGTTTAAAAATACCACAGAGACAGAAACACAGTCACTAAATGGCCCTGGTTGTAGCCATTTAATCCCTGTTTACTAAGAAACAAGCAATTAGTTTAGTCTCACTTATGTCAGAATAAACTACTCAATCGCCTTTTATGTTTATTAGACAACAATATGTGCTGTAGCTTAGTTTTCTGAGGTTGTGTTGACATGTAATAATAGTCTTTTAATAATTGTTGCTATGATTAGCCAGACCTGCACCTTTTTTTAAACCAGAGTCAAACTCTATCCCTTTAGCTCAAATAGGAACAAACCATTATAGAACTGTGTCATTTTCTTTATTGAATGGGCATGATTTAAAAACAACATAGTATATTTTATCTTCAGTTACTTTGATGTATTTAGCAAAAACCTAAAATCACAACACGGTTAGAAACAATTTGCTAAAAACACCAATATACTATAAAGATATCATCATCACAACTCGCATAAACCATACTATTATCACTACGTTCCAGCAGGGGGAGTCATGAGCTAAGGATTATATTATACAGTATATATCATATATTATTATACCGACCCAAACATTTGTCCAATTTAGCAGGAGATTAAAACTGTTTTAAGTTGTACCTGTAATAAATACTGTGATATTTTTACACAAGGTTATCATATCAGAATCTCAAACTGTCCCATGCCTATTTTGTATATTCAAAGCTTTGAGATCAATATTTTACAAAGCTGTCTTCAACCAATATTGTTGTACTTGTTTAGCAGTGCTTTTTAACATTATTTCAGTCTGCGTTGTGTTCAAATTGGTGCAGAGGGAGCGACACATTATTTTTGGTGGAGCTACTTCTCAGAAACTCGAGTACGTCTGATCCCAGAGGAGATTAAGAGCTCCTAGTTTTACGTTGGTGCGGAGGACAGAGGCATCCTCCGAGTAAACTTATCTACGCCAGGAACGTGCCACAGATTAGAGAAGACTCCCTCAATGTTTCTCTTTTGACCTTTGAAAATGCTCCATAGAAAAATACTCAGGGTTCATTAGAAGAGCTATGATGTCACAGTAACAAGAAAATATCTAATCCAATCTAGATTTTTAACATTATTTTAACAATGTAAGTAATGAGGCGTGAGTCCAAGATAATTAAACTAAAGACCCAAAACCTTAATTTAGTTTATATAGCCTGTTATAAATGTTTTTTGTTCAATGTAGCTCAGAGGCTGTCATAGAATAAATGAGCAGACAATAATATATATCACATAACAGCCATTATACATTTACATTTGATATACATTTAGTCATGAAAAGTGACTTCATCAGTAGTTAGTGTGGCCGATGACCGCTCGAGCCCTGGTGCCCTGCCGCAGTGACCACTGGGTCAGCTGGACGTCCCACAAGTCAAAGGTTACTGGACAACGTGCTAATCATATTAATACTTGTTAATTCAGGCCGAGACACTGTTTAAAGGTCAGGCCAAGGGTTATATTAAAGGAATTATCAGCTTTAATTGGGTTGTTTTATTTAAATGCTATTTTGACAAATGAACAAACATTTTAAAGATTAGGTTGGTTGTATAAGTTTTCGAGGTTGACTTTCATTGTTTTTTTTTGCAGCAGAGTCTGACCCCTTCAGGTCAGGGCAGATTAAATACTTACAGATTTAAATTAACCTCAGGTAGGTTTTATTGAACCTCACTAGTTAGTATTTGTCAACTGTTTGTCAGCAGAACTTCTCTTCCTCGAAATGGCTTTTTTACTGCCCTCGAAACACAGAGATAGTAATTATTGACTTGACAAGAAAAGAGAACAGCAAACTATTAAAAATCATCTAAACTGGTAACTATTTAATTTAATAAAACCGGTTAATTCAAGAGGAACTGAGTGAAATTTACAAGAAAGAAGCATAAAGTAAATAAAGATAAAATGTAACTAACATATTTATTTCAGACTTGATGGAAAGATACTGAGGGAGTCCCTAAACGTTAATCTCTGTAAGCTCTGACCAAAATAGCTGTTGCATCAATGTTGTTGTGGCTCCCAAATGAAGGTGAATGCTACAGAAGAACCGGCGATCAGTGAGAGCCGCCTGGAGGTAAAAGTAACCCATAAACAACTCATAACATTCACATTGATACATAATATTGAGGCTTAAAGTCTGCACAAAATAAAACTACTTTGGTACAATTTGACTTTTTGTGGCTCCGCTCTGATGTTTGATAGTCCTTCTGTTGTCAATTATATATTGTGTAATGCTGGTGTTAGACTTACTAAACACTGACAGTCAATTGGACCACTGTTGCCATGGTAACCGTCAGTATTAACCTGTGGGACAAACGGACAAAAGGTGGACATTTCCTTTGTTTTCTGACCCTCTCCTGCAAAATAAGCAGAACAAAACAAACAGTGATAACATAACCCTTCTTTATAAATCTATCAGCTAACAAAAATTTTAATAATCAATATCCCAAACACTTTAGGCTATGGGTGCAACTAGTGAGAAGTCTTAACCAGTTTAATCCCAATGGTCACATTAGCAGCCGGTTAAAATACCTATATTTTCATTGTTTTGACTTTATTTTGACCTTTAGTTGACCAAAGGATTCATTTTTCTACTTTATTTAGGACTATGCAGAATGTTGTTTTCTGTCACAGTTTTTGTACACTAGCCTATCTATAGCCTCTGTGCTAAATTTATTTGCTAATTTGTGGTCACTAATTCTTCTGAATATTGTGGCCTATTGGAAAAATTCTTGGATTAAATTGCTTAATGAGGTGATGATCTATATTATATTTTGATTAAATTAATCTATATTATATTTTGTTTAAATTAATCTGTAAAGCTTTATAGTTCAAGAGAATTTACATTTACATTACATTTTAGTAGCTTATTGTGATTTTCTTAAGCTATTTTACTAATAGTCCTGTGACTTGTTTGTGTCGAAAGGTGAGTTAAAGGCATGTCACCTGAGCCTCTGGCGCCATCTAGTGGTTGGGGTCACCCTTGGTCAAAACTATTTTTATTTTTTCCCTTTTATCCTTGATATTATTCAGTAGAACAATAAAACCGTATAGTGATTGTTGTTTGTTGAGCTAATGAGGTGATTAATATGTTTCTAAAAACAGTACCACTTTAAGTCTGTGTCAACTATTCTGTGTATGAACTGTCTATTTGGCGGAGCAGCTGTGTTTGACGTCAGGTGAACCAGCAGCCCGTCCTGGTCCGCCGCACACTGCACAGAGTAGATGTGAGAGGCACGGCTCCCCTCTTGGCCCGCCCGGACACTGCAGTGGAGCCGAGGGTAGCCTACACCGTGCACCTCTCGCTGTCTCCGCTGCGGCTGGAGCTGCGCTTGTTCCCGATAACACGTCCCGCTGCGGACTTTCTGTGGGGCTCAAAGGAAACATCCGCCCAGTGGAGCCATGGCCGAGTCCAACCCGCTGCGGGGCTTCCCACGCCTGCGCCGGGCCGCGGTAAGCTCCTCACCGGGACGAGATGCGGAGGCAGGCGGGGATATAGCTACTGCAGCAGAAACAGGAGATGCTTGAGAAGTGTGTAGTGCTGCGACACAGGGCAGGGGTGTGCTGTGAGAGTGATCAAGACAAACTGCGTTACCTTGAGACAGTGGAGAGAGTGTGTAGGAGCAGGACATGCCAATGACAAACGTGTTTCTGTTTGTTTTAGGACAAACTGCGGGTGCAAGAGTCAGAACCAGCTTTTCACTGCAGTCCAACTACTGCAGAGTCTGGAAGGGATGCATCTTTATATAACTCTTTAAGAAAAGCGTATAATATCACTGATGTTCACAAGTTCAAGTGTTGAAATGGACAAGATTTAATGAAGTGTACCTGAAGTATCCCAAGGTTAACATTAAAGAGACTCAGTTAGAACACATTTATTGGAGGATGTATTTGTCATAAGAATGTTGTTTGACAGCAGCTGTGTTCTGCACCTGACCTTGTTTCTTGCTGTAAGTTAGTGTGTCACCGGGCTATGAGAGCGCATTTGTCAGATGATACTCCCCATCCAATCACACCAGCGAACAAAGTCACAATGATAAGAGTTTAGCAGACAATGACACCTCACATAAGAAGTGGAATATTTAGAAGTAAGCATAGGACGTCTAAATAAAGTCTCAGATAGTTCCAGTGCGTTGCAATTAAAGGAAAGAGCAAAGCAAAAGACAAACTATTTGGTCTGTAATGTTAATATTGTTCCAGTCATTATCAGTCTGCGGATTCTCCTCCTGCAGTTCCAAGTTTGCTGCTCTGAGCAATCATAGGAACAGTAATGAAACTAATCCCTCACACAAATACTGTAGTTACTGTAAGCATATACTGTACATTTTGACTAACTTAGTGCATAGAGTCTCGTCAAAGCTGCCCATAATTTCACAAAAGTAGTTTAGTGTTCATTAGTGAAACGTGATCCAAGTTAATGTAAAACCACGGATGAGACCTTATTTTATTGAGACCTTGCGGCTTGTATCTATTTCCTAATAATTACCTACAATGTCCAGAAGCCATTGAAAAAAAGCTATTGCAAAAAAATGTTTGCAGGGTAAAAAAAAAAACTTACATCCACTGGCCTTTGTGCTGCTCTAAGACATAATTACAGTAAGTATGTGTATATTTGTCCTGTCTCATGAGTAACAGTACAACAACAAATTATAAATTTCACACTTTTTTTGTCCTCTAGACCTCTTTTCCTGGTAATCTGCACCTGGTCCTGGTGCTCCGTCCCTCCACTTTATTAGGCTCTGCCCCGAGTCCATCGTCCAGCACCGACATCGGGTTTCGCTTCAGCCAAGATGACTTCCTGTTGAAGATGCCGGTAAGAAAACTTCAACTTCAAACAAGTTTTATATAATCCAGAGCTGTTATTCAATCTTCAGTCTTTTATGTACTTGAAACCTCTGATGGTCTTTTAAGGCAATGAGTGCAGTAGAAAAAAACTCCTTGGCAGTACAGTAAGTGGATTTTAATAAAATTTCAAATGTGACTTTATTGTATCCAGGTTTGCTGTATCCACACATCGACACACACTTGTGGAAAGGGTTTTCACTGAATGGAGCTGTTCTTTAGGTTGAGCCCAGTGTTAGTTCATATAGGTCAGGCCCATTATCTATTATTATCTATGCAACCCATATATTGTAAGTTGGCCTTTTGTCCCCAAAACATAAAATATTTTCTTTTCATCACAAACCACCTTCACCCCTTCGCTCCTCCTCCTTTTATTTATATATTATTATTAATTTATTTGAAAAGGGAAAGGGTAAATGTTTCCGAGTTAGCCGGATTAGGTAAATTTTTGTTGGTTGTCCTTTTGCCATTCATAAAAATAGACACAAGCAGCATAACATAATATAATAAGAAATTACACAATGTACAGTAAAGTTAAAGTTAACAACAAATATAGTTTATATACAATAATAATAATTAAGTAAGTAGAGCATCAGTGCCCACAAATCTGTGTCTCAACAAGCCCTTTTGTAGCATTCTTCTTTAATGAATGAATAATGGAGACTAGTATTGATCACTCAATGCTGAGATGCTCTTAAGGAGAGGATTGCCTGCCCAAATGCAGTTTTTCTCGAGGGGATTATGCAGTTTTCTCTCACTGCCCCTCAGGTTACTGGATTTGAATGAACTCACACAGTGGAGGAGGAGCTGAACCATGCCTTATCTTGTAGAATAAACATGTGTTTTTTTATTTGATAAGATTTTCCCAGCTCAGTGGTGATATCTGTATGATTTTTTTTGTCTAATATCTTTAATGCTTGTTTGCATAATGCTTCTATTGGTTTTATTGTTGTGACATGTGTATCAAACCAACCATAAATAATATGAAATAAGAAAAGAATAATGGCAAAGAAATAGGTCTTATCAGGTTCAGTTGGCAGGAAATCTCTGATAAATTGGAGGTTTGCTCGACTAAACTTTATCTTATTACTAACTCATGTGCTTTCAGTTTCTGATTTTAATTTATGTTGTTGTCTTCCAAGTCAAAGTTAGATCTAGGACAGAGCCTCAGTCTGAAACATTTTACGAATAATTAAAAAATAATTAAGTCCCCTTTATGTATCTGCTTCCTTTTTGTCACTGTCTAACACTTTGAAAATTGACTTCAGACAAAAAACATTGAAATAAAATGTTGCTTTTTGTCTACATTGGTTTGAATTGCATCTTATTATTTCCTGTGTCTGATAGATTATTATCAACAGAAATCAATACTCTCTGATTTTCTTGTCTGCTTAAGAGTTAAATTTTTTTGTTCAGGTGGTGATGCTGCGTTCAGTCGGCGATCTGCTCCGTTATATCGATGAAAACCACCTGACGTCCGAGTTCACAGGGAAAGTGCAGTACTGTCAGAGCGACTGGATCGTCCTCCGTTCTGTAAGTCCTCTAAGACAAACCTGCTCTGTTCCGTAGTGTCATGCATTATATCTCAGTAATGATATCTGCAGGCTATAGAGACGTTCGCGGTGACGGTGAAGGAGATCGCTCAGCTGCTGCAGGGTTTCGGGTCAGAGCTGTCCGAGACTGAACTTCCAGATGAACCCGGTGCCATTGACTTTCTGTTGAACTCACACACTCATCGATATCGGCAGATGAAGGTTGTCAACTATTCTATCTACTTTCCAAAATTTTTTGTTGCTAGTACACAATTTTATTTTGGATATCACGTCTACTTCTTATAAGTAGGAAATTTGCTTTTACACTTTTAAAGACTGACACCATAGATTAACATTTCTAATTTTTCAGGATGACATCAAAGGAGTGTTAAAAGAGGGACGTCTGCTGTTGTCCAACCTGGAAACCGTCAAAGCTTCAAAGAGAGACTCAGAGGACGAAAGAGAGATGCAGGCAGACATGGACACTGTGCAGAGGTACCATTACCTACTTACACTTGTGATTGATGTATGTCAAACCAAAATCCTTTATTTCCAGGCTGCTGGCTCAGCTCAGAGACATGGAGGAGGCCTTCGACGGTTTCTTCGAGAAGCACCACCTGAAACTGCAGCAGTTTCTCCAGCTGCTTCATTACGAAACCAGTTTCCAACAGGTGCCATCAGCTGTACTCACAGTTATCTGACCACCATTTTACTCTTTTACACTGTGCTGATTATGAACTGTGTTTGTAGATGGAGGAGACGTTGGAGCGGCTCGCGGCTCAAGAGAAAGGAATCGCCTTGGTCGGGATGACTGTGGTTCAAACTGAGCAGCTACTGAAAGACCTGGAGATCCTCGACAACCAGGCCCAGGTCACATTCAGATTTCATTTACATAATCAATAATAATCATCAAGGATTAAGATGAGATTATGTTTAGGTGATTCAGCCCTATCCCCTAAACCTTTTATTTATTCCTTCAGCTTTAACAGAGCATAGATATACTGTAGTATAAACTATGTTCATGACCATTGTTTGATTGACAAAGTCCCTATATGAGAAAGGAAATATCTTCTACCTCCAAAAATACATTCAGATTCCTATTTTAAAACAATTGATAACCACAGTCACAACTTAAATATTGGTATTAACAGGCTTTAGCTGAAATGGGTATTTTCTTATGCAACATCAGCTTTACGTCTTATGTAAAGGCATAGCTTGTTTTTAAGCTGACTGTAGTGTATCAAGCCATTTTCATTTTCATCCCAATTAAGTAGTATAGTGGTTCAAGGGTTTAGTTCAATTTCTGTTTAAAATATAGTTTATATTACAGAAGCTGGAGCTGAATTTTGGCCATATATGTTTACCCAAACTCTTTCTGTGTGTGTTGATCAGGAGGAGATGGCCCGAGCCCATTTGCTCATTTTACACGGTCATCAGTTGGCAGCTAACCACCACTACGCTCTGGCTCTCATCATCCAACGCTGCAACGAGCTGCGGCATCACTGTGACGTCCTGTCCACCGCCCTAAGAAGCAAGCAGGCCTCTCTGACCCGAGCACGGGACCTGCTGCTGCGGCTCGAGGAGGTACCTGTCCTCACAAAACACACACTTGCAAGAAAGTGTCAAACTAAGCCTGTATATTTTATTTATTGTTATAAAAATTCTTTGTGAATTTTTGTGGGAAAAAGCACTTGTTTAATCATGTTACTAAATGCTAAAGCACTTGAATTATTGACAGCTTTATGTCAAACAAATAGTATGTAACAAATCTGTAGGCAACATTTTATTGCCTACAGATTTATTATATACTAACAATTTTAAAGTTGTCTACTGCCAACTTTAAAATTGTGGGACCAAACATTTGGGCATGTTACTTTTGTCAGGCGACATAGTGAGTGCAATTGTATGATGTTTATTTTTTGAGCTCCATCTTTTCCGAGAAACAGACATTTAATTTTTATTTGCTTTGTAGGCTGTAAATGTGGTAAGACAGATTATTTGCAAATAAAATAGCGAATGACTAAAGGGTTTTACACATGCAATCGTTCTTTATATTACAAATATATTGAGAGAATTGTCCATATCCTTTGATTAACGATGATTTGAAATTAAAATAGTTTGTCCCTCAGTCAGTCCCTGCTGTTGTAATGTGTTTCTCTGACTGAATAGGTGCTGCGTTGGTGCGATGAGGGGGCCTATCTCCTGGCCAGTCAGATGGTCGATAAGTTTCAAACTCGAGAAGGCGCTCAGGGGCACTGCAGAGTCTGAGCTGTCACCAGGAGAGGGCGCCATCTGCTCTGAAAAACAACCAGCCCACACTGAGCCTTGAGTTTGAAGCCATACTTACCCCCCAGCTGCAGGTAAACGCTGTAAACACAAAACCACACTGTCACCTCAGTGCTCTATTAAAGTCTACTTTATGTCTGTGTTTGTAGTCACAGATCGCCGTGGTAACAGAGAAGATGAATTTGATACTGTCTATGATCAGAAACAGGGAGCAGTGTCTGAGGAAGCTGGCCGATGTCCAGGTTCGACCCATTCAGTTAGTGGCTCCTCGGCCTGAACTGGAGCAGACGTCACAGCGCTGCAAATCTCCCTTTTCCCCAAAACATGGTACGATCTCTGGCTCCCAAGTCTCTAAACTGTCCCCTTTTTTCTTCTGTTGTGTACACCTGTGCTTTTCTTTTTGCAGGTGTAGACTTTAATGTCCTCAATTCCAAGTTTTCCTTTGACCTACTTCCTGGAAAGAAAGCCTTAAAGAAGAACAACAGCCAACCAAAGGTACGTCAGAGTGATAAGGATATTTAGTTTTATTTCCGTGCTTATTATCGGCTTGTTATTTTTTCCAATCAGTATTTACAGATTTGGTCATACTTTCTAGATGTGTTAACAGCAGCATTAGAGCATCATGGGTTTAAATCAGAGAGCATCTCTAGGATTGACTCACTGAGATTATAAACTTCTTTCTGAAGGAAGTCTTGACCCCAGAGGTCATCTAGTGTACATGTTTTTAGTGGAAGAGAAAACCGGACAGCTTGAAAGAAACCTACCTTAGACATAAGGAAACTATAATTCAGAAACGTTCCACTGTAGCTGGGGCTCTTGCAAATGCCCCAACAACTCAATGTTGAAATATGGGACTAAAACATTTGATTCCAGTGTAAACCTGTTGAGGTACTATGCTCTGGTTAAATATAGCGTTTCAGCGTCAGTTCAGGCAGGCCACGTAGTCAAGCTCTGCTGTCAGCTGACACCCAGATCAGCTGATCTGATTGCTATAGCACTCAATTGGTCCGTTCAAACAGGGCGCCCTATTTAAGGCATTTTCAGTCTGCTGCGTGGCTGCTTCCACTGCATTGCTTGCAAGGCTGTTGCTGCTACTGTTGCTGCTACTGTTGCTGCTACTGCTACTGCTACTGCTACTGCTACTGCTACTACTACTGCTACTACTACTGTTCCTGCTACTACTGCTACTACTACTGTTGCTGTTACTGTTGCTACTACTGCTACTACTGCTACTACTTCCTTCATATGATTGATTCACGTTAATCTGTTGGCTTTATCTTTACTAAATAAGATTTGGCTTCTTTAAAACGCTCATTTTGATCTCTGCTGGCTCTTCGTTTTGGCTGGTATGGTCTGTTTGGGGGGGAATTTTATTTGCTGCTCTCCCAGTTTTAAATGGGAGATTGTCCCCAGAAGCTGCTGCTGTTACCTGACAAGCTTTCATGGAGCTCATGAAAGTATGGGTAACTTAGAACAGAGCCATACCGCCAAATGTAATTTTAACAATCATGCAAATAAAAGTTATTAAAATTGGCTAAAGAATTGTCTATGGTATTTTTGACTCAAGTGGTCCTGA